>CM024753.1:160741993-161941993 GCA_014218235.1 Colocasia esculenta | reverse complement strand
TTCAGTTATGGTAATGTGATTTTCTTTGAGAAAATGGCAGTTGAGAATGTGAATAAAGTTGAGGCAGAGCAACAGTTGGTAGTGAAAGGCAGATAATGGAATGGCACCAGAGAATTTGAGAATTTAATGATGGTTTTATATAGCAGAGCACCTCAGAATGACAGTATACAGTAGAGGGTTTTAAGCAAGTGAAGCAGCCCAGAAAGAAATGTTGCAAACACAGCCAGAAAAATGTGGAAGCAGGTTGAGTCCAAGGAGATAAAGCACCAACAGTAGGGTAGAATCGCTTAAAGTTGAAAGACAGAGGAAGAGCAGATTGCAGTAATCGGGTAGAGCAGCTATGAAATGAGCAAAGAGAAAGGAACAACAGAACCGGTATGGAATTGAGCATATTGAGTTACTCAGTGCAAGATGATCTGAAAGGCAAGTGCAAAGGAAGTGTATCCTACTTGTTATGTATATGGTTTTATTCCTTTTTAGGTGATAGTCTGGATTGCCGTGGTTTCATTTTGAATGTCGGGGATGCCATTCCTTTTTAGGTGATAGTAATGTAACGTAGTGGTAGTCTGGATCCGTGTTTATTGGTTCTGGTGTGGTGCTCATGACCAATGTGGGGTCATTAAGCCTTGGTCGTGGTCTCCGTGCATTGTGTGGGTGTTATGGGCCGGAGGTTTTAGCCCAAACAGCCCATAGGTTCACTGGTTGTGAATGCAACAGGGTGAGGCGTCGCGTTCTTAATGCGGCGGTCTCATGCATCGTGTTCTCCACAATGCCTTTGTGACGCGTGGCATGGAAAGTTTTCAGAAGGCGACGGTTGGGTGCGTCGCATTCTGAAGGCGACAGGATGCTACGTTGCATTCTTGTTTTCGGTTGGGATAAGTTAGGCCCTCCGGCCAAACAGAGTAGGAAGCTCTATTCGAATGGGGAGAGGGCTATTGCGACGATTTCCAGCAACGTCGGCTTTGGAGCTAGTGTTTTGACGTGGTTTTGGCGTGTTGAAGCTGCTCGGAGCGTGGAGAGCATCGATTGAGCCTCGTTCTGTGAGTTCTTATTATCGGTAGGGACGTTCCTCATTTTATTGCATTATTTGATTGTTTTGAAGCATGTTTAATGTGTATAGATGTGTAGTTATGTTTCCTGCATAGTTTATGTGATTTGTAGAAGCTTGGTAAGCTTGGAAATGGAGTTTTGAGCTGGTTTCTATGTGAGAATCAGAGTGCAGGGTTTCTGCTGAGAAGGCGATAGATCGGGCCGTCGGTTTCAGGTCACGACATTAGGCCCCGTCGCGTTCTAGTTTGTGAACGCGACCTGTAGAGCCGTCGCATTCTTAACGCGACGATAGAGGCTGTCGCATTCTGGTGTGCAATCGCGGTTTGTCGAGCCATCGCATTCATAACGTGATAGTGGCCCTTGTCACATTCTTCTATCTAAAAGGAGTGGGTGAGCCTTGGGCAATGAGGGTCCTGTGTGTGGACCTAGCTCAGGTCATTTTAAGATATTTTAAGTTGTTCTAAGTCGATTAATGATTAGTAAAGCATGATTAGGTTAATGGAATAGTTGGTGGTTAATAAGTCAGTAATGTTAATGGTCATGTTAGTTATGTTAATTATATTATAAAGCTTATGTGATTCATATGTGTGTTTTATGTGCATTATGATGTGTTGCCGTAAAGGCCATGAGATGGCCGATGACGGGCAAGGTTATAAAGCGGATCCTGTGTTTGACGGTGTGTAATTGCTTGGAGGTCACATAATGACCAGTGATGGGCTGATTAAGGTTTGTGTATCATGGTATAAATTTTATGGTTGTGTTAAGTAATCGGTATGGTTTGTGTGCTTGCCGAGTTTGGTGGTCCGGCGCCTATTCCGGAATGCCTCTCCAATTGGGTACCCCAGGTTTTGTATGAGCCAGGCACGTTAGTGTAGAGACCCGATTCTGACTAATATGTTGAACTATATTTCTTGCTATCCTAGTGAGCCCCTAGTTGGTCACTCACCTTAAGCCCATCATTAGCCTTGTTTTAAGCCCATTAACAATTCAAATTGTCTTGAAATCTTGCCCATTATGATTTGGAGAGAGTCCTTGGACCTAAATAACTCTTATTCTTTCATATAATTGGCTGATAATTCACAGATAATTGACTTCCTTGATGCGTCGTATCGTAGCGCCGCGTCTCAGTGTCGCGATGCCACGGGCACCGCGACAGCCCATGCATATTCATGCAAGTGGGCATGCTATCGCGATGTCCCGTCCCGTCGCTTTAGTATGTCGCGGCCCTACGATATGCCACGATAGTAGCTGCGCACGTTGGCCTCCGCAACCAACTCCTATTTATCCTCCCATAGGTTTATCTTTATCTCCAGGGATTATCTCAACCCCTTGGGGAGAGATTTGGGCCCTAGGGACTCTCTTGGAGCTCCCAAGGACTCTCCCTTACGTTTTTAAAGAGATATATCTCCCATTTTAATTATTATCCTTTTTTGATGGGATATTCTCACTCTAAAAACCTATAAAAATAAGGCGTTCTCCTAATGGACGGGGGACCCCCCGATTTTTACCCCGGAGGGCTGCCGAATTTTCCATTGACCTGTACTTAGTCTCAGAGTTCTCCCATTTCCTCTCCTTCCCTTACATTCCACCTCGCAAAAGCTTGCTATTTCATCATCCATGGAGCGTGGTGCGTGAGGACGGCGACTCCTATCTTTCCCAGAAGCTATTGCACGACATTTGGGATGACATCCACGCCAGGGAGTCACCCTCATGAGGCTCATTCCTCTCTCCTCCCCTTTTCCTCTATTTCTTCATGTATATTATTTTATTTCTAGATAGGTTGCACTCCCTCTCATTCCCATGTTTTCTTTTTACACACCCTAGGGGTTTAAAAAAACCACCCACATGTTCATTCCCACTATATTTCATCTTTTCTTTTCATTTTTAGAATAGATACTACGCTTAACTTGTTCTAATAGGGCTTTTCTTGTTTCCTTTTGTTTTGGTAGGCACCTAAGCGAGATCCCACGAGGAGCTCTCGTCCTCTAGCCTGCTGGAGGACGGGAAGAAGGTCCTACTCATTATCTCCCACACAGAAGAGAACGCGACGGCGGAGGGTGACGCGACAAAGAGACGCATCAAGGCCAACCGACGCGTTATCAGTGTCGTTGCAGTAGGTAGCACTGCCGCGACACCAGGTCCGTCCCTGTTCTCTTTCCTTTTCCTAGCGTAGTTAGCCCATGTCATTTTCTTTTATTTAGGCAATTACCTAGAAATAATGGCCTAAGCCTTAACCTCCTGGTCTTCAAAAATTTGTTGGAAAACCCCAGACTCTATAGAAAAGGAATCACCCATGGAAGGGATCATGCGCTTAATGTAAAGCTGCCGCTGATCTTCCAAGAAGAGCGCATACTGATCCTTGTCAAGAGTAAATCTGAAATGACTGCTCTTCCCAAAATTGGCACGCTGAAGGAAACAATCAAGAGTGATAGGATAGAAGATATGGTGATCATGCAGGTCCTTCTTCAACGAGCTGAAAGCTGAATACCTTGAAGCCCATTGAACATACAGTTCTTGAACTGGATTAATGGAATTCAGATCCAAGAAGGCTTCAGCAGATAGACGAGGCTTGCCTTCCCTGACCAAGGAACTATTTACTGATTCCAACTGGAGAGCGGATTGATGGTAGTGCTTTTCCCAGTCGGTGGGAGAAAGCCTTTCACATTCAGAAATTAACGGAGCTAGAACTTTAGAGGAGAGGTGGCCCAAGTGATATTCTCTGAAGATAAATCTCTGAAATGAGGGGAGGCGACCCTGCTTGGCTGACAGTCGTCCCATTACACGAGCAAATCTCTCAAAAGCATGATAGCCAGTGGAGGAGTCAAACACTAAGGAGTGTAACTTGGGAAGGAAAACTATATCAGGCATTTTGAGGGTTGAGAAATCCACTTTGAAGGAACAATTTACCAGGTGTTCTGTCCGGAGGAGAGCAAGAGCTCCATGGAATTGACCAAACTATACCTCAGGGATCTTGTTAAGATAGCAGTAATCGCTATAAAGCTGAAAATACCTTGCTATTATGATTTCTTTAAGAATGAACTGGGCCTATAGAGTTTGATGATGAAGAACAAACCACTCAGAGAGAGTGAGTGGGTGATCTCGACAAGAAATGCTATCTGCTCTGGCAGCGAGGTATTTATTGTAGAGAGACTTGTGCCCTTTTGCCCACTGATCTTCAGTCTTGCACTCAGCCAGATGAAAGATTTTTGATTGGTAGGATTTGGACATATGGCAATAAGGAAGAATAATGTGTAGGTGATCAGTTAGGTTGAGATGGGGAATGCCAAAAGTGGTGGAAAGAATGCATTTTTGAAGATATTCACAGTAGATTTTCTCCTTTGGTTTTCAACAGTGAGGGAGAACTAAAGAGGAGGAAATTTGGATGGAGAGAGTATAGCTACAGAAGTGGAGAGTTTCCTCTTTTTCTGAACAGGACTGGGGGGATTAGGCCTGTGAACATGAGTGGCAACTGCCAGGACTGAGGTGAGTGTTGAGCATTCAAACTCATCATCAACTTGGGTGAAAAAGGCGCTGGCAAGTTGTGGGTTTTCAGGTATGAATGTAATGGATGAAGGTGGAGTAGAAGGATGAATAAATGATCTTGGAGTAATGGTGGAAGAAGGTCTTGTGAAAGAATGACCAAATGAGGAGGAGGCTCCAGTGGATGAGGAAGCTGGAGGATTTGCAATGACAGTTGGAGGTGGAGGAATGATTGGGGAAGAGGTAGGAAAGAAGGGAGATTGAGATGGAAAAGGAGTTGGTGAGGATATGGTGCGGGGCATAGGTTGTTTGAAAGTGGGTGGTGCTTGAGGTGTTGTGGATGAGGATGGTGGTGAAGAAGGGGCTGGTGTTGCAAGGAATGAAGGCTCAGGGGCTTCAAGAGCAACTGCTGGATCTTCTACACCAGACTGCACATCCTTGGAGATCACTGGCCCTGCTGGTTCCATCTGAACTGCCTGAGGCTTGGACAGACCTACTGGTTCAACCATAATGAGCCTAGATGGCTCGGCCTCTTCTACTTGCTGCTTGATCTGAGAAGGCTCTTGCTCACTGACCTCACCTGGAGGGACTGCTTCTGCCGGCCCTGGTGGCCCTGCCTCTTGCTCACTTGGCCCTGATGGCCTTGGAACATTTGCCTTCAAAATCTCAGAAAGCATTGTCTTCATGTTGCCCATTTCCTTATTAAACCACTTCATGGCACTTCTTATCTAAGATATTTCATTGGAGGTTGAGGCCTGGCTCATAAGAATGGAATTCACGTTTGACTGTACGGAGCACAGGATCTCACCTTGAGCATCCAACCTTTTAATGACAGGCTTCAAATTTACCTTCTTCTCTATCTTCCTTAGCCTTTTGAGTTCTATTCTCTTTCTTTTGCTTGCCCTGTCAACGGGCTCCTCAAAGTTAGCATGGTCTGCATCTGATCTTTCATTCACAGGAACACCTTCAGTGTGCTCCCCCTGAGTCTCACCATCATTCAAAGTTTCTTCTTCAGTAGGCACACTTTCTAAGAGAATATCAGTGTGTGCTGCTGCTGCTACTACTGCTCGGGCTGGATCTTCTTTTTCTATAGGAATATTAGTGTGGCCTGATGTCACACCAGTCTCTTCTTGAATTTCCTCTGCCACTGAATGCTCCCCCTCAATGAGAGCATCTTCCAAAACAACATCCTTTTGAACAGCTGTTTGCTCCTTCTGAATGGGAGCTTCAACCATAGTTTCTTCTACAGAACTGCCATCACCTTCTGGAATAACTGGGGTGCTTTGGATGGAATCTAGGACATCTCGAAGCACCGAAGCTACTAAGGAGGAGGGTAGAGGTTCCTTTGATATTGATCCAACAGGGACAATGATCTCAGGAGGAATGCCCTCAATTCTTCTATCAATTTCTTCCACTACTGCTCCTGCTGGAGCTACTGAAGCTTCCTCTGCACCTACTCTTTCCACTGCTACTGCTTCTGCTGAATCTTCTGCTACTGCTGCTATTTCTGCTACTACCTCTTGTTGGACTTCTTGGGCTTCACTAATTATGGCCTCACCCTCAGCCACAGAGGTCTTGGACCATACACCATTTACTATTGAAAAACCACTCTTTCTCAAATTTCTGGACCTAATTGCTTGGCCCATCTTCTCAACTACTGCTCCAGACAAATGTATGCCATAATGTTTGAAAATCTTGGTGAGCAGGTGGGCATAGGGCAAGGATACATTTAACTTGCTCTTAGTATCCCAAATTTGATCATGAGTAAACTTCATTCTTTCAATAATCACTGCAGCCATATTTACTTCCTGGTTCTGAATTGCCCAAAACATCATATCTGAATCTGCTTTAGTACAGGTTGAAAAGGTAGCACTTCTAGGAACCAAAATTTGACATACTATAAAGTGTAGAAGGCGATTGAATGAATTCAATTGATTGATATCCAATTTACCATCTTTCAACCTAAATCCTGGACCAACAATTCCTAGACCCTTTGCCTGGGTATCCACAGAGTGGATCCCACTGTGACCAGACGAGCTCACACCAAATAGGGTCTTCAGAAGCTTAAGGTTAATCTTGATCTGGACTCCCTTGACAGAGGATGTCAAGGACCCATCTGTCTCTGATCGTAAACACATATAAAAGGCCTTCACGAGGTCTGGATAGCTTACCTCTGAGAAGGTTGAGATTTACGTCCACTCCATCCTGTTCATAGTGGCCACTATGCTGTGCATACAATTCTTCTCAAGATCTGCAACATCTACTGCCTTATTTCCACATAACTTAGTTTTCAAAAAAGTGAACTTCTCCTGCTGCTCGGCTGCGAGAAACTCAGCGCTGTAGCCTCCAAGACTGTCGGAAACAACTGATGCGGCCATGGATTCAGGTGGAGAAGGGTTTCTAGAGGGTGGAGAAGGAAGTAGGAAAGAAAGCCCTCAAGAAATTCTTCGCGGGAAGAAGAGAGAGACTTCAAACTTGCAGAGAGTCGATGCCGGAGTCGTTAGGGTATCGGCTCGGGCAAGCGAACGAGGAAAAAAAAGGTAAAGATAGGAGGTGAATCGTTTCTACATCGATTTCGGAGTAAATAAATGCTTTATCGAAAAGTGACGCGCCAACCGGGAAGGTAGAAAACGACAAAAGTATTTGACCAGTTTGAAAGCCTTTATAAAAGAGAACCACTAAGGAAAGATAATATGAATTTTTCTTTTGCTTAAAAGCCAGGGAGAGAAATTTACTTAAATTCTGAAAAATTTATGTTTCAGTTCTAAGCAGAAATCTCTTTACAAATTACACATGCCCAATTCCCTTCTAAGAGATGTGAATCTCTCTTCGGGTAAGGCTTTTGTGAAGATATCTGCTAACTGACCATTTGTATCAATAAAGGAAATTTCTAAATTGCCATTAGCTACATGATCCCGAATGAAATGATATCTAACCTCAATATGCTTGGTCCTTGAATGCTGTACTGGATTTTTGGTGAGGTGTATTGCACTGGTGTTGTCGCATAATAATGGAATTGTCTTGATATGTAGTCCATAATCCTCAAGTTGTTACTTGATCCACAGGAGTTGTGTACAACAACTTCCAGCAGCTACGTACTCAGCTTCAGCTGTTGACAGTGCTACTGAGTTTTGTTTCCTGGAGGACCAGGATATCAAGCAACCTGCAAGAAATTGACAACAACCACGGGTGCTTTTTCTATCTATTTTGCATCCAACATAATTAGCATCTGAGTATTCCACTATGTTAATTTCACATGATTTTGGATACCACAAACCTAAGTCATGAGTTCTAGATAGGTATCTAAAGATTCTTTTAACTGAAATCAGATGTGATTCTCTAGGATCAGCTTGGTATCTAGCACACATACATACACTAAACAAAATATCAGGTCTGCTAGCTGTTAGGTAAAGTAAAGAACCTATCATACCTCTGTAGTTCTTTTGATCTACTTTCTTACCATTCTTGTCACTGTCCATCCTTGTTGATGTGCTCATAGGTGTTGACAGTGGCTTGGCATTGTCGAATCCAAATTTCTTCAGTAGCTCCTTGGTGTATTTTGCTTGACAGATGTGGGTCCCATCTTTTCCTTGCTTGATTTGTAGTCCAAGGAAATAGTTGAGCTCCCCCATCATGCTCATCTCGAATTCTCCCTACGTCAACTTTTCAAAATACTTGCAAAGGGATTCATCAGTAGATCTAAAAATTATGTCATCTACATAAATTTGAACAAGTAGTATATGGTTGACCTTTGACTTTATAAAAAGAGTGCTATCTACTTGAACTCTATTGAATCCATGGTTTAAAAGAAAAGAGCTAAGCCTTTCATACCAGGCTCTAGGTGCTTGCTTTAAACCATACAATGCCTTATGAAGTTTAAAAACATGATTAGGAAATTCCGTGTCATCAAAACCTGGGGGTTGTTCCACATAAACTTCCTCCTTGATAAAACCATTTAAAAATACAGATTTGACATCCATTTGAAATAGTTTTAAATCCAAAGCTGATGCATAAGCAAGTAAAATTTTGATAGCCTCAAGTCTAGCTACATGTGCATAGGTTTCGTCGAAATCTATGCCTTCCTCTTGGGAATATCCTTGAGCTACCAGTCTGGCCTTATTTCTTAAGATCACACCAGTCTCATCCAATTTGTTTCTGAACACCCACTTGGTGCCAATAACTGGATGGTCTGATGGTCTGGGAACAAGTGACCATACTTGGTTTCTCTTGAATTGATTAAGTTCATCTTGCATGGCTATAATCCAAGATTCATCAGTGAGAGCTTCATTGACTGTCTTAGGCTCAATCTGAGAAATAAATGCTAGATAATCACAAGGTATTACATTACCTCTTGTTCTTACCCCTACATATGGATCACCAATGATGTTCTCGGATGGGTGATCCTTTTTGTATCTCCACTCCTTTGGAAGATTTTCATTTGTAATGTCCTTTTGTTGCAGATCTTCCAGAGGTGGATCATTCTTGTCTTCAATTGATGTATCCTTTAATTTCTTAGACACTTCATCTGCATCATCAATGTCACTATCTTCTTCCTTTCTCAAGGAAGGGTTAGTTTCATTAAAAATAATATGTACTGACTGCTCAATTAATAAAGTGTGTTTATTAAACACTCTATAGCCTTTGGGTTTAGAAGTGTATCCCATGAAGATGTCTTCATCTGATTTGGCATCTAATTTACCAATATCCCTTTTTCCATTATTGTGGATGAAGCAAGGACATCCAAATGTTCTAAAGTGACTGATCTTTGGCTTCTTTCCCTTGAATAGTTCATAGGCTGTCTTCTTCAGGATTGGCCTAATCATTACCCTGTTAATGATATAGCTTGCTGTGTTCACTGCTTCAGCCCAAAAATATCTTGGCAGGTCATATTCTGATAGCATTGTTCTTGCCATGTCCAATAAGGTTCTATTCTTCCTCTCAGCAACTCCATTCTGCTGTGGTGTCCTTGGTGCTGAGAAGTTGTGCTCAATCCTTTGGTCATCACAGAATTTTGCAAATTTTTCATTTTGAAATTCTCCTCCACGATCTAATCGGATTCCAACAATGCAGTACTTCTTATCTTTTTGCACCTTTCTGCTGAAACTTACAAAACTTTCAAATGTGTCATCTTTGTGTTCCAAGAATGACACCCATGTGAATCTGGAGTAATCATCCACTATTACGAAACCAAAATTCTTTCCTCCAAGACTCGTGGTCCTCATTGGCCCAATTAAATCCATATGAACGAGTTCCAAGGGTTTAGAGGTGGTTACCACAATCTTTGACTTGAAGGAACTCTTAGTGTGCTTCCCTTTTGCACACGGTCTGCAGATTCCATCCAATTTATTGCTGACCTTTGGCAGACCTTCCGCAAGGCTTCTCTTTCTGAGCTTGTTTATGCCGTCCAAACTGCAGTGGCCCAATCTTCTGTACCACAGCTCAGTTGACTGCTTTTTGCTGGCTGCTAAACAGATGTCTTGGTCCTTGAGTTCTTCAAGATAGAGCACATACAAATTCTTTTCTCTATTGGCTTCGAAGATTACTGCTCCATCCTTCAAGATACTACACTTGGATTCTTGAAACTTAATCTGATGGCCTTTGTCACAAAGCTGGCTGATGCTTATGAGGTTGTGCTTCAGACCTTTTACACAAAGAACATCTTCTATTATTTGTTTTCCATTACTGCCAACAGATCCAGTACCAATAACAGTCCCTTTGCCATTGTCTCCATAGGTGACTGTTCCTTCTTCAGCTTCTAGATGAGAAAATAATCTTCTATTTCCTGACATGTGTCTTGAACATCCACTATCCAAATACCATTTAGATGCTCGAAGATTTCCCTGAAATAAAAGCATTAAGCTTTAGGTACCCAAGTTCTTTTGGGTCCTGGTTGGTTAGTATCATCATTTTTCCTTTTGATTATCCATCTTTTATATTTAGTTGTGAAAGGTTGCGGAATTCCCTATATGGTAATCTAGAAGGGGGGGTTGAATAGATTACTACCGATTAAAAAAAAATTCTTATCACCTTCTTTTTGCGAAGACACAGACTGTAGAAACTGTAACAAACTTTAAACTAAACTTTGGCGTGTGTGAACTGACAATAAATGAAGTAACAATCTATCAAACATGCGTAGAGACAACGTGCCTACCAAACATCTATTGTAGAAACGTGCAAACCATAGGACACGGATTTTTAACGTGGTTCGGAGTACACAACTTGTGTATCCTACGTCCACGGTCCACATACACACGCAGAAACGACTGCTTTCAACTAGTTCGCGACTACAACACACACACACAAGATGTCTGATGTGCAACCACGATCAGAACAACTCAAAACCACGTGATTCAAGCACAAGGCCGCTTGAAACACAATCACACACACACAGATAATAGAAAAGTGAAAACTGGAAAAGTTCTGAGTGGAATGAATGAATCCTGATTGAGAACTCTTCTGGAGAACGTCTGTATGGAGTTCAAACTTCGTCTTGATAGCCTTGGGTTGATGGAGAAGCTTTAATCCACGACGTACTGTCTTAAACTCTGTTGGAACAACGGTTCTTTCTCTCTCTGAACAACAGGGTGAAACAGAGCAGCAGCAACACCTCTTCTCCTTAGGTTTTCTTTAGGGTTGATGATGGTGGCTGCTTCTGTACGAGATTACCTTCAAATGGTTGCTTATATAGTGGTGTTTACATATGGAGAGACGTGGTAGTTGGAAACACCAAGTTTAGTAACTTATAGACTTTCCGTATGTGAAGGTTCTCTGCGTCTGTCGACAGCACTGAGTGCTCCTGTCGACAGGTGCTAACAGGCAGAAGACAGGGAGTTCGGAAAACCTTTTCCTGTTAGTGGCTGTCGACAGGCGACATTGCTGCTGTCGACAGGCACTCCTGTCCTGAAGTATGTCTTGCTGGCCTGTTTATATCTGTCGACAGGGACCTTTCTGGCTGTCGACAGGTACATGCTTTTCTTGATCTTTTGAACCTTGTTTTTGGTAAATGTCTTGAATAGAATCTCACCTACATTAAAGAACTTAGTTAGGGAGATATAATGACATATAAATGATCAATTAAAATGTATGTTTCATTTGCATCCAAGAGTCATTGTCATCATGTTTCATCATTTAACATTCATCATTTTGTCCATGAAATGATCATCATCAAAAATAAAGATGTGACTTGTTAGCTTAGCATTCTCATTAAGCATTCATCATATGAGAACTCAACAAGTTGGACATGTAGTCTTGTTGTGACCTAATTTGTTGCAGTGACTGCAACATGTTGTTCTAGTTACTTTTTCAGGATATTTAAGGTGAGCTTTGTATGCTCTGCCTTGTTCAGGTACAAATTTTGGAGTTAGATATGTCTTAGGGTATACTGTTGTGCCTTCATTATCTGGGGGTGTATAGCCTAGACCATGTTTCCTTTTTCCTGACCGTCTGGCACCTCTTAGTATTAGAGAATTCTTACCATTAATGAAATTTTCTAAGGTATTTGATAGCTTATCATTTTCTTCTGTTAAAATTTTGATTTCATTTTTTAGTTTATCTGAACCTTCTTGTTTTTCTAATTTTGTTATTTGTTCATTTTTATCTTTTAGATTTTCGCATAGCAATTCATTTCTTCTTTTGAGTTCATTGAGTTACTTTTCTAGTTGTTCATTTTCTGATTTTAAGTCTGAATTGGTATTCTCTAGACATGTAACATTTTTCTTACTAGCTTATAGTAATTTAGATATTTCTCTATATTTATCATATAATTCATTAAAAGCGTCTTCTAAGTTATCTGAATCAGAATCATTGCAGGAATCAAAGGATGAGTCAGAGGTTACCTTTTCTGTGACGTCTGCCATGAAGGCTAGGTTAGCCTTTTCTTCTTCCTCGCTGGTTGAACTTGACTCGCTGTCTGAGTCACCGCTGTTGTCCCAAGCTGCTGCCATGGCTTTCTTCTTATGTCTTCTAAACTTTCTTGAAATGTCCTTCTTCCTGAATTCAGTTTTCTTGAGTTTTGGACTCTTTGCCCTGATGTGTCCTGGCTTCTTACACTCATAACATAACGGCTCAGCTTTCTTCTACTCTTTTCCTTCTGACTTCTTGAACTCTTTGTGTTTCTTGAAATGCCTTCTGCCGGATTGGAACTTCTTCTTCTTTGCTAGAATCCGTTGCAGTCTTCTGGATAGCATCACTTCTTCATCATCACTGTCCTTGTTGCTCTCACAGTTGTCTAATGATTCTTCTGATGACTCTTCGTGTGCATTTGAGTACTTCTTCTTGCTAGAGGATTCTCCTAATCTCTCCATATTAATCTCATGAGCCATAAGGGACCTAATGAGTTTTTCCAGAGACATTCTCTTTAGATCATTTGCCTCCTCAATAGCTGTCACTTTAGGAGTCCATGTAGAGGGTAGAGATCTAAGAATCTTCCTGACCATATCTCCCATTTCATAAGTCTTCCCTAGTCTAGTCAACCCATTTGTAATGTTTGTAAATCGACTGAACATCTGGGTTATAGATTCTCCTGGCTGCATCTGGAACCTTTCATATTGAGTTACCAGAATGTCAATCCTGGTTTCCTTGACCTTGTCAGTGCCTTCATAAGTGATTCTCAATTTTTTCCACATCTCCATTGCAGATTTGCAGGCTGACACGCTATTGAATTCTTTCTTGCTGAGAGCACAACACAAAATGCTTTTAGCCTTACAGTTTAAAGAAATCTTCTTTCTGTCATCATCTGTCCAATTAGCCTTTTCGTTGGTGACTAGGAGATCGCCTTCTTCAACTATGGACCATATCTGGTAGTCATTACCTTGTAGAAAATACTCCATTCTTGTTTTCCAGTAAGCATAGTATTCTCCATCGAACAATGGTGGTCGATTGACAGACTGACCTTCATTGTGACTTTGGGCAGCCATGGATCTTTACTCTTTAGATCGTTGGATCTTCTTCTTTGTCGAAGAGACTCGCTCTGATACCACTTGTTGCCCCAGTTGACAAGCCTAGAGGGGGGGTGAATGGGTCTTTAAAATTTATTTACTTAATACCTGTACTTAAAACATGCATACAAAAATATTCTTCGATGAAGGTTAGTGTAAACAACAAACACACAGAAAGCAATCACACAACGCAAGGAATTATCCTGGTTTGGACCTCCTCTCCTTAGGAGTCCTACATCTAGTCCCTGAGCAACCACTCAGGATTTCACTATCTAGGGTACAGTCCCTCTATGGACACTACAGCACCCAGCCACAGCTGGTCTTCCTTCACACGAAGGGAACTACACACCCTGGATCCCACCAGGTCTTCCTTCACACGAAGGGAACTACACACCCTGGATCCCACCAGGTCTTCCTTCACAACCGAAGGGAAACAGGCATAGCAATCAATGAAAAAGAAATCAAGCCCCTAGATCAAGGTTTAACAAGCCAAGATCTGAAGCTAACAGAATTGAGAGCACAAGATCTAAACAATGCACACACTCTCAGAACTTCATAGGCTCTCTTAGGATTTGAATCACAGTGCAGAGAGCAAAGAGCTATGAATTGATGAGAATGAGGCTAGGCTCTTTTCTGGAGAACTCGCAGAGAACTTGAACTCAGTTGCTTGGAAGCGATGTCTCTCAAAGTTGTATCTTCTGGAGTTTTACTCTTGCTTATATATATATCTTGTTTGAAATTTGAACGTTGAGAAGTCCGTTGTCTCTACGCTTTGTGTACGTTAGACTGCTTGACACTTGGAAGCTTCCAGTCAACAGTCTTTTATCCATTTGTGCACGCAAAGAGATAGGATCTTATGTAATATCCTTTGGCTTCTATTTTGTCTAACATTGTATCACTAGAGCTGTCAGTGACCTGCATATATTAAATGCTAGAACAGTAGACAACTAGGCTTTCTCTTGTTGTCAGTTAACGTTGGGGCAAGAGTTCATAGAAATAGTAATGCCATTTTGCTGTATCTAAAAGATGCATACAGAGTAAGCACAATAATGGACGATATCGTCTGCATGCATGCATAGATACGTTCAGTCTTCATTAAATGCACAAATGTCAGAAAGATATGTGCGAAGACTATGACTATTCAACGCTATTAAATATCAAGTCATTATAAGCATAAAATCGATGCATTCATGACCTATGAAATCGTTATGCACTAACTGCCAAATCGTTGTAACTTAGCATCAAATCGTTATGTTTCTGCAAAAGAATCGTTATGATCAAGACGATATAATCAAATCGTTATGAGTTACAAGCAAATCGTTGTGATTAATAAGGAAATCATTGTAGAAGGCAAATCATTGTGTTCATTAAGGAAATCGTTATGAACACCTAAGAAATCATTGCGCAAAACAAATCGTTATGATTACTAAAGAAGTCGATGTGCGAAGCAAATCATTATGACGTCTTAAGGAATCGTTGTGATGAGCAAATCATTATGACGACTTAAGAAATCGTTGCGATGAGCAAATTGTTACGATGACTAAAGGAATCGTTGCGATGAGCAAATCGTTACAATGACTAAAGGAATCGTTGCGATGAGCAAATCGTTATGATGGCTAAAGGAATCGTTGTGATGAGCAAATCGTTACGATGACTAAAGGAATCGTTGCGATGAGCAAATCGTTACGATGACTTAAGAAATCGTTGCGATGAGCAAATCGTTACGATGACTTAAGAAATCGTTGCGATGAGCAAATCGTTACGATGACTAAAGGAATCGTTGCGATGAGCAAATCGTTACGATGACTAAAGGAATCGTTGCGATGAGCAAATCATTACGATGGCTAAAGGAATCGTTGCGATGAGCAAATCATTACGATGACTAAAGGAATCGTTGCGATGAGCAAATCATTACGATGACTAAAGGAATCGTTGTGATGAGCAAATCGTTCCAGGAACGATTTCTGTTTAAATCTAAACGATGTTTTAGGTTTATGAGGAAATCGTTAAGGCACTTATGAAATCTTTACAGTTCTACTGAAATCGTTGTAGCATAAGGAAAGTCGATGTGGTCTTAGAGAAATTTCATGCTAAACTTAATATTACTTCAGAAAGGTAATACTTACCAAATTTACTTAATTTTCCTGTAGTATTTCCTGTGCTCAAGACTTATTAGTAATCTTTGACATGGTTTTGTTAATCACCAAAATAAATATATAATTAATTAAAATTACATGGGAACAGACTGATCATCAAGTTATTCACCACAACGAGGGGGAGTGAGATACATGGCCAACGACATTGTTTTGCAAATTGGTGTTGTTATCAAAATTGTTTATTAGGGGTAGAATCTTTTAAGGTACAACCCATTCCATGGGTGAGAGAGCTCCTCACCATCAGCATTAACTATCCTATACGCGTTCCCGGGATACACCTCCTTGACGACGTACGGCCCTTCCCAGTTTGCTGACAATTTGGACCTTGGACCTCCAGGTTTTATGAAAATTCGCTTCAAAACCATGTCTCCTTCTTGGAATTTGTGCTCAATTACTTTCTTTTGAAAAGATCTTGAGAGTCTATTTTGATATGAAAGTACATGATCGACTGCAGCTAAACGTCGTTTGTCTAAGAGTTCTAACTGTGTAAGCAACACCTCTCGATGTTCGTCGGGATTAAGTTCTTTGTCCAGCTGAACTCTTAGCGAAGGAATGAGGATCTCATGTGGACATACCGCTTCCATCCCATATGTAAGTAAGAATGGAGTTTGCCCAGTGGGCATGCGGACTGAGGTGCGGTAGGCCCACAGAGCCTCGACCAATTTCTCTAGCCAATCAGCAAATTTATTAGACTCACAAGTTTTCTTTAGAATTTTCAAAAGTGTTTTATTTGTGGCTTCGGCCTGGCCGTTGCCCTATGGATAATACGAAGACGAATGATGCAAGGAAATGTTGAATTTCTTACATAGGTCCTGAAGCTCTTGAGATATGAACTGGGGTCCATTGTCGGTGACGAGGCTGCTTGGCACTCCGAACCGCGCGATGATGTTCCTCATGATGAATCTGCACACGGTTGACGCTTTGATTTCTGCGAATGCTTCTGCCTCGGCCCACTTGGTGAAGTACTCAGTAGGAGTGAGAATGAAAGATTTTTGCTTTATCTGAGCATTAGGATCACCAAGAGGCCCGATGATATCAAAGGCCCACATGGAGAAAGGCCAAGGGGAAGATAGTGGATGCAAAGAGGAGGATGGAGCATGGATTTTGTCGGCATGGATTGGCATTTGACACATCTACGAACGTAGATGGCACAATCTTCTTCTAGGGTTGGCCAGTAGTAGCCCTACCTAAGAATCTTTTTCGCCAACATTTGGCTATTCACATGCCCTCCGCATTCGCTGGAATGGGATCCTTCCACTACCTTCCAAGCCTCTTCGTCTGACAAACACCGGAGGAGCATTCCGTTTAGAGCGCATCTGTAAAGCACTTCACCAATAAGGATATACCTTAACGCCGCTCTACGGATGGCTCGCTTGTCCTCTGCTTCAGCTTCTTCTGGGAAGGTACCATCCCTGCAATACTGCTAAATTTCGTGGTACCACAGCCTTTCTTCTTCCATCATTTCTCCTAGCTCCACAAGCATTAACTCCTTTGCTTCTTTTCTTTCTGCCTGAAAAACTAGAGAGCTCCTAAGGTTAATGAACCAAGGATCCTGAGTGGAGGGAGCTTCTAACCTTTGGACAGTGATTGTCTCAGCATTGCGGCTGAGAGGGAAGGAGAGAGAGGAGGCCAAGGATGCCAGGGCATCAGCCAGGATATTCTGAGAGCGAGGAGTATGAGTGTAGATAAGCTTGGGGAATTGCTTGGCTAGGAGCGTGACCAGATCTTGATAAGGCTTAAGTTTAGGGTCACGAGTGCGGTAAGTAGAAAGGACTTGCCGAAGAACGAGTTGAGAGTCTCCTATGATCTTGAGATGACGCACGCCTAAGAGATAGGCAAGCTTAAGACCGGTAAGGAGAGCTTCATACTCAGAGATATTGTTGGTGGCATGGAACTGGAGTTGGTAGGCTAGAGGAATGGTGATCCCTTCTAGGATGAGCAAGACAGCACCTATGTCCCGTCCCCTAGAATTGAGAGCTCCATCGAAGTGGAGCGACCAGAAGGGATCGCGAGAGATGAGTGATAGGTTTTCATCGGGGAATTCCTCTTGAACCGTGTCACTGTGAGGAAGAGGAAGGTGAGCAAGGTGCTCAGCAATGGCATAGCCTTTTATAGCTTTCTGAACTATAAAGGTGATATCAAATTGAGAGAGGAAACTTTGCCAGCGTGCTAATCTGTCGGCGAGGACTGGCTTCTCCAGGAGATACCTAATAGGGTCCATTCTAGAAATCAAACTCACTTTATGGGCTAGGAAGTAGTGCTTCAATTTCTACACCACCCAAACTAGCGCTGCACATGTTTTCTCCATTGTAGTAAGTTTGAGCTCGGAAGGATTAAATAGTCTAGATAGGTAATAGACTGCCCTTTCTTTGCCAGATTCATCATGTTGAGCAAGGACAGCTCCTAGGGAGTCCTGAATGGTCGACAAATATAGGATTAAGGGTTTCCCAAGGACAGGTGCCTGCAGCACGGGTGGATTCATAAGGTAACTCTTGAGCTCATCAAAGGCCTCTTGGCACTTGGTGTTCCATTCAAACTTGGCCCCTCCTTTCAACAGTTCATAGAAGGGACGACATCTTTGGGAGTGCTGAGATATGAATCTCCTTATGAATTGTAGCCGACCAATCAAACATCAAAGCTCAGATATGTTCTTGGGAGGAGGCATTTCATTTATCGCCTTGGCCTTGTGCGGGTCTATTTGAATCCCCCGTTTGCTGACTATAAACCCTAGCAATTTGCCTGAAGAAACCCCAAATACGCACTTCTTCGGATTCATCTTCAGCTGATATTCTTGTGCGCGACGATACACTCTGGCAAGCACGGAGGAGTGTTCTCTTCGGGTCCGAGACTTCACCACAATATCATCCACGTAAACCTCAACATCGATATGTATCATGTCATGGAAGATAGCTAACATTGCCCTTTGATAGGTGGCGCCGGCATTCTTTAATCCAAACGGCATGACCACATAGCAATAAGTTCCCCAGGGGGTGGTGAAGGAGGTCTTCTCTTGGTCCTCCGGGGCTAGAAGAATCTGATTATAGCCTGAGTACCTATCCATAAATGATAGAGTTTCAAACCCCGCGGTGTTATCAATCAAGACATCCAAGTGAGGTAACGGGAAATCATCCTTTGGACATGCCCTATTCAAGTCCCGGAAGTCTATGCAAATGCGCACCCTTCCATCTTTCTTCATCACCGGGACTATGTTCGCCACCCACAATGGATAGAGGACTACACGGATGAACTTGGCTTTGTGTAGTTTATCAATTTCCTCTTTCATTTTCAAAGCAATGTGGGGGAGGAACCTCCTTAGCTTTTGCATAATGGCAACTACCCCTGGCTTTAAAATTAACCTATGTTCTACTAATTCGGAGTCAATGCTGGGCATGTCGTCGTAGGACCAGGAAAAGGAATCCTTGAACTCTCTTAACATCTCTATGAACGCTTCTTCTTCTTCAGGAGGGAGACTGGAAGCTATGGTTAAGAGCCTGGGGTCCTCTTTCGTTCCTACGTTTACCTCTTTAGTGGGTTCGTCTACTGCCGAGGTGGGCTCATCAAATCTCCTCATGCCACTTGCATACATTTCGGAAGCATCTTCTATCTCGCAATCATTTTCATCCAATGGGTCATCTTCGGCTAAGATCTCATACACTCCGAATCCATTGTCTAGCCCTTCCTCTTTGTGCAGATCCTCTATGTTCAGAACTACTGCTTCTTGGACAAACTCTTCGACAGCTAGAAGAGCGCCACACCTTTGCACCATGTCTAACATATATCTACGAGGTATGCCACTACCCTTCTTCTTCCTAGACGGGGACAGGGACTTGCTAGATTCTACCCCTGAACTTAGACTAGATTTGATATTTACAGAAGGCTCTGGAGGAGTGTCCAGAGGTTTATTGGAACGGAAAGAAAAGGGTGCGGCAAGGCCGCGAAGGTCCTCTGATGGGACTGGAGGAGGAAGCAGGCCACCTGAGCTCAGGGTGCCAGCGGCAGAGTTGGGGTGCAGGGGAACAAAAGGCCCCTCACCTAGATCGCCCAAAATGACCATGTCGGTCAACAGGCGAAGGCGTGGCTTGAGCAGAAGGAGGAGAAGGGCGGGGATCACCGCCTAGGAGAAAGGGGAGTGACGGGGATCGCCGTTGGCGAAAGGAAGGAGTGAGGGGTGACGGGGATCGCCGTCGAAGGAGAGAGTGATGGGGATCGCCGTCGAAGCAAAGGGAAGCGTGGAGGTGACGGGGATCGCCGTCGAGGGAGTGAGAGCCGGACAGCAGAGGGCAGAAAATGGGAAGGATGAGTCAGGAAAGAGAAGGAGGACGGGGATCGCCGTCTGATGATAAGGTAAGGAAGAAGACGGGGATCTCCGTCCGAAGAAAGGGGAAAGGAGAAGATGGAAATCGCCGTCCGAAGAAAGGGGAAAGGAGAAAGACGGGGATCGCCGTCCGAAGAAAGGGGGAAGAAGAATGGAGGTTGGCAAGGAAGAAAACACACACATTTTTTATTTTATTTTTTTTTTGGGGGAAAGAATTACATCGGGAGGCTCCGGGAAAAGGACAGAACTGAGCCATTAAGGAAGATAGTGAAGAGGGGTTAAGGGCGGATTAATGCTTCAACAGCGTCGGGGGAGAATTGGAGAATGAAGGGAGGAGACAAGGGAATAAAATCAACACTATGGTCAAAAATGGATGAGACGAATTGATTGGGAGGTCGGGAAAACCTTGTCCAGAGCTCCCGTGTTAAATCAGCTGGATTCAAGATCTCAATTTCCTCACCAAATCCAAGCAACTGTCGCTTGGTGGTGGCTGCTGGTGCTGATGGTGCTGCTACTTGAGACTGTAACATGTCATCCTCGCTAAACAAGCGGTTGACTGCTGAGATGAGATCCTCTAGTTCTGATTCCTCTGTCTCGGCTTCTGGTTCATTGAACAACAGACTGACTGCTGAAATCAGATCTTCAAGGTTTGATGCTTCCGTATCTGTCTCAGCCTTCTTCTTCTTGCTGGGTCGCTGAGCTTCTAAGGCTTGGTATGCTGACTTCGGTGCCTCTTCTATTGTAGTGTTATATCCAGGCTGCACAGGCCCCCTAACAAAGTGGTCATACAACGTCCAGGTGAGTGGGCCATGGTCTGACTATAAAGAAGGTGAGAATGTGGCCCATTACATGTATCCTAGGCCAAGTTTTGTAAATTTCTTTGTGCTAGCCACTGTTTTGGTTCTCCCTTGGAGATGAGCACCCAAACCTTTTCCCGTTTGATAGCTGAGCCTGAACATAATATCCCAACCCTTTGCATTCATGGACATATCCTTCTTGATGGCTACCACTGATGGGGATCCAATTGGACGGTTAGAGGAGAAAGTGTAAGCCCAGGGGTAGTTCACATCGAGCACTGAGATAACGGGCTTATTGGATGGCCAGACTGATGGCAATACTATCTCAATAGCTTCCACTGTGTGGGTCGTTGCTACACTCTTAACTTTGACTATCTTCCCTTGAAAGGGGAATTTCAAACATTGATGTGCCGTGGAAGGTACTGCCCCTAGTGATTCGATCCACGGGCGCCCTAGGATGGCCTTGTAAGTGTGATCGATATTCAACACATAAAACTCAAATGACATGACAAGTGGCCCAACTCTGCTTGTAAAGTGATAATCCCATGGCAAGCCCGCCGGGAATTGTCATAGGCAGCTATGGTGGTGGGGGTAGGCTGCAATTGACGCTCTGAGATGTTGCAGGCTCTTAGGGTGCTTAGTGGACATACATTGATGGAAGCTCCCGTATCCACTAATGCTGCGTCAATGGCCACTTTATTTATTGTGAGTGTCACACACAAGGGCATTTTCTTGGCTTCAGGGGCAGCTAACTCACCATCAGAGAAAGTAATTGTGGGTCCCCTGTTCACAATAGAGAGAACAAAAGGCAGATTGTCAGGGTTCATGTCTTCACTGACCATGACCCTTTGCAGGAAGGCCCTTAGGGCATCTTGATGAGTCTGTGACCTCTTGATCAGTTCTAGGATGGAGATTTTGGTGGGAGTTTGATCCAAATGTTTTAGGATGTCATATTGGGTCCTCGGGACTGGATCTATCTCTTCCATATCTTGCTGCTGTTGAGTGTTGGATTTTTGTGCTGGTTGACCTGGCATAGATACGAATGCATTAGGGTACATTCGATGAAACATCCACCCACTCCGCAAGGCAAGGTTATGGTGGAGTGGAGAAGGTGAGGTGTCAAGGATGGAGGGGTTGGCTAGTAATGGTGCTGGCGTAGGGGATAGAGGAATGTCACTAGGTGAAGGGATGATGGGCGATATGACGGGGAAGTTATAGGGTGGTGAGGTGATGGTAGCAACGGTGGGTGTGAAGGAGGGAGGTACAGTGGATGTAGGTGTGGGGGTAGTGGGTGTGACATGGGAAATGACCAAAAGCTGGCCCACTTCGTGTTCGTCTTCGAAGGCCCATTGAGCTTCTGGTGGTGGGTGGTGGATGACTAGGTTAACATGTGTGGGTGGAGGGGGTGGTGGAGCAGGTTGGGGGTTTGGAGTAGGCGGGTGTTGAGGCATGGGGTTGCGGATTATGCCAAGGTCATTTGCTGGCTGCTGTGGCTGTTGCGGCTGTTGTTGTTACTGGTACTGTTGTTGGAAGGGCTGGAACTGTTGTTGTTGTTGTTGTTGTTGTGGCTGCTGTCGCCTCTACTGTTGTTGCTGTTGTCTCTGACCCTGTTGGTCTCTCAATGTCTGGATTAACCTTTTCATTTCTGCCCAGTCGATTTGATTCTGCCCATGAAGATCATATATGATGTCCTGGAATTGGAAGCAATCTGACACATTGTGGCTCAGATGGCGATGGTACACACAGTACTTTGTTTGGTCCGCTGCCATATTCCAATTTGGCTTCTCAGGAGGAAGTCTAAGGCCATTCAAGGACATGAGGGCTGCAAAGACATCGGCCAAAGACTCGGGCATAGGAGGATATTGGGCTCTCTTGGGTCCGTTGGGCTTTCTGGGGGCATAGCCGTTCTGAGGTGGAGGGACGTGGGAATATTGGCGTTGGTCTTGTGGAGGGTTCTGACCTTGAGGAAGTTGTTGTATGTTGTTGCTCCATGGCTGCTGAGGTTGCTGAGTGTATGGGGACCTACCCACCAAGCCTTGGGGGTTATTCACAGCACCCACTTGCTCATTGGTTTGGATCCCTTCAGTAACTGGGCCTTGAGGCTTCTTGGTGTAACGGGATTTAGGGGTCTCGAACATGGTGTGTATAGGCGAGTCCTTGAGTTAGGTCTGAATGAAATGAGCTCGGCTATATAGTTGGTGCATGGTAGTAATGTCGTTCATGGATAAGATGGCTCGGTAGGTTGGGGTGGCATTGGAGATTAATAGCTTGACTTTTTCCTCCTCCGGCATGGGGCAACGGACCTTAGCAGCCAATGAGCGCCACCGGTTGGCATAGGTTGAGAACTCCTCCTCAGGCTTCATCTTTTCGGCCACTAGGTCAACAAAGGAGTATTCGGGTCCAACCCGATCTTGGAACTGCTGTAAGAACCTCTCTTGGACAATTTGGAAATCTTCAGCTTCCTCAGGCAGTAGGGAATAAAACCATTCCAGGGCCGGACCATCTAAGGATTTTCTGAACAAGTATGCCATGAGGTGGTGGTCATACTTGTGCGGTGCAGACTCATATACAAAATCCTTTAAATGAACATAAGGGTCCCCTACCCCAGAGTATCGCCGATAAACAGGGAGCTCTGACTGGGGTGGAACTCGGAGATACTGGAAAGACGGGAGAGAAATATCGGCTACCTTCTGAGGGTCAATCTGCCTCCTGAGGTCATGAAGCTCCTTTTTCATAGTTGCCCACTCCGCGAAGAAGTCGAAGGGGGTCTGGACATGGTGTGTAGAGACAAGGGAGCGGGGTTGCTCAAAAGTATGGGACCTCTCACGGGCGAGGGAAGCAGGCTCAACTGTATAGTATGCTGAAGTTGGAGGGGATCGAGGTCGGACCTCTCGTGCTGGAAGGTAGCTTGGTTCTGAAAAATGGATGGCTTGCGGACGGAGGGGTGTAGGGTCTGCCCCTGAGGAAGAGAGGTGTGGTGCTGAGCAACATTGATGGAGGAAGCCGCCGATCGGACTGAATTTGGAGCCGAGGGAGATAGGGGTCGCTTCCCCTTTGCAGCTGCCAGAAATTCTCGGACTTGGTCCGGAGTGAGATGGGGGAGGAGCTGACTGAATTGTGAATGGGGGTCATCTCCCCCTGGAGGAGAAGGAGGATGGGATTGACTCCTAATAACGAGAGGAGGTTGGATATGCCCCGGGAGTATGGCTGTAGAGGGTTGGGCCACATCCTCGAGGAGCCTGATGGGCAGGACATCGTCGGCAAGGACCCGGAATTGGTCCATGTCGAACAAAGGATTATGATAAAATACAAGGATTGGAGGGGATTGACTCGATCTCCCTAAACAAAGACGCATGCATCCCCCAAACAATCAAGGGGTGATACAGACAACACCTAGACTCTAACACAACAAGAAAGATTGAGAGGAGAAGGGATGAACCGAAGCACTCAAGTCATCATGATTAACGTGCAAATTACTTAAAGTTCACACTTGACCTTTAGATGAATTGATTAAGGGGATATCACTCGGCCAAGTGAACCCTAATAGGGATGAACTCGAGTCCGACGGTGTAACTAAGGGTGGTACACACTCACATGCGAGGGGTAGCTCAGACTAATGGTGCGACGGGTACAACTGGCCCGGTGAACCGCAACGTGCGTATGGTCACGAGGACTTACAGAGGTCCTCGGAAGGTGGGCCCGAGTCAGCCTACGAGTGCTCATAGGTGAGAGGGCTCACTCAACAAAGGGGGGAACCTAGACAATGGGACCAATAGTGTATGCAAGGGCCTAAGTGCCCAAAATGTATGCACAAGTAACAAAAAAATGATCAAGTAGGGTGACTTACAAGCTCTCGGGCAGAGTCGCGGCGGCAGGGTACACCGCATCCCTATCGTGACAGGGAGGCCTGCCGCGATAAGAACAGAAGCCCGAAAGCAGAAATAAGTCACAAACACAAAGCCAAACAGACTACCCTAACAAATGATATGAGCGCAAAATCACCAAACTAATCCAGAAGGGATCATGAAGCACCCAGAAACCGATTCATGGATGAAAACATTAACAAACAAGGCGTACCTGTTGACGCGACGCTTATCCTCGACGCGAATCGGTCGCGTCCTTGCACTACGCCGCGACAGGTCCCGAAAACTTACAAATGAAAAGAAAAGGAAAAACTCGAACCCTAGCAGGATTCTAACACCCAAAAACACGACAATACATGGCACAAAAACATAGAACATGCATGCATGAACTCATAGAAGCAGGATAAGGCAGATAGAGGAAGAATTGCACTGACCTGTTATCGCGTCGTCTTCGGACGACGCGATCTTATCGCGTCCCCGCGATACGCCGCGACACAAATAGAGAGGCAAAAAATGCAGGAAACAAAGGAACAAAAGACTAACAGGGCCCTAAGAAGACAAACAAGGAAGGAAACATGGCAAGCAGGCAGACTCAATCCACGAGGGTAGCACTGAAGGTCCCACCGTGATCGCCAAAAGGTGTAATCACAGGGATTGTTCCCCCCCCCCCCAACACGCGAACATGTAAAAAAAAAACGTGGGAATGAGAGGGAGTGCAACCTATCTAGAAATAAAATAATATGCATGAAGAAATAGAGGAAAAGGGGAGGAGAGAGGAATGAGCCCCATGAGGGCGACTCCCTGGCGTGGATGTCATCCCAAATGTCGTGCAATAGCTTCTGGGAAAGATAGGAGTCGCCGTCCTCATGCACCACGCTCCATGGATGATGAAATAGCAAGATTTTGCGAGGTGGAATGTGAGGGAAGGAGAGGAAATGTTCGCGTGTTGAGGGGGGGGGGGACACAATCCCCGTTGATGACCAAACTGTCCCCGTAATAAATATTTCCATTTATTTATATATTAATTTTGATGATTAACAAAATAACACTAATAGATTACTTGAGCCTTAAGTACAGGAAATAAAAGAAAAATGAAAGTTCAAGACAATCTGGTAAGTCTCATCACTTCTATCCAAGTCTTTGTATCGACTTCTTTGATAAGCAGAACGATTTCCTCTTTGACCGGAAAACTCAACGACTCTCTAGCCGTAACGATTTCTTTAGACCTCGTAACGATTTCTTTAGAACTCACAACGACTCTCTAGCCGTAACGATTTCTTTAGACCTCGTAACGATTTCTTTAGAACTCACAACGACTCTCTAGTCATAACGATTTCTTTAGAATTCGCAACGACTCTATAGTCATAACGATTTCTTTAGACTTCATAACGATTTCTTTGGAGTTCATAACGATTTCTTCACTGATCATAACTCCGTGCTTTGTATAACGATTTCATATAACGATTTCATTACAACTTGACAGTCATAACGATTTCGAGTAACGATTTCTTTAGAGTTCATAACGATTTCTTCACTGATCATAAGGCCTTGCTTTGCATAACGATTTCGTGTAATGATTTCCTTACAACTCGATAGTCATAACGATTTCTTGTAACGATTTCTTCAGAACTCACAACGACCTGCTTGTTGTAACGACTTCATAAGTTATCACATCGACTTCCTTACAGTTCATAACAACTTGCTATAATTCATAACGATTTCATAAGTCAGCAAGATTCTTTTTATCGAATTTCTTGATGCATCAGTATAATGCTTTTTAATAGCGTTGAAAAGTCAAAGTCATATCTTGTCCGTTGACTGCTATGCATTAAATGCTCTCCGATCGTATCTCCCATGCATGCAGACAATATCTTCCATTTCTATGCTACTCTGTCTACGTACTTTTTTAGACAGAAAGGAGCTTTGCTATATACTGCAATATCTGTTCCATCTCAACTAACAATAGACAGCAGTCCTAGCTGTCTTCTATTTATTGATGATATGCTTACAGATATCTGACAAGACTCATCTGGACAACATTGGACACAAGATACAAAGTTCTATGACATCTCTTTGGCGTGTACACAAGGATAAAAGACTGACGATCAGAAGCTTCCTCAGTGACCAGTCTAACGTACACAAGGATAAGAGACAACGGACACTTCAACGTTCGAATTTGAATCAGCAGTTTAAATAGAAGACTCAAGACGGAAAAGATAGTGAGGAACAACGCTTGATTTTAGAAGAAGAAGAGCGAAGCCTCCACTCCAAACCTTGTTCTAAGCTCTTAGCTCTCTGTGCTCAGAAGGAATCTTCGCATTTGTAAGAGCCTGTGTGGTCCTTGGAGAGAAAAACCTTGTTAAATCTCTTTCTCTCTCGGGGGCTTAGGAGCTTCAGTGTGTAGCTGATCAAGCTAGAGTCTGAAGCCTGTTTTCACACCCTTTTTCTTATTAGGTTGTGTTCCCTTCTGGACGAAGGAAGACCTGGTGGTATCCAGGGTGGTTGTTGTTCCCTTCAGACTGAAGGAAGACCAGTTGAGGCTGGGTGTAAGGATCCTTAAGGGGGATTGTACCCTTGGTAGTAAAATCCTGAGGTATTGCTCAGGGACTGGACGTAGGTCTCCTGTGGAGAGGAGTTCCGAACCAGGATAAAAATCCTTGTGTCTTGTGGATGTGTTTTTGTGTGATTGTTGTCTTGTTTGCTCTAACTCTAACCTTGTTATTAAGTTGTGCAATCCTTTCAGTAAACAGGTTTTAATCAGAGATCGAAGTTTTAATAACCCATTCACCCCCCCTCTGGGCTAGCTAGCTGGGCAACAAGTGGTATCAGAGCCTGTCTCTTCGACAAAGAAAAGATCCAACGATCTGAAGAGCAAAGATCAATGGCAGCCCAAAGTAACTTCGAAGGTCAGTCAGTCAACAGGCCTCCCTTGTTCGATGGAGAAGATTACACATACTGGAAGACTAGAATGGAATATTTTCTACAAGGTCATGATTACACAATCTGGTCCATTGTAGAAGAAGGTGATCTTTTGGTCACAAACGCTAAGGCTCAGTGGACAGATGATGATAGGAAAAGAATATCCTTAAACTGCAAAGCCAAGAGCATATTATGCTGTGCCCTAAGCAAGAAAGAGTTCAATAGAGTCTCAGCCTGCAAGTCCGCAATGGAGATGTGGGAAAAGCTCAAAATTACCTATGAAGGGACAGACAAGGTAAAGGAGACAAGAATTGATATTCTAGTAGCTCAATATGAAAGATTTCAGATGCAGACAGGTGAATCAATAACTCAAATGTTCAGCAGATTCACTGACATCACAAATGGATTAGCCGGTTTGGGAAAGGTCTATAATGCACCAGATATGGTTAGAAAAGTCCTCAGATCTTTACCATCTTCTTGGACTCCGAAGGTAACAGCCATTGAAGAAGCCAATGATTTAAAATTAATGTCATTGGAAAAGCTAATAGGATCTCTCATGGCTCACGAGATAAACATGGAGAGATTAGGAGAATCCTCCAGCAGAAGAAAACAATCAAATGCTCTCAAAGCAAGTGAAGATAATTCGGAAGAATCTTTGGATAATAGTGAGAGTAGTAAAGACAGTGATGATGAAGAAGCGATGCTGTCTCGAAGGCTTCAAAGGATTCTAGCAAAGAAAAAGAAGTATCAGTCAGGAAGAAAATTTTTAAGAAAAACAAAGACTTCAGAAAACCAGAAGTAAAGGATCAAAAGAAAGGAGAAGTGATCTGTTATGAATGCAAAAAGCCTGGACACATCAAGGCAGATTGTCCCATGATCAAAAAGAGTGATCACAAGAAGAAGGACAACTTCAGAAGATTTAAGAAGTACAAAAAGAAAGCAATGGCAGCTGCTTGGGAAAACAGCAGTGACTCAGACAGTGAGTCAAGCTCGAGCAGTGAAGGTGAAGAAGCCAACTTGGCTCTAATGGCCAACACCGAGGACAAGGTAACTTCTGACTCTTCTTTTGATTCATGCAATGATTCAGATTCTGACAATTTGGAAAATGCTTTTAATGAACTTTATGAAAAATACAAAGAAGTATGCAAATTACTTAAAACTAGTAAGAAAAATATAATCTATCTAGAAAATACAAATTCAGACCTAAGAACAGAAAATGAAGAACTTGAAAAACAAATTACTGAACATAAAAGAAGAAATGAATTATTATGTGAAGATTTAAAAGAGAAAAATAAGAAAATAAATCTTCTAGAAAAACAAGAAGACTTAGGTGAATTTAAAATAGAAATAGAAAGACTAAATAAAGAAAATGATAATCTATCAAGTACACTAGAGAAATTCACCAACGGTAAAAACTCTTTAATATTAAAAGATGCTAGGAGATCGGGTAAAAAGAAAAATGGATTAGGATATACACCCCCAGACAATGAAGAAACCATAATATACCCTAAAACATATCCAACACCAAAATTTGTACCCGAACAAGATATAGCATACAAAGCTGATTTCAAATATATAGAAAAAGTGACTAAGTTATCCTGCTGCAGTCACTGCAACAAGTTAGGACATATTAAAATTACATGCCCAACAAGACATAAAAAATGGATATTAAAAGGTAAAGTTGATGATACTAACCAATCAGGACCCAAAAGAATTTGGGTACCTAAAGCTTGATGTTCTCATTTCAGGTTAACCCTCGAGCATCCAAATGGTATTTGGATAGTGGGTGCTCAAGGCATATGTCAGGCAACAAGAAGATATTTGTTGATCTCCAAGCTGAAGAAGGTACAGTCACCTATGGAGATAATGGAAAAGGGACTGTGATAGGAAGCGGGTCTGTGAACATCAAAGGAAAATCAGTTATAGAAGATGTAATGCTGGTCAAAGGGTTAAAGCACAATCTCATCAGCATCAGCCAGTTGTGTGACAAAGGCCATCAAATTCAGTTTCAAGAATCAAAATGCAGTATCTTAAAGGATGGTGCAGTCATATTTGAAGCCTACAGAGAAAGAAATTTGTATGTTCTATATCTCGAGAAACTCAAGGATCAAGATGTATGTTTGGCAGCTAGTAAAGATCAATCAACTGAGTTGTGGCACAGAAGATTGGGCCACTGCAGCTTGGATGGGTTGAACAAGCTCAGAAAGAGAAAACTAGTTGAAGGACTGCCAAAGGTAAATTTCAGATTGGATAGCATTTGCAGACCTTGTGCAAGAGGAAAGCACACCAAGAGCTCCTTCAAATCAAAGACTGTAGTAACCTCCTCAAAGCCCTTAGAACTACTTCACATGGATTTATTTGGGCCAATGAGAACTACCAGTTTGGGAGGAAAGAATTTTGGATTTGTAATAGTTGATGATTATTCAAGATTCACTTGGGTATCCTTTTTAGAGCACAAAGATGACACATTTGAAAATTTTGTCAGCTTCAGTAAGAAAGTTCAGAAAGATCAGAAATTCTCAATTGTCTCTATTCGATCAGATCATGGTGGTGAGTTTCAGAATGAAAGTTTACGAAGTTCTGTGATGATCAAGGAATTGAGCACAACTTCTCAGCTCCAAGGACACCTCAACAGAATGGAATTGCTGAGAGGAAAAACAGAACTCTTTTGGATATGGCAAGAACCATGTTGTCAGAATATGATCTGCCAAGATACTTCTGGGCCGAAGCTATCAACACTGCATGTTATATCATAAATAGAGTGATGATCAGGCCAATTCTGAAAAGACGTCTTATGAACTCTACAAAGAAAAGAAGCCAAAGATTAGCCATTTCAGAATATTTGGATGTCCTTGCTTCATCCATAACAATGGAAAAAGGGATATTGGCAAGTTGGATGCCAAATCAGATGAAGGCATCTTCATGGGGTACTCTTCTAAACCCAAAGGTTATAGAGTTTTCAATAAACGTTCCTTATTGATTGAACAATCAGTACATGTTATTTTTGATGAATCTAACCCTTCCTTGAAAAAGGAAGAAATTAGTGACATTGATGATGCAGATGACTTGTCCGAAAAATTAAAGAATACTTCAATTAAGGACAAAGAGGATCCAACTCTGGAAGAACTGCAGCAAACAGAAATCCAACATGAAGATCTTCCAAAGGAATGGAGATATCAGAAAGATCACCCTCCTGAAAACATCATTGGTGATCCATCTGTAGGGGTAAGAACTAGAGGTAATGTAATTCCATGCGACTATTTAGCATTTGTTTCTCAAGTAGAGCCTAAGACAGTCAATGAAGCTTTATCTGATGAATCTTGGATATTAGCCATGCAAGATGAACTAAATCAGTTCAAGAGAAACCAAGTATGGTCACTTGTTCCTAGACCATCCAATCATTCAGTCATTGGCACCAAGTGGGTGTTCAGAAATAAACTGGATGAGTCTGGAATAATCTTAAGGAACAAAGCCAGATTGGTGGCTCAAGGCTACTCCCAAGAGGAAGGCATAGATTTCGATGAAACTTATGCACCTGTAGCTAGACTTGAGGCCATTAGGATTTTACTTGCTTATGCATCTGCACTTGATTTAAAACTTTTTCAAATGGATGTCAAATCAGCCTTTTTAAATGGTTTCATCAAGGAGGAAGTTTATGTTGAACAACCTCCAGGTTTTGACGACACTGAATTTCCAAATATGTATTTAAACTACATAAGGCTTTATATGGTTTAAAGCAAGCTCCTAGAGCCTGGTATGAAAGGCTCAGTACTTTCTTATTAAATCATGGTTTCACTAGAGGTAAAGTAGATAGTACATTATTTATAAAATCTAAGGGTAAACATATACTTCTTGTACAAATCTATGTAGATGATATTATTTTGGATCTACTGATGAATCTCTTTGCAAGTACTTTGAAAAGCTTATGCAGGGAGAATTCGAAATGAGCTTGATGGGGGAGTTAAGTTACTTCCTTGGATTGCAAATCAAGCAAGGGAAGGATGGCACTCATATCTGTCAAGCAAAGTACACCAAAGAGCTGTTGAAGAAATTTGGATTTGAAGATGCAAAGCCATTATCAACTCCAATGAGCACATCAACCAGAATGGACAGTGATCCAAAAGGTAAAAGGGTAGATCAAAAGAATTATCGAGGTATGATAGGATCATTACTTTACTTAACTGCCAGTAGACCAGACATTTTGTTCAGTGTATGCATGTGTGCTAGATATCAGGCAGACCCTAGAGAGTCTCACTTAATTTCTGTAAAAAGAATATTTAGATATTTAGCTAGAACTCATGACTTAGGTCTCTGGTATCCTAGATCTTGTGAGATAAATCTAATAGGATATTCAGATGCTGATTATGCTGGTTGCAAAGTAGATAGAAAGAGCACCAGTGGATGTTGTCAGTTTCTTGCAGGATGCCTAATATCATGGACATCCAAGAAACAAAATTCAGTAGCTCTATCAACAGCTGAGGCGGAATATGTTGCTGCTGGAAGTTGCTGTACACAACTTCTTTGGATAAAGCAACAACTTGAAGATTTCGGCATTCACATCAAATCAATTCCTCTATTGTGTGATAATACAAGTGCCATCAACCTCACCAAAAATCCAGTTCAACACTCAAGACGAAGCACATTGAGGTAAGATATCATTTTATTCGAGACCATGTAGCTAGTGGTAATTTAAAAATTTCGTTTATAGATACAAATGGTCAATTGGCAGATATCTTCACAAAAGCCCTACCTGAAGAGAGATTTACATCTCTTAGAAGGGAACTAGGGATGTGCAATTTGTGAAAGAATTTCTGTGATTTTATTGACATATAAATTTTTCAGATTAAATGAAAGTTCTCTCTCCGATAAAGTTAAGCAAAACTCAGTTATCTATATGCTTTGACCGCTTCTGTGTGGAAAGTTGTTTGACTTGTCAAATCTTTTTGTCGCTTTCTATCTTTACCGCCTTTGGCGCTCCTCCGTTCATTAAAGTAATATTATTTTATCCAAATCGCTTTGAGATCGATTCGTCTTCTACCTTTACCCTTTTTATCCTCTATCTGTTCACCCAAAGCCGATGCCCTAACGATTTTGGGATCGACTCTCTGCAACTTTCGAAGCCTTCTTCTCTTCCCGCGAAGAATTCCTTCGAGAACTTCCGTCCCTTCCATCATCCTCCCTTCCAGAATCTTTTCTTCTCTGCACCCATGGCCGCTCCGTTGATCTCCGGAAGTGTTGGGGGCTACAGTGCTGAGTATTTATCCCCAAGGGAGCAAGAAAGATTTACGTTTGTGAAGACGAAGATTTGCGGAAATAAGGCAGTGGATGTTCAGAATCTTGAGAAGAATGGCATGGCCAGGCTAGTTGATACTCTAAGAAGATTGCAGTGGATGGATGTGGTCACCTTCAGTGAGGTAAGCTACCCGGACTTGGTAAAAGCATTCTACATTTGTCTGAAGTCAGAAGCAGATGGGTCCTTGTTTCCTCTGTCAAGGGCATCCAAATCAGAATAACCCATGAGCTTTTGCGTGATTTGTTTGGAGTGAAGACCTCTGGATTTAGTGGCATTCACTCTGTGAATGATGAAGTCAAAGGTCTCGGGATTATCGGTCCAGGATTTAAGTTAAAGGATGGAAAGCTTGATATTAATCAGATGTCCGCATTCAATAGATTTCTTCATTTTATAGTCTGCCAAATCTTAGTACCTCGTAGTGCTACCTTTTCTTCATGCACTAGGGCAGATTCGGACATAATGTTCTGGGCAATCCAGAACAAAGAGATAAACCTGGCCGCAGTGATGATTGAGCGAATGATGTTTGCACATGCTCAGTTATGGGAAACAAAGAGCAAGTTGAATGTTTCCCTTCCGTATGCTCATCTACTGACCAAGATTTTCAAGCACTTTGGAATAGATTTGTCAGGTGCAGTAGCTGAAAAGATGGGCCAGTCTATAAGGTCCAGAAATCTGAAGAAAAGTGGATTCTCAGTGGTAGATGGAATGTGGTCAAAGACTTCTGTGGCTGAGGGAGAGGCAATCATCGCAGATCCAACAGAGCAAGCAGCAACAGATCCAGCAGAGCAAGCAGCAGCAGATCCAGCAGAGCAAGAACCAGTAGAGTCAGCTGTGGGATGACTATCCGAAGCTCAATTGGAAGAGGGTGCAGCTGGTGTGGCAGATTCCTTGCCCACCACCTTAGTCGCCTCTATTTTAAGAGAGGTATTGGATTCCATTCCCTCCATCTCAGTCTCTTCTAAGGCAGGTGGACCTGATGAAGAAGTTATGGCAGCAGGCCATACTGAAGTTCAGTCTGAATCGGTTGCAGATGTTGAGGTACAAGCAGGTACTCAACAAGATGTGGTCATGGAAGAAGCTCCTGCTCAGGGGGAGCAAGAAAGTATTGAAGTCCCTGCTCCCATTCAGGGGGAGCAAGCTGAGATTGAAAAGCCAGAGAATGAAGCTTTTCCTGAGAAAGCTGCACCTACTCAGGAAATTCCAGCTCCAGCCTTGGTTGATGTTAGTGAAGGCCCAAGTTCATCTATAAATCTTGAGGAGCCTGTCACTCATCAAGGTAAGCGGAAGAGAATTGTTCACAGACGGTCAAGGAAGGGTCCTAGAAGAGTGAACTTGAAGCCTGTTATGGCTATGTTAAAGGCCCAAGGAGTGATCTTCGCATCAGTCCAGTCCAGCATACAAGGCATTGTTTCTAATCAAGCTTCAACTTCCTCAGACGTATCTTCAATAAGAAATGCAATGAGGTATTTCAATAAAGAGATGTCTGATATGAAGAATTTGCTAGCTAATCTTTCAAGGTCTAGTGGTGTTCCTCCTGCACCCACTCAGAGCAGTCCAGCTGAAGTTCCTAGGCCACCAGGGCCTCCAGAAGAAGTCTCCCAGCCAACAGGGTCACCAGTTCAAGGGTCAGGGCCATCAGGGCCATCAGTCGTGAGGTTACCCGGACCAGTGGCAGCCTCAGGGTCTTCAGGACCCTCTCCAGCAGTCAGAGAAAGTCAGGCCAAAGGGAAAGAGCCAGTGTCAGTCTCCAAGGCCCCTGATACTTCATCTCTTGCCACTCCAACCCTCTCCACACCTTCATCTCCCACTTCTGCACCTCCTGCTCCACCAACCATAAAACATCCCATGCCTCGCACCCAACCTTCCTCATCCTCTACTTCATCTCAACCCTCCTTCTCACCTACTCCAGCTCACATCTCAGCTCCATCCTCATTAACTCCTCAACCTTCACCTATTAAAATTCAAACATCTCATCTTCAACCAACCTCTTCCTTTAATCCTAAACATTTTTTCTATCCTCCTACTCCTCCTAATTCTGTTATCTTTCCTCCAGTTAAACCTCTGCCTCTTGGTGTCTTTGACACCAATGTTCCAGACAATTTTGAAAAGAACACCCTCCTCACCATTCTTTCCACAGCCTCTCACATTCACAGGACTGACTCTCCCAGTCCTGCCTTGAAAAAGAGAAAAACCTCCTCTTCTCTAAGCACTCCTTCTGTTCCTCTATACCCTCCTTTATGGTACTCTCTTACCCTTGATCCTAAGAGAAGACCTATCTACAAAGAATACCTCCAGAAATGCATTCTTTCTACCATTTATGGTATTCCTTTTCTCAACCTATCCGAACACCTGGACATTGTTCTTCCTTTTACTCAGATATCTCAAGCTTTCAAATCCAAAATCTTTGAGGGCACTGAGTTCAAGACTGAAGATCAGTGGGCAGCTATCAAAGGAAATAAGGCTCAGTATTCAAAATACCTGACTGCAAGGGCGAATCCCTCACTCTCAGAGATCACCCACTCACCTTCTCTGAGTGGTTTATCATCCAGCACAAGAACTCTTGGGGATCCTTCATTTTGAAGGAAATTCGCGTTGCCAGAGCCTTTCAGCTGTACAGTGACTTCTGTTACTTGAACAAAATACCAGAAGTTCAGTTTTGCCAGTTCCATTCGCAGATTACTGTGCTGCAATCAGAAACCCCTCTCAACCTTCCTCTTAAAGTAGACTTTGTCTCTTTCAAGGTTGATTTTCCAGTTCTTCTGCCGAAGCTGCACTCTTTGGTGTTTGATTCAGATGCTGGGTCTCATGCTCTAGATATGTTTGCAAGACAGTTGGGCAGGATGTCAGCCAAGCAGGGCAGATCTCCTTCCTTTTTGCGGTTCATCTTCAGAGAATATCACTCTGGCCGCATGTCTTCTCAGACCTTAGCTCCGCTCATTTCTGAGTGTGAAAGACTCACCTCATCAGAATGGACGCTTCTCTATCAGGCCTCTTATCAGCAATTGGAAGCCATCAATCAAGATCTTGTTAGTCAGAGGAAGCCTGCTCTTTCTGCAGAAGCTTTTATGGATCTAAACTCCATCGCACCCATACCAGAGATCTATGTTGTATGGGCATCTAGATATTCTGCTTTCTATGCCTTAAAGCAGGATTTGTTAAATCAACAAATTCACTATCCAATTTCCTTGGACAGATTTCTCCATAGGGCCAGTTTTGGTAAGAGTACTTACTTCAGATTCATTTTGGACAAAACTCAGTATGGAGAATTCTTAGAGCAGCAAAGGCAACTCTACATTCAGAGGAACATCCCTTCCATGGGACCCTCCTTCTCAGTTGCCTCTGGCGTTTTTCTGCAAATTTTTGAGGATCTTGAGATCAAGGCATGGGCTGTTGTCTCACAGCATGCCTCCTTGTTATCTCCTCTGTATTATCTTTCTCCATCCTAATATAAATCTTTCTCTCTTCTTTGTCTCACCGCTTATCTTTTTGCTTAATGACAAAATGGGGGAGACAACTAACGTAAATCTGAAAAACATTTCATTTTTTGTATGATGTTTAGTATATTTTGTCATCATCAAAAAGGGGGAGATTGATGACCAAACTGTCCCCGTAATAAATATTTCCATTTATTTATATATTAATTTTGATGATTAACAAAATAACACTAATGGATTACTTGAGCCTTAAGTACAGGAAATAAAAGAAAAATGAAAGTTCAAGACAATCTGGTAAGTCTCATCACTTCTATCCAAGTCTTTGTATCGACTTCTTTGATAAGCAGAACGATTTCCTCTTTGACCGGAAAACTCAACGACTCTCTAGCCGTAACGATTTCTTTAGACCTCGTAACGATTTCTTTAGAACTCACAACGACTCTCTAGCCGTAACGATTTCTTTAGACCTCGTAACGATTTCTTTAGAACTCACAACGACTCTCTAGTCATAACGATTTCTTTAGAATTCGCAACGACTCTATAGTCATAACGATTTCTTTAGACTTCATAACGATTTCTTTGGAGTTCATAACGATTTCTTCACTGATCATAACTCCGTGCTTTGTATAACGATTTCATATAACGATTTCATTACAACTTGACAGTCATAACGATTTCGAGTAACGATTTCTTTAGAGTTCATAACGATTTCTTCACTGATCATAACGCCTTGCTTTGCATAACGATTTCGTGTAACGATTTCCTTACAACTCGATAGTCATAACGATTTCTTGTAACGATTTCTTCAGAACTCACAACGACCTGCTTGTTGTAACGACTTCATAAGTTATCACATCGACTTCCTTACAGTTCATAACAACTTGCTATAATTCATAACGATTTCATAAGTCAGCAAGATTCTTTTTATCGAATTTCTTGATGCATCAGTATAATGCTTTTTAATAGCGTTGAAAAGTCAAAGTCATGTCTTGTCCGTTGACTGCTATGCATTAAATGCTCTCCGATCGTATCTCCCATGCATGCAGACAATATCTTCCATTTCTATGCTACTCTGTCTACGTACTTTTTTAGACAGAAAGGAGCTTTGCTATATACTGCAATATCTGTTCCATCTCAACTAACAATAGACAGCAGTCCTAGCTGTCTTCTATTTATTGATGATATGCTTACAGATATCTGACAAGACTCATCTGGACAACATTGGACACAAGATACAAAGTTCTATGACATCTCTTTGGCGTGTACACAAGGATAAAAGACTGACGATCAGAAGCTTCCTCAGTGACCAGTCTAACGTACACAAGGATAAGAGACAACGGACACTTCAACGTTCGAATTTGAATCAGCAGTTTAAATAGAAGACTCAAGACGGAAAAGATAGTGAGGAACAACGCTTGATTTTAGAAGAAGAAGAGCGAAGCCTCCACTCCAAACCTTGTTCTAAGCTCTTAGCTCTCTGTGCTCATAAGGAATCTTCGCATTTGTAAGAGCCTGTGTGGTCCTTGGAGAGAAAAACCTTGTTAAATCTCTTTCTCTCTCGGGGGCTTAGGAGCTTCAGTGTGTAGCTGATCAAGCTAGAGTCTGAAGCCTGTTTTCACACCCTTTTTCTTATTAGGTTGTGTTCCCTTCTGGACGAAGGAAGACCTGGTGGTATCCAGGGTGGTTGTTGTTCCCTTCAGACTGAAGGAAGACCAGTTGAGGCTGGGTGTAAGGATCCTTAAGGGGGATTGTACCCTTGGTAGTAAAATCCTGAGGTATTGCTCAGGGACTGGACGTAGGTCTCCTGTGGAGAGGAGTTCCGAACCAGGATAAAAATCCTTGTGTCTTGTGGATGTGTTTTTGTGTGATTGTTGTCTTGTTTGCTCTAACTCTAACCTTGTTATTAAGTTGTGCAATCCTTTCAGTAAACAGGTTTTAATCAGAGATCGAAGTTTTAATAAACCCATTCACCCCCCCCTCTGGGCTAGCTAGCTGGGCAACACCCGTGATTACAGTTAGTGCTCGGGGTTTGTCTCGGTACTATGTGTACCATTGAGGTCTATGTCGTCTTCCTGGACACCCTCACTCTTGTGTTTGAGTTGTACGTCCGGCTGAGGGAAAGACGACAGAGGGCAGCGACTCGTGTTTGTGGGTGTGAGGTCACTTGTAGCGCGCTCGTGGTTGGGGGTAGAACACCAGTAGATGTACTGAGCCCCGGCTAGTCTGGTTTTCCAGTGCCTCACTTTAGAGAGTTCAAGCCAGAGTCTCTAAAGGTGCCAGGCATGGGCCTGCAGCTGTGTGGTCTGCAGGTGTGGTGTTGGTTGGTCTCCATTGTTCTTTGGCTTTACTTTATGGTTGTGGAGCGGCAATTGGATATTGAATCTGGCAATCACATTTGCATATTGAATCTACTGTTCATTTTGCTTGTGTTCATGACAATTTGAGTCCTACTTGTTTTGTTTTTTCTCTCATCTGTTTGTTTAGCCCATTATCTCTTTGTTTATCCCATTTGCAAGGTTTGCCAACTATCATATCCGAAAAATTGTGCTACAGTAAGAGTGATGGCAAACTGGGGGATCATTTGGGATTTGATCCCTGGTTTTTGTATTCCTTTCTTTGCTCTCTAACCACTGGGCCAATGTTCAAAGAAAAAATTCATTTCCGGTTACCAGTAATTTCTGTAGATGTGATCCTATAGATCCTGTTATTTATCCTCCAGCCATGAATGTTTAGTTCTATCTATCCTATTTATGTACTGGTACATTGTGTTTCTTTCACTACCTAGTGTTTATAATGTTTCTTTCACTGCCTAGATATATTAATGGTCTTAGTGTTTATATAAATGTAGTTATGTAAAGACACATGTAGATCCATGTTTAGTTCTATCTATCCTATTTATGTACTGGTTCCTCCTACCATGAACTTGTTTTTATGTAGTTCTCCTGCCATTAATCCTCCTGCCATGAATTACATACAGACATGTACATCCATGAACTGGTTTTTATGTAGATCTAATCATGTAGTTCTTGTTGTTTCTCCTCCTGCCATGAATGTGTAGTTCTATCTATCCTATTTATTTACTGGTACATTGTGTTTCTTTCACTGCCTAGTGTTTATAATGTTTCTTTCACTGCCTAGATATATTATAATTTTATGGTTCCTAGTGTTTATATGATTGTAGTTATGTAAAGACACATGTAGATCCATGTTTAGTTCTATCTATCCTATTTATGTACTGGTTCCTCCTACCATGAACTTGTTTTTATGTAGTTCTCCTGTCATTAATCCTCCTGCCATGAATTACATATAGACATGTACATCCATGAACTGGTTTTTATGTAGATCTAATCATGTAGATCCTATTGTTTCTCCTCCTGCCATGAATGTGTAGTTCTATCTATCCTATTTATGTACTGGTACATTGTGTTTCTTTCACTGTCTAGTGTTTATAATGTTTCTTTCACTACCTAGATATATTATAATTTTCTAGTTCCTAGTGTTTATATGATTGTAGTTATGTAAAGACACATGTAGATCCATGTTTAGTTCTATCTATCCTATTTATGTACTGGTTCCTAGTGTTTATTTGACTGCCTTCTATGTGTTTGACACCGATTTCATTATATCTTCATTTGTCACAGTATAATAAATATCTAATTGTGGACCCATGTTTTAAGGTTTTGAGGTGCTTTTAGTGGTGAAAATTTGAAGGATTTCTCAGCCAGGTACTTTAACTAATTTGTGAATTCAATTTTTTATGTTTACCTTTCTTTAGTGATCATGTTTTTTTAGAAAAGAATTTATTGCTCCACAACTACTCTAACTAATATATAACCATAATTAAGTGTGATATTATTTTTTTCATTTGTATTCAAACAGTAATGCTCCCTTTATTGATAAAAATGGAAGATGGGCAAACTAGTTAAAAATAGATGTTAGAAAGGAAAAATATTCTTTTAATCTGCTCAAAACCTGCTCAATGCCAACAAAATTTTATTTCAGTTTGTTTTTCTGTCCATCTTTAAATCTTTAAATGTTATTTAGTATTTATATTGTTAGCGGAACCAGGGCAAAAACAAATAAAAAGGGTCCAAACCCTATTTTCGTTCGGGTTCATTCTTTTTGAGGTTGGTTCATTTCTGAGTCTCTCTATTTTTCTGAGTTATCCTCTGACCAGTGTGTTCTAGATCCATTACTGAAATTTCCACCACCACATTAAGCATATATTCAAGTACTGGAATCAAATTTTTGTTGAGAGAGGAAGAGCATCACATCTGAGCATCTTTGTGCTGCTGCTTGCCGTCCTTCCAGTTTACCTGCATGCTATAATGCTATATTCTATCTGTATATGTCACCATAAGTGACCTGGAATATTACATAGAGTGTGAAAAGAACAGGAAAGATGCACTTAGGTTGATGGTATAGGACGAGTGGAAACAGTTCCAAACATCAAAATAGAGGAAGCAGAATGAAAAGGAAACTTGTATAAGATCAAGTACATAACATATGGTTTTTTATTTACAACAATCACAACATATAAGTGTTTGTTTTATCCTTCATGTCGTGTCTCAGATGATGGAAGGAGCACCAGCTATAGTGCAGAATGGGAATCAAAAAGCCCATAACTGGCAGCTTCCAGTTCAGAATGGGAATCAAAAGCAAAACTGGCTATAACCAGTTCCCAGCCTGATTTTTTAAACCTTGAGGTAGGGAATCAATCCTCTGTAGGGCACATCTTGAGCTAGCAAGGTTAAGGAATACCTAAATCTATCAACCTTTCTCTAGAAAACTCGACTATTACTTTACATCAGCTTGAGATCATTCAGTTTTCTTCTTTTATAAAAAAGTGGCAAATTAGGTTATATATGGAAGGTTTATCAACTTTCCTTATTCCTTTTCCACCGCCACCCCAGGAAGCCTTGATCTATGTATTTGACTAAAGTGGGGTTAGCTTGTTCTTCTTATAGTTTGTGCAACCATCCTCTGAAGACCTGTCTCAATTTTATTTTTACCTTTCTTTGTTTAAGATACTATGTTGACGATCATGTGTGTTTTTAAACAACAAATTAGGTTATATATGGACCATCGACATGGATCAAAAGCTTATACGTCTACTTAGGGAGGAGTTAGTGAGTGGCGATTTTGTCCCGAACCATGCCTGGCAGTTCATAGTTGAGACATTCATTGACCAATATGAGGTCAATGCAACTATTTGTCAATTACAAAGTAGACTGATCTTTTACAGAAGTATTTACTTCATCACTAAAGACCTGATAGAAAATGGAGGTTTCAAGTGGGATAAAGGCACCAATCAAGTGGTCGGAAATGACATTTCATGGAATGCCTATGTTGAGGTTTGTGCCTACCTCCTAATGTAAGTTAAATGCCCCAAATTTTATCATTGTACCTTATTTTCTTCATATTCCCTTTGCAGTTCAATCCATTGGTGTTGTCGTTAAAGGAGAGAAGCTTACCTTTCCTCAATGACATAATTCAATTATTTAGTGAGTGGGAGGGTCCTTCTTGAACTATTGTGAATCACATAATTGTTGTTGTAGGTTAACATAGTAGTGCTTGGACCACTATGTATGTGTTCATTTGTTTTTGAAAACTCCCATTTCAGAACTTCATATAATCATAATTTTCGTTGTCTATTAATCTACTAATAGTCCAATGTGCATATGCTTAGATGAGATTGGGACCCGCCTCTCCTCCAAGCCGCATATCCCTAATTGGTCTTTCAGACAAGATAAGATTTTATTAGACATATTGACTGATGAGTACCTTAGAAACTATGCACACCAAGGGACTTTTAAAAACCATGTGTTCAATGATATTTTGGAGCGCTATAATCGAGAGGCAGGGGTTAAAAGACAGAGTAGTCACTTGCAATACCGTTGGAAGAATTTGAAGAAGTTATATCATCTATATGAATCGTTGTGCACGAGAAGTGGTTGGGGGTGGGATGAGCAAAGAAATGTTCCAATTGCCCCGGATGAGGAGAGTATCCAAGCAGCCATAGTGGTAAGGTCTCATTTATAATTTAACATTTTATGGTTTATTCACAATATCTTTAGTTACCCACCATTACGTTTTGTCCATTGCAACATACAAATTCAGATCTCGCGAAACTTATCGACAAACCATTCCCTTATAAGCAACAAATGGATATCTTATGCGGGAAGACCACAGTTAGGGGTTCTCATTTCCTTGGCTCCACCCAAGATGTAGATGTTGATTCGTGACACACTTTTGGTGATGATGACAATTCTACAAGACAAGGGTTTAGTGCGATGGGATTGGACTCGCAACAAGTACAGTCCATTGATGATGACAATTTCAATCCTTTTGATTTTCCTCCTTTGTCTCAACCTCCAAGTTATGAAAACACTCAGACACAAAATACTCCAATTGAGGATGAGGCAACATCCCCCGACAAGAGACAAACCACACAATGCCAGTCATCCCAGAGTAGAAAAAGGCGAAGCAAGAAGTCTTCTAAACTATTGACCCTAGCTCAATATTGCCAGTTAAACGATCAACGGATGAAGCTGGCAAAGTCATTATTCCCTGGGTCTTCTTCATCTACAGCGTCCAAGGACGAAGAGCATTACACTGTAAGGGAGTGTGTGTCACGATTGAAGACAATGGTCGGATACTCACAGGAGTTGTTGATGAGGGCTTTGCCTCTGTTTGAGATACCATCTAAAAGGGTGGTCTTCATGTCCCTAGATGAGGAAGATGCTATGGTTTGGATCATTAGCAACACCTAGGATTTGTTTGTATGATGTGTGTGTCCATCTTCTTAGTCGATGTCGTTCTTATGGTGTAGGTTATAGTCGATCGATGTCGTTCTCATGTTTAGAGCAATTCCCTATCTATGTTTTGGGTTTCATCTTTATGTTTTAGTGTAATCCCTCCATGTACTACTCATGTTTAAAACATTTGTTTTTATTGATCTATATTATGGGTATCATGTTCATCTTGTCGGTGTATGTGGATTGTTTTTTTAAGCTTTGAACAATGCTATTATGGTTTTGCAGGCTGCCTGTGAAACTAAACATGGATCGATATAAATGCTATGTAGTGTGGGTGGGTCATCGACCGGGCATGTACTACACTTGGTCTGAATGTTTTGAACATGTGAATGGTTATCCTGGAGCAAGATATAAGGGGTTTGCAACCGTTGAGGAAGGGAACATGGCGTTTAGGGGGATCATCAAGAGACAAACTTCAAGTGCAAATGATATACGGTGCCCTTCCAGGCACCGTCTGTTGTGCATGAAACACAACCCGGGGAGGCTGAGGAACGTGTTGTGTATTGAGATGTAGTCCTTGTTATCTTGCTGATGATTTTGTTACTCCTTTTGCTGATATTTGTGGGCCTCATTTTCATAGTTATGGGTTATTAAATGAGGATGTAGTTTTATCTATCTTGTTAACTCTTGTATGTTGTTATGAGTACATTATAATCAGTTCTACGTTGTTTAGAGAACATTGTAACTTATTCTCCGTTGTTATGTTAAGTATTAGGTAATTCGATGATCAAGCATTTATTCAAGTCACATACTTTGAATCATGTTATACAAAACTAACTCAGACAAACGTATTCAGACTTTGACGCACTTTTGAGGGAGGCAATATTGGAGGAGAATGTTATGTTCATGGCAGTTTGTGAAATGCTAATGTCCTCTATAATGGATGAGAATGAGGAAGACACCACTCCAATCCCTAGACCCATACCAGTCATCACACAGGACATGTGTGGGTCCACAAAGTACTGCACGGTCATGAACGTCGTTGCTACAACACGTTTTAGATGCACCCGCCCATGTTTGTAAAATTAAGGGACATCCTTGTAGAGAGAGAACTCATCTGAGATTGTTGTTATGTGACAACATCTGAGCAGCTAGCAATGTTTGTGTATGCTATAGGACATGGTGTTGCAATAGGTGCCATGTATGAACACTTTCAACACTCGTTGAAGACTATCAGTTATTATGTCAACCGTGTCATTAAGGCAATTGCATTACTTCGATTCACATACATCGTGCTTCCAAGTGGGACTGATCCATTACACCCTCGCATTTGCCATGATGACCAGTTCTACCCATACTTCAAGGTAATTGTCCCGTCTTATCAAATGATCTTTTTCATTTTAAGCACATGTGTTCAATTTTAATATTGGTCATTTTATCTAGGATGCCATAGGTGCAATCGATGGAACATACATTCCAGCACACGTACTCAAAGACAGACAAGCACGTTACAGAAATAGGAAAAATGTGATAAGCCAAAATGTGATGGGCGTATGTGGTTTTAATCTCATCTTTCATTATGTCAGTGTCGGGTTCGAAGGAGCGGCTGCAATATGATGGTCCTTAGACGAGCCATCGACGTAGGTGGTTTTACAGTACCACAAGGTATGACAATACCATATTGTCCACATGTACTACATACATACTAGCTCATAAGGCTCCTGACTAACCCATTCCTCATTTAATAATAGGAAAGTACTACTTAGTGGATTCAAGATATGGAAATGCTGCACAATTCTTGGCACCTTATCGTGGCGAACGATACCATATCTTAGAATACCAAAATCATGGTAATGCCGCATACAAGAATATGCGCGACAAGTTCAACCATCGCCATGCTCAAATTCGCAACTGTGTGGAACGTTGTTTCGATGTGCTTAAGAATAGATTTCAGACTTTGAGGGAGGACAATTGCTATCCTTTTCGCGTACAAGTGCTGATTGTTCTTGCATGTTGCGTTGTCCACAACTTCATCTGACGCGAACATGGGGAGGACTACTACTTCAACCTATGCCAAATGGATAATGTTGAGGATGATGATGATCCTCCAAACGACCCAAACCTTGTGGTTACTCCTCCTGACATGCAAGCTGGGGAGATTCTTCGCACACAAATATGGGCGAACAATTAGGTCTTACACGACCAGGATGTCAAGCTAATATCTGCGTTGCTATGTTCTTAGCATCCTTTGTTTGTCATTCTGTCTACTTATTGTCAGCACGCTTTGTTTGACACGTTCGTAATGTTCCTTTACTTCTTATCTACTTTGAAAACTGATATCCTTATGTATAATTCAACTCAGGTGCATTGTGGTATGACGAGAAAGATTTTCTCCTAATATACCTCATTGGAGAAGAATATAACCTACACAAAGTAGTGGGGGGAACTCTCAACAGTGATGGATGGGAAATGGTCCAGTACTTGTTCAATGAAGAATTTGGGTTGACTTGGCCACTGTGCTACTTCTATCATCGTTTTACTTTCTACAAAACTTATTATCTCATTACTGAAAACCTAATTAATGTTGCCGGATTCCAATGGGATGAGAATACTACGCAAATAATTACATCAGACCTAGTTTGGCAGCAATATTTTGAGGTTGCAATCTTCCACCTCTATCATAACTCGGTTAGTTAATTATGTTCCTTATATATTTCTAACTGCATAATTATGTTGCAGTTAAACCCTCTGGCTGTGTGGTTCAAAGGGCGAGCACTCACCATTCGTTCTGATCTCACACACTTGTTTAGAGAATGGCTAGCATTGTAACAATATTACTTGTCTGATTAGCATATGCTGTGGTTGGATCCATGTTAAGTTATCTTTTCATGTGCTTTGTTGTTATGCTTTTATGCTATCATATTAGTGTTGTTTTTCACATCCTTAATCACATGTAATAGTGAATTGTTGTATTTGTATACTTAGTTATTTTTAAACTTAACAAAGTTTCTTATGTCATACAAATGTTGATTATATGTAGGTGTTCCGATTCCAACCCACATATTTCACAAATGATAAGTTATCCTCGTACTATAATATGTTTTGTCAATACCTGCATTATATTTGGTAGGATGGCATGAATGATGCAACCCCACATATGTGCATGCATATACAAATGTATCATAGTTGTGTAGTAGGTGACTTCATTTGTGACAATGTGTGGGCATTGGGCAATGATGAGTGAATTGTTTTATCCAATTCAACAGTTGGATGGTCAAATAGGCAACCCTGTTCAAAATGCAGATTTGAAATTCTGAGCCCAAAACCCACAAACTTAAACTATTACTTTCAGTATTTTTTGTACAAGAACTCACATACTCTATGGTTATGTTAAAGGAAGAATCGTTGACACAGGTAATCAATTAATGTTATTGTACATCAATTTTCATTTTATTCTTGTTGGTTACATGTATTGATGGTATTTTTTTCAATTGCAGGGATGTATTGTTGTTCAATGGGGAGACAAGAATTAAATGGAAGGCTTATAAGAGACATCATATTCTTATGTTTTGTATATCATGGGCGGATTGTGACTCTTGTTGTACATTCAGACTCGTTATATGTAGGATGATGATGTAAATTGATGTAAATAAATTACTTTTGTTGTATATATGATGATGTGTGGTAATTTTATGAAATGAATGTTTGAAAGATATACATGCATTTTTAGATTTTATATTGTCATAGATGTGATAAATTTACAGGGTTTAAATGACGTAAAATAGAGGAAATACTCTCCGTTTGTTTCCAGAAATATATGAATATTTTATTTAATTTTAAACTTGCAAAGTTATTTTTTTTGAAAAAAAAGAACATATGGTTGACATTTTTTCCCAAATTTGTGATAGTAGAATATGATAGTTTATAATTAAGTGATGTGTGATTGTGCAAATCGAGAAGGATCTATTATTTAAACGTATATAATTTAAGTTATTAACAAAATACTTATCCAAAAGGAAAATAATAATGAATAATGTATATGATAATATATAATAAAAATATAGGAGGCAAGATATAATAATAATATGGTAGCATAAAGTATAATAACATAAATATGATGCTATCATATAGTATTAAAAAGATTAATGATGAATATTATATTATAAGTCATAACGTTATTACATTTCATAATAAAATTAATATGATAATAGCATATAGTGTAGTCATAATATCATTTATTTAATGTTCATGTGCATGTACATAGCAAAACATAGATATATGTGATAATTTATAACAAAAGTATGGTACACAACATATAAAAAAAATAAGATAGCATAAAGTATAATATAATAAATATGATGGTACCATATAGTAAAAAAAAATTAATGATGAAAATTAGATTTCATGATCTCATTATATTTCATAATAAAATTAATATGACAGTAGCAATTACATAGCACAAGATAGATGGTAGCACATAGTACAATAAAAAAGTAATAAAGAAAAGTAATGGAGGGTAGAGGATAAGGGTATTTTAGGAAAGACAACACAAAAGTAGAGGACTTTAGCCTACCAAACCACAAAAATGCAAAGTGGGTTAACCCACTTTAACCCATGGGGTTAACTTTTACATTACCAAATCAAACTGTACTTTATCCCGGTGTAAAGTTATGCCTGGGGTTGAGTTGGGTTAACCCCAACCCTTTTCCAAAGTGGTACTTAAAGTGAAGACATGTTCAGAGGATTGGGCAGATTGCACAGTTTTGATGTTTCAAGTGGATTTGGGCCATGGGCTTAAGAATGGACTTGAAATTAAGGGTGAATGAGCTCATGATGGGCCAAAGAAGGACTCTAAAGTGATGACCAATTTGTGACATCAATGATATGAATGAGAAATATGCTCAACTTATAGGTCAAAAACATGTGTTTACAGACACGAGAAAAATTCTTTAAAAATCGTAAAACCCTAGGTGATAGGCATAGGGATGAAACCCCTAAGTTACTTGCCTTTAGAAAACTCCCTGAAGATCGAATTGAGGTGATGAAGCCCTCCTCGGCCAAGCCAAAGTGGTAATCTCCACGGGCTTGATTCGACCTCCACGACCTAGCAGATGATCTCCCAGCGATGAGAGAGCCTCCCCACATCCTAAAGAGCCTCCCTCTTGTAGAAAATCATCGGTGTAGCCTCTGGTTTCGCCGGATCTACCACCTCCAAAACCTCCCTTTCTTCTCTCCGAATCCTAATAATTCCTAGCTGAGCAAAAGTCCTCTCTTTATTGAGATGACTTAGTTTTATATGGGTTTGGGTCGTGGTCATGGTGGGAAAGGGAATCCCAACCCAATTTAGGGTTTCCATGTTTATCCATGGAGAGATTGGGACTAATTCAGGAAAAGAAACCCAAACACAGATGGAGGTGTTGACGTCCATGTCGTTGTCATCTACATGAAGTAAACGTCAATCGGCTTTGACATCAAGATCCTCAAGCCAGACAGTAAACGACACATAGTATGCCGTCAACCAGCTGTTAACGTCACAAGATGTTGACGTCAAGATGGAATTCGACCAACAATTAAATCACAACATCAAGTGATAAAATGCACAGAAAACTAGGGTCTTATACCGTAGCTTGGCCAAGCTGCAGTTGTGGTTGATGATCAGTTCATCCCCATATAATTTTATGAATTATATATCTATTTTGGTGATTAACAAAACTTCAATAAAGTGTCATCTAACAAGTTTTCATGAAGCTTAGGCACAAGAAGTAAATCAGGTGAATTCAAGAAAATATGTAAGTATTTCTTACTTTGTAGCATTTAAAAATTACAGAGCAGGAAATTTCTCTAAGTACACATCGACTCTCTATATGCTACAACGATTTCATTAGAATCATATTGATTTCATAAGGATTTGTAATGTCATACCAATTCCGGTCTCATAACGATTTCCTTACTTCTATCGATTTAATTTTCATAAGGATTTGATAAGTGGGAATATCGATTTCGACCTCACAACGATTCACTTAGTGGGCATATCGATTTCGACCTCACAACGATTCGCTTAGTGGGCGTAACGATTTCGACCTCACAACGATTCGCTTAGTGGGTGTAACGATTTCAATCTCATAACGATTCGCTTAGTGGGCATATCGATTTCGACCTCACAACGATTCGCTTAGTGGGCGTAATGATTTCGACCTCACAACGATTCGCTTAGTGGGAGTAACGATTTCAACCTCACAACGATTCGCTTAGTAGGCATAATGATTTCGACTTCACATCGATTTGATAAGTAAGAACAACGATTTGCTCTCACAACGATTCAGTTTCTACAACGATTTGATAAGTAAGAACAACGATTTGCTCTCACAATGGTTTGGTTTTTATAACGATTCGATAAGTTCCACATCGATTTGGTCTTCATAACGATTCGATAAGTTACAACAATGACTTGGTCATTATAACGACTCGATAAGTTACACAACGATTTGCTTGCTGTAATGATTCGATAAGTCACAACAACGACTTGGTCTGTGTAACGATTCGATAAAACAAAACAAAGATTTGATCACTACATCAACTCGATAAGTGAGATAACGATTTGGTTATAACGACTTGTTCGTAATGATTTTCTTATACTCCCATAACGATTTGGTTATGATTGTATAACGATTTATGTTCACATCGATTTACTTATACACATGCAACAATTTACATAAACAATGACTCATTCACTCAACGATTTCATAAGTCATACTCATAACGATTTCATGAGCTATAACGACTTGATATTTAAACATATTTCAAATATTTTGAATGTCAAAGTCTTCCCTCGTGCTTCTCAATATCTATGCATTTAATGTGTCTGAACATTTCTCTGCACGACGCATATTTGGATATCTTCCATTCCTTTGCTTCTATAGAAAACATCTTTTTAGAGTAGTAGAAAGGTACTTCCATTCTGGTGTATATTCCTACTGCTTGGTTTCCAACGATGATTGACAAGTCTAGAGACACTCTAGCTGTCCATTGTTTGGTATTTATTGCAGATCCTTGACAGCACCATTCTCTACAACGTTGGACAACAAGAAGCTGGAGAATATTTGGAAGGATCCTTTCCTTGCGTGCATGGATCAGAAAAACATTAAATGACTGGAAGCACCTGTCGTACACGTCAAACCATGCAGTCTAATGAGCATCCAACACAGAGACAATGTATACTTCAACGACTATATTTTTCAAAGAAGATATAAATAGAAGACAGGTGTTTACGTGAGGGAAGAGATCGATCCATCGATCTATCTATCTCTCTCTCTTTGACAATTCGACATCTGCAAGCACCATAGAAGAGCTCAAGTCTCTCTCCTAAGCTTAGCTGCAGCTCTTAGCTCTCTGCATCCATTGCTTAGCTTTGAGAGAGCTCTAGTGTACTGAGAGACTCCTTCATTGTAGATCTTTCTCTCTCAGTCTTGCTCCAGATCAAGCATTGTTCTATGAGCTTGGTCTAAGGGCTTGTCTTCTCTCTAACACTTTGTTGTGTTGTTCCTCTTCTGGGTTGAAGAGAAGACCTGTGGTTGACAGGTGTTTGCATTCCCTTCGTATAGAAGGAAGACCTGAGGTTTAGGGTGTATTGTTCCTCTTCCGGTTGAGAAGAGAAGGCCAGCTATGGCTGGATGTGTAAGTGTCCTTGAGGGGGACTGTACCCTTGGGTAGTGATATCCTGAGTTGTTGCTTAGGGACTGGACGTAGGACTCCTATGGAGAGGAGGTCCGAACTAGGATAAAAATCCTTGTGCAGTGTGTTTGCTTTCTGTGTGCTTGTTATTGTTTCTATGACTAACACTAACCTCCAATCGCAGTGTATTGTTTAAACATTTTTGTTGACAGGTTTAGATAATCGAATTTTAAAGAATCCCATTCACCCCCCCTCTGGGCTTGCTAGCTAGGCAACGAGTGGTATCAGAGTGAGTCTCTTTGACAAAGAAGATCCAACGATCTGAAAAGAAAAGATCAAATGGCAGCCCAAGGTCACTTCAAAGGTCAGTCAGTCAACAAGCCACCATTGTTCGATGGTGAAGACTACACTTATTGGAAAACAAGAATGGAGTTCTTCCTACAAGGGCTTGATTATCAGATTTGGTCGATTGTAGAAGAAGGAGACCTTTTAGTTACAAATGGCAAAGACAAGTGGACTGAAGATGATAAGAAGAAAACTTCTCTCAACTGCAAGGCCAAGAGTATACTATGTTGTGCTCTTAGTAAGAAGGAGTTCAACAGGATCTCCGCCTGCAAATCTGCCACGAAAATATGGGAGAAGCTAAGAATCACTTATGAAGGCACTGACAAAGTGAAAGAGACCAGAATAGATATTTTGGTAACATAGTATGAAAGGTTCCAGATGCAGCCGGGAGAGTCAATAACCCAGATGTACAGCAGATTTACAGACATCACTAACAGGTTAGCTGGTCTTGGAAAGACATATGAAATGAGAGATATGGTCAGAAAAATCCTAAGATCCCTACCAACTTCATGGACCCCCAAAGTGACAGCGATAGAAGAGGCCAATGACTTGAAGAGAATGTCATTGGAGAAAGTCATTGGGTCCCTAATGGCCCATGAGATCAACATGGAGAGATTGGGAGAGTCATAAAGCAGAAGGAAAAACTCCAACGCTCTCAAGGTAGAAAAAGTTACAATTGAAGAATCTTCAGATGATAATGTCAGTAATGAAGGCAGTGATGATGAAGAAGCACTTCTATCTAGAAAACTACAACACATACTAGCCAAGAAAAAGAAATATCAGTCTGGAAGGAAGTATTTTAAAAAAGAAAAAGGCTTCAAGAATCCTGAAGTCAGAGTACGAATGCAAGAAGCCTGGACATATCAAAGTTGAATGTCCGAAACTAAAGAAAACCGAGCTGAAAAAGAAGGATAGTTCCAAGAAATTCAGAAGATATAAGAAGAAGGCCATGGCAGCAGCATGGGATAACAACAACGACTCTGACAGTGAGTCGAGCTCAAGTGAAGAAGAAGAGGAAAAGGCGAACTTGGCCTTCATGGCTAACATTGAAGAAAAGGTATCATCTGACTCATCTTTTTCTTCATGCAATGAATCTGAGTCCGATAGTTTAGAAGATGCCTTTAATGAACTTTATAGTAAATATAAAGATGTGTGTAAATTATTAAAATTTAGTAAGAAAAGTCATGCTTGCTTGAAAAATACAAACTCAGATTTGAAATCTGAAAATGAGCAACTTGAAAAATAAATTACTGAGCTAAAAAGAAGAAACGATTTATTATGTGAGGATCTGAAAAATAAAAATGAACAAATAGAAAGATTGGAAAACCAAGAAACAGTTAATAAATTAAAATAGGAAATTAACATGTTAACAATAGAAAATGAAAAATTATCAAGCACATTAGAAAAATATACAAATGGTAAAACAACATTGATACTGAAAGGTGCTAGAAGGTCAGGTAAAAAAAAACATGGATTAGGTTATACTCCACCTGATAATGAAGAAACAATAGTATACCCTAAAATATATCCAACACCTAAGTTCATAGCCAAACAAGATACTGCATATAAGTCAAACTTTAAATATATTCCAAATGAAAAGGTAAGTAAAATATCGTGTTGTAGCCACTGCAACAAACTAGGTCATATTAAAATAACCTCCCCAACTAAACATAAAAGATGGATAATTAAGAGGAAAGTTGATGATACTAACCCATCAGGACCCAAAAGAACTTGGGTACCTAAAGCTTAGTATTTTCATTGTAGGGAAGCCTTCGAGCATCTAAATGGTACCTGGATAGTGGGTGCTCAAGGCATATGTCTGGTAACAGGAAGCTGTTCTCTCACCTTGAAGCTGACGAAGGTACAGTGACATATGGAGATAATGGAAAAGGGACAGTCATAGGTTGCAGATCAGTTGGCAGTAAAGGAAAAATACTCATTGAAGAAGTACTTTGTGTAAAAGGACTCAAACATAATCTTATCAGCATCAGCCAGCTGTGTGACAAAGGACATCAGATCAAGTTTCAGGAATCAAAGTGTAGTATCATCAAGGATGATACAGTCATGTTTGAAGCCTGCAAGGAAAAGAACTTATATGTACTTTATCTAGAAGACTTGAAAGATCAAGATGTCTGTCTAGCAGCAAACAAAGAGCAGTCAACTGAACTTTAGCACCGAAGATTGGGTCATTGTAGCTTGGATTGCATAAGAAAGTTAATCAAGAAAAACTTGGTGGAAGGCCTACCCAAGGTAAGCATAAGAATGGATAGTGTATGTGGGCTGTGTGCAAAAGGAAAGCACACTAAGTCATCCTTCAAGTCAAAGATAGTGGTAACAACTTAAAAACCTTCGGAATTATTACACATGGATTTGTTTGGACCAATGAGGACCACAAGTCTTAGAGGAAAGAACTTTGGATTTGTCATAGTGGATGATTACTCCAGATTCACTTGGGTATCCTTTCTGGAGCATAAGGACGACAAGTTTGACAGTTTTGTAAGTTTCAGTAGGAAGGTTCAGAAGGACAAAAAGTATAGCATCATCAGCATCCGATTAAATCATGGAGGAGAGTTTCAAAATGAAAGATTTTCTAAGTTCTGTGATGATCAAGGGATAGAGCACAACTTCTCAGCACCAAGGACACCACAACAAAATGGAGTTGCTGAGAGAAAGAATCGAACTTTATTGGACATGGCTAGAACAATGCTGTCAGTGTATGATTTACCAAGATATTTTTGGGCCGAAGCCATCAACACAACATGCTATATTATCAGCAGAGTAATGATCAGGCCAATCCTGAAAAAGACTGCATACGAGCTCTACAAGCAGAAGAAGCCAAAGATCAGCCACTTCAGAATCTTTGGATGTCTGTGTTTTATCCACAACAACGAAAAAAGGGACATTGGTAAGCTAGATTCAAAATCAGATGAAGGTATATTCATGGGGTATGCTTCTAAACCTAAAGGATATAGAGTATTTAATAAGCATAGTTTATTAATTGAACAAACAGTGCATGTTATTTTTGATGAAACTAATCCTTCCTTGAGAAATGAAGTAGACAGTGATGTTGATGATGTAGATGAACTGTCCAAGAAATTAAAGAATACATCCATTGAGGACAAGGAAGATCCACCCTTGGAAGATCTTCAACAAAAGATATATCACATGATAATCTTCCAAAGGAATGGAGATACAAGAAAGATCATCCGTTGGATAACATTATTAGAGATCCATCGGTTGGGGTAAGAACTAGAGGTAACATAATCCCATGTGATTATTTAGCCTTTGTATATCAAATAGAGCCTAAGACAGTCAATGAAGCACTCTCTGATGAATCTTGGATATTAGCCATGCAAGATGAACTTAATTAGTTCAAGAGAAACCAAGTATGGTCCCTTGTTCCGAGACCATCAGATCATCCTGTGATTGGCACCAAATGGGTGTTCAGGAACAAAATGGATGAAGTTGGTGTGATCACTAGAAACAAGGCCAGATTGGTAGCTCAAGGACATTCTTAAGAGGAAGGCATAGATTTCGATGAAACCTATGCACCAGTAGCTAGACTTGAGGCAATTAGACTTGCTTATGCATCTGCATTGGATTTAAAACTTTTTCAAATGGATGTAAAATCGGCTTTTCTAAATGGTTACATAAAGGAGGAAGTTTATGTAGAACAACCTCCCGGTTTTGATGATATCAATTTTCCAAATCATGTATTTAAATTGCACAAGGCTTTATATGGTTTGAAACAAGCACCTAGAGCATGGTATGAACGATTAAGTGCATTTTTGTTAAACCATGGATTTATTAGAGGAAAAGTAGATATCACATTATTCATTAAGTCTAAAGTTAAAAATATGTTACTTGTTCAAATCTATGTTGATGATATAATATTTGGTTCTACTGATGAATCTCTTTGCAAGTACTTTGAAAAGCATATTGTAGACACCCCATTCTGGCCTACAAGTCGAACCACATTTCTTGCTATCTTAGTGAGCCCCAAGTTGGTCACTCACCTTGAGCCCACCTCTAGCCTTGCTTTGAGCCTATTAACAGCCCAATTTTCATGATATCCCGTTTATTATTGCTTAAAAGAGTCCATGAGCCTTAAATGACCATTATTTTCCCATTTGATTGGCCAATAATTCAAGAATAATCAATTTTCCTTAATGTGACGGGTCGTGGCACCGCGTTAACCTTGTTGCGTCCCCTATGGCCGTCACGACAGCCCATGCATATCCATGCACGTGGCCTTCCTGTCGCGCCTCTTTTGGCCGTCGCGTTAATTCTGGTCGCGCCCCTACGACCCGTCGCGACAACAGCCGCATGTGCTGGCCTCCGCAACCACCTCCTATTTATCCTCTTATGGCTTGTGCATTTATCCCCAAGCAACCCCCCAACCTTCTGAGCGCATTTTGGGCTTGTGGGACTCCTTGGCCACCCTTTGGACTCTCACCCACGAGATTTAATGGCATTTATCCTTATTTGGGTAATTATCATCTAAAAATGGGATTATTCTCTCTCATTTCTCTATAAAAGTAATGCCGTTCCTTCATAACGAGGGGAGCCCCATTTTCACCCCGAAGGGCTGTCGAAATTTTCTGTGACCAACACTTAGCTCGCAGCTCTTCCATTCCTCTCATTTTCCTCTTATTCCCTTCACCAAGCCATGCCCATTTTTTCATCTACGGAGCTTGGAGCTTGAGGAGGGCGGCCCCCACTTCGTCTGAGGTTTCAGCACGAGCCAAGGACACATATAAACGTCAGGGAGTCGCCCCATATGGGGCTCTTTCTTCCCTCTTCCCTCATTTCCTTTTTCCATGCATGTTATTTTATTTTCTAGATAGGCTGCATTTCCTTTCCTTCCCACGCTTTCCATACACCCAAGGGGTTAAAAAAACCACCCCCCAGGTTCGTTCCCCCCATGCTCCATCCTCCTCCTTCATTTATGGATAGATTTTACACTTAAACTTGTTCTAACGGGGTTTCTTTTCTTGTTTTCGTTGTTTTGGCAGGCACCCAAGCGAAGGCTGACGAGCAGCTCTTGTTCTCTGGCAGGCTGGAGAACAAGAAGAAGGTCCCCTCACATTTCTCCCGCACTGCAGACGATGCGACGGATGAGGGCGACGCGACATAGAGACGTGCCCTACACGGGCGTCGCGATATCAAGCCCATCGCGACGGGGTTCCCCGTCGCGATCTCAATAAGTCCTTCTATCCTCTTTCCATTTCCTAGCTTAGTTAGCCCGTCTCGTTCTTATTATATGGCAACTATCTAGGTGGCGATCACATCCATTTTTTCATGCTATTAGTTTTGATATCCTATTGCGTGTTTTGGGGGTAGCACATTCCCCGTGATTACACCTTTTGGCGATCACGGTGGGACCTTCAGTGCTAGCCTCGTAAGTTTAGCCTGTTTTCCTGCCATGTTTTGTTGTTTAAGTGCTTTCTTAGAACCCTTTTAGGTATGTTTTTTGTATTGGTTTGACGTTCGTGTCTTCTGTTGGGAACGCGGCGTATCGCGTTGCCGCGGTCTAGTAGCATCCCCAGTGACCGACGCGATAAGAGGTACGTCCTTCTCCTCCTCTGTTAACTCTATTTTTGTTCTGAGGATTCGTCCATGTCCCTCCCATGCTGTTCTGCCATGTGTGTTCGCGTTTCTGATTGTTAGAATCCTGCTAGGGTTCAGATTTTCCTTTTCTTTTTGTTGTCTGTTTTTCGGATCTTGTCGCGGTGGGTCGAGGGGCCGCGATTAGGTCGCGCCGTGCTTGGAGGACGTGTCTTTAGGTACACATATGTTGTTAGTCCTTTGATCTATGTGCCGGTTTCTGTGTGACCCATGAGCCTTGCTGTGTTATTTTAGTTATTCCATGCTTGTATTGTACTTTAGGTCAGTCTGTGTGTTCTTTGTTTGTTTGTGTCTAAGGGTTTCAGAAGTCTGCTAATATTGCGGCTGGGTTCCCAGTCACGATACAGTCGTGACGTATCTGGCCGCTGCGACTTCACCCGAGGCCTGTTAGTCACCTGTCTTGCTATTAGTTAGATATTCCATACATTTTGGGTACTTAGGCCCGTGCATACACTACTGACCCATACTGTTAAGGTTATCCTCCTTGGTTGAGTGGGTCCTCTCACCTACGAGCACTCGTGGGTTGACTAGGGCCGCCTTCCGAGAGACTCCGTAAGTCGCCGTGACCGTACACACGTTGCGGTTCACCGGGCTGGTTGTACCTGTTGTACCCTTAGTTTGAGCCATCCCCACGTGTGAGCTGTGTGTCTCCCCTTAGTTACACCAGAGGACTTGAGTTCATACCTATTAGGGTCCCTCTTGACCGAGTGATATTCCATTAATCAATCCATTTAAAGGTCAAGTGCAAACTCTAAAATTTGGGCAATAATCATGATTACTTGAGTGCTTATTCGGTGCATCCCTTCTTATCTCACAGTCCCTTCTTGTTTGTGGTAGAGTTTAGGTTTTGCCTGGTTAGCGTCATCACCCCTAATTACTTAGGGGCGGTGCATGCGTCACTGTTTAGGTAGATCGAGTCGGTCCCCTCCCTCTATTGTTCTATATCATAATCCCCTGTTCGACATGGACCATTTCTGTGTCCTTGCCGATGATTCTCTGCCCATTGGGCTTCTAGAGGATGTAGCCCAACCCTCCATGGCTGTCCTCTCCGGGCACATCGAGCCTTCTCTTGCCACCGGTGGTCAGTCCCGCCCTCCTTCTCCTCCTAGGGCGGATGACCCACATTCTCAATTTAGTCAGCTTCTCCCTCATCTGAGCTCGGACCAAGTTCGTAAATTTCTGGCCGCTACCAAAGGTAAACGACCCTTATCTCCTTCCACTCACAGTTCTGCCCAATAGGCAGCTTCCTCCGCTCCTATTATTTCAGCGCCACATGCGCCCTCTGCTGTGGCAAATCCTATACCCCTCCGTCCGTGAGCTATTCACTTTTCCGATCCTAGCTACCTTCCGGCGTGGGAGGTTCGGCCCAAGTCCCCTCCGATGTCTTCCTTCTACCAGGCCGAGCCGGCTCCCCTTCCCCGCGAGAAGTCCTACTCTGTCGAGCGATCTAACTCTCTCATTCCCGCTCACCATGCCACGTCCCCCTCCGACTTCCTTGCGGAGTGGACATCAATGAAGCGGGAGCTCCATGACCTAAGGAGACAATTGGACCCACGGAAGGCCGTGGACATTCCCCTTCCATCTTTTCGACACCTCTGGGTCCCACCTCAGTCAGAACTTCCTGTGTATCGACGTTATTCTGGGGTAGGAGACCCTTATGTGCATTTGAAAGATTTTGTGTATGAGTCTGCACCGTACAAGTACGACCACCATCTCATGGCGTACTTGTTTCGAAAGTCATTGGATGGAGCGGTCCTCGAGTGGTTCTACTCTTTGCCCCCCGAGGAGGCCGAAGATTTTTACATTGTTCAAGAAAGGTTCTTGCAGCAGTTTCAGGATCGGGTCGGACCCGAGTATTCTTTTGTTGATCTAGTGGCCGAGAAAATAAGCCTGATGAGGAGTTTGCTGTTTACGCCGACAGATGGCATGCCCTGGCCACTAAGGTCCGATGCCCCATGCCGGAAGAGGAGAAAGTTAAATTGCTGATTTCCAATGCCACACCCACCTACCGTGCCATTCTAGCTATGAACGACATCACTTCCATGCACCTGTTATACAGTCGAGCTCGTTTCATCCATACCTAGCTCAAGGATTCACCCATCCACTCTATGTTTGAGGCCCCTAAATCCCGCTATCCCAAGAAGCCCCAGGGACCTATTATTGAGGGAATCCAAACCAATGAGCAGGTAAGTGCAGTGAACAACCCCCAAGGCCCAGTAGGTAGGGCACCCCTTAATCAACAACCCCAGCAACCCTGGAACAATAGGCAGCCGCCTCCTTAAAACCAAAGCCCTCAGCAAGATCAGCGCCAATACAACCAAGTCCCTCCACCCCAAAATGGCTATGCTCCTCGAAAGCCCAATGGGCCCAAGAGGGCGCAATGCCCTCCTCTTCCAGAGAGTCTTGCTGATATATTTGCGGCCCTCATGTCCTTAAATGCTCTTAGGCTCCCTCCTGAGAAGCCAAATTGGAACATGGCAGCAGATCAAACAATGTACTATGTGTACCATCGCCATCCAGGCCACAATGTGTCAGATTGCTTCTAATTTCCGGACATTATATATGATCTTCATGAACAGAATCAAATTGATTGGGCCGAGATGAAAAGGTTGATTCAGACACTAAGGGACCAACAGGGTCAAAGACAGCAGCAACAAAGGCGACAGCAGCCTCAGCAACAACAACATCATTTCTAGCAGCAACAACAACCATTTCAGCAACAACAATTCCAGCAGCAGTACCAGCAATAGCAGCAACCGCAGCAACCACAGCAGCCAGCCAATGACCTCGGCATAATCCATAACCCTATGCTGCAACATCAGCCCGCTCCGAACCCTCAACCTGCTCCACCACCCTCTCCACCCGCTCATGTTAATCCCATTGTCCACCATCCACCACCAGCAGCCGCATGGGCCTACAACGATGAGCACGAAGTAGGCCAGCTTTTGGTTATTTCCCATGCCACACCTGATTCCACCACGCCTACCACCACCACACCTACTATGCCCACCGTTGCCACCCTCACCTCGCCACTCTACAACAACCCCGTCATACCGTCCGTTATCCCGTCACCTATCAACATCCCATTCTCCCCTGTGCCAGCACCCTTATTAGCCACCCCCTCCATCATTGACACCAATTCACCTCCCCTTCACCACAACCTCGCCCTACGGAGCGGGCGAATGTTCCACCGGATGTACCCAAATGCATCTGTGTCTATGCCGGGTCAGCCAACCCAACCTTCCAACAACCAACAGCAGCAACAAGACATTGAGGAGATAGATCCGGTCCCGGGGACCCAATATGATATTTTGAAGCATTTGGATCAGACTCCAGCAAAAATATCAATCCTTGAATTGATTAATAGGTCACCAACCCACCAAGATTCCCTGAGAGCCTTTTTGCAAAGGGTCATGGTAAGCGAAGATATGAACCCGGATAATCTACCATCTGTTCTTTCCATTGTGAACAAGGGGCCAACCATTACTTTACAGACGATGAGCTAGCTCCTCCAGAGGCCAAGAGAATGCCTTTATGTGTCACCCTGACCATAAACAAAGTGGTCGTTGATGCCGCGTTGGTTGATACCAGAGCTTCTATAAATGTGTGCCCGCTGAGTACTTTGAGATCCTGCAACATCTCTGAGCGCCGCTTGCAGCCCACTCCTACAACCATAGTGGCCTATGACAATTCCAGGCGGGCCTGCCATGGCATCATTTCTTTACAAGCAGAATTGGGCCCACTTGTCATGATAGTGGATTTCTATGTGCTTGACATTGATCTGACCTTCAAAGCTATTCTGGGTCGCCCATGGATCGAGGCGTTAGGGGCAGTCCCCTCTACAGCTCATCAATGCTTGAAATTTCCAATCCAAGGTCGTATAGTCAAAGTTAAAAGTGCAGCAACTTCACATACAGTGGAGGCCATCGAGAAGATAATGCCATCGGTCTGGCCATCTAACAAGCCCATCATCGCAGTGCTTGATGTGAATTTTCCATGGGCTTACACATTCTCCAGCAGCCGTCAGATTGTGTCTCCCTCAGTGGCCGCCGTCAAAAAGAACACATTGACAAACACCAAGGGGTGGAATATCATGGTTGGGATTGGATATCAACCAGGAAAGGGTCTTGGTGCCCACCTTCAAGGGAGGACTGAGATCATCAATGACCCCAAGAAATTCACAAAGAGGGGTCTTGGATACCAAGAAGGGCTCAAACCATGGGCGACATATTCATCTGCACCAAAGTCAGACCAAGACCCTCTCACCTGAACACTCTATGATCATTTTGTCAGAGGGCCTATACAGCCAGGATACAATACTATCATGACAGAAGCACTGTTATCTCCGTATCAAGTACTGGAGGCCCAGCGGCCCAGTAAAAAGAGGAGGCCTAAAGAAATAGGGGCACAGGAACCGGATCTGAAGACTTAATCTTAGCCGTCAGTGTTCTGTTCAAGGAGGACAACACCGTGCAGTCCCCGGTAGCAGAGGCAGAAGAACAAGAGCTCGAAGACCTTGTCTTGGCAGTCGGTCAGTTATTCAGTGAGGACAGCATTCCACGCTCTCCAGCAATGGAACAGTCTGTATCAGCAGTCACCACCAAGTGACAGTTGCTTGGACCTGGTGAAGATTTTGAAGTCGTAACCCCCATCAACCCAGCAAAGGAGTTTTGGCCAGGGTATTCCTGGCCTTCTAGTCATTTTGTATCTTCCATCCTTGTTTATAATTTCACTTTCTCCCTTCTTCTCCCCCTCTCATTCTCCAATTCTCTCCCGATGCTCTCGAAGCGTTAACCATCTCTTCCTCTTCTTTCACCCTTTCTTTCGATGGCTCGATTCTGTCCATCTCCCGGTGCTTTTTCCTGTAGGATAGTTAATTCCTTTTTTTTAGTCGAGTATGTTGTGCTTAATTAAAAAAACAAAAAACAAAAACAAAAACAATGCTTCCATTCCCTCAATTTTCCCATCATTTGGACAGTGATCCCTGTCCTCCCTTTCCTCCCCTCTCCTTCAGACGGTGATCCCCGTCTTTCCCTTTTCAAACACCAATCTCCCACTTTCACTTCTGCTGCAATCCCTGCTCCAGACGGCGATCCCCGTCACTCCTTGCTCCCAACACTCGGACGACGATCCCCGTCCCTGTGTTTCCTTGCCCTCGACGGCGATCTCCGTCACTCCGGATTTCCTTCTTCCTCGGCGGCGATCCCCATCTATCCTTCCTCCTTCCACGCGCGGACTGTGATCCTCGCTCTCCTGACCATCATGGTCACATTTGGCGATTTGGGTAAGGGGCCTTCTATTCCCCAACACCCCAATTCCTCTGCAGACACTCTGAGCTCGGGTGGTCTATCCTTGCCTCCAGTCCCATCGGAGGATTCGTGCGGCCCTGCCGCACATGTCTCTTTCCCTTCCAATAAACCTTTGGACACTCCTCCAGAGTCACCTGTAAATATTTGCTCTAGGTTAGGTTCAAGGGTAGAATCCAGTAAGTCCCCGTCCCCGACTAGGAAGAGCAAGGGTAGTGTCATACCCCGTAGGTATTTGTTAGATCTGGCGCAAAGGTGTGGTGCTCTTCTAGCTATTGAAGAGTTTTCCCAAGAAGCAATTGTTTTGAATATAGAAACTCAGCACGAAGAGGAAGGGCTAGACGACGGATTTGGAGTTTATGAAATCCTAACTGAGGAAGACCCAACGGATGAAGAAGATGGCGAGATAGAGGACGCTGCCGAGATGTATGTGAGTGGCATCAGAAGACTCGATGAACCCACATCGGCAGTGGATGAGCCCACCAAAGAGGAAAATGTTGGAACCGAAGAAGACCTCAGGCTCCTGACCATAGCTTCCGGTCTCCCTCCTGAGGAAGAAGAGGCGCTCGTGAAAATGCTAAGGGAGTTCAAGGATTCTTTTGCCTGGTCGTATGATGACATGCCTAGCATCGACCCTGAATTGGTGGAACATAGGTTAATCTTGAAGCCAGGGGCAGTTGCCGTTAAACAAAAGTTAAGACGTTTCCTCCCCCACATTGCCTTGAAGATGAAAGAGGAAATTGATAAACTGCATAAAGCTAAGTTCATCCGTGTAGTCCTCTATCCGTTGTGGGTGGCTAATATAGCTCCAGTAATGAAGAAAGATGGAAGAGTGCGAATTTGCATTGACTTTCGGGACTTGAATAGGGCATATCCAAAGGACGATTTCCATTTACCTCATTTGGATGTGTTAATTGATAACACCGCTGGGTATGAAACTCTGTCGTTCATGGATGGATACTCAGGATATATATAATCAAATCCCTCTAGCTCCAGAGGACCAAGAGAAAACCTCCTTCACCATGCCCTGGGGAACTTATTGCTATGTGGTCATGCCATTTAGATTGAAAAATGCCGGCGCCACTTATCAAAGGTCAATGTTAGCTATCTTCCACGATATGATTCATATAGAGGTTGAGGTATACGTGGATGATATTGTGGTGAAGTCTCGGACTAAAAGTGAACACTCCTCCGTGCTTGCCAAAGTTTTCCGCCGCGCACAAGAATATCAATTGAAGATGAATCTGAAGAAGTGCGTGTTTGGGGTTTCTTCAAGTAAATTACTAGGTTTCATAGTCAGTAAACGGGGGATTCAGATAGACCCTCACAAGGCCAAGCCAATAAATGAAATGCCTCCTCGTAAGAACATATCTGAGCTTCGAGGTTTAATTGATCAGCTTCAGTTCATAAGGAGATTCATATCTCAGCACTCTCAAAGATGGCGTCCTTTCTATGAACTGTTAAAAGGAGGATCCAAGTTTGAATGGAATGCCAAATGCCAAGAAGCCTTCGACGAGCTTAAGAGTTATCTCATGAATCCACCCGTGCTGCAGGCGCCCGTCCCTGGGAAACCCTTAATCCTATATCTGTCAACTATTGAGGACTCCCTAGGAGCTGTCCTTGCACAACATGATGATTCGGGAAAAGAAAGGGCAGTCTATTACCTATCTAGGCTCTTCAATCCTTCCGAGCTCAAGCTCACCACAATGGAGAAAACATGTGCAGCGCTAGTGTGGGTAGTGCAGAAATTGAATCACTACTTCCTAGCCCATAGGGTGAGTTTGATTTCTAGAATGGATCCTATTAGGTATCTCCTGGAGAAGCCAGTCCTCGCCGACAGATTGGCGCGTTGGTAGAGCTTCTTGTCTCAATTCGATATCACCTTTGTAGTCCAGAAAGCTATAAAAGGGTATGCCATTACTGAGCACCTCACTCACCTTCCTCTTCCCCACAGTGACACGGTTCAAGAGGATTTCCCCGATGAAAACTTGTCACTCATATCTCGCGATCCCTTCTGGTCGCTCTATTTCGATGGGGCTCTCAACTCTAGGGGACGGGGCATAGGTGTTGTCTTACTCACCCCAGAAGGGATCACCGTTCAACTTGCGTATCAACTCTAGTTCCCTGCCACCAATAATGTCTCCGAGTATGAGGCTCTCCTAGCCTGTCTGAAGCTCGCCTACCTCTTAGGCGTGTGCCACCTCAAGATCATAGGGGACTCTCAACTTGTTCTCCGGCAGGTCCTTTCTACCTACCGCACTCGTGACCCCAAGCTCAAGCCTTATCAAGATCTGGTCACACTCTTAGCCAAGCAATTCAGTAAACTCATCTACATTCACACTCCTCGCTCTCAGAATATCCTGGCCGATGCCCTCACATCCCTGGCCTCATCTCTTTCTTTCCCTCTCAGCCGCAGCGCTAAGACAATCACTGTTCAAAGATTAGAAGCTCCCTCCACTCAGGACCCTTGGTTCAATAACCTTAGGAGTTCTTTAGTCTTAAAGGCAGAGAGAAGAGAAGCGAAGGAAGTATTGCTTGTGGAATTAAGAGAAATGATGGCAGAAGAAAGGCCATGGTACCACGAAATTGAGTAGTACTGCAAGGACGGTACCTTCCCAGAAGAAGCAGACGCAGAAGACAGGAGAGTCATCCATAGAGCGGCGTTGAGATATACCATTGTTGGAGAAGTGTTGTATAGACGCGCTCTAAATGGAATGCTCCTCAGATGTTTGTCGGCCGAAGAAGCCTGGAAGGTGGTGGAAGGAGCCCACTCTAGTAAATATGGAGGGCATGTGAATAGCCAAATGTTGGCTAAGAAGATCCTTAGGCAGGGCTACTACTGGCCAACCTTAGAAGAAGACTGTGCCATCTACGTCCGTAGGTGTGTCAAGTGCCAGCTTCATGCCGATAAGATCCATGCTCCATCCTCTTCTTTGCAACCACTATCTTCCCCTTGGCCTTTCTCCATGTGGGCCTTTGATATCATTGGACCCCTTGGTGATCCTAATGCTCAAGTAAAACAGAAATCTTTCATTCTCACTGCTACTGAGTACTTCACCAAGTGGGCCGAAGTAGAGGCATTTGCAGAAATCAAAGGCTCGACCGTGTGCAGATTCATCATGAGGTACATCATCTCGCGGTTCGGAGTGCCAAGTGTAATCACAGAGATTGTGCTTCCCCTCGATACACAAACATGTACTAAGACTAGTGGTGTGGAAATATGGATTGTGATCGCCACCTAGAAAGTTGCCTAAACAAGAAAACGATGATGGCTAACTACTCTAGGAAAAGGAAAGAGAGAACTGAGGAGTACCTATTGTCGCGGCCGTCATGAACACCGTGACGGCGCTGAGATCGCAGCAGTCTCAACGGACGCGTTTCTAGTCGCGTCTCTCTCCTCTGTCGCGTTCTCTTATGATGCGGGAGATAATGAGGGAGACCTCCTTCCCTTCCTCCGGCCGGCCAGAGGACGAGATCTCCTCGTAGAACCTAGTTTGTATGCCTGCCAATCAAAGAGAAACAACAAAGAAAAGCCCTATTAGAACATGATTAATGTAGCAACTATTCTAAAAATGAAATGAAATAAACCAACATGGAAGGGACGAACCTGGGGGTGGTTTTTAAACCCCTAGGGTGTGTGGAAAACATGGGAAAGTAGTGAGTGTGCTCTATCTAAGAATAACATAAAAATGCATGTAGAAATGAAGGAGAAAGAGAGGGAAGAAGGTGAGCCCCATTAGGGCGACTCCTTGGCGTGAACGTAGTCCCAGATGGTGTGCAATGACTTCAGGAGGATGCTGGAGTCGCCCTCTTCACGTCCCATGCTCCATTGATGATGAGATGAGGAAGCTTTGTGGAGTGGAATGTGAAGAAGTATGGTAGAAATAGACGGCTGAGAGGCTAAGTGTTGGTGAGAGGAGATTTCGGCAGCCCTTCGGGGTCAAAATGAGGCTCCCCTTCGTCCTTGAAGAGAGGCCTTGCTTATATAGAGCTCATGAGTGAGAAAATATGAGATTATCTCCTAAAAATAGTCAAAAATCGAAAATGGGAGATAAAGGCCAATAAAAACCGCATGGAGAGTCCTTAGGATCTTCAAGGAGAGTCCCTAGGGCCGAAATCTCGTCCCAAGAGGTTGAGATAATCCCCAGGGATTAAGTTAAATCCATGGGAGGATAATTATAAGGTAGTTATGGAGGCCAGGGGGCTCGGTTACTGTCACGGCGTATCGTAGGGCCGCGACTAGAAACGCGACGGGGCGGGGCGACGCGACAGAATTGCCCACGTGCATGGATAATGCATGGGTTGTCGCGGCAGCCTACACCGTCGCGACTAGAGACGCGGCGCCACGATGCATCGCGACTATAAAACCGAATAATTATGAATTATCAGTCAATCATATGAAAAGATAAGAGTTATTATGCTCCAAGGACTCTCTCAAAGTGATAATGGGCGGGATTTCAAGGCAATTTAATGGTTTAATGGGCTCAAAACAAGGCTAATGATGGGCTCAAGGTGAGTGACCAATTAGGGGCCCACTAAGATAACAAGAAATGTGGTTCAACCCATTAGCCAGAACTGGGTGTCTACAGATTGCCCCTCCTTGGCTTCCACTTTGCAAGGAAGCGAAGCGGGAGTGTAGCAGAGGTATCTCGAAGTGATGGCGGAGTGGAAGTGATGCGGAGTGGACTGAAAAGTGGGAGCATAGGTGAAGAGACACCCGGTCTAACCAATGAGCAATTGGAATCTTTGTGAAAGCCCGAGTTAGCTGCTCGAGCAGGATGCAAAGAAAAGTACAAGTCTGGGCGAGAAGGAGAAAAGAAAAGGGACGATCAACCCCTCGATTGAGAGGTACCCTAGCCGATTGTCCTGCAGGTTTCGTTTTGGAGGGACATGTGCGTGCCAGGCAGGTAACTCATGACTCTGTCCTGGGAGCGGTTCGCAACCAAAACGGATCAAAGGAAAAGGAAAAAAGTTGGATAGGTAATCCAGACAGGGAAATTCTTGGCAAACTGATGGGAACAACTCACTCGGAGGTAAACCTTCCGATTCGGAGTGGAATTGGATTTCTTGTTCGGAATATGAAGAATGATTGGGCACTCAACAAGGGCTCATCAAAAGTCTAGATTGAGTCAGGAAAGCTCAAAGTCCTACATGATGCATGCTGGGCCTAATAAAAGAAATCATCAAAACGAATGCAAATAAAGAAAAAAAATAGAAAGTATATCAAGGATAATATTGTTAAGCCGAATAAGAACGGGTCAAGAGACTACCCACAACCGCAGTGCAGGCCTGAATCCATCGTTTCCGGACTTAAACAACTCAATGGCCTATCCAACGATTCACAATGTGTACCTAGATTATCACTGTTTTTGGTAAAGGGGAACTCAAATCCCAGAACACATTGAGAACCAGCCGGTCCTTGAAACGATATAATAAGTAGAATACCATATAGTAATGCGGGGAGTAGGGATAGAAATACTTACCTGACTTACCTGTGACGATGTCTCTTTTTGTTTCTTTTGATTTTCTGATTTTTTTGTATTTTCTAATAGAGGACAGAAATAACAATAACAAATAGAACAACAAATATAAACAAACAACAAACATACAAAGCACATACATGAAAACAAACCCTCGGGTAGAGAGGCGACACCCCTGAAGGCCGCGACCAAGTCGCGTCACACCGCTGTGTCGCGACAAGGTCGCGTCAGATCGTGGCGTCGCGACTTGAACAGAGCCCTGAAAATGCAGAAATCCGGGGTTTAGCCTTATCCTAAGACACCTAGACTAACACTAGGACTCCTAGACCTCTCCTAGTCTTATCCTAACACCTAGTTGCGGGATTAGAGTGGGATTATACCTCTCTAAAGTCTATAAAAGAAGGGTTTAGGGGGCTAATCCCGCAGCTAACCCTTAGCCTCTCTTCTCTTCAAGTTTCCTCCCCTGTTTTGTAGTCATGAAGAGGAGTCTCTCTGCCTTTCAGAAGGACATCCCTCCCTACTCCGGTCCAAAGGCTGCTAGAGAGTCTTATGCAGCTCTCCAGCAAATCTCCGCCATCCCGGGGCATATTTGCATGTGCCCGGAGCTCCAAGTAAGTGCTCCTCCTTCTCAATTTCTGAACTTCTGAACTTTGCTCTGTTTTCCCCTGTTTTTCCTTCTTCTCCTTTTCCGTTCTCAACCTATTTCTTCAACCTCTCCTCAGATCTTACCCGGCCATAGGCGGTTCTCCCGGGTGCCATGGCTAGCACCCATGCTTGAGATACTTCCACCCGCGTCCATCAGCCACTTGAAAGAGTGGGGGCTATCCACCGTGCTCGTATTGGCCAAGAAATGCGACAAGATGGTGCACGTGTGGGATAGTGTCACGGCGCTAGCGGAGAGGTGGCATCCGCAGACTCACACATTCTTCTTCCCCACATTCGAAGCCACCATCCTTCTGGAGGAGCTGGAGATCATGCTCGGCCTCCCGCGGTACCAAAGGGGCGAGGAGTTGGCAATATCCTACACCATGGCGCCGATCAACTCCTGGAGCATCCTTGCGGGGATCACGACAAGGAAGACGGATTTGCAGTCTATGACAAGCGGGATGCACGTCCACCTTCTCCCTATTGCGAAGTGGATCATCTCGCAATGCAAGCGCAAGATGGGCAATTATCGGGCCATCGCCAAAGCAGCTGCGATCTGCATTTGCAGAGTCATCCTCTTCCCTACGACGGACGGAGCCATCTCTTTCGCAAACTTAAGTGTCATTGACTCCATTTCTAAGGGTATGAGCATTGGCCAGGCGGTCTTGGGGTACTTGTACGCGGGCTTGACTTCTGCAGTGATCGGGGGACCTTTCTACGGCTCCGTCATTGCCCTCGAGCTTTGGATGGGCATGCACATCCAATTTCGAGCTATGGACAATCTGGCCACGGGATGCAAAATAATGCTCAACCATCCGTTGGCATTTGTGGGTAGCCCTCTCCACATGAGCACCAAGGCATGGTGCAAGACGGCACAGCTGAAAGGGATGAAAGTATGGAGAGACTATTTCTGAAAGATAAGCGTAGCCGAGTTCGACATGCACCCGCGATTTCTGCACAACCGGGCGATTCACCTCCCTCAGCGCACTGGGTTGGCGCTAAGGCTTTTGGGAAATGAAGCATTGGGGTTATACAACCCAGATCAATGCTATCTCCAGTGCGGCGGAGCTCGTACGGTTGTCCCGATCCTATCACACTACCTTCCCATTCAAAAGCGGAAGATGGATGATGAGTAGGATGAGTGCGATGTGCGTAGCGCCATCGTACATTGGGAAGGATGTGCAATGAGCGTTGTCCAAGCTGAGGTAGAAGAGGACGAGGACATGACTAAAGAGTACCTCGAAGCTTTGAAGAAGATTCAACCAGCAGCGGGGATTGTTTGAGCATGAATTGATTTGATTGTAGGCAAAGAATCAGATGGTAGTTAGGAAAGAATTTTGAGCATTTTATTTGATTATAGGAAGAATCAGAGAATGTAATGACTTGGATTTGAATGAATAAACTGAATTTTTTTCAAACGCAATGGGCTCGGTTGATAACGCGACAAGGAGGGATGCCGCCTTACTGTCGCATCCCAGCGAGGCGTTACGACATGGTCACGACGGCTAAGGAAGGCGCGACATGAACGCGGCAGCCCGCTGCGTCGCGTCAAGAACCGACTTGTTCAAAATGCAAACGGCCCTTCTTCTTCCCCCCTTTCTTACCTTTTAAAAATCAAACCCCAAGCTTAGTTTCCCAAACTCCTCAACGTTCCTTGCTCGTTGCTTCCTCTTGCTTGCAAACTCTTTCCATACAAACCCAAACACCTGATCATAGTCATGGAAGGAAGGAAGGACACTGGCGAGGGCTCATCCCGAAGGAAACGCCAAGCGGAGCGGCGAGGCTCCCGGCGCCGAGCAGAGGCAACCCCGGTCGAGGAGGAGGTGGCCGACGTTGAGATGGAGGCGGAGGCCCCGGTGATGAACGTGGAAGAGGAAAGGAAGATGAAAGCCAAAGCGATGAAATCGGTAAGTGAACTTGATTGAAATCCATGAATGATTGTGTAGGATGGGTAAACGGAGCCCCCCAGAGGGCAGATGTAGGGCGTGAAGCCCACGGAAAAGAGGGTCAGACAAAGGAGGCTCCGGCCGGTCTGGCCCTAAGAATGCGTCCGCCCGTCTCGTTGCGACAAATTGTCGCGGTGTCTCCATGCATCGCGACTATGTCGTGGCAACGACGGTAGACGCGATAACATTGCAGCCTAGGGAAGCGACGTGATAATGTCGTGGAGCACCGCCCTGTTGCGACATGGTCGCGGCCTCTCTGGATGCCGCGACACTGACCGAACACCAAAACTGACTGGTTTTAACAAATTGAATGTGTCTGCAGGGTGAGATGAGGGCCCGAGTGTCCTGGACGCTCGTTTTGGCTGTCTTCCTAGCATTCCCCCCTTTCCAGAGAGAGAGGATAGAGGAGATGGGGTTTGGGGAGATATTCAGAATGGAGAGAATGAGGGTGGATCCGGCTCTCACCCAGGCTCTGTGGAGCAGGTGGGATGCGGAGGTGACGACCTTCGTATTCCCATGGGGACATATGATCCCTAGTCTAGAGGATGTGAGCCAGATCACAGGGCTCAGAGTGTATGGGAAGCCGGTGAGTGGATTCACTTACCCCTGTTATCACGACTTAGCCGAGCGACTGTTAGAGTTTCCTGTAGAGCGTAGGTCCTCTCTGGTCCCCAGGGTAGTGTTGCAGGAGAGTCTGGGGTTATACGAGGTGGGGAAGAGTGCTGGGGAGAGTGAGGATGAGTACCTTGAGCGGCTAGTTAGGATCAGCCTGAGAGAGTTGGCGAGTGAGCCAGGAGCTGAGGCGGACATGGACTTGCATCGCTTTCTCGTTCTCTTTCTTGGTAGACATTTGTTTGCCACAAGAGGTGACACAGTCCATTGCCGCTTCTTGCCTCTGCTGGAGGATCTGAGTGAGGTAGGGGGGTATGCTTGAGTGGCAGACTTCGACGAGCGGGTTCTTCCCCTTCCTTCAGGTACACACCTTAACTTTAACCCTTTGAATTGAATTGCATTCTTCCTAAACTGCCACCTAACTTGCTTCTCATTTTGCAGGTCTGGGCCTATCTACACCTCCCAGCCTTGGGGAGAGGGGATCTCACAGGCCGGGCCTTGTGCCCATTGCACGCCGTTAGGATTCTCGCCGAGATGCACGCAATCTCGGGGACCAGCTGGAGCGACTTCAGGAGGCCATTGCCAGCTACCCCTACCTGGATGTAAGTACCCTTAACATTTCCCTTCGATTAATTGCTTGATTTCACTGCTCGATGACTGACTGATCTTTGCTTTGCAGGTGGTTTGGCAGCCGTACCTGGGGGAGGGTGATGAGGGACAACCGTGGTTGGTGCCGGCCCGCCCCTACTTCGGTAGGTCGGTGTGGTTGCATGCACTTAACCTTGTGCTACCTCTTCACTTGTTCCTCAGCCAGCGCTCACTCGGCCTTCGACAGAGTGCCGTGGAGTTCCCCGTCCGAGACCGGTTTCGCAGACCGGGTCGGAGTTTCCGGGGGCTTCATGACACTACCGATTGGCATGAGCGGGCGAAGGAGCAGATCAACAACTGGGAGCACCGAGGAAAGGCCGTGAAATCGGATGCTACCACCGATGATGCGTACCTCCAGGCATATGCCTTGAAGTACGGAGGGAAAGTATACAAGAGCGCCCGACACCAGGTAATGACCCTAAAACCACAACCCTGTGAATTTTGATTTTATAGAATTGGGTTAATGATTTGAAATGTGCTGCAGGTAGATGTAGCTGGCGAGATCGCATCGCTCCGAGCCTTACTTTACTCGGCGGTGCAGGATCGGGAGGCGGCGCAGAGGCAGACCGCGGAGCTGGTAAGTGTTTATTTCAACACTTAACAAATTTTAAGCTGATTTTGGAAACTGACATGTGCTTTTGCGCACAGCGGAGGGAGCTGGAGAGAGTGAGGAGCACTGGAGCAGGCGGTGCTTCCTCTTCACGAGGGGCAGGGGGGTCTCCATCGTTTCTGGAGGCTTAGCTGGCGGGAGCGGTGCTGAGGGCCGAGGAGGCTGAGAGGCATCTGGAGGAGCGGGTAAGTACAACAACACCTTTAGATTGAAAGCCGTTTAACAATTGATACTGACCAAATTTCTTTTGCAGCTCACCACCGAGCATGCGATGGACCTACAGGGGCAGAGGGACCAGCTGCAGGGGCAGAGGGACCAGCTCCAGGGGGAGATCCAAACTACCCGGAGCGAGTGGGACCAGCTGCGCATCCGGGAGGAGGCAGCTGAGGCACAAGTCGCAGAGGCGACGAGGGAGTTGGAGGTACTGCGGGTGCAGAGATCACTGGTGGACCGGGAGGAGCTGGAGCAAGTGCGCGCCAAGCTATGGGCGCAAAAGGCCGTGTCGCGGAGCCTCCAGCAGATCGTGACGGACATAGGCCGTTCACGCAGCAGGAGCAAGAGCGGGGCGAGTGCGAGCAGGGCGACCGGTGCCTCTGTGGGGCAGTATTTGGCAGGTTCCTCCAGTCGGTGGAGGAACGAGGAGGAGGAGAGGCGCCGCCAGGGTGAGGCGAGCACCCAGAGTGCCAGAGGTGGCGAGATGCTGCCACCTTCAGACAGGCAGGAGGGATCTGGAGAGAGTGGTGGTGGACAGTGAGGAGATTGTGAACCACCTCCCCTTTATCTTTTGTACATATTGTTCATGTTTTAGTGGAATTTTACTTTGTGTCAATCTTTATGGAATGAATGAATGATTTGCAATTGGCACGAGTGTGAGACGAGATTCAAACATGGGAGAGAGATGGAGAATACTGAGCACCGCGCGTGTCCCTTTGAATTACCTGTTCCTGCACACTTAGCAAAACAAGTTAGATTTGCTCTTTGACTCAGCCCCTTGCGCTTAAATAAACATGAATGTGACTTTATAATTGTCAAGGGGATGAGCCTTATTAAATAGGCAGGAAGGAAAATAAACAATGCATGCTAAAGGAAAGCGGTATGTACACACACTTTTTTTAGATTTTTGATCGATTTTTTTTTATTTTTTAGATTTTTGAGATTTTTTGATTTTTTTTTTGAATTTTTGAATTTTTCTAATTTTTTTTGAATTTTTGAGATTTTTAATTTTTTTTATTTTTGAAATTTTTTGATTTTTTTGGATTTTTGAGATTTCTGATTTTTTTGAATTTTTGAGATTTCTGATTTTTTTGATTTTTTTCAGATTTCTGATAACAACACTTCTTGCTTTTTGAATAATTGGCCATGGATCTCATCCTCATCTCTTGCTTGGTGGATAATATCTATATGCGGCGTGCATTTATTCTTGGCTCACTAAGGCTTCTTACCCCTTGAATATTGATTTTCCAACACAGACCAAGTGTGGAGGTCCTTTGGTCTTTTTATGGGAGAATAGGAAGATTAGTAATGAGACAAGACTTAGTCTTGGGGTCGGGGTTACTGGCTTGTAAGATTTGCAACGGGTATGTTACACGTGAAATTCGTCTGTTGTCCAGGGACTTTAGGGTCATTGCTCTTTCGAATTGGGGGCATGTGTACGACCGGGCTCAAGGGCGTCCCGCGGGGAACTGTACTGCCACTCTTTGACATGCCCCTATTTTCTTACTATTTTTCTTTCACTTTTTGTTTCCTTTCCCTTTTGCATTTCTTTTGAATTGACCGTCCCTCTTTGAGACTTCATACACATGATACATACCGCTTTGCTGATCTACATGCCAGCTTTCCCTTTGCCCCTGGACCTTGTCCGAGTGAGAAGAGAATTGACCTTAGGTTCTCTACACGAGGGCTGAGTGAAAACACCATAAACGACGGGGAATTGGCCTTAGGTCGCCGTGTTGTGTGTGACCGGGCATAGAGATCATTTACCACAATGAGGGGGAGTGAGGCACATGGCGAACAACATTCTCCAATTGGTGTTGTTATCAACACTAGGGGTAGAATGTTTTAAGGTACAACCCATTCCATGGGTGAGAGAGCTCCTCACCATCAGCGTTAACCAGCCTATACGCGTTCCCCGGGTACACTTCCTTAACAACGTACGACCCTTCCCAGTTTACTGACAATTTTAACCTTGGACCTCCAGGTTTTATGAAAATTCACTTCAAAACCATGTCTCCTTCTTGGAATTTGCGCTCAATCACTTTATTTTGAAAAGACCTTGAATGTCTATTTTGATATGAAAGCACATGATCGGCCGCAGCTAGACGTCGTTCGTCTAAGAGTTCTAGTTGTGTAAGTAACGCCTCCCGATGTTCATCGGGATTAAGTTCCTTGTCTAACTGAACTCTCAGCGAAGGAATGAGGATCTCGTGTGGACATACCGCCTCCATCCCATATGTAAGTGAGAACGGAGTTTTGCCCGGTGGGCGTGCGAACGGAAGTGCGGTAGGCCCACAGAGCCTCAATTAGTTTCTCTGGCCAATTAGCAAATTTATTAGACTCACAAGTTTTCTTTAGAATTTTCAAAAGTTTTTTGTTTGTGGCTTCGGCCTGGCCGTTGCCTTACGGATAGTACGGAGATGAATGATGCAAGGAAATGTTGAATTTCTTACACAGGTCCTGAAGCTCTTGAGATATGAACTGGGGTCCATTGTCGGTGACGAGGCTGCCTAGTACTCCGAACCGCGCGATGATATTCTTCATGATGAATCTGCATACGGTCGAACCTTTGATTTCTGTGAATGCTTCTGCTTTGGCCCATTTGGTGAAGTATTCAGTAGTAGTGAGAATGAAGGATTTTTGTTTTACCTGAGCATTAGGATCACCAAGAGGCCCGATGATATCAAAGGCCCACATGGAGAAAGACCAAGGGGAAGATAGTGGATGCAAAGAGGAAGATGGATCATGGATTTTGTCGGCATAGATCTGGCATTTGACACATCTACGAACGTAGATGGCACAGTCTTCTTCTAGGGTTGGCCAGTAGTAGCCCTGCCTAAGAATTTTCTTAGCCAACATCTGGCCATTCACATGCCCTCCGCATTCACCAGAGTGGGATCCTTCCACTACTTTCCGAGCCTCTTCATCGTTTACACACCTGAGGGGCATTCCATTTAGAGCGCGTCTGTAAAGTGCTCCACCAATAAGGGTATACCTTAACACTGCTCTACGGATAGCTCGCCTGTCTTCCGCTTCAGCTTCTTCTGGGAAGGTACCATCTCTGCAATACTGCTCAATCTCATGGTACCAAGGCCTTTCTTCTTCTATCATTTCTCCTAGCTCTACAAGCAATAACTCCTTCGCTTCTTTTCTCTCTGCCTTCAAAACTAGAGAACTCCTAAGGTTAACGAACCAAGGATCTTGAGTGGAAGGAGCTTCTAACCTTTGAACGGTGATTGTCTCAGCGCTGCGGCTGAGAGGGAAGTAGAGAGAGGAGGCCAGGGATGCGAGGGCATCAGCCAGGATATTTTGAGAGCGAGGAGTATGAATATAGATGAGTTGACGGAATTGCTTGGCTAGGAGTGTGACCAGATCTTGACAGGGCTTGAGTTTAGGGTCACGAGTGCGATAGGTAGAAAGGACTTGCCGAAGGACGAGTTGAGAGTCTCCTATGATCTTGAGATGACGCGTGCCTAAGAGGTAGGCAAGCTTAAGACCGGCAAGGAGAGCCTCATACTCGGAGATATTATGGGTGGCATGGAATTGGAGCTGATAGGCTAGAGGAATGGTGTTCCCTTCTGGGGTGAGCAAGACAGCACCTATGCCCCGTCCCCTAGAGTTGAGAGCCCCATCGAAATGGAGCGACCAGAAGGGATCGCGAGATATGAGTGACAAGTTTTCATCGGGGAAATCCTCTTGAACCGTGTCACTGTGGGGAAGAGGAAGGTGAGTGAGGTGCTCAGTAATGGCATACCCTTTTATAGCTTTCTGGACTACAAAGGTGATATCGAATTGAGACAAGAAGCTCTACCAACGCGCCAATCTGTCGGCGAGGACTGGCTTCTCCAGGAGATACCTAATAGGATCCATTCTAGAAATCAAACTCACCCTATGGGCTAGGAAGTAGTGCTTCAATTTCTGCACCACCCAGACTAGTGCTACACATGTTTTCTCCATTGTAGTGAGTTTGAGCTCGGAGGGATTGAAGAGCCTAGATAGGTAGTAAACTGCCCTTTCTTTGATAGATTCATCATGTTGAGCAAGGACAGCTCCTATGGAGTCCTCGATAGTTGACAGATACAGGATCAGGGGTTTCCCAGGGACAAGAGCCTGAAGCACGGGTGGATTCATAAGATAACTCTTGAGTTCATCAAAGGCCTCTTGGCACCTGGAGTTCCATTCAAAATCGACTCCACCTTTCAACAGTTCATAGAAGGGTCGACATCTTTGGGAGTGCTGAGATATGAATCTCCTTATGAACTGGAGCCGACCAATGAAACCTCGAAGCTCAGATATGTTCTTAGGAGAAGGCATTTCATTTATTGCCTTGGCCTTGTGAGGGTCTATTTGAATCCCCCGTTTACTGACTATAAACCCTAGTAATTTTCTTGAGGAAACTCCAAACACGCACTTCTTCGGATTCATCTTCAATTGATATTCTTGTGCATGACGAAACACTTTGGCAAGGGACGGAGGAGTGCTCTCTTCGAGTCTGAGACTTCACCACGATATCATCCACGTAGACCTCAATGTCAATGTGTATCATGTCGTGGAAGATAGCTAGCATTGCCCTTTGATAAGTGGCGCCTGCATTCTTTAATCCAAACGGCATGATCACATAGCAATATGTTCCCCATGGGGTGGTGAAGGAAGTCTTCTCTTGGTCCTTCGGGGCTAGACGAATTTGATTATAGCCAGAGTACCCATCCATGAATGATAGAGTTTCGAACCCTGCGGTATTATCAATTAAGACATCCAAATGAGGTAACGGGAAATCATCCTTTGGACATGCCCTATTTAAGTCCCGGAAGTCTATGCAGATGTGCACCCTTCCATCTTTCTTCATCACCGGGACTATATTTGCCACCCACAATGGATAGAGGACTACATGGATGAACTTGGCTTTGTGTAGTTTATCGATTTCCTCTTTCATCTTTAATGCGATGTGGGGGAGAAATCTCCTTAACTTTTGCTTAACGGCAACTGCCTCTGGCTTTAAAATTAACCTATGTTCCACCAATTCAGGGTCGATGCCGGGCATGTCGTCATAGGACCAGGCAAAGGAATCCTTGAACTCCCTTAGTATCTCTATGAGTGCCTTTTCTTATTCAGGAGGGAGACTGGAAGCTATGGTCAAGGGCCTTGGATCCTCTTATGTTCCCACGTTTACCTCTTTGGTGGGTTCATCTACTGCCGAGGTGGGCTCATCAAATTTCTTCATGCCGCTAGCATACATCTCGGCAGTATCCTCCATCTCGCAATCATTTTCATCCAATGGGTCATCTTCAGCTAAGATCTCATATACCCCAAATCCATCGTCTAGCCCTTCCTCTATGTGCAGATCCTCTATGTTCAGAACCACTGCTTCCTAGATGAACTCTTCGACAGCTAGAAGAGTGCCGCACCTATGTACCAGGTCTAACAGATATCTATGGGGTATGCCACTACCCTTCTTCTTCCTAGATGGGGACGGGGACTTACTAGATTCTACCCCTGAACCTAAACTAGATTTAATATTTACATAAGACTCTGGAGGAGTGTCCATAGGTTTATTGGAATGGACAGAAAAAAGTGCGGCAGGGCCGCAAGGGTCCTCCGATGTGGCTGGAGGAAGAGGCGGGCCACCCGAGCTCAGGGTGCCGGCAACAGAGTTGGGGTGTAGGGGAACAGAAGGCCCCTCACCCGGATTGCCCAAAACGACCATGTTGGTCAGCGGGCGAAAATGTAGCTTTAACCAGAAGGAGAAGAAGGGCGGGGATCGCCGCCCCGGAGGAAAGGGAATGACAGGGATCGCCGTCAGCGGGAGCGAAGAAGCGCGGGGGTGACGGGGATCGCCGTCGGGAAGGAGAGAGAGAGCGAGACAGCAAGAGTCAAACAGTGGGAAGAAGGTGTCAGGGGAGAGGAGGTGAACGGGGATCGCCGTCCGAAGAAGAGGAAAGAGAAAGACGGGGATCGCCGTCCGAGGAAGGAGGGAAGAGAAAGACGGGGATCACCGTCCGAGGAAGGAGACAAGTATGCAAAAAGCACATTTTTTTGTTTTTGTTTTTTTATTTTTGATTGATTTTTTTTTATTAAAGGAAAAGAGCTACATTACATTGGGAGGCTTTGGTAGAAGGACAAAACCGAGACACTAAGGAAAATGGTGAAGAGGGGTGAAGGGGAGACTAGAGCTTCGACAGCGTCGGGGGAGAATTGGAGGATGAAGGGAGGAGATAAAGGAATAAAATCAGAATTATAAACCAGGATGGATGAAACAAAGTGGCTGGGAGGCCGGGAAAACCCTGGCCAGACCTCCTTTGTTAGATTGGCTGAACTCGCTAATTCAATTTCCTCACCAAATCTAAGCAACTGTCACTTGGTGGTGGCTGCTGATGCTGATGGCGCTGCTGCCTGAGACTGCAATGTGTCGTCTTCGCTGAATAGGCGGTTGACTGCTGAAATAAGATCCTCTAACTTAGACTTTTCTGTTTTGGCTTCAGGTTCGCTGAACAACAAACTAACTGCTGAAATGATATCTTCAAGATCTGACGCTTCTATATCTTCCTCGGCCCTTTTCTTCTTGTTGGGTCGCTGAGCTTCCAATACCTGATAGGCTGACCTTGGCATTGCTTCCACTATAATATTGTACCTAGGCTGTATAGGTCCTCTGATGAAGTGGTCATAGTGTCCAAGTAAGAGGCTGCTGATCTGACTGTGAGGTGGGTGAGAATGCTGCCCATTCTGCGTATCCTAAGCCATGCTTTGTAGATTTCCTTGTGCCGGTGATAGCTTTGACTCTGCCTTGGAGATGAGTACCTAACCCTTTTCCGGTCTGGTAGCCAATCCTAAACATGATATCCCAACCTTTTGCATTTGCCGACACATCCTTCCTAACTGCTGCCACTGATGGGGACACAATTGGGAGATTGGAAGAAAAGGTATAAGCCCAGGGGTAGTTCACATCAAGTACTGAAATAATAGGCTTATTGGATGGCCAGACTGATGGCAATACCCTCTCAACAGCTTCCACCGTGTGGGTTGTTGCTACGCTCTTAACCTTGACTATTCGCCCTTGGTAGGGGAATTTCAAACATTGATGTGCAGTGGAAGGTACTGCCCCTAGTGATTCGATCCACGGGCGCCCCAAGATGGCCTTGTAAGTGTGATCAATGTTCAACACATAAAATTTGACTGACATAACAAGCGGCCCCAACTCTGCTTGTAAAGTGACAACTCCGTGGCAGGCCCTCCGTGAGTTATCATAGGCAGCTATGGTGGTGGGAGTGGGCTGCAATTGATGTTCTGAAATATTGCAGGCTCTTAGAGTGCTTAGTGGACAGACATTGATGGAGGTTCCTGTGTCCACTAATGCTGCGTCAATAGCCACTTTGTTTATTGTGAGCGTTACACATAAGGGCATCTTCCTGGCTTCAGAGGCAGCTAGCTTGCCATCTGAAAAGGTAATTGTGGGCCCCTTATTCACAATGGAAAGCACAGAAGGCAGGTTATCGGGGTTCATGTCTTCACTGACCATGACCCTTTGCAGGAAGGCCCTTAAGGCGTCTTGATGAGTCTGTGACCTTTTGATAAGCTCTAATATGGAAATTTTAGCAGGAGTTTGATCCAAATGTTTCAAAATATCATACTGGGTCCCCGGGACCGGCTCTATCTCTTCCGTGTCCTGCTGCTGCTGGGTGCTGGACTGCTGTACTGGCATAGCTACGGATGCATTAGGGTATATCCGATGGAACATCCGCCCGCTTCGCAAGGCGAGATTATGGTGGAGTGGAGAAGGTGAAGTGTCAAGGATGGAGGGGTTGGCTAGCAATGGCGCTGGCGTAGGGGATGTTGGTGGATGAGGGGATAATGGGTGACAAGATGGGGGAGTCATAAAGCGGAGAGGTAATGGCGGCGACAGTAGGTGTGAAGGAGGGAGGTATGGTGGATGTAGGTGTGGGGGTAGTGGGTGTATCATGGGAAATGACTAGAAGCTGGCCCACTTCGTGCTCATCATCGAAGGCCCATTGAGCTTCTGGTGGTGGGTGGTGGAAGACTGGGTTAACATGCGCGGGTGGAGGAGGTGGCGGAGCCAGTTGGGGGTTTGGAGCTGCAGGATGTTGTGGCATGGGGTTGCGGATTATGCCGAGGTCATTTGCCGGCTGCTGCAGCTGCTACTGTTGTTGTTGTTGCTGGTACTGTTGCTGGAACTGGAAGGGCTAGAACTGTTGTTGCTGTTGTTGTTGTTGTTGTTGTTGCGGCTGCTGTCGCCTTTGCTGTTGTTGTTGTTGCCTCTGACCTTGTTGGTCCCTTAAGGTCTGGATCAACCTTCTCATCTCTGCCCAATCGATTTGGTTCTGCTCATGCAGATCATATATCATATCCCGAAACTGGAAGCAATCTGACACATTGTGGCCCGGATGACGATGGTAAACACAATACTTTGTTTGGTCCGCTGCCATATTCCAGTTTGGCTTCTCCGGAGGGAGTCTAAGATCATTGAGGGACATGAGGGCTGCAAAGACATCAGCTAATGACTCAGGTAGAGGTGGATATTGGGCTCTCTTGGGTCCATTGGGCTTTCTATGGGCAAAGCCATTTTGAGGTGGAGGGACCTGAGAGTACTGGTGCTGATCTTGTGGAGGGTTCTGACCTTGAGGGGGTTGCTGTTTGTTGTTGTTCCATGGCTGCTGAGGCTGCTGAGTGTATGGAGACCTACCTACCGGGCTCTGGGGGTTGCTGACTGCACCGACTTGTTCATTGGTTTGGATCCCCTTGGTAACTGGGCCTTGAGGTTTCTTGACATAACGGGCTTTTGGGGTCTCAAACATGGAGTGTATAGGTGAATCCTTGAGCTGAGTCTGAATGAAACGGGCTCGGCTGTAAAGCTGGTGCATGGTAGTAATGTCATTCATGGCCAAGATGGCTCGGTAGGTTGGGGTGGCATTGGAGATCAACAATTTGACTTTCTCCTCTTCTGGCATGGGGCATCGGACCTTGGCAGCCAATGAACGCCACCGGTCGGCATAGGTTGAGAATTCTTCCTCAGGTTTCATCTTTTCAGCTACTAGATCAACAAAGGAGTATTCGGGTCCGACCCGATCTTGGAACTGTTGTAAGAACCTCTCTTGAACGATCTAGAAATCCTCAGCTTCTTCAGGTGGTAGAGAATAAAACCATTCCAGTGCTAGACCATCTAAGGATTTTCTGAACAAGTACGCCATGAGGTGGCGGTCGTACTTGTGCGGTGCTGACTCATAAACAAAATCCTTCAAATGAACATATGGGTCTCCTACCCCAGAGTATCACCGGTAAACAGGAAGCTCTGACTGGGGTGGTACCCAGAGGTACTGGAATGATGGGAGGGCGATGTCAGCCACCTTGCGAGGGTCAATCTGTCTTCTGAGATCGTTCAGCTCCTTTTTCATAACAGCCCACTCCGCAAGGAAGTCGGAGGGGGCTTGGGCATAGTGTGTAGAGACAATGGAGCGGGGTTGCTCGAAGGTGTGAGACCTCTCACAGGCAAGGGAGGCAGGCTCGGCCGTATAGTATACCGAGGTTGGAGGGGATGGAGGCCGAACCTCTCACACTGGAAGATAGCTGGGTTCCGAGAAATTAATGGCCCGAGGACGGAGGGGTGTAGGGTCTTCCCCTGAAGAAGAGAGGTGGGGTGCTGAGGCAACGTGGGCGGAGGAGACCGTCGGCTCAGCTGAGTTACGGGCAGAGGGAGACAAGGGTTGTTTGCTCTTGCGGCAGCAATGAACTCTCGGACTTGATCCGGAGTCAGATGGGGAAGTAGCTGACTAAATTGGGAATGGGGATCATCTTCCCTTGGAGGAGAAGGAGGACGGGAATGACCCCCAATGACAAGAGGAGCCTGAACATGCCCTGGGGGTATGGCCGTTGAGGGTTGGGCCACATACTCGAGGAGTCCAAGGGGTAAGGCATCGTCAGCAAGGACACAGAACTGTTCCATGTCGAACAAAGGGTTATGATAGAGTACAAGGAAAGGAGGGGACTGACTCGATCTCCCTAAACAATGACGCATGCACCCCCCAATCAATTAGGGGGTGATACAGACAACACCTAGACCCTATCACAGCAAGAAGGACTGAGATGAGGTGGGGTGAAACGAAACACTCAAGTTGTCATGATTAATGCGCAAATTTCTTAAAGTTCACACTTGACCTTTAGATGAGTTGATTAAGGGTGTGTCACTTGGTCAAATGGACCCTAACAGGTATGAACTTAAGTCCTTCGGTGTCACTAAGGATGGTACACTCACAAGCAAGGGATGGCTTGGACTAATGGCACAACGGGTACAACCGGCCCGGTGAACTGCAAGGTGCGTACGGTCACGAGGACTTACGGAGGTCCTCGGAAGGTGGGCCCGAGTCAGCCTACGAGTGCTCGTAGGTGAGAGGACTCACTCAACCGAGGGAGAATCTGAATAAATGGGATGAATAGTGTATGCAAGGGGCCTAAATGCCCGAAATGTATGCAAGAGTGAAGATGAGGAGCAGACAGGGTGACCAAAACAGCTCTCGGGCCAAGTCGCGGCAGTCGTGTACGCCGCGACCCTATCGCGACAGAGCGGACTGCCGCGATAAATACAGACGCCTAAGAACACAGTAAGTCACACACACATACCCAAACAGACTACCCTAACAGATGATAGAAGTACCAAAACCACTAAAGTAATACAAAAGGGATCGTGGAGCACTCAGAAGCCGATCCATAGATAAGAGCAATAACATACAAAGCGTACCTGTAAACGCGACGCCTCTCCACGACGCGACCTTGTCGCATCCTCCAAAACGGCCGCGACTGAACCCGAAAACTTTCGAGGGAAAATAAATGGGGAAACCGAACCCTAACAGGATTCTAGCATATAAAAAATGCGATGATACATGGTATAAACACACAGAGCATGGGTTCATGGATTTCTAGAAGCATGATAAGACAGATAGGAGTCGGATTGCACTAATCGGCTGTCGCATCCTGTCAGGTCGCCACGATAATGTCGCGTGCACGTGATACGCCGCGACAAGAACCGAACACAAAAAAACATAGAAAACAAAAGAACAAAACCTAACAGGGCACTAAGAGGACAACTAAGGAAGAAAACCTGGAAAGCATGCAAACTAGATCTACGAGGGTAGCACTGAAGGTCCCACCATGATCGCCAATAGGTGTAATCATAGGGATTGTGCTTCCCCTCGATACACAAACATGTACTAAAACTAGTGGTGTGGAAATATGGATTGTGATCGCCACCTAGAAAGTTGCCTAAACAAGAAAATGATGATGGCTAACTACTCTAGGAAAAGGAAAGAGAGAACTGAGGAGTACCTGATGTCGCGGCCGTCATGAACGCCGCGACGACGCTGAGATCGCGGCAGTCTCAACGGACACGTTTCTTGTCGCGTCGCTCTCCTCTGTCGCGTTCTCTTCTGATGCGGGAGATAATGAGGGAGACCTCCTTCCCTTCCTTCGGCCGGCCAGAGGACGAGAGCTCCTCGTAGAACCTGGTTTGTATGCCTGCCAATCAAAGAGAAACAACAAAGAAAAGCCCTATTAGAACATGATTAATGTAGCAACTATTCTAAAAATGAAAGGAAACAAACCAACATGGAAGGGACGAACCTGGGGGTGGTTTTTAAACCCCTAGGGTGTGTGGAAAACGTGGGAAAGTAGTGAGTGTGCTCTATCTAAGAATAACATAAAAATGCATGTAGAAATGAAGGAGAAAGAGAGGGATGAAGGTGAGCCCCATTAGGGCGACTCCCTGGCGTGAACGTAGTCCCAGATGGTGTACAATGACTTCAGGAGGATGCTGGAGTCGCCCTCTTCACGTCCCATGCTCCATTGATGATGAGATGAGGAAGCTCTGTGGAGTGGAATGTGAAGAAGTATGGTAGAAATGGACGGCTGCGAGGCTAAGTGTTGGTGAGAGGAGATTTCGGCAGCCCTTCGGGGTCAAAATGAGGCTCCCCTTCGTCCTTGAAGAGGGGTTTTGCTTATATAGAGCTCATGAGTGAGAAAATATGAGATTATCTCCTAAAAATAGTCAAAAATCGAAAATGGGAGATAAAGGCCAATAAAAACCGCATGGAGAGTCCTTAGGATCTTCAAGAAGAGTCCCTAGGGCCGAAATCTCGTCCCAAGGGGTTGAGATAATCCCCAGGGATGAAGTTAAATCCATGGGAGGATAATTATAAGGTAGTTATGGAGGCCAGGGGGCTCGGTTGCTGTCACGGCGTATCGTAGGGCCGCGACTAGAAACGCGACGGGGCGGGGCGACGCGACAGAATTGCCCACGTGCATGGATAACGCATGGGCTGTTGTGGCAGCCTACACCGTCGCGACTAGAGACGCGGCGCCACGTTGCGTCGCGACTATAAAACCGAATAATTATGAATTATCAGTCAATCATATGAAAAGATAAGAGTTATTATGCTCCAAGGACTCTCTCAAAGTGATAATGGGCGGGATTTCAAGACAATTTAATGGTTTAATGAGCTCAAAACAGGGCTAATGATGGACTCAATGTGAGTGACCAATTAGGGGCCCACTAAGATAACAAGAAATGTGGTTCAACCCATTAGCCAGAACCAGGTGTCTACACCAAATGGCTTCGTCACCGACAATGGACCCCAGTTCATCTCACAAGAGCTTTAAGACCTATGTAAGAAATTCAATATTTCTTTGCATCATTCATCTCCGTATTACCCGTAGGGCAACGACCAAGCCGAAGCCACAAATAAAACACTTTCGAAAAATTTAAAGAAAACTTGTGAGTCTCATAAGTTCGCTGATTGGCCTGAAAAATTGATTAAGGCTCTGTGGGCCTATCGTACCTCCGTCTGCATGCCCACTGGGCAAACTCCCTTTTCACTCACTTACGGGATGGAGGCCGTATACCCACATGAGATCCCCATTCCTTCGCTAAGAGTTCAGCTAGACAAAGAACTTAATCTCGACGAACGTCGAGAGGCGTTGCTTACACAGTTGGAACTCTTAGACGAACGGCGTATAGCCGCGGCTGATCATGTGCTTTCATATCAAAATAGATTCTCAATATCTTTTCAAAAGAAAGTGATTGAACATAAATTCCAAGAAGGAGACATGGTTTTGAAGAAAAGTTTCATAAAACCTGGAGGTCCTAGGTCAAAATTGCAAGCAAACTGGGAAGGGCCATACGTTGTTAAGGAAGTGTACCCTGGGAATACGTATAGGCTTATCAATGCCGGTGCTGAGGAGCTCTCTCACCCGTAGAATGGGCTGTATCTTAAAAGATTCTACCCTTAATAAAAAGTTTTCAATAACGACATCATTTTGCAAAAGAATGTTAGCAGCTATGTGTCTCATTCTCTATCATGTGCTATCAAATGACCCTTATGCTCAGTCACACACACCACACGGCAACCCAAGGCCAATTTTCCTTAGTTAGTGGTGTTCCTGCCTAGCCCTATTATGGGGGGCGAAGGTCAATTCTCTTCTTGCTCGGACAAGGTCTAGGGGCAAAAGGACACTGACTTGTAGACTAGGGGAGGTGTAGCTCATATGTATGAAATCTCAAAGAGAGACAGTCTATTCAAAAGAAAGAAAAGGAAAAAGAAAAGAGAGAATTGATAAAAATGAGAAGTAAGCGTAAAATTGAAAACATGATCATGTCAAAGAGTGGCAGTACAGTTCCCCGCGGGATGCCTTTGAGCCCGGTCGTACGCATGCCCCGAACAAAATAATGACCACAAAGTCTCTGGACAACAGATGAAATCCATGTGAGGTACACCTTTGGAAGTCATATAAGCCAATCTCCCAAGCACCAAGTCCAAGTCTTGTCTCCTTTAAATCTTCCTATCTCCGCTAATGATTGGAGAACCCCGCACATGGTCTATGCTCGAACGTTGATGACTAGTGGCAAGTGGCCGTTGGGGAGCCAAAAGCAAATGCACACTGTGCTTAAGGGGATATTTGACAAACATAAGATAGGAATGAGATCCATAGCCAATCACTCAAATGCAAAAGATGTCGTTATCAGAAAACCCCAGAAAATCCAAAAAAAAAAAGAAAATTCCAAAAATTCAAAAAAAAAAAAAGAAAATTCCAAAATAAAAAAACCAGAAAACCCCAAAAATAAAAAAATAAAAAATCTCAAAATCCAACAAAAAATTAGAAATTCTCAAAATAAAAAAAATCAAAAAAACCAAAAAAAAAATCTCAAAATCTAAAAAATAGATAATTCCAAAAATCCAAAAAAATATGTGTACATATCGCTTTCTTTTAGCATGCATTATTTCAATATACTTTCCACCTATTTAAATAAGGCTCAGCCCCTTGACAATTACGAAGTTGAAATCATTTTACTTAGCGCAAGGGGCTGAGCCAAAGAGCAGATCTAACCTGTTTTCCTAAGTGTGCAGGGACAGGGAATTTTTGGAATGAGTGCAACGATGTACTCAGCGTACTCTCTTCCTCTCTCTCTTATTCGGATCTCATCTTACACGTGTCAATTGCAATTCATTCATTTCCATAAATATTGACATAAAATAAAAGATCCACTAAGAGATAAGCAGTGTGTACAAAGATAATGGGGAGGTGGCTTACAAACTCCTCAATGTCCACCGCCACTCTCCCTAAATCCCTCATGCCTATCCGGTGGTGGTGGCATCTCACCACCACCACGACCGCTCCTGGTGCTCGTCTCACCGCCGAGGCGCCTCTCCTCCTCCTCGTTCCTCCGGCGGCTGGAGGAACCTGCTAAATACTACCTAACGGAGGCGCCAGTCGCTCTACTGGCCCCACTCGCGCCACTCCTACTCCAGCTCTGTGATCGGCCTATGGTCGTCATCACCTCCTAAAGTCCTCACGCTAATGTCTGCTGCGCATGCAGATCAGCGCGCAGCCGGGCTAGCTCCTCCTGGTCCACTGACGACCCCTACACTCGCAGTGTCGCCAGCTTCGTCGTCGCCTCTACCACCCGAGACTCAGCTACCTCCGCCCGGATGCGCAGCTGATCCCTCTCTCCTATCACGGTGTCGACCTGCCCCTGCAGTTGGGTCACTCGGTGCGTGGCAGTCCTCAGCTCCGTCTCCTGCAAGAAAAGCCAAGTCAGTGCCAAATGTAAATAATTTTCAATTTAAATCAATGTATTGCTTACCCTCTCAGCCAACTCCGCCCGCGCCTCCTTAGCCCTCCTCACCGCGGCTGCCAATTGATCCTCTAGATCTGACCGGGAGCCCTCCGCTGCTCTGGAGGAGGAGGCACCAGCCTCCGCTGCTCTCCACACCCTGTCTAACTCCCTCCGCTGTACATGCAACACGTGTCAGTTTTTTCAAATCAGCTAAGGAAATTGGTATGGTACTGAAGTCTGAGTAGGTACTTACCAGCTGCTCCGCCTCCCTCTGGGCGACCTCTCGGTCCTGCACTGCAGAGTGAAGCAGGGCCTGAAGCGAGGCAATCTCTCCAGCCACGTCCACCTACAATTCATTTCTAAACCTTTAGCTCAATTCCATAAAAAGCAATTCACAAGGTTTGGGTTTAGGAGATTTACCTGTCGTCGTGCGCCCTTGTAGACTCTCGCCCCGTACTTTAAGGCAAATGCCTGAAGGTACGCATCATCGGACGTGGCGGTGGACTTGACTTGCTTGCCCTGGCGCTCCCAGTTCTGGATCTTCTCCTTGGCCCGCTCACGCCAGTCTGTGGTGTCGTGAAGTCCCCGGAAGCTCCGACCAGGCCTAGGGGTCCGGTCTCGGCTAGGGAACTCCACGACACTCTGTCGTAGGCCAAGCAACCTCTGGGTCAGGTGCAGGTGGAGAGGTAGCACAAGGTTGAGTGCATGCACCCACACCGACCTACCGGAGTAGGGGCGAGCCTGCACCAACCAGGGGTGTCCCTCATCCCCCTCCTCTAGATATGGCTGCCACACCACTTGCACCTCAAAGCATATCTAATTAGTTACCAAGCAATTAATTCAAATCATTGAACTTAGAGAGAAGGGTTAGATCGCTTACATCTAGCTGAGGGTATGTGTCGATCGTGTCGTGGAGGGATGCCAGCTGATTGCTCAGAGTATGTGTGTCGCGGCGCGACTCCCAGCGTCGAGCTATAGGCACAAGGCCCGATCGCTCCAAGATTCCTCTCCTCAATATAGGGAGGTTAAGGTAGGCCCAGAACTGCAAGCGTGAAGGTAGTCAGATCTCAATTCATAACAAGTGCAGTAAGTAAAGGGGCAGAGGAAAGAAGAGTACCTGAAGAAAGGGGAAGAACCCGCTCGTGGATGTCTGTCGCTCGGAGGCGCCCAAGCTGTCGAACTGATGTGCTAAGAATGCGGCTCCCCATACGAAGTCACCCACCTGGCCCAGGTCCTCCAAGAGTGGCAGGAATCGACAGTGGACTGTGTCACCCCTCGTGGCAAACAATAGTCTGCCCAAGAAAAAGATGTGAAAGCGACGCAAGTCTAGGTCTGCCTCGGCCCCTGGCTCCTCCGCTAAAACCTCCTGATAGCTTCTAGTCAACCTCCTTAACTGCTCGTCCACTGACTCTCCCACCTTCTTTCCTGTCTCATACAGCCCTAAACTCTCCTGCAGACTCACTCTAAGGATGAGGGAAGACCTCGCCTCTACAGTCAAGCCTAGTAGTCTGTGGGCTAGCTCTCTATAGCAGGGGTACATGAACCCACTCACGGGCCGCCCGTACACCCTCAGTCCTGTGATCCGGCTCACATCCTCCAAGTTGTGGATCATATGACCCCATGGGAACACGAAGGCAGTAGCCTGCGCATCCCACCTGCTGTACAGGGCCTGAGTAAGTGCAAGATCTGCCCTCATTCTCAAAATCTCACCAAAACCCATGCCCTCTAATCTCTCTCTCTGGAAGCTAGGGAGCGCTAAATACACTGCCAAAACTAAAATCCACGAGACCCGAGCCCTCATTTCTCCCTGCAAGCACAAGTCAAGTCAAAATCAGTTTAAACACTCCCCAGTTCAGACTCTCGGCTGAGGTCGCGGCGGCCTAATGGGCTGCGGCCATGTCGCGATGCCCCGATGCGATGCTACCTGGTCGCGCCCCTCAAGTGGACCACGACTATGTTGTGCCGGCCGCGACACCTAGAGTCGCGACGGACCGACCCGTCGTGTTCTCAGACGCTGACCGACCGGAGCGTCCTTTGTCTGGCGGTCGTTTCTCTGGGCATCCCACCCTACTTTGATCCCTCTAGGGGCTTTCTCACCCATCCACACTTAAAATCGAGGGTTAACGTCTCGATTGCTTACCTTTTTCATCACTTCATCGCGGGCCATCGCCGCCGCCCCCAAATCAACCACCGGGGCATCCTCCTCCGTCATCTCCACATCCTCAGGAGCTTCCTCCTCCACTGGAAGGGTGTCCTCTCGCCGCCAGGTAGATCCCCTCGTCGCCGGCCTTTTCCCCCGCCGATCACCCGGGGAGACACCACCACTGCCATCACCACCGTTGCCGCCGCTTCCTTCCATTGCCAGTAAAAGGAGGGAAGGGAGAGTGAGGGGAAGAGAGAGAGAGATTTTTTTTTTTGAGAGCAAGAAGGGGTGAGAGCCAGAGTAAGAAAGAGGGAGAAGAGCGTCTGAGAGCGTAGGGAAGAAGAATGGGCGCCCCTGTGGTTTTGAAACGCCGGTTCTTGTCGCGGCACTTGTGGGCGTCGCATTCCTGTCACGACTCTAAGGTGGGCCGCGACAGTGTCGCACACCCCCGCCACGTCGCGACACTAAGGCGACGGTCTTAGGCGTCGCAACATCAACAGAACACAGTGCGCACATGTTAAAAATCTGATTTTATTGATTCAACTCATCAAGTATAATGCCTAATCTTTCCTACATTCAATCAAATGCACTTTTCTGCCCTAATTGCCATCTGATTCAATGCCTACATTAACCTAACTCATATCAAGCTCCTGGTGTGGCTGGGTGAACCCTCTTCAGTGCCTCGAGGTACTCTCAGGTCACGTCCTCGTCCTCCACTACCTCCGCCTGAAGATGGCTCGTGGAGCATCCCTCTCAGTGGACGATGGCGCTTCTCACATCCCGCTCATCTTGATCATCACCCCTCTTCCGTTTCTGAATGGACGAGTAGTGAGAGAGCAGAGGCACCACTGTGCGTGCAGCACCGCATTGGAGATGGCAGCGGTCCGGGTTATAGAGAACCAATGCTTCATTGCCTATAAGTTGAAGTGCTAACCCGGGACGCTGAGGTAGGCGTATCATCGTATGGTGGATGAAGCGTGGGCGCATGTCGAATTCCGCCACCGTCATTGTTTTGAAGTAATCGCGCCATCCCTTCAGTCCTTTCACTTGTGCAGTCTTCCACCAAGCCTGCGGTGTCATGTAGAGGGGTGCTCCCACGAAGGCTAATGGGTGGTGCAGCATGCTCTTGCACTCAGTAGAAAGATTGTCCATCGCCCAAAAGTGTATGTGCATTCCCATCTAGAGCTCGAGGGCGACGACAGAACCATAGAAAGGGCATCCAGTGGCTGCAGAAGAGAGACTGGCATAGAGATAACCAAGGACAGCCTGTGCAATGCTCATACCTTCGGAAACAGAGTCGATTATGCTCAGGTTGGCGAAGGAGATGGCACCGTCTTCTGCTGGAAAGAGAATAACACCACAGATGCAGATGACGGTGGGTTTGGCTATAGCGAGGTGGTTCCCAGTCTTGCGCTTGCACTGAGAGATGATCCACTGGGAAATAGGGAGGAGATGGACATGGTTTTGGCTAGTCATGCTGTGCAAATCTGTCTTCTTGATGGTGATCTCTCCGAGGATGCTCCATGCTTCGATAGGCGCCACAGTGTAGGAGAGGGCATGCTCCTCGCCCCTCTTGTACTTAGGGAGACCCAACATCAACTCCAATTCCTCCAGCAGGATGGTGGCCTCGAAACCGGGGAATATGAATGTGTGTGTCTGGGGATGCCACAGTTCCGTCAGTGCAGTGAGGCTATCCCACACATGCACAATCTTATGATATTGCTTTGCCAATGTGAGCACAGTCGACAGCCCCCATTCGCGCAGATGCCGGGTAGAAGCTAGAGGGAGCATCTCTATCATGGGAGCCAACCATAGGACTTTGGAGAATCTCCTATGGCCCCGGAGGATCTGGAATAGCAGGAAAGAGAAAAAAGAGGGTTGGTAGCAGCAGGAGGAGAGGAAGAAGAAGAAGATCATGAAGAGAGAGAAGAGCCAGAAGAAAGAAGAAAGTGTGCTTACTTGGAGTTCCGGCCTTACACAAATGTGCCCGCGCACGGAGGAGAGGCGTTGTAGCTCGGCGTGGGACACTCGGGCTGCTTTGGGGCCTGCATATGGCTTGATATTATCCTGGAAGGAAGAGAAAGACCTCTTCATGTCTGAGAAAAGAGAAAATTGAAAGAGAGGAAGAGAGAGAGAAAGAGCTGCGAGTTTAGCCCCCTAAACAGCCCTATTTATAGAGTCCTGGGGTAGCACGTTCAGCTTAATCCTGAAGCTAGGTGTTAGGATAACACTAGGAGTTGTTTAGGAGTCCTATTAGTAGTCTAGATGGTCTTAGGATAGGATAAACACAGATTTGTTTGTGTTTATCATCTCGGTCAATATCGCAACGCCGTGATATGACGCCTTCATGTCACGACCATATAGGGCGTCGTGATTATGTCACGGTCTCCTGAGTGCTATTTTGTGTTTGTGCATAGTTTATTTGCTTAGTTGATTGTGTATGTATTATGTGTCATTGTTGTGCTCATTGCTTTGATTGATAATAAAGAAAAGCAAAAAAAAAATCAGAAAATTGGAAAATAAAAAAAAATGGGACTTCACAGGTAAGTTCAGGTAAGTATTTCTATCCCTATTCCCTTGCATTACTATATGGTATTCTACTTATTATATCATTTCAAGGACCGGCTGGTTCTCAATGTGCTCTAGGATTTGAGTTCCCCTTTACAAAAAATAGTGATAATCTAGGTGCACATTGTTAATCGTTGGATAGGCCGTTAAGTCAGGTAAGTTTGGGAACGACAGACTCTGTCTTGCACAGTGGTTGTAGGAAGACTCTCGACCCGTTCTTGTCTGGTTTAGCAATATTATCCTTGATATATTTTCTATTTTCTCCTTACTTTGCATTTGTTTTAATGATTTCTTTTCCTTTAGCCCAGCATGCATCATGTAGGACCTTGAGCTTTCACGTCTCATCCCTGGCTAATGGTGAGCTCTTGTTGAGTACCCAACTATTCTTCATTTTCTGAAACAAGAAATGCTATTCCACTCCGAATCGGAAGGTCTGCCTCCAAGTGAGTTGTTCCTGTCAGTTTGTCAAAGATTTCCTTCTCTAGATTCTCTATACAATTTCATCCTTATTCCTTTTGATCTATTTTGGTTGTGAATCGCTCCCAGGACAGAGTCATGAGTTACCTGCCTGGCACGCACATGTCCTTCCAAAATGAAACCTGCAGGCCAATCGGCTAGGGTACCTCTCAATCGAGGGGTTGATCGTCCTTTTCTTTCCTCTTCTCGTCCAGACTTGCGTCTTCCTTGCATTCTGCTTGAGCAATTAACTCGAGGCTTTCACGAAGATTCCACTTGCTTGTTGATTAGATCGGGTGTCTCTTTACCTTGACTTCCACTTTTCAGTCCACTCCGCGTCATTTCCGCTTCACCGTCACTTCATGACACCTTCCGCTTCACTCCCTTACAAAGTGGAAGCCAATGAGGGGCAATCTGTAGACACCCGATTCTGGCCTACAAGTCGAACCACATTTCTTGCTATCTTAGTGAGCCCCAAGTTGGTCACTCACCTTGAGCCCACCTCTAGCCTTGCTTTGAGCCCATTAACAGCCCAATTTTCATGATAACTCATTTATTATTGCTTAAAAGAGTCCATGAGCCTTAAATGACCATTATTTTCCCATTTGATTGGCCAAAAATTCAAGAATAATCGATTTTCCTTAACGCGACGGGTCATGGCACCGCGTTAACCTTGTTGCGTCCCTTATGGCCGTCGCGACAGCCCGTGCATATCCATGCACGTGGCCTTACTGTCGCGCCCCTTTTGGCCGTCACGTTAATTCTGGTCGCGCCCCCACGACCCGTCGCGACAACAGCCGCATGCGCTGGCCTCCGTAACCACCTCCTATTTATCCTCTTATGGCTTGTGCATTTATCCCCAAGCAACCCCCCAACCTCCTGAGCACATCTTGGGCTTGTGGGACTCCTTGGCTACCCTTTGGACTCTCACCCACGAGATTTAATGGCATTCATCCTTATTTGGGTAATTATCATCTAAAAATGGGATTATTCTCTCTCATTTCTCTATAAAAGCAAGGCCCTTCCTTCAGAATGAGGGGAGCCCCATTTTCACCCCGAAGGGCTGTCAAAATTTCCTGTGACCAACACTTAGCTCGCAGCTCTTCCATTCCTCTCATTTTCCTCTTATTCCCTTCACCAAGCCATGCCCATTTCTTCATCTACAGAGCTTGGAGCTTGAGGAGGGCGGCCCCCACTTCGTCTGAGGTTCCATCACGAGCCAAGGACGCATATAAACGCCAGGGAGTCGCCCCATATGGGGCTCTTTCTTCCCTCTTCCCTCATTTCCTTTTTCCATGCATGTTATTTTATTTTCTAGATAGGCTGCATTTCCTTTCCTTCCCACGCTTTCCATACACCCAAGGGGTTAAAAAAACCACCCCCCAGGTTCGTTACCCCCATGCTCCATCCTCCTCCTTCATTTATGGATAGATTTTACACTTAAACTTGTTCTAACGGGGTTTCATTTCTTGTTTTCGTTGTTTTGGCAAGCACCCAAGCGAAGGCTGACGAGCAGCTCTTGTTCTCTGGCCGGCTAGAGAACAGGAAGAAGGTCCCCTCACATTTCTCCCACACTGCAGAGGACGCGACGGATGAGGGCGACGTGACATAGAGACGCACCCTATACGGGCGTCGCGATATCAAGCCCATCGCGACAGGGTTCCCCGTCGCGATCTCAGTAAGTCCTTCTATCCTCTTTCCATTTCCTAACTTAGTTAGCCCGTCTCGTTCTTATTATATGGAAACTATCTAGGTGGCGATCACATCCATTTTTTCATACTATTAGTTTTGATATCCCATTGCGTGTTTTGGGGGTCGCACATTCCCCGTGATTACACTTATGCAGGGAGAATTTGAAATGAGCATGATGGGGGAAGTTAATTATTTCCTCGGATTGCAAATGAAGCAAGGAAAAGAAGGCTCCCACATTTGTCAAGCCAAGTACACCAAAGAGCTACTAAAGAAATTTGGTTTTGAAAACGCCAAGCCACTGTCAACACCAATGAGCACATCTACAAGGCTAGACAGTGACAAGGATTGTAAGGCCCCCAAATTTTTTTTTTTCGTCCTTTTCTTTTATAAGTACCTTATTGTGCGAATGTTTATGTGTCATGTATGTAGCTAGATATGCATATAACTTGTGCGTGTAACTAATCGTATGCGTATACATATAAAACTTTTATTTTATGCATGCATGTAAGCATGTATGTATACATATGTGCTATCTATGCTATATATATATATATATATATATATATATATGATATTTACATAAGTGGTAAATTAGGTGTATGATGTGTTGCTCATATTATATATGTGGTATTGAATGAAGATTGGTATAAAAGTGTGCATTGTGTGTATAATTAGTTAGTAAGTGTTGTTTATTGCATTGTGAAGATAGTATGTACATTATACCGAGCACATTATATACCATCTTGACTATTTATGAATACATGTGTGTACTTAGTTGTATATATGTATATATATATATTGTTTGGTTGCATGATGTAATTGGTGTGTACATTATACCCTATGTATTGCATACATGTACATAAGAAGGATTAGGGTTTCTGTGAAATTATATGTTCTGGCCGAAGACCATGTTGACGGCAGCATCTGTGGACGTCAAGGACAAGTAGGCGGCGACCTCGATGGACGCCAACTATTATTATGGACGTCCGTTGATGTAGACGTCTACTTCCCTGACAATTTTCTGAGCAGCTGCATGGTGTGCCATGCCTCCGATTGGGGGATGCCAACCACCCCCAACGGCTCCTTCGCCCCTGCCAAGACAGACCCCATGTCTTGTCTATATGACCACCCACCCCTTGCAACCTAGAAGTCCCTTTGGCCCTTGCAAGATGGGAAGAAACCCTGGCCCCAAAAGGGTGAGAAAAACCCTAAAACCCTAAGAGCTGTGAGGAAACCCGAACTTGGGAGGCTTTGATCCAGCGGTTTGGAGCTTCTTCCGGAGATCTACTTCGACAAGGAGGGAGACAACACATCCGGCTACACATCCCCGGGCCTGGATTGCAGAGGGGAGCATCACAGAAGCTGGAGTGAAGGCATCTTGGAGGCTTCTTGGGACTGCCCAAGGAGAGCTTCTCCGACCATTTTGATCCCTTTAGGAGTTTTTCCAAAGGCAAGTAACCCTTGCACTTCGTCCATGTATGTGTCTAGGAGGTTTTTGTGATTTTTACGGATTTTCCTCGTGTCCTAGATCCCCATATTTCCCATTTCTTTAGAGCTCGGACTGTGTTTTTGCACAGGTCCGAACTTGACGGCAAGGTCTATTGACGTTGAGATCTTGAGTCAGCGGCCAACGATGTTGCCGCCAACTCTTGTAAACGGCTATAGTATGCCGTTGAGTTCTTCTTGACAGAACAGTGAATTGTTCTGCCCTATATCTTTAATTTCCGGATTTCTACGCATGAGGATATAATGTAAATTTTATATGTTATGTGAAATAGATAATGTGATGTGTGTGAAATTTCCTGTATTTTTCTGTAGATGGCATAATTTATTAGAATTATTGAAAGCATGTGTAGGAAAGAGGTTATGCATGTTAAATTTTGTTCCCATGATTTCTGAGGAATTAAATGTTGTAGAATTTTATGAACCATGTTTGTAGGTATCAGTCCATGCCCTGCAAATTTGGGAATTTTCCCATATTCATGTGAATTTTTATAAATCCTACAATGAGAAATAGAAAGCATGAGTAGACCTTGTGAAAATTTTAGTAAATCGTGTGTTGGGAAATAAAATTGGGAAAAATTTCTTGTACCAATATGTATGTGTGGTTCATGACTGTGCATGATCAAATCTGAAATCCATATCATGTTCTATGTTAACTTAGTTTTTGAATGGCATGAAACTGAATGTTTCAATTTCTATAAATGCATGTGAATTCAGAAAAATGTGAAAATTTGTATGTGTGTTCCTATACCTGAAGACAGTATGTGGTTAAATTTTCAGGAAAATTTGATGACAGTAGCCTACACTATGAGATTTCCATGTGAAAATGAGTTATAAATACATGTACCATGATTAAGGTTAAATGATGTGCGTTCCAATTAATCCGTGAGGGCTACTAAATGCTTGATTTCTGTTATTAGTGGCATCATGCTAGGGAAGAACAGAACCATGTGCATAAACAAGAAAGTGTGATTATCATAAGTAAAACGTGTGTTAATCGGAATGTGTAATGTGTAAAATGTGTCGTGTGTGACACTGCTTCCATAGAGGGATGTGGAACTGTACCATGGAAAAGTCCCCATGGGAAGGTTCAATGTGTATGTGTATCCTATGGGCATTAGGATGAAATCCTGGTGGCGGACAAGTACCGTCGATAGGGTGGAGAGGGCTTCTCCCGGTCTGCGCAGTACCAAGGCTTATCACTGTTTTGCCTAGGTGATAAGTATGTGTTATGTGTTATGTGTCCTTCTAATGGTGGTTTGGACTATGTGTCACGGCATATAAATGTGAAATGTGAACGTGTATATGTGAAGATTGTGTAAGTGCCATGTGAATATGTGCAAAGTGAAAAATGTGTACATGTGAATGTGTAAATGTGTAACATGTGAGACCAATGTGTTAGAGTGTAAAACTGTGATTCCTATTGTGATCATGTTAGAAACATATTAGAACAGCAAGCTAATTAGATAAGCGATCATGTTATTGTGCGCAAGAATGTCTATAGAATCCATGCTAGAATCTTCCTTTCACTATGTGCAAAAACCATGCCTAAATTGCCCTCATGATGTGGTGCTAATGAGACAAGTTCTTAATTGAGTTCATATGTTAAAGGAATGAGAAAAAAACATGTGTTAGATTAGTTGTTTGTTTAAACATAATTCATATGTTATAAAACTAGTAGAAGCATTATGCTAGGCTTCCCTTGAACAACAATAGATATGCGTAGAAGGTGTAAGAGAGTGAACCATGTGATGTGAATATGTTAGAGTGTGAAATGAACTTGCATGTTATGAGACTTCTAATCCATGTCAAAACAGCAACCTTAATGCATATGAAATGATAGTTACCATGTGCTACCATGTGTAGAAACCATGACGGTAGTGTTTCCTTTCATGCATAAGAGAACCTCATGTTTAGTTGCTTTCATGTTTTAGTTAATTAGAAATGTAGCTTTCATGTGATTGGATGAGTAGAAACATGTGATAGGTAGTTTAATTTGAAGGGTATAAATCATGTTCCATGTGCTTTAAATTTGTATAAATACCCTGACAGGTTGTGATGATATCACATAACCTTGCTACATGCCTTGATTGAATGCGTTTGAATGTGAATGCCTATATGATGTATGCATGTATGAAGTGTATGGTGTTATTTGTTGAGTCTTTTAGACTCACTCCGTGCTTCGGCGTACAGACAGTGGAGAGCGACTCCGAGCGCGGAGAGTAGCTTGGCGGAGTCGTTATTGTTATATTTCACTTCCATAGTATGTAATTTGAGGCATTGTATTGAACTATTGCGTAATTGTGAACAAACTATGTAATTTGATGTTAGAATTGTAGTTATGTGGACAATGTACCTTGTTTAAATTTCAGTTAAGTAAGCTTTAGCTTTCCTTTATTTGCTATATGGACTGTGGATGTCAATGTGGATGATGAAATGAAAGACAGTAGTTCTTTTCTTCCGCTACTCTGTACTTATATTTGTGTACATCTCAATCGAATGATAGTGTCGGGTAAATGTCCCGCTGTGGTGATCTTCGTCGTGCCGACGTGGGTTGGTACAACCGTACCGGCATAACGAGGGTCGTCACAGAGAATGGTATCAGAGCAACCGGTTGAGATTGTACATGAGTATATATAAGTCATCATCTTCACTATATGCTATATAAGTCATCATCTTCACTATATGCTAAGTCCTTATAGAATTGTCCACATGTGTAGAATTTATTAATAATGAGTGAAAGATAGATAAGAAAGAGGTTAAGAATTAAATAACGTAGTTTCTAACTATGTTTGAGTTACCTTGCAGCATATGGCTTCGCGTGGTAGGTGTGGTACCCAGGTTAGAGAAGATGAGCCTAGGCGTGAGGAGGCGGGTGAGCAGCGGGCCCCGACACCTCAGGGTCCTGTGCTTTCCCCACCATCGTTAGTGGATTATGGAGTGTTCGTACAAGGTTTGGCACAGGCTATGCAGACGCAGGTCCATACCCAGACTACACCCCAGACTCAGCTAGAGGCTCAGGTTAGAATAGTAAATAGAATAGTCTGTTCTACTTGGTCTTGTGTTTGTTGCTTTCCGTGTAGTATAAGTGTGGGTTATGTTGTTTGCTGTGGCAGGCTCAAGTACCGGGTTCCCAGGAGTATGAGCGTGATGGATCGTCTGTTATGGAGAAGTTCAGGAGGATGGCTCCACCCTCTTTTGAGGGGGAGAGTGGGCCGTTAGGCGCAGAGAGTTGGCTCAAGGAAATTGAGAAGATATTCAGAGCTATCAGATGTTCAGAGGATGACAGGATCAGTCTAGCGACGTATATGCTTCAGGAGCAAGCAGACGTGTGGTGGTCTTTTGTGCTTCGCACGCAGTTCTCAGGAGTCGGATTGGAAGTGACTTGGAACGATTTCGTGAGGTTGTTTCAGGCCAAGTATATCCTTGAACGTGCCCAAGATGAGAAGGAGCAAGAATTTTTGACGTTGACTCAGGGCTCAATGTCAGTTTTGGAGTATGATGCTAAGTTTGCAGAGTTGTTCAAGCATGCGCCTCACTTAGTGATGGACGAGAGCGAGAAGGCGAAGAAGTTTGTGATGGGTCTTAAACCATCGTTGAGAGTTAGATTGGCAGCATGTAACCATGGATCTATGGATACGGCTTTCAGCACGGCGTGTAGGCAGAAGCACAAGATAAGGCATTATTTGGAAGAGAGAAAGGCTCGATTGGATAAGTTACCGGAACCGTTCCAGCGGCAGAGGAGGAAGATGTGGCAGAGGAGGAAGATGCAGAGATTTGAGGAATGTCAGCGATCCGCTATGGTACCAGCAGAGTCAGCACTTCAGTCAGTGGCAACTTCAGGCAGCGAGAAGCCAAAGTGTGTGCACTGCAACAAGTGGCACGGCGGAAACTTGTGTTGGGCAAAAGAAGGAAGATGTCTCAGATGCGGTAGCAAAAGTCATCGGATTAGAGAGTGCCTGAAGGTGAAGTAGTTTGCCCTGTGAGACAACACCGAGGATGTCACCGCAGGTGCGTGATTCGATCTTCGAGGGAAAAGATCTTTTTAAGGGGGAGAGGGTGTAAGGCCCCCGATTTTTTTTTCGTCCTTTTCTTTTATAAGTACCTTATTGTGCGAATGTTTATGTGTCATGTATGTAGCTAGATATACATACGCATATAACTTGTGCGTGTAACTAATCGTATGCGTATACATATAAAACTTTTATTTTATGCATGCATGTAAGCATGTATGTATACATATGTGCTATCTATGCTATATATATATATATATATATGATATTTACTTAAGTGGTAAATTAGGTGTATGATGTGTTGCTCATATTATATATGTGGTATTGAATGAAGATTGGTATAAAAGTGTGCATTGTGTGTATAATTAGTTAGTAAGTGTTGTTTATTGCATTGTGAAGATAGTATGTACATTATACCGAGCACATTATATACCATCTTGACTATTTATGAATACATGTGTGTACTTAGTTGTATATATGTATATATATATATTGTTTGGTTGCATGATGTAATTGGTGTGTACATTATACCCTATGTATTGCATACATGTACATAAGAAGGATTAGGGTTTCTGTGAAATTGTATGTTCTGGCCGAAGACCATGTTGACGGCAGCATCTGTGGACGTCAAGGACAAGTAGGCGGCGACCTCGATGGACGCCAACTATTATTATGGACGTCCGTTGATGTAGACGTCTACTTCCCTGACAATTTTCTGAGCAGCTGCATGGTGTGCCATGCCTCCGATTGGGGGATGCCAACCACCCCCAACGGCTCCTTCGCCCCTGCCAAGACAGACCCCATGTCTTGTCTATATGACCACCCACCCCTTGCAACCTAGAAGTCCCTTTGGCCCTTGCAAGATGGGAAGAAACCCTGGCCCCAAAAGGGTGAGAAAAACCCTAAAACCCTGAGAGCTGTGAGGAAACCCGAACTTGGGAGGCTTTGATCCAGCGGTTTGGAGCTTCTTCCGGAGATCTACTTCGACAAGGAGGGAGACAACACATCCGGCTACACATCCCCGGGCCTGGATTGCAGAGGGGAGCATCACAGAAGCGGAGTGAAGGCATCTTGGAGGCTTCTTGGGACTGCCCAAGGAGAGCTTCTCCGACCATTTTGATCCCTTTAGGAGTTTTTCCAAAGGCAAGTAACCCTTGCACTTCGTCCATGTATGTGTCTAGGAGGTTTTTGTGATTTTTACGGATTTTCCTCGTGTCCTGGATCCCCATATTTCCCATTTCTTTAGAGCTCGGACTGTGTTTTTGCACAGGTCCGAACTTGACGGCAAGGTCTATTGACGTTGAGATCTTGAGTCAGCGGCCAACGATGTTGCCGCCAACTCTTGTAAACGGCATAGTATGCCGTTGAGTTCTTCTTGACAGAACAGTGAACTGTTCTGCCCTATATCTTTAATTTCCGGATTTCTACGCATGAGGATATAATGTAAATTTTATATGTTATGTGAAATAGATAATGTGATGTGTGTGAAATTTCCTGTATTTTTCTGTAGATGGCATAATTTATTAGAATTATTGAAAGCATGTGTAGGAAAGAGGTTATGCATGTTAAATTTTGTTCCCATGATTTCTGAGGAATTAAATGCTGTAGAATTTTATGAACCATGTTTGTAGGTATCAGTCCATGCCCTGCAAATTTGGGAATTTTCCCATATTCATGTGAATTTTTATAAATCCTACAATGAGAAATAGAAAGCATGTGTAGACCTTGTGAAAATTTTAGTAAATCGTGTGTTGGGAAATAAAATTGGGAAAAATTTCTTGTACCAATATGTATGTGTGGTTCATGACTGTGCATGATCAAATCTGAAATCCATGTCATGTTCTATGTTAACTTAGTTTTTGAATGGCATGAAACTGAATGTTTCAATTTCTATAAATGCATGTGAATTCAGAAAAATGTGAAAATTTGTATGTGTGTTCCTATACCGAAAACAGTATGTGGTTAAATTTTCAGGAAAATTTGATGACAGTAGCCTACACTATGAGATTTCCATGTGAAAATGAGTTATAAATACATGTACCATGATTAAGGTTAAATGATGTGCGTTCCAATTAATCCATGAGGGCTACTAAATGCTTGATTTCTGTTATTAGTGGCATCATGCTAGGGAAGAAAAGAACCATGTGCATAAACAAGAAAGTGTGATATCATATGTAAAACGTGTGTTAATCGGAATGTGTAATGTGTAAAATGTGTCGTGTGTGACACTGCTTCCATAGAGGGATGTGGAACTGTACCATGGAAAAGTCCCCATGGGAAGGTTCAATGTGTATGTGTATCCTATGGGCATTAGGATGAAATCCTGGTGGCGGACAAGTACCGTCGATAGGGTGGAGAGGGCTTCTCCCGGTCTGCGCAGTACCAAGGCTTATCACTGTTTTGCCTAGGTGATAAGTATGTGTTATGTGTTATGTGTCCTTCTAATGGTGGTTTGGACTATGTGTCACGGCATATAAATGTGAAATGTGAACGTGTATATGTGAAGATTGTGTAAGTGCCATGTGAATATGTGCAAAGTGAAAATGTGTACATGTGAATGTGTAAATGTGTAACATGTGAACCAATGTGTTAGAGTGTAAAACTTGATTCCTATGTGATAATGTTAGAAACATATTAGAACAGCAAGCTAATTAGATAAGCGATCATGTTATTGTGCGCAAGAATGTCTATAGAATCCACGCTAGAATCTTCCTTTCACTATGTGCAAAAACCATGCCTAAATTGCCCTCATGATGTGGTGCTAATGAGACAAGTTCTTAATTGAGTTCATATGTTAAAGGAATGAGAAAAAAAACATGTGTTAGATTAGTTGTTTGTTTAAACATAATTCATATGTTATAAAACTAGTAGAAGCATTATGCTAGGCTTCCCTTGAACAACAATAGATATGCGTAGAAGGTGTAAGAGAGTGAACCATGTGATGTGAATATGTTAGAGTGTGAAATGAACTTGCATGTTATGAGACTTCTAATCCATGTCAAAACAGCAACCTTAATGCATATGAAATGATAGTTAGCATGTGCTACCATGTGTAGAAACCATGACGGTAGTGTTTCCTTTCATGCATAAGAGAACCTCATGTTTAGTTGCTTTCATGTTTTAGTTAATTAGAAATGTAGCTTTCATGTGATTGGATGAGTAGAAACATGTGATAGGTAGTTTAATTTGAAGGGTATAAATCATGTTCCATGTGCTTTAAATTTGTATAAATACCCTGACAGGTTGTGATGATATCACATAACCTTGCTACATGCCTTGATTGAATGCGTTTGAATGTGAATGCCTATATGATGTATGCATGTATGAAGTGTATGGTGTTATTTGTTGAGTCTTTTAGACTCACTCCGTGCTTCGGCGTACAGACAGTGGAGAGCGACTCCGAGCGCGGAGAGTAGCTTGGCGGAGTCGTTATTGTTATATTTCACTTCCATAGTATGTAATTTGAGGCATTGTATTGAACTATTGCGTAATTGTGAACAAACTATGTAATTTGATGTTAGAATTGTAGTTATGTGGACAATGTACCTTGTTTAAATTTCAGTTAAGTAAGCTTTAGCTTTCCTTTTATTTGCTATATGGACTGTGGATGTCAATGTGGATGATGAAATGAAAGACAGTAGTTCTTTTCTTCCGCTACTCTGTACTTATATTTGTGTACATCTCAATCGAATGATAGTGTCGGGTAAATGTCCCGCTGTGGTGATCTTCGTCGTGCCGACGTGGGTTGGTACAACCGTACCGGCATAACGAGGGTCGTCACAGAGAATGGTATCAGAGCAACCGGTTGAGATTGTACATGAGTATATATAAGTCATCATCTTCACTATATGCTATATAAGTCATCATCTTCACTATATGCTAAGTCCTTATAGAATTGTCCACATGTGTAGAATTTATTAATAATGAGTGAAAGATAGATAAGAAAGAGGTTAAGAATTAAATAACGTAGTTTCTAACTATGTTTGAGTTACCTTGCAGCATATGGCTTCGCGTGGTAGGTGTGGTACCCAGGTTAGAGAAGATGAGCCTAGGCGTGAGGAGGCGGGTGAGCAGCGGGCCCCGACACCTCAGGGTCCTGTGCTTTCCCCACCATCGTTAGTGGATTATGGAGTGTTCGTACAAGGTTTGGCACAGGCTATGCAGACGCAGGTCCATACCCAGACTACACCCCAGACTCAGCTAGAGGCTCAGGTTAGAATAGTAAATAGAATAGTCTGTTCTACTTGGTCTTGTGTTTGTTGCTTTCCGTGTAGTATAAGTGTGGGTTATGTTGTTTGCTGTGGCAGGCTCAAGTACCGGGTTCCCAGGAGTATGAGCGTGATGGATCTTCTATTATGGAGAAGTTCAGGAGGATGGCTCCACCCTCTTTTGAGGGGGAGAGTGGGCCGTTAGGCGCAGAGAGTTGGCTCAAGGAAATTGAGAAGATATTCAGAGCTATCAGATGTTCAGAGGATGACAGGATCAGTCTAGCGACGTATATGCTTCAGGAGCAAGCAGACGTGTGGTGGTCTTTTGTGCTTCGCACGCAGTTCTCAGGAGTCGGATTGGAAGTGACTTGGAACGATTTCGTGAGGTTGTTTCAGGCCAAGTATATCCTTGAACGTGCCCAAGATGAGAAGGAGCAAGAATTTTTGACGTTGACTCAGGGCTCAATGTCAGTTTTGGAGTATGATGCTAAGTTTGCAGAGTTGTTCAAGCATGCGCCTCACTTAGTGATGGACGAGAGCGAGAAGGCGAAGAAGTTTGTGATGGGTCTTAAACCATCGTTGAGAGTTAGATTGGCAGCATGTAACCATGGATCTATGGATGCGGCTTTCAGCGCAGCGTGTAGGCAGAAGCACAAGATAAGGCATTATTTGGAAGAGAGAAAGGCTCGATTGGATAAGTTACCGGAACCGTTCCAGCGGCAGAGGAGGAAGATGTGGCAGAGGAGGAAGATGCAGAGATTTGAGGAATGTCAGCGATCCGCTATGGTACCAGCAGAGTCAGCACTTCAGTCAGTGGCAACTTCAGGCAGCGAGAAGCCAAAGTGTGTGCACTGCAACAAGTGGCACGGCGGAAACTTGTGTTGGGCAAAAGAAGGAAGATGTCTCAGATGCGGTAGCAAAAGTCATCGGATTAGAGAGTGCCTGAAGGTGAAGTAGTTCGCCCTGTGAGACAACACCGAGGATGTCACCGCAGGTGCGTGATTCGATCTTCGAGGGCGAAGATCCTTTTAAGGGGGAGAGGGTGTAAGGCCCCCGATTTTTTTTTTTTTCGTCCTTTTCTTTTATAAGTACCTTATTGTGCGAATGTTTATGTGTCATGTATGTAGCTAGATATACATACGCATATAACTTGTGCGTGTAACTAATCGTATGCGTATACATATAAAACTTTTATTTTATGCATGCATGTAAGCATGTATGTATACATATGTGCTATCTATGCTATATATATATATATGATATTTACTTAAGTGGTAAATTAGGTGTATGATGTGTTGCTCATATTATATATGTGGTATTGAATGAAGATTGGTATAAAAGTGTGCATTGTGTGTATAATTAGTTAGTAAGTGTTGTTTATTGCATTGTGAAGATAGTATGTACATTATACCGAGCACATTATATACCATCTTGACTATTTATGAATACATGTGTGTACTTAGTTGTATATATGTATATATATATATTGTTTGGTTGCATGATGTAATTGGTGTGTACATTATACCCTATGTATTGCATACATGTACATAAGAAGGATTAGGGTTTCTGTGAAATTATATGTTCTGGCCGAAGACCATGTTGACGGCAGCATCTGTGGACGTCAAGGACAAGTAGGCGGCGACCTCGATGGACGCCAACTATTATTATGGACGTCCGTTGATGTAGACGTCTACTTCCCTGACAATTTTCTGAGCAGCTGCATGGTGTGCCATGCCTCCGATTGGGGGATGCCAACCACCCCCAACGGCTCCTTCGCCCCTGCCAAGACAGACCCCATGTCTTGTCTATATGACCACCCACCCCTTGCAACCTAGAAGTCCCTTTGGCCCTTGCAAGATGGGAAGAAACCCTGGCCCCAAAAGGGTGAGAAAAACCCTAAAACCCTGAGAGCTGTGAGGAAACCCGAACTTGGGAGGCTTTGATCCAGCGGTTTGGAGCTTCTTCCGGAGATCTACTTCGACAAGGAGGGAGACAACACATCCGGCTACACATCCCCGGGCCTGGATTGCAGAGGGGAGCATCACAGAAGCTGGAGTGAAGGCATCTTGGAGGCTTCTTGGGACTGCCCAAGGAGAGCTTCTCCGACCATTTTGATCCCTTTAGGAGTTTTTCCAAAGGCAAGTAACCCTTGCACTTCGTCCATGTATGTGTCTAGGAGGTTTTTGTGATTTTTACGGATTTTCCTCGTGTCCTGGATCCCCATATTTCCCATTTCTTTAGAGCTCGGACTGTGTTTTTGCACAGGTCCGAACTTGACGGCAAGGTCTATTGACGTTGAGATCTTGAGTCAGCGGCCAACGATGTTGCCGCCAACTCTTGTAAACGGCTATAGTATGCCGTTGAGTTCTTCTTGACAGAACAGTGAACTGTTCTGCCCTATATCTTTAATTTCCGGATTTCTACGCATGAGGATATAATGTAAATTTTATATGTTATGTGAAATAGATAATGTGATGTGTGTGAAATTTCCTGTATTTTTCTGTAGATGGCATAATTTATTAGAATTATTGAAAAGCATGTGTAGGAAAGAGGTTATGCATGTTAAATTTTGTTCCCATGATTTCTGAGGAATTAAATGCTGTAGAATTTTATGAACCATGTTTGTAGGTATCAGTCCATGCCCTGCAAATTTGGGAATTTTCCCATATTCATGTGAATTTTTATAAATCCTACAATGAGAAATAGAAAGCATGAGTAGACCTTGTGAAAATTTTAGTAAATCGTGTGTTGGGAAATAAAATTGGGAAAAATTTCTTGTACCAATATGTATGTGTGGTTCATGACTGTGCATGATCAAATCTGAAATCCATGTCATGTTCTATGTTAACTTAGTTTTTGAATGGCATGAAACTGAATGTTTCAATTTCCATAAATGCATGTGAATTCAGAAAAATGTGAAAATTTGTATGTGTGTTCCTATACCCGAAGACAGTATGTGGTTAAATTTTCAGGAAAATTTGATGATAGTAGCCTACACTATGAGATTTCCATGTGAAAATGAGTTATAAATACATGTACCATGATTAAGGTTAAATGATGTGCATTCCAATTAATCCGTGAGGGCTACTAAATGCTTGATTTCTGTTATTAGTGGCATCATGCTAGGGAAGAACAGAACCATGTGCATAAACAAGAAAGTGTGAATATCATATGTAAAACGTGTGTTAATCGGAATGTGTAATGTGTAAAATGTGCCGTGTGTGACACTGCTTCCATAGAGGGCTGTGGAACTGTACCATGGAAAAGTCCCCATGGGAAGGTCCAATGTGTATGTGTATCCTATGGGCATTAGGATGAAATCCTGGTGGCGGACAAGTACCGTCGATAGGGTGGAGAGGGCTTCTCCTGGTCTGCGCAGTACCAAGGCTTATCACTGTTTTGCCTAGGTGATAAGTATGTGTTATGTGTTATGTGTCCTTCTAATGGTGGTTTGGACTATGTGTCACGGCATATAAATGTGAAATGTGAACGTGTATATGTGAAGATTGTATAAGTGCCATGTGAATATGTGCAAAGTGAAAAATGTGTACATGTGAATGTGTAAATGTGTAACATGTGAGACCAATGTGTTAGAGTGTAAAACTGTGATTCCTATTGTGATCATGTTAGAAACATATTAGAACAGCAAGCTAATTAGATAAGCGATCATATTATTGTGCGCAAGAATGTCTATAGAATCCACGCTAGAATCTTCCTTTCACTATGTGCAAAAACCATGCCTAAATTGCCCTCATGATGTGGTGCGAATGAGACAAGTTCTTAATTGAGTTCATATGTTAAAGAAATGAGAAAAAAAACATGTGTTAGATTAGTTGTTTGTTTAAACATAATTCATATGTTATAAAACTAGTAGAAGCATTATGCTAGGCTTCCCTTGAACAACAATAGATATGCGTAGAAGGTGTAAGAGAGTGAACCATGTGATGTGAATATGTTAGAGTGTGAAATGAACTTGCATGTTATGAGACTTCTAATCCATGTGAAAACAGCAACCTTAATGCATATGAAATGATAGTTAGCATGTGCTACCATGTGTAGAAACCATGACTGTAGTGTTTCCTTTCATGCATAAGAGAACCTCATGTTTAGTTGCTTTCATGTTTTAGTTAATTAGAAATGTAGCTTTCATGTGATTGGATGAGTAGAAACATGTGATAGGTAGTTTAATTTGAAGGGTATAAATCATGTTCCATGTGCTTTAAATTTGTAGAAATACCCTGACAGGTTGTGATGATATCACATAACCTTGCTACATGCCTTGATTGAATGCGTTTGAATGTGAATGCCTATATGATGTATGCATGTATGAAGTGTATGGTGTTATTTGTTGAGTCTTTTAGACTCACTCCGTGCTTCGGCTTACAGGTTTAGTAGGTGACCCTACATCTTTTGGAAGAGACAGTGGAGAGCGACTCCGAGCGCGGAGAGTAGCTTGGCGGAGTCGTTATTGTTATATTTCACTTCCATAGTATGTAATTTGAGGCATTGTATTGAACTATTGCGTAATTGTGAACAAACTATGTAATTTGATGTTAGAATTGTAGTTATGTGGACAATGTACCTTGTTTAAATTTCAGTTAAGTAAGCTTTAGCTTTCCTTTATTTGCTATATGGACTGTGGATGTCAATGTGGATGATGAAATGAAAGACAGTAGTTCTTTTCTTCCGCTACTCTGTACTTATATTTGTGTACATCTCAATCGAATGATAGTGTCGGGTAAATGTCCCGCTGTGGTGATCTTCGTCGTGCCGACGTGGGTTGGTACAACCGTACCGGCATAACGAGGGTCGTCACAGAGAACAATTGTAATACCCCATATAAGAATATGTTAAATGGACTAAATCAGTAGACTACCAACAACCCGGACTAGTCATTTTTAGAGCTCGAGTAGGAAAAGAACTCTGAAGTTAAGTGTGCTCAGTTAGGAGTAGTCCCAGGATGGGTGACCTTCCTGGGAAGTCTACCAACTAGCATGGTTGTTAGGCTAGTTTACTGGTTGGGTCATCACAAATGGTATCAGAGCCTTACCCAGCCGGAAGTGCAGGAACTAAGTGCCACACAGGACAAAGTGTTACGCTATGGGAGCCACCTCTTGAAGCCATAATGGCGCAAAGTGCTACATAGTGGGAGCCACCTCTTGAACCTGTGGGGGCCACCTCTAGAATCCTGCCTGCCTGGGGTTTGATTGTGTGCTATGTGTGAGCAGCGACGAGGACGTCTCTTATATAAGAGGGGTATATTGTAATACCCCATATAAGAATATGTTAAATGGACTAAATCAGCAGACTACCAACAACCTGGACTAGTCATTTTTAGAGCTCGAGTAGGAAAAGAACTCTGAAGTTAAGTGTGCTTAGTTGGGAGTAGTCCCAGGATGGGTGACCTTCCTGGGAAGTCTACGAACTAGCATGGTTGTTGGGCCAGTTTACTGGTTGGGTCATCACAAGGATGGTAAGAAAGTCGACCAAAAGCTCTACAGAGGTATGATAGGTTCATTACTTTATCTGATATATTGTTTAGTGTATGCATGTGTGCTAGGTATCAGGCAGACCCTAGAGAGTCTCATTTAATTAGTGTCAAACGTATTTTTAGATATTTAGCAAGAACTCATGATATAGGATTGTGTTATCCAAAATCATGTAAAATAAATTTAGTATGATACTCTGATGCTGATTACGTTGGATGCAAGATAGATAGGAAAAGCACCAGTGGATGTTGTCAATTTCTTGCAGGTTGTTTGATTTCATGGTCCTCAAAGAAGTAAAATTCAGTAGCACTATCAACAGCTGAAGCTGAGTATGTGGCTGCTGGAAGCTGCTGTACCCAACTCCTATCGATCAAGCAGCAACTTGAGGATTATGGGCTACACATCAAGACAATTCCCTTGCTGTGCGACAACACCAGTGTGATAAATCTTACCAAGAATCCAGTTCAGCACTCAAGGACAAAGCATATAGAGGTGATATCATTTTATTCGTGATCATGTAGCCAATGGTAATATAAACATTTCCTTTATAGATACGCAAAATCAGTTAGCAGATATATTCACAAAAGCCTTACCTGAAGAGAGATTTATATCTCTTAGAAGGCAATTAGACGTGTAATTTGTGATAGAGTTGTCTGCAAATAACTGAAATAATAATTATTTCAGAATTTCAATTACTCTCTCTCCTGAAATTAAGCTAAATCCTTAAAGATCGCTTGCGTCATAAAAATCTTTGACAGTTCATTATTTTAAAGGTATTTATTCATCTCGAACCTGTCTCTATTTTGTCATTTTCCGCATTTATGGCGCCATCCTCTCAAAAGTCACCTTATCCTTATCTAATAAAACCCAAAATCTGTGTCACAGTGATTCACCTCCTGCTCTCATCTCTTTAAACTTTTCTGGACGATAAACCCCATCGACTCCGGCATTGACTTCGTGCGATTTCAAATCTTCCACTCTTTCCCGCGAGAAATTTCTTAGGGGCTTCTGCTCCAATCTTCCTTCCAACCATCCAGAACCTTTTCCCACTCAAAACCATGGCAGCTTCTGGAGTTTCCGACATCGTCCGGGGCTATGGAGCTGCGTTCCTCACCGCCGAGCAGCAGGAAAGGTTTACAACAGTGAAGACCAAGTTGTGCGGGAATAAAGCAGTAGACATTGCAGATTTAAAGAAGAATGGAATGCACAACATTGTAGCAGCTATGGAAAAAATGAAATGGACGAAGATGGCAACTCTATTAGAGGTGAGTTATCCAGACCTGGTCAAAGCATTCTATGTATGTTTGAAGTCTGAAGAGGATGGGTCTTTGACATCCGCTGTTAAGGGAACCCAGATTAGGATCACATATGATCTATTGACATCATTGTTTAGTGTTTGTACCACTGGTCGCAGTGGAGTACACATTGTCGACATTCAGGCGAAAGGCTTGAGGATTGTCGATTCTGAGTTCAAACTAAAGGACAGGAATATAGATATTAATCAGTTGAACGCTTTCAACCACATACTGTATTTTGTAGTTTGTCAGATATTGGTTCCTAGGAGTGCCACTTTTTCTACATGTACCAAGGCGGACTCTAATATGATGTTCTGGGCTATCCAGAACCAGAGCATAAACATGGCAGAGGTGATTTTGGAAAGGATGAAGTTTGCATCTGCTCAGGTTTGGGACAAGAATAGTAAGTTGAATGTGTCCCTTCCCTATGCCCACTTGTTAACCAAGATTTTCCAGCACTTCGGGATAAATCTAAGTGGGGCAGTTTTAGAGAAGATTGGCCAAACTATCCGGTCTAGGAATCTTAAGAAAAGTGGATTCTCTCTTGTTGGTGGTGTGTGGACCAAGACCTCAGCAGCAGAGGGCGAGGCCATTATTGGTGAAGTCCCTGAGGTCCAAGAAGAGGCAGCAGCAACGACAGTTCAAGTTGAGCAAGAGATTGTCAGGCCAGAAGTGCCAATGGTCCAAGTGCAGCAGGAAGAAATCAGGGCTGAAACTTCAGTGGTCCAAGAAGACCAAGCAGAAGTAGCAGCAGTTGATCAAGAAAATGCAGAAGAAGTTAGTCTTCAAGAGCCAGTAGTCTCTGAAAGCAGAATTGAGGACATTCCTTCAGAGGAAATTGAGCCCGTAGGCCAAATTGTAGAGGATGTGCCTCCTTCATTCTGTATAGCTTCAATACTCAGGGATGTACTGGACTCCATTCCTAGCACTCAAGGGGAGCCAGTTATCAGTAGTGATCAAGAAGCTGACGTTGTGGCCCCAGGCCACATTCAAAATGTTGTTATGGAGGATGCTCCTATTGAGGGGGAGCAGTCAATTGCGAAGGAAGCTGCACCTCAGGGGGAGCACACTGCCAGTGTCCCCATTGATGATCTCTTCAGAGAAGGAGTTGTGGAAAGCGCCTCAGATGAAGAGGCTAATGTTGATAGTGTGGAGCCCGTTGCTAGGGCCAGTGATAAGGGAAAAGAAGTGGCTCTTGAAATTCCCCTCCTTACTAGGAAGCCACATCAGAAGCTGGAGAAGAAGAAGAAGTTGAAGATCATCATGAAGCCTATTATTGAAAGATTGGATGAACAAGGGAAGATCTTATGCTCTGTGCAATCCGATATTGCATGCATCTTTATAAGCCGGAGTACTTCAGCTACGGAGATGGGCATGGTCAGAAATGCAGTTAGATGGGTGAGAAGTGAGCTAATAAGCATTAAGGAGTCTGTAGCTGCACTTACAGATTTAGTGAGGGTACAATCCATAAATGCCCCTCCTGCTCCTCCTTATGCAGCACCTGTTAGCAGCTCAGGGCTATCTAGGCCAAGTCAAGATAATGTTGGGCCTTCAGGGCCAACAGTTGTTAATGAAGGTCGGTCATCAGGGCAAATGCCTGAAGAACCAGCAGAGCCATCAGGGCTAAGAACTGTTGAAGAAGTGGCAGCAGCAGGGTCAACTGAGGCTGTGGAGTCTGGGCCATCAAGGCCAGTTGGGGATATCCCTGGGTCATCAGGGAAAATGGATTCAGTGGCTGAGCCTGTCATAGCAGAAGAGCAAGTTGTAGCTCCAGAGCCCCCTGCTCCTTCTTCTCTTCCAACTCCAGCCCCTCCTTCTCCACCATCATCTTCCACAGCACCACCAGCACCTCCCACCTTCAAACAACCCATTCCCAGAACCATTTCCTCTCCTACACCATTTCCTTCCCAGTCCTCCTCATCTCCTATTTCTTCCACTCACATTCCTCCACCCCCTCCTTCTTTTGAGGTTCCTCCAGCCTCCTCTTCAGCTGGGGCTTCCTCTTCTGGTCCTTCCTCCTGTGGACCAACTGATGTTTCTCCCACTACCACTCACTCATTCCTTCATCCTTCTACTCCTCCCTCCTTTATCTCTATTATTTCGGAGAGTGCTCAAATTGATACCCCCTTCCTCAGGGCCATCAAAGATGAATTTGAAGAAGCTATCCTTCGTTCAGTCTTGAAGGTTAGTACTCATGTTCATAGGACATGCTCTTCTAGCCCTGTCCCCAAGAAAAGAAGACTAACCTCCACTCATTCTGTTTCTTCTGAACCTTGTTATCCACCCCTTTGGTTTTCTCTTACAATAGTTCATAAAAATAAACCGTTGTATAGAGAATTTCTTCAGAAGGTCACTTTTGCCACCATTATTGGTCTTCCACATCTCAACCTTTCGGATCATCTCACTCTCATTCTTCCTCTCACCTCTCTATCCAAGGTTGAACAGTCAAAAATCTTCTCCATGACTGAAGCCAAATCTGAAGAGCAGTGGGCTCGGAGTAACAAGACCTTGTACAATAAATTTCTTCTCGCCAAGTCAGCCAGGTTCCCTCCCTGGGATCACCCCTTGTCGCTATCTGAGTGGTTTCAGATTCTTCGCAAGGACACCTGGGCTCCATTTGTTCAGAAAGAGATAAAAATGATCAGACATTTTCAGATGTTCAACAACTATCGCTATCTCAATCATCTCCCTGAAGTTCAGCTTTGTCAATTTTGGCAAGTTATTCGTGCTCTTGGGTCCAATAATGCTCATACCGACTCCATTTGTAGCACCCCAAAAATTTTAATTACATAAAAATTTGAATAAATGGAAATAAATAATTTCCATAATATCAGAGTATTTAAAACATATGTATCATTATCGTATGTGCTAAAACACATCGAACAATTCCATAAAAATTATAAATCAACCCCAAACATTATTACTAAATGTTTCACAAAGAAATTTGTGCCAAGAAAAATCGGATTAGTCAAGTTTAAAGTGTTTTGCGACTTATTATCGTAATTCATAAATAAGTCGAAAAATCATTATCACACGTACTCGGATGAGTCATAAAATTAAATAAAAAACATATACGGACTTCAAATAATATCCTCTAATGACCCATCAAGAAATTTGGGTCAATAAAAATCATTTGGGGTAGGTTTAAGAGTTAGTGTGACCGATTATTCAAATTAGGAAACAAGTCAGAAAACCGTTAACACAGAAATACGACGCGATCAAAAATTTAATAAAAGTGTTGGAGAGACTTCCAACATTATATATTGATGACCCATTATCATAATTGGGCCAATGGGCAACATTTGACCCAAAAATCAACTAAAGCTAGAAAATGCATGGAAATTCGTAACTCTAAATAGGCTGAAATTAGAAAGAGGCAATTTGAGTTGAATTGGGATGCAATCATGCATTCTTGGCAACCCAAATTCATGCCTAACTATGGTGGGAGGTTTCCTAAAGCCTCACACACTCAAAGGGAGGAAGAAATCCTCAAAAATAGGAAACTAACATGTCAAAACCGCAACTTGGGTTTCCTAGTCATAATAGGACTCATAAACATCATGGTTGCTTAAATACTCTTCACCAAACCTTAGGGACGAGTTTTAGAACTTGCTAGGGTTGTGTGGAGGAGCTCTTGGTGGCTGAGGAGCTGGGGAACGACCACAAGAAGCTCATCTTCTTCCTTGTTTGTCTGCTGCGACCTGCACAAACCACCTTCTTGGAGTCGAGCTAAGGTAGGCCAAACCTAAAGCCCATCGTGCAAGGCTTATACCCCTGGAAAGAGGGTCGAGTCTACTTCCTAACCAAAGTGGAATTCCCAAATTCCATGTAGTATGCACGGAGTATTAAGCGTTCTACAAACAATGGTCTGAACATGGGATTTCTGAAGAATGAGTCTTCATCAACCCAAAATGTAGGTTTTCTCGAGCCAAACCTTAACATATCCTATACCAATGTGTAGAGCATCAAGTTAAATTTCATTTCCCACTGGTTTCATCGAATTTCATTTAGTAGATTTTGAATTATAAGCGTTTTGCCAAAGTCGTGCACTGTTAGGGCTTATCCCATTCTTTGTATGTTGTATGTGATTCCAGACCGAATTAGAGTAAACTCATAACATGAAAGTTATTCTACTAGTTGTCCTCGTCAGCTTTTGTGTTGAACGTTTTGCCTAAATATCATTAGTTAGAGAGTTATAAGCATGGTAAGAGGGTTGCTGCATGAAACTACGTCTTTAGGTTACACTTGTCTTCTACGTTGAGTTTGACTTGATTAAAGCCTATCAAAACCCTCATTATTTTCTAATTCCAATTTACTGGAAGCACCTTTGCATGTCTAGGTTAGTTTCAAACTAGTTTCATTATTTTTCATACCATGTACAAATTGTTCTCTATTTTTGAAGCACATTGTGTCAAAATAAGGCTGTTCTGGACTGCAATCCAAGAACATGTCCTTTCCCTATCGGAGTTAGGCGCAGACCCTGTGAAGGCGACGGCCCGATAGGCCGCGTTCTGAGGCCTTGTCGCGACAGCACCAACCGTCGCGTTCTGAAAGTGACGCAGCGCTCCGTTGCAACCTTGCTGCCTAATCTGACCGCCCCGTTGTGTTCTTCACATCACCCTGTCGCGTTCTGGTCCCGACCCGTCGCGACCCTTACTGGGGTCTGTCGCGACCTGACCCCGGGCCTGACAGCCCTGTCGCTTTCCTTATATGTACCTGTCGCGATCTCAGGATTTTGCATTAAACCCCCACTTACCTTCTTACAAACCTAACCGCTATACCCGAGGTCTGGTTAATGTGATATTTATTGTGTGATTCGCATGTTTTGGGTCTGATCAATGCATGGTGGTTATTTTAATGGCTTAAAAGTGTTAAACCCATTTAAAAAGCTTTAAGTACACGAACATTATTCTAATTGCTCTCTTAAATGACGTGACTATTCAGGTGACTTTTGATTAACTCTCTGAACTATTCTAGCTTCTTAAAATGATAAATCGATTATCTTAAAAATCTCGCAATCCATGTTTGGTTAAGTTTCATTGCATGCTATCATGTTAAAGTGTTTTCCGCGAGTTTGATGACACGCGTACATCACTACACACACTTACACATTTAGGCAGCCCTTTCTTGGGAAATTGGAAACTCTCTACCGGTCATTCCGAATCGGTAGACTAGCGACCTTTATACCAAGGCCTCCGTAAATCTCCTCTGACCATGGATTCCCACATGGCCGACGAGTTGGTTGTACCATTGAAGTTCCCTGGAGATAGCGTGCACTTCCTTTTCTCTTCTTGTTCTCGTGAGTGTGATTTACAATCTAGTCCAAAGCCATTAATGTAAAGATTGAACTAAAGTATAAATCGTACCGTTATGCTGCCAAATTTATCTCTTGACCATTGTTATCAAGTGAAAATCATGTTCAATTACTTATTACTTGTTCCCATTGTCATCATGAACATGACATTACACATGCTTACTTATTGAAACTCTCATTGGCCATTATTAATGAATGTGGGTATCTACATTTAAAATTTTACATGAGATTGCTGACAGGGCACGGCGTGTGTCTAAGGGCTCCAGTCTAGCCCCAATGACGGAGAGTCATAAATATACTGTTAACCATGGGGTATAATGATTACTGGCGTTGCATCTGCGTTGGGAGTCTTGCTTGCTTGTTGAATGATAGACACAACAACCACATACACGTGTCCTGGTGTACATTCTTGATGGATCTTTTCTTAGTGTACATTAGTGTCTACGTGCCGGATTAGTGTTACTTGATCGTGCTCGTACATTCTTGCTTGGTTGCTTGCGTGATATGGCCATCCTGCATTTATTGCAATTTACATGATATCTTGCGTGCTTGTTACTTGCCTCGCTCTCGACAACATATTGCTCGTTATATTCTTGCTCTATCACGATCACTCTCTATCTAGCTTGTTTCATGCATCATGTTTTAATCTGTTTCATTCGTACATGCATATCATAACATACATCGTGCTTACCTAGTTCTAAATTGCTAATCACTTATATCATTGCCCGCACATTGAGATATAAATCCTACTGGGCTAGTTTGCTCATCCCCTACTTTTATTCAATCTAGGTGACTATGAAGTCCAAGAGGAAGAGCAAGTCGAGGATGGGAATGCGTCCGAGTGATGAGCGTTCCAACTATGTGTCTAGCTATAGTTAGGTTGCTTTGAGCGTTAGATTCATGTAGTAGGAAGTGAGGAATACAATGTACTTTTCCTTTTTATTGAGTCTTAGTCCTGTACTAGTTTCCATTTTGAAAACAATTGAATACAATTTATATTGAGTTCAACATTTCGGCCCTATTATGATGTTGTGTTGATACACATTTAGTGCGTGCTAGCTAGAGACTTATTTGCCGACTGTTCACGTCTCGGAATATCGACTCGAATTATTCGAACTAATATCCGCTACGTAATTCTCGGGACGTGACACCATTCAAGTGGACTTTGCCACTTTGCAGATACCTGATGTAGTACTCCTCCCTCCTCTTCATTCTCTAATCATGGACTCTGATGTTGGCTCCATCATCTTTGAGTGTTTTTCCAAGTCATGGGGAGAATTCATGTGCAGAAAGGAAATCTAGTTGCTTTCAATAGATTTTTGTTCAGAGAATACATTCAGGGCTATATCAGTTCAGACGTTCTTGCCCCTCTCTTGTCTGAATGCGAGAGGTTATCTCCAATAGAATGGGCCAGATTTTACCCTATGTCAGCTCAGCAACTTGATGATCTGAATGTCTCTCAAGCCAGGGAACATAAACCCTCTGTTTCAGTAGCTGAATTTCTTGACATGAACTCTATTCACCTTATTCGAGATCCATTTGCAACATGGGTTGAGAGATACAAGGTTTATGTTGCCATGAGACTTGAACTGAAGCAGAAGCAGCTCTTCTATCCTATTTCAATTGATCAGTTCCTTCAGCATGTCAGTTTTGGCACCATTTGCCTCCTCAAAATGTCTCTTGGCCAGAATGCATATGGTCCCTTCCTTTCAGATCAGAGGCAACTGCACATCCAGAGGATGGTTCCTGTCATGGGCCCTTTCTATTCTATTGAGTTTGGAGCCTTTCAAGCTCACTTTGAAGAGTAGGAATGCCAGGCTTGGCCAATTATAACCCGCCATGCCTCTCTTTTGTCTCCTGCTTACTATCTCCCTGTACCCCCTCAAGATTAATGCAAATCCTTTTCTTTGCTCTCTTATTCATCTTTTCTCTCTTTCTTTGTCTCATTATGGTATCTTTTTACTTAATGACAAAAGGGGGAAAAAATCTGTGTTTCTGAAATGCATTTCTAACTTCATTTCAGAAAATTCACTTAGATTTATTTAAAATCATCTATACTTTTGTGTTATGTTTTGTCATCACCAAAAAGGGAGAGATTGATGATCAGTTCATCCCCATATACTTTTATGAATTATATATCTATTTTGGTGATTAACAAAACTTCAATAAAGTTTCATCTAACAAGTTTTCATGAAGCTTAGGCACAAGAAGTAAATCAGGTGAAATCAAGAAAATATGTAAGTATTTCTTACTTTGTAGCATTTAAAAATTACAGAGTAGGAAATTTCTCTGAGTACACATCGACTCTCTATATGCTACAACGATTTCATTAGAATCATATTGATTTCATAAGGATTTGTAATGTCATACCGATTCTGGTCTCATAACGATTTCCTTACTTCTATCGATTTAATTTTCATAAGGATTTGATAAGTGGGCATATCAATTTCGACCTCACAACGATTCGCTTAGTAGGCATATCGATTTCGACCTCACAACGATTCGCTTAGTGGGCGTAATGATTTTGACCTCACAACGATTCGCTTAGTGGGCGTAACGATTTCGATCTCACAACGATTCGCTTAGTGGGCATATCGATTTCGACCTCACAACGATTCGCTTAGTGGGCGTAACAATTTTGACCTCACAAAGATTCTCTTAGTGGGCATAATGATTTCGATCTCACAACGATTCGCTTAGTGGGCATATCGATTTCGACCTCACAACGATTCGCTTAGTGGGCGTAACGATTTTGACCTCACAACGATTCGCTTAGTGGGCGTAACGATTTCGACCTCACAACGATTCGCTTAGTAGGCATAACGATTTCGACTTCACATCGATTTGATAAGTGAGAACAACGATTTGCTCTCACAACGATTTAGTTTCTACAACGATTTGATAAGTAAGAACAACAATTTGCTCTCACAACGGTTTGGTTTTTATAACGATTCGATAAGTTCCACATCGATTTGATCTTCATAACGATTCGACAAGTTACAACAACGACTTGGTCATTATAACGACTCGATAAGTTACACAACGATTTGCTTGCTGTAACGATTCAATAAGTCACAACAACGACTTGGTCTGTGTAACAATTAGATAAAACAAAACATCGAGTTGATCACTACATCGACTCGATAAGTGAGACAATGATTTGGTTATAACGACTTGTTCGTAACGATTTGCTTATACTCTCATAATGATTTTTCTCTACAATGATTTGGTTATGATTGTATAACGATTTATGTTCACGCCGATTTACTTATACACATGCAACGATTTACATAAACAACGACTCATTCACTCAACGATTTCATAAGTCATACTCATAACGATTTCATGAGCTATAACGACTTGATATTTAAACATATTTCAAATATTTTGAATGTCAAAGTCTTCCCTCGTGCTTCTCAATATCTATGCATTTAATGTGTCTGAACATCTCTCTGCACGATGCATATTTGGATATCTTTCATTCCTTTGCTTCTATAGAAAACATCTTTTTAGAGTAGCAGAAAGGTACTTCCATTCTGGTGTATATTCCTACTGCTTGGTTTCCAACGATGACTGACAAGTTTAGAGATAGTCTAGCTGTCCATTGTTTAGTATTTATTGCAGATCCTTGACAGCACCATTCTCTACAACGTTGGACAACAAGAAGTTGCTGAATATCTGGAAGGATCCTTTCCTTACGTGCATGGATCAGAAAAACATTAAATGACTGGAAGCACCTGTCGTACAAGTCAAACCATGAAGTCTAACGAGCATCCAACACAGAGATAACGGATACTTCAACGGCTATATTTTTCAAAGAAGATATAAATAGAAGATATGTGTCTACGTGAAGGAAGAGATCGATCCATCTCTCTCTCTCTCTCTCTCTCTCTTTGACAATTCGACATCTGCAAGCACCATAGAAGAGCTCAAGTCTCTCTCCTAAGCTTTGCTGTAGCTCTTAGGTCTCTGCGTCCATTGCTTAGCTTTGAGAGAGCTCTAGTGTACTGAGAGACTCCTTCATTGTAGATCTTTCTCTCTCAGTCTTGCTCCAGATCAAGCATTGTTCTATGAGCTTGGTCTAAGGGCTTGTCTTCTCTCTAACACTTTGTTGTGTTGTTCCTCTTTTGGGTTGAAGAGAAGACCTGTGGTTGACAGGTGTTTGCGTTCCCTTCGTATAGAAGGAAGACCTGAGGTTCAAGGTGTATTGTTCCTCTTCTGGTTGAGAAGAGAAGGCCAGCTGTGGCTGGATGTGTAAGTGTCCTTGAGGGGGACTGTACCCTTGGGTAGTGATATCCTGAGTTGTTGCTCAGGGACTGGACGTAGGACTCATGTGGAGAGGAGGTCCAAACTAGGATAAAAATCCTTGTGCAGTGTGTTTGCTTTCTGTGTGTTTTTTATTGTTTCTACGACTAACACTAACCGCCAATCACAGTGTATTGTTTAAACATTTTTGTTGACAGGTTTAGATAATCGAATTTTAAAGAATCCCATTCACCCCCCCCTCTGGGCTTGCTAGCTGGGCAACAGTGGTTGTTATTCTATGTTCTATTGGTGGCTTACTGGCCTCACTCTTCCTAGGAGGTTAGAGGTAAGAGTCAGCTGACGAGCGGTGAGTGGCTTGTGGCATTACCAACTGCTAGTGGCGGTGGCATGGTCGCTGCTGTAGTGTCCATGTTTTTGTCATGATGTGCCCCATGTGGTGGTCCGTTGCACTAGCTTGCGGGACGATTGTAGTCGAGCCATGTCTCGCTTCCACATGCATCGTTGATTTGGCACTTGGCGGTGGTGCCCTATGCTTTCTGTTGGGCCATGCTCGTGGGCCTGTGCTTCTGACCCCTATGCTAAGTTGGGCCTCTAGCCTCATTATCATTCCGAGGGATGGAGCGAGTGTGTTTCCATCTCTGGTTGCTATACTAAGAGATGGTGTGGGGTGTTTCCTAATTCAGGGGTGCCTTTGGTGGTTCCTGACTTGAGTGTTCTCTCGGAGTGTCTTGTGTGGTCCCTGACCTCAGTTTCATAACCCATTCCCTAGTGCATGTTCATGGTGGTACCAGTGTGTCGTTTTCCGATCTTGTGGAGTGCCTGAGATTTGGGTTATTTTTGTGTGTGACTTTTTGACCTCGTAGAGGTCTCGGTTGGCCAGGCTTGTGGAGAGACGATGTTCACACGTGATTGCTCTATGGTTTTTGTGAGCTCCCTGTCTCGACATACATGTCCAGGACTGCTTCCGCATGGTGCCTAACTCCGTTGGTTCTACGGGAGTTATGTATGGTCCGACCCTGGTTGGTGGTCATGGCGTTGTTTTGTTTCCGCTATTATTTAGTAGCTAGTGTAGTTGTTTTCTAGTTACTGCTTTCTAGTTGTAGTTGTTTACTATTTTCTGGAGTTCCTACTGCTCTGACTAATAAGGGACTGGTTATCTCTACTGAGTCTTATTTGTGAGGCTTACCCCCTACTTCCTTTAGGTAGTGGATTATTGTCGTAGGAGTTCGGTGCCGGACAATTGAGGTGGTGGTTAATTGCGTCGTGTGCTACCAGTAGTGTGAGTATGTGAGCCTGAGCGGTCTTGTATTAGTGTGAGTTAAGAGTTGTATTTTGCAAGTTCTCAAGATATGCCCCTTAAGGACTGCGCTTTCTTCGTGTACCTGTACTTTTATTTGAGACATGTTATATATAATTCATTTGTTTAATGTACGAACATCTTGTTATAGTTATTTGAGTTTATTGCTTATCTCACTAGACTACTTTTCTAACCCTTCCAGATCTTTGAATCTGTGAGTGACAGTCTAAGAGTTGGACACTTGGAGGACCTTTTAACTGTCGAACCCTTGAGTTGTTGCATAAACCTTCATAGATCTCCCAGTCAAAACTATTTTTTTCATAATATGCATTGAAAATATCTTTTGCAAGAGGAAAATGTTGGTGCCATTGATGTAATATGTGTTGCACTGCTTCAAAAATGACAAGATTTTGCAGATAGCACTACAAGAAACAGACTGTTTAGCGACGGACCAGCTCTGTCGCTAGAGCCCAACAACAGACCTAGTCTTTGGACGTTAAATTAGCGATAGATTAATGTTGGTTGATACGCCGTCGCTAATAGCAACAGCTTAGCGACCGAAAACGGCCGTCGGAAAATCTGTCGCTAACAACGTGATAAAAAATTCCGTCCCTAATCTGTCACTAAAGTAGCGACGGATCGGCTGTAACTCTGTCGCTAAAATAGCGACGGATTTAGCTGTTGCAAATCCGAATGGGTGCTGCGGCAAAGCTTTTGACCGTCGCTATTCCGTCTCTAGTCCGTCGCTATTCCGTCGCTAAATAAATAAAATATTATAATAATATATATTTTAAAAAAGTATATTTTTACACCTATATACGTTTTTATATGACAATTACTAGCAAATAAATATGTCACAATCACCATTGAAACATAACAAAATTACATAAATAATTAAGTAAAATTTAAATATTTCACATTAATTCAAATATCTTTTAAATATTTGCCAACAAGTCATAAAAGTGTTTACATATATAATGAAGAAGATAAGATTGGAAAAGTCAAATGATGAGACTCCTAATCATCTGCAAGATGAGTCTCGTGGTCGTCTCCATCTGCATCGCTGCTAGCCTGTTCCCCAATGACCTGCATGCAAAAAATAATTATTAAATATATATGAATATGAAGAAGAAATAAGAGATCATTTTACATTAACAAACTATAAACTTAAACCTAAATACTCCTGCCAAATTCTAATCGAGTGTCCGATTTGGACTCTGTCAACTCTCACATGTCTAATTTCACTCTCTCCACCTGTTGAAATTGTCTACACTATGAACATACACTTAAATTCTATTTTCGGACATGTGTAACCCCCAAACTCAAGGATTAATGAACTATAAACTAAATCTAAATATCTCCGCCAAATCCAAATTGAGAGTCCAATTTGTACTTCGTCAGTTCTCACATATCCAATTGGACTATTTGACTATGTTGAAATTGTTTGCACTATGAATAAATATTTAATTCAATTTTTTTTTTTACCCATATAACCTCCCTCAACACTGATAGATTAATGACATAAACTTAAATCTAAATATCCCCGCCAAATCCTAACCGGGGGTTTGATTTGGGCACCCTTAGCTCTCACATGCCCAATTTGACTCTCTAGCTATGTTGAAATTGTCTGCTCTATGAAGAGACAATTAATTCTATTTTTGGACTTATGTAACTCACAAACTGTTAGATTAATGAACTATAAATCAAAATCTGAATACCTCCGTGAAATCCAAATTGAGAGTCTGATTTGGACTTCGTTGGATCCCACATGCGTAGTTTGACTCTCCGACCATGTTGAAATTACTTCACTACAGAAAGATGATATATGTAGACGACTGTAAATCGTAGCCGTCTACAAAAAGTAGCATTTGTAGACGGCTATTTTAAACCGTCTACATATATTGGCTATGTAGACGGCTATCCACAATCATCTACATATCAAATATATATAGACGATTATAGTAAACCATCTACATAACATATGTAGACGGTTTCAAATATCTGTCTACATATGTTAGATACATAGACGGCTCAAGGAAACTGTCTACATATCCAACATATGTAGACGACTATTTGAAGCCGTCTACATAATATGTAGACGGATATTTGAAACCGTCTACATATATATTACAAAAATCAAATTAATTTATTTAAGTTTTTATAAAATATTAATTTTATATTTAAACGATGTTCAATTAAGATGGAACTTTAAACACAAGTTAATTAGATGATGATACATTTTATAAAAATTATAATTTAATTTTTAAAAATTATTTTTTGTCAGATAAAATTTTCTCCCTTTATATATATAGTATTTATACCTACATATATCTATATCTATATATAAGATCTATATCTGTATAGATATGAATATATATATATATATATATATATATATATCGCTCTCTCTCTCTCTCTCTCTCTCTCTGATTTATAAGACTTAAGAGTATGAAGTTAAAAAATTATTGAAGAAGTATATAAGGAAGAATAATTTGAAGAAGATGATATCGAATCTATATATATGTATAATATATATATATAACTATTTCTATATATATGTCTATATATCTATGTAATATATGTATGTCTATATTATATATATATATATATAAGAAAAATTAATTTTTGTCAGATAAAAATTTCTCCCTTTATATATATAGTATATATATATATATATATATATATATATATATATATATGTCTCTCTCTCTCTCTCATTTATAAGACTTAGAGTACGAAGTTAAAAAAAATATTGAAGAAGTATATAAGGAAGAACAATTTGAAGAAGATGATATCGAATCTATATATTTACCCTAAGCCCTAAATCTTAAACAATTTTGAAGAGAGATATAATATATAGATTCGATATCATCTTCTTCAAATTGTTCTTCATATATATATATATATATATATATATGAGTAAGATTTACAAGACTTAGAGTGCGAAGTTAAAAATATAATCGAAGAAGTATATGAGGTATATATCTATATATCTATATCAATATCAATATCTATATCTATATATTTATAATTTGAAGAAGAAATATATGAGGAAGATCAAATTTATATATATCTTTGTTTATTAGTCAGTCTATGTATCTATCTATATCTATATATTTATAATATATATATATATAATATCTATATCTATATAGATATGAATTTATATTTATATATATAGTGTCTATACCTATCTCTCTCTCTCTCTCAAATTTATAAGACTTAGAGTACGAAGTTAAAAATATTATTGAAGAAGTAAATAAGGAAGAACAATTTTAAGAAGATGATATCGAATCTATATATATGTATATATATATATATGTATATATATATATATATATTTCTATATATATCATTTTATTTTATTATTTGTACATTGATATTAATAGTTTAATAGTAAAAAATTAATGACTATTGAGCCAAAAAACTATTGCGGCAGTCACAATATGAATTAATTATTTAATATATATGAATATAAAACAACTCCATATATAATTAAATATATGTATATTCATATATTTTAGAGAAGATAAGTAGATATAATTAATTCTTACTAAATATATACAATATAATTAAGTATATAATAATTATATATATACACCACCACCCACCGGGTTTTGCCAAAACAAATTGGCACACCTCCTCTTTCCCACTAAAAAAATTATTTCGTGGCCATTCTCTTCTCCAAACCCAGCAACAAATTTTATTCCCGCCATCGTCTCCCCCGGTTTTTGCCAAAAAAAAACTTATTCCCGCGCTCTCTCACTCTCCCATCTACCTTCTTCTATAAATAAACGTCCCTCCCGACGCTTTCCCCTGCTGCTTGAGCCCTTTCTCCTACTCTCACCGGGCCAACACCACTCCTCCCCCCTAGCAGTCCGCCAGCAGCGGGAAGCCCCTCTCGTCGTAGAGGATGAGGCCGCTAAATCTCAGCAGCTCGCACCTCTCCCCGATCAGTCTCCGCTGCTGCCACAGAGGCGACGAGGGTCCGGCCGCTGCGGCGGCGGCGGTCTCCACCAGGGAGTCCCACCCACCTTCGGCTCTCGCGGGGAGGTCCAAACCCTCCCATCTCCCGCTATCCCACTCCCCCAGCTTCCTCGAGCTGCTCCACCTCACTGTACCCAGCAGGGCCTGCTTCAACGACGCGCACCCCGCCGGCGGCCTCCCCTCGGCCGCACGCCCCTCGCGGTCGACGCACTTCCGCTTGAGGACAGCGGAGGCGCATAGGCTGACGGCGGCGGCAGTGGTGGCGGGTGGCGGCGGTGAAGAGGAACACGAGCAGCAGCTGCAGGGGCAGGTGCTCCTAGTGGCGATCGGTGGCGAGGGTCTCCATGACTGTTGTCGCTGGGGGGAGGAGGGCAAAGGCGGGATCTTTAGTGGAGTTGGGGCATGGGGGGAGGTGGTGGATTTGTGGGGAGCTTTCTCTGGGTGGGGGAACTTGGGGGGCATTGCCGGTGCAGGAAGCTGGGATGGGTGGGCAAGTGCGGAATGAGGGGGGCAGATTAAATGAGGAATCTTGCAGTGGTTCTGGGCTGGGAGCTGCATGGGCATCTTCCCGTAAAGTCCACCGCTGTTGCAGCAGTGTAGAGGTATTACTGCTGCTGCGACTTCGTCCACCTGCTCCATGGAGGATGAGCTGCTCTCACCGCGACTCTGCCCACCTACTGCTCGTCGACCACATGGAGATGCTGGGGGAGGAGGACGTGATGTTCATGGTCTTAGGGGAGCTGCGCAATGCAGAACACACCGGCGCCGCCCCCAGCTTCGGCGATGGCCTCCCCAACCACTGTGAGGCCTTCCCTCTGCCACTACGTTCGCCGACGTGGATGCCTCCGCCGCCGTCGTCCCCGCCGTTGGCCATCTCCTTCAGCCATTTCCCTCCCCCCACGGCCACCGGAGCCCGCCCTCTGCGCCACCGCCTCCTCCCACCCCGGCCCACCTGTCCACCCCCTGCCACGCTCTCCCGCCTCCTCGCCGCCTTCAACTCACCTTCCATCGCCCTTGTTACGAAGATGACCACTGCGGCCGGTGCTGCTGCCTCCTGGGCCGTCACAGTCTTCGCCCCCGTCCCGCACATGGCAATGGCCGTGGCCGCCACACCACCGTCCCTATCTGCGATCGCCATCACCGCGGTGAGGATGCTCCTGAAGCCTGCTCGGATAGTGGATGGCTGCTACAGTGCATTGTAAATAATGATCAAGCTTATAAGGAGCAAGACCTTTGCAAAATATTTATTTTTGGTGAACTAAAGATATGTAGACGGCTACTAACCGTCTACATATACATTTTTGTAGACTATTACAGTAGCCGGTCACATATATTTTATTTGTAGATGATTAATGCAGTCGTCTATATATAATTTTTTTGTAGACGATTAATGTAGCTATCTATATATTTTTTTTGTAGATGGTTAATGCAGTTTTCTACTTATATTTTCTTTGTAGACAATTATTATAGTTGTCTACATATATTTTTTTGTAGACTACTATAGTAGTTGTCTACATATACTATTTTTATAGACGGTTACTAGTATCTTATTTTTATAGATGAGGCAAGAAACTATCTACTTATGTGTATAGATAGTTAGTTAGTCGTCTACTTATATTACTTTTGTAGATGGTTGTAAATAGTTGTTTATGTATGTTTTGTCGATGATTTTTTAGTAGATGGTTATCTAGACACTTGTGTAGCCATCTACGAAATGTTTTGTAGATGGCTTTATCATTTTTGTAGACGGTTTATAGTCGTCTACATATCTTACTTTTCTAGTAGTGCTTGCATTATGAATAGATTTTTAATTCATTTTTTTGAACTCGTATAACCCTCCTCTTACATTGATAGATTAATGACATAAACTTAAATTTAAATATCTCCATCAAATCCTAATCGGAGGTCTAATTTGGACTCCCTCGACTCCCACATACCAAGTTTGACTTTCTAGCCATGTTGAAATTGTTTGTACTATGAATCGACTCTTTTTTTTATTTTTGGATCCATGTAACCCCTCAACTGATAGGTTAATGAACTATAAATCTAAATGAAACATTCCATCAAATCTAAATCGACTCTCACTTGCTTAGTTTGACTCTCTAGCCATGTTGAAATTGCATGTACCATGAACAGACTCTTAATTCTATTTTTGGACCAGTGTAACCCCTAATTGATAGATTAATGAATTATAAATCCCTCGACTCCCACATGCCCAATTTGACTCTTTAGCTATGTTGAAATTGTTAGTACTATGAACATATTCTTATTTCTATTTTTAGACCCATGTAACCCCGCAATTGATAGATTAATGAACTATAAATCTAAATGAAACACCCCATCAAATCTAAATTCCACATGCCCAGTTTTACTCTCTAGCCATGTTGAAATTGCTTGTATTATGAACATACTCTTAATTCTATTTTTGGACCTATGTAACCCCCCAACTAATAGATTAATGAACTATAAATCTAAATGAAACAACTCATCAAATCTAAATCGAGAGTCCGATTTTGTCTCGATCGGATCCCACATGTTTAATTTGACTCTTTGATTGTGTTGAAACTATTTGCACTATGAACAAATTATTAATTCTATTTTTGGACTTGTGAAACTCTCCTAAGCTGATAGATTAATTCAATTTTTAGACTTTGAACATTATGAAATAGAAGTAAAACATAATACATTATGTACTCACCTGGCCGAACCCTGCGGTAGATGGAGGCGGAGGTGGAGGTGGATGTGGAAATGCCACTCCCATCGCATGAAGAACTAGGACAACTATTCGATCAAACCAGTTGTCTAATTGTCTGATAAGTGCACTACAGTAGTGGTCAGGGAGCTCAGTAGGCCACTGCGGTGGTGGTGGCGACTGTGTATAGTTGTAGGATGTCGTCGAGCACCCTGACTCCATAGTAGAGTTGATGACTCCACCAGCATCCATCCCAATACCAAATCCAAACACTTGGCCTTTCTTTGGTTAACCAGTTGCAGCCAACCAAGCCGAGACATCGAATTGTGGATGCTGAGAAGAGTCATCACCATACCGCTCTATCAATTGTTGCTCGTATGACTCCTGAGTATAAAAAAAAAAAATTAAATTGTTAGAATGCATTACTTTAAAATGTTACGTTGATAAGTACCATAACAAGAAGTACATACCACCACTTCTTTCGCCTTCTCAGAGACAAATTCTCCTGATTCCTTACGTTTATGTGTACGACATAATAGCTCTGAGGCCATAGGGCCGCCTGCCTCCTCCTCCTACAATTGCAAATTATGAAAGAAAGTTAGTGTAATGCATAAATATTATAAAATTTAAATTGTAAAATGAATAATTACCATTCTCTTCTTGTGGCGTCCAAAGGTGATGGAGCCACTAGTATGCAAACTAGCATCGGGCATTTTGGCTCGATTTTGTGTAGCAATGGCCGACTGTGAATAGTACTCTTGTGTCGCCCACTAGTCGCACATAGCATCCCAGTAGTCTTTCCTTATCACAGGAGGGTCGTGGCCCTTCTATTGGAGTGGATTAGCCACCCCACCCACTGCGCTCTTTGCCAATTCCTTCGTGGTAAGGTAGTCAGAAAAACATCTCTCCGCAACCATTTCCCAGGCTATCCTCGCATCCTTCTCTTGGTTCGCAGTCGCAAAGCGATAAGTGCACTATAGAAATTGATGCTATGTTTAGTAACAAATTACTTTAAAATAAAATAAAACATATAAAAAATGATTGGAAGAGGCTGTTGAGGACGTCCCTCAGGTAGTCCTTCCACTATGCCACCGGCCCTAGGAGATGGTGGAGTAAGGATTTTATGATCCATCGCGTCACTTCTGGTGGCTCAATATAAAAGGTTCATATGTTCTCAACCTTGACTTATACTTCACATCAACAATGCATGATATTTTATCAACTTTTGTTTTTGTGGGGTCAAACTAATGGAACTTGAATAATATTACCATATTATCTATTCCCAAGTAAGTCAACTCCATGACTTCCTCTAAGATATCATAATAGTCAAGTTCATTTTCAGCATAAGTACTACCTTTGACACAGACTCCACTGTTCATTGTTGACTTTTGTAGACCGTATTCATTTGTATGGAATCGGTAACCATTGACGATGTACCCATTATAAGTTTGTACATGCTTTGTCAAACCGTAAATTCACATATTCTGTTGTCACCGACATGACCTTGTCTCACCTATTGAACATTCAAGATAATAAAAATACCTTAAACATATAGTCAATCTTCTTTATATGGTAAAAACACAAGATGTGGTCCTTACCAATACTTTCAACCATACAAATTTTTTTTTTTTCACGTTCCTTCTCAACCTCAGCATCACTAAGGTGTGGATTATGTTGTAGTAACTCCTTATCAAATAGCCTATGAATGAGAAAATTTAAACAGACCTCAAAATTACATAATTACACTTTGAATGCACATGATTTTTTTCACAACATATCTATACTGCACTTACTTGATATATGGTTCAATCTCCACACAATTTAAAAGGATATATATTTGTGCGGCATCTTGCTCTCAATATTCCAAAATTCGTGTTCGGTTGCTGCTGAATGCACGTCTAGGATATTTAAATATGGACAACTGATCAGGTGCGCCAAGTTGTCCCCCATCATCATTGCGCTGTGGCCGGGTATACCGTGTTTGGATGTGAGGTTCAAAGTACATTGACGAGAAGTTTGAAATCTCCTCTGAAATGTACGCTTTAGAAATAGAATCCTCCACCTTAGCTTTGTTCTGAACCTTCTTCTTGAGATTGAACATGCATCTGTGAAAACAACTCAATATTAAACAAGGACACCAAAATAAAAACATGAAATATATATATATATATGTACCTTTCAAATGGATACATCCACCGATATTGTACAGAGCCACCATCTTGGACTTCATATGGTAGGTGTATGATTAAGTGTTCCATACAGTCGAAGAATGTTGGAGGGAATATTTTCTCCAACTGACAGATTGTAATGACTACGGTCTGCTCAAGCTTCTGCACCTCATCTACTGCAACTTCCGATGCACATAAGGTTCTGAAGAAGTGGCTCAACTCGGTTAAGGCCCCCCAAATAGGTTTATCCAAAATATCACGGTTTGCTAAGGGAATCAACCGTTGCATGAAGATATGGCAATCAAGGCTCTTCAACCCATATAATTTTCCCTCATCCGTTTTCACAGACCGAGCAATGTTAGACACATATCCATCTGGAAATCTTAACTGTTGCAACCGCTGACATACCTCCTTTACCTATCCTGGTCTGAGCACATAAGCTGCTTTTGCTTTAAATAGTTTGTTGTTAGCCTCTTGCAACTCTAACTCATGTCTTCTACATATTTCTTGTAGGTCCATACAAGCTTTTACTGTATCTTTTGTTTTCCCCTTCACATTCATCACAGTGTTAAACACATTATCAAGCATGTTTTTCTCCACATGCATCACGTCCAAGTTATGTCATATCAACAGAGTTGACCAATGCAGTAGTTCTCATAATATTGATTTTTTTGCCCAATTGTGATCTTTCCCAAATCCAGGGAATGGTTGCTCATCCCTACTGTCTGTCAGTGTATCTAGAAAGTATCTCAAACATCTCTATATTTCTCTGCTAGAGAGTCATGTAGATGGTCCTTCTAGTTCAATTGTGCCCTTTCGAAAGGCATTCCTCTGTTGTCTCATTTGCTATAAATCGACGGTGACAGTCAAACTAGCACAACTTTCATCCATTAATCAATTTGAATAACTTTGTATCCTCCATACAATATGGACAAGCCAGACACCCATATGTGCTCCAACCTGACAAGATGCCATATGCAGGAAAGTCTCTAATTGTCCAGAGTATAGCAACCCTCATGTTGAAATTTTGCTTCCGGTGGGCATCATAAGTGACAACACCATCAGTCCACAATGACTTCACCTCATCAATGAGCAGCCTCAAATATACATCCAAAATTTGACTTGGAGATTTTGGCCCAGGGATGAGTAATGATAAGAATAGATATGGACGCTTCATACACAAGTTTGGTGGAAGGTTGTATGGGGTAACAAATACTGACCAACAAGAGTAAGGGGCTGCTCTACTGCCAAATGGATTGAATCCATCCGTACACAATCCAAGCCTCACATTCCTCATCTCCATTGCGAAGGTGGAGTGAGTGCGATCAAAGTGTATCCAAGCCTCATCATCAGCAGGGTGTGTCATCTTCTCCTCTGTATGTCAAACTCTGTCTGCCATCTCATGTGTCTAGATGTCTTTGATGACATATACAATCATTGCAATCTAGGGGTGAGAGGGAAGTAATGAAGTGACTTGTACGGTACATCTCTCCCCCTCATGTTGGCATTGCCACCTCTCTTTGGCTTGAACTGGGGATGCCCACAAAGAGAACATGATTGGATATTTTCTTGTCCTTTGTAATACAACATACAATGGTTCTGACAAGCATCTATTTTCACATATCCCAATCCAAGCTCATTAACCATCCTCTTTGCACGGTAGTAATTTTTTGACAACTTCTTGTTGCCCAGCTAGCATGCCCAGAGGGAAGGGGGGGGGGGGGGTGAACACTACGTTCGATTGTTATTGTTAGAAATAAAGAAGACAACGAACACAAGCATGCAATCACACAACACAAGAATTTTTATCCTGGTTCGGACCTCCTATCCCAAGGAGTCCTACGTCCAGTCCCTGAGCAACAACTCAGGATTTCACTACCTAAGGGTATAGTCCCCCTCAAGGATAATTACACATCCAACCACAGCTGGCCTTCTCTTCACAGCCCGAAGAGGTATACAACACCCTGATACACAAGTCTTCCTTCAACATGAAGGGAATACACACCACCTGCTTCCAACAGGTCTTCTCTTCACAACCTGAAGAGGAACTTCGCAAGAATGTGAAAGAGGTTGATTGCCCCTAGACTGGCTTACAATAGATACCAGATCTGAGGCAGAGACTGAGAGAGAAAGATCTACAATGGCAAAGTCTCTTAGAACTCAATGGCTCTCCAAAGTTTAAGATCAAGAAGAACGGAGAGCAAGAGCTATAGATGATTGGAATGAAAACAAGAAGCTCTTTTGCTAAGACTCTATGACTTCAGGGAATTTTCGATGAGATTATTGAACACTTCAAAAGTTCAAAAGTCCTACTTTACAGAGTCATCAGTCTTCTATATATATCCTTCTCTTTGAAAAAATATATTCGTTGAAGTGTCCGTTGTCTCTAGGTTGGATGTTCGTTAGACTGCATGGTTCGTCGAGTATGATAGGTGTGCTTGCAGTCATTTAATGCTTTACGCTCCATGCACGCAAGGAGAAGATCCATCTTGATATCCTTCAGCTTCTATTTTGTCCAATGTTGTATGACATGGTACTGACAGAGACCTGCACACATTAAATGCCAAGGCATAGACAACTATGTTGTCTCTTGCTGTCAGTCAACGTTAGAATTCATGTAGTAAGACTATTCACCAAAATAGAAATGTCATTCTACTTTCTGAAAAGTGTTTCTTATAGAAACATAAGAATAGAAGGCAACGAGCAGATGATGTGAACATTCATAATAAATGCAAGGATATTTGAGAAACACGTGGGAAGACTTTAACTTTCATGATATTTGAAAATATGTATGAAGTCATGAAGTCGTTGTGATAATGAAACAATTGTTCAACTTATGAAATCGTTGTGTGAACAAGCAAGTCAGTGTTTATGTAAATCGTTATTCATCCATAAACAAATCGATGTGAATACAATTCGTTATACAGATATAAGCAAGTCGTTATAAGCAAATCGTTGTGAGCAAATTGTTGGTTCACACATAAGCAAATCGTTGCAGGTATCGAATCATTATTTTACTTATCGAATCGATGCAGTGATCAAATCGTTGTTTGCTTTATCGAATCATTACACTGACCAAGTCATTATTGTGACTTATCGAATCATTATAGCAACCAAATCGTTGTGTAACTCATCGAGTCGTTACAACACCCAAATCGTTATGTAACTTGTCGAATCGTTGTGGTGACCAAGTCGATGTGAAACTTATCAAATCGTTACGGTGACCAAATCGATGTGTAACTTATCAAATCGATGTGAAAGCAAATCGTTGTGTGACTAAATTGTTGTTTTTACTTAACAAATCGTTGTGAGACCAAATCGTTGTTTCTCACTTAACAAATCGTTGTGAGAACCAAATCGTTGTTTCTCACTTAACAAATCGTTGTGAGACCAAATCATTGTTCTCACTTAACAAATCGTTGTGAGAACCAAATCGTTGTTTCTCACTAAACAAATCGTTGTGAGAGCAAATCGTTGTTCTCACTTAACAAATCGTTGTGAGAGCAAATTGTTGTTCTTACTTAACAAATCGTTGTGAGAGCAAATCGTTATAAAACTAAAATCGATATGATACTTATGAATCGTTATGCTTTGCAACGACTTATGAAATCGTTATGCTATACAATCGTTAACACAACTTATGAAATCCTTGTGAGACTAAAATCGATAAAGGTATAGAAATCGTTATGATTCTAATGAAATCGATATGAAACTTAGGAAGTCGATGTGTACTTAGAAAAATTACATGCTCTAAACTTTAAATGTTATAGTGTAAAAATACTTACAGGTTTTGCTTGATTTTGCCTGATTTATTTCATGTGACTAAGCTTCAGGAGAACTTGTTAGACAGTACTTTATTAAAGTTTTATTGATCACCAAAATAGGCATATAATAAATGAAATTATATGGGGATGAACTAATCATCAATCTCCCCCTTTTTGATGATGACAAAACATAACATGAGCATAGAAAGTTCTGAAATAAATCTAAGTAAATTTGCAGAATAAATTCAAGAAATGTATTTCAGAATAGTTATTTTTCTTCCCCTTTTTGTCATTAAGCAAAAAGATAACATAATGAGACAAAGAAAGAAGAGAAGAAAGATAAATGCGAGCAAAGGAAATCATTTGTATTACTCCTTGGGAGGTACAGGAAGATAGAATGCAGGAGTCAAAAGAGAGGCATGGTGGGTTATGATTGGCCAAGCCTTGCGTTCCTGCTCTTCAAAATAACTTTGAACAACACCATATACAATGGAGTAGGAAGGTCCCATAACAAGAGCCATCCTCTTGATGTGCAACTGCCTCTGAGCTTCGATAAAAGTGCCATATTCATTGCTGCCCAAGGAAGATTTGTAAAAAGTAGAGGTGCCAAAACTGGCATGTTGAAGGAACTTATCTATAGTTATGGGGTAGAATATCTAGTGTTGCTTCAGTTCTGTTTTATAGCCATATACACCTTATATCTCTGAACCCATGATTCATAGGGGTCTCGAACAAGATGAATTGAGTTCAGGTCTAAGAATTCTGCAGCAGACAGAGGAGGTTGACCTGAGCTGGCCTGAGAGACATTGAGAGCAGTGAGCTGTTGAGCAGTGATGGGGTAAAGCTGTTCCCATTCGAATGGAGATAGGCGCTCACATTTAGACAAGAGAGGGGCAAGAACATCTGACTTGATGTGGCCCTGATGATATTCTCTGAAGACAAATCTGTGAAAGGAGAGGGAACCTCCTTTCTGTACTGAAATTCTGCCCATTACCCTTGCAAATCTTTCAAAAATCATAGTGCCGACAGCAGATTCCATGACTAGGGAGTGGAGAGGAGGCAGGAACACGACATCGGGGATCCCCAAGGTGGCAAAGTCTACCTGGATGGAGGAGGTATGAGCATTACCTAAACCAAGAGCAGAAAGAGCTTGCCGGAATTGGCCAAGCTGGACTTCAGGTAGATTATTAAGATAGCAGTAGTTAGTGAACATCTGGAAATGACGGATAAGCTTGATTTCTTTCTGAACAAAGGGACCCCCAAGTATCCTTGTGATGGATTTGTAACCACTCAGAGTGTAAGACCCTCGAATTTCCGTCGTATTTTCCGTATTTATGTGTATGATTGTGCTTGTGTATGTACGTACGTATTTACGTAGGTATTAGAATAGTATAATTACGGGTGCATGTGTTTATATTAAATGTAAATAATGTATGTATTGCATTGGTGATAGTATGAATATAATACCATGTACATATTGCATGTATATAAGCTTGGTATGCATGACCTTCTGCATAATTTAGGGTTCTGGCCGAATGCATCTTGGCGTCAAGCTCAGGCCGTTTAGGTGGAGTTAGCGTCCAATCCTGGACGCCAACATTAACTCCGGCGTCCAGCGATATGGACGCCAATCTCTCTGGCCTGCATGCGCAGCAGAGCTGCAAGCTTCTGAAACAAGGCAAGCTACCCATTGGGGGGATGTCCCCCAACGGCTCTCAGGGTGTCCCATCACCCTAGTGAGTGGGAGGAGACCCTCTTTAGGTCTGAACCCGAAATGGGCTCCCCCATCCTTCTCATTTTTCACCCTTGCAAGAGGAGAGAAGAAGAGAGAAAACCCTAGAGCCTTCTGCGAGAAAGCCCCACCTTGTAACCCAAGAATCCGGCTTCCTGGAGCTTGATCCGGCCGACTTCCCCGACAAGGAGGTAGCTGATATGAAGGGCAAGGCCTCCCCGGTCTTGCTTTGCTGAGGAGATCATCCAAAAGCCCGGTGAAAGGAGGTTTTGGAGGGCATTTCGTCACTTCTTGGGGACTGCCCAAGGAGAGCTTCTCCGAGCCCTAGATCCTTCGAAGCATTTTGAAGAAGGCATGTGACCTATCTATGGTATCCCCGTATGAGTCTAGGAGGTTTTTATCATTTTTATGGAATTTCCCTCGAGTCCTAGACCCTCCATTTCACCCAACTTTCAGAGCTCGGGTCTGTGTTTCTGCACAGACCTGAGTAAACGGCAAGGTCCCTGGACGCCTGGGATGAGCTTGGCGTCCATCGACCATGCCGCTGACCCTGAGTTAGCGGCCAGAGACCGCCGTCGAGTTCTTCTGGACAGAACAGTGAGCTGTTCTGTCCCACTTATACATTAATTTCGGTATGTTTTATGCGATGAGGATATATGGTATCCCTATAAGCTATGTATATCGTGCATCGTGCTTGTGGATGTGTGTGAGTTGTGTGGTGAATGTGAGTAATGATGTCTTGTAAGCATGTGAACATAACTTGTAAATGATTTTGCAATTCAAAGTTCCATGATTAAGATTAGTTGAGTGTTTTGTTTTCAGTCTATTCATAAGGAATTGTGGGGCATGTATGTATGTTCTGAAATTTTGGTAATCCATGCGTGCTTGTGGAATTGTTAATAAGTGTAGTTCGGTAAAATAAAAACATGTAAAAAAAAAAAAATAGGTTGTGACAAATGATTTATAGATGTATGAATTAGGATTTGTGTTGTATTCTAAATCCATGCATATGTTAGTGGTTTCTGTGCAAAACAGTAAGTGGATAGATTGCAAATTGTGTTAGGCCCATGTTAGCTTAAATTGTGAATAATATGCTAATTAGGTGTTTGATTTTCTATAAACAACATGTGGTTAAATTTTCAGGCCAATTGGAACAGTAGATAAAGAGTTATGTGTTTTCAAGTGAAGTACGATAATTCATGCATATAATCGAAATACGATTCATTATGATCTAAAATCAGCATGACTAATGTGTGTATTGTGTGTTAAATCTTGGAATTTCTGTAGTATCATGTTAGGAAAAACAGAAATGCTCAGGTGAGTGAAAGAGTGAATGAAATGAGATGTGTTGTGCGTGAAACCATGTGTAAAACGGTAAATATGTAAAAGTGTAAACTGTGCCAATGTGATACTGCTTCCGAGAAGGCAGTGGAGCTGTATCAGGGAAAAGTCCCCCTGAGAAAGTTCATTTTGTTAAGTGACCCTAAGGGCATTAGGGGGAAATCCTGGAGGTGGACAAGTACCACTGGTTAGGGTGGAGACTTGTTCTCCCGGTCTGCGCAGTCCAAGAGTCACCATTGCATTGCCTAGATGGTGCCTATGTGTTATGTGATGTGAATGTGTCCTTCTTTGGTGGTTTGGACTATGTGTCACGGCACTAAAATATGTGTAAAGTGTAATGTGTAAAGTGTATGTGACCATGTGTAAATGTGTAAGTGACATGTGAATGTGTATGTGTAAAGTGTAACCATGTGAAAAGAGGAAATTATGAAAAAGGAAAACGTGAAAATCTAGATGTGCAATGTGTTATTGAAACCATGTGAGGCTAAATCTGAAACCATGTGAATTCAGAAAATGCATGTTATCCTTCTTGTGTTTATGTGTGCAAAGTGTTTAGAACCCATGATAGGGACAACAAATGAATATGTGTGCAAGATGGCGTGATTGATTGTTCATATGTTATGTTCTAAGCCACATTGTAGCTTCCATGTGTAGGTATATAGTCTTTGAACCATGTGAAATCAGCAACCTAAAGCATGTTAAAAGTTATGTATGTGCTTAAGAACATGTGGAATCCATGCTAACTATGTTCCCCGTTCATGTGTGTAAATTGTCCATGTTGATAACTCTCACGTTTGGTTCTTTATAAGGTTGAAGTTCATAAGTGAATGGATTAGAGACCATGTGGTAGGTGAATGTTATATTTTTGAAATCTGAAAGCATGCGTTATGTATAAAGTTGTAGAACCGCCATGATAGGTTGAAAACTTAAATGGACTAGCATGCCATGTGTTGCTAATTGTATGTGCATGTAGAAACCACTAGGACTTGTACGTGTATATCATGCGTAGTGTTACTTGCTGAGTCCCTGGACTCACTCCTTGCTTCGGCGTACAGGTGTAGTTGGTGACACGACACCGTTGGAGGAGACGGTGGAGACGGACTCTGAGCACGGAGACTAGTTACTTGGAGCTTCTTTGTGATTGTGTACTTCGTCGTATGTACTTGAACATTGTATTAGGCTTATCACGAAAAGAATGTAATATGTGGACATTTGTATTTCTATTTCAGCAAATTAAATCATGTGAATTTTAGTTCCTTTTTGCAAATTGTAAACTGTATGTATGTTTAATGTGGATGATGAATGATTGGAGATAGTTCTCTTTTACTTCTGCTACTCTGTTATTTATATTCGCGTGTATCTCAGCTGTTTGTATCGTTGGGTAAATGTCCCACTGTGAGGACTCTCGCTATATCGACGTGGGTCGGTATGACCGTACCGGTATAATGAGGGCCGTCACACAGAGAGAGTCAAAGGATGATCTCGGGGTGGGTATCTGGCTGCCTGAGCTTGAAGAAATTTGTTGTAAAGAGACTTGTGCCCCCGAGCCCACTGTTCTTTAGTTTTGGCTTCAGTCATGGTAAAACTTTTTGACTATTCAACCTTGGATAAGGAAGAATGATCTTGAGATGTTCGGAGAGATTTAGATAAGGAAGTCCAAAAATAGTAGCAAAGGTGCATTTCTGGAGATATTCACAATAACCGGGCCTTCTTCGATTTTCAACTGTGAGAGAAAACCAAAGAGGGGGAAAGAGAGGTTCAGAAGAGATGGCACGGTGGGAGGAAAATTTTCTTTTCTTAGGAGCAGGGCTGGAAGAGCCTGTCCTATGGAGGTGAGTCCCAACTGACAGGACTGAGCCAAGTATTGCTACTTCAAACTCATCTTTAATGTCCTGGATCATATGATGTTCAAGTTGGGCACCCTCTAGAATGATGGTGACAAAAGAGGGAGGAGTAGGAGGATGAAGAAAAGAATGAGATGTAGATGGAGGTGGTATGGATGGTCCAGAAGATGGACCAGAAGAAGAGGCGCCAGCTGAAGATGATGTTGGAGGAACCTCAACAAGAGGAGGAGGAATGGATGTGGAGGAAGCAGGAGATGAGGAGGATTTTGAAGGAAATTGTGTAGGAGATGAAATGTTTCTAGGAAGGGGTTGTTTGAAGGTAGTAGGTGCTGGAGGTGCAGTGGAGGATGATGGTGGAGAGGGAGGTGCGGGAGTTGGAAGCGGAGAGGAGCTAGGGGGCTCAGGGGCTACATCCTGGTCTTCTGCTCTAGCGGGAATAGCCTCAGACTCCATTGGCCCTGATGGCCCAGACTCATCCAAGATTGGCCCTGGTGGCCCTGTCTGCTCGGCTTCAATAGGCCCTGATGGCCGGACTGCCTCTTCTACAACCTTTGGCCCTGATGGCCCTGATTCTTCATCAATAGATGGCCCTGTTGGCCGAACATCTTCCTCTACCTGACTGGGTCCTGAATTGCTGGCCGGAGTGGGAGCAAGAGGGGCTTGAATGTGAAGATGCGCCCTCACAAAAACAAATAAATCTTGGACCACTTGTTTAATGCTTCCCAACTCACCCTTAAGACTTTGGAGCTCAGAAGTTAATGCTCCAACTTGCTTAGCTGCTGTGCTCTGGCTAATGAAAATAGAAGCAATGTCTGACTGCACAGAGCAAAGTATTTTACCTTGTTCATCCAATCTGTCTATTAAAGGCTTCATATTGATTTTCAACTTCTTCTGCTTTAGCCTCCGGTGTGGCTTCCTTATGAGTAGAGGGATCTCTGGAGCTACACCTTTATCCTTTTCACTTGCCCTTGCAATGAGCTCCACATTTTCAACATTTTCTTCATCAGAGGTGCTCTCCACAACACCTTCTTGAAACTGATCAACTTGGGGGTTAGCTATAGGCTCCCCCTAAATTTCTGCTTCCTTCTCAAAAATATGCTTCCCCTGACTAGGAGCATTCTCTATCTGAACATCCTTATTGTGGCCTGATGCCACATCTTCATGAACAACTTCTTTCTCCCCCTGAATGGGAGCTTCTTCCAAAACAATCTCTACACTGTGGCCTGGTGCCACAACATTTGAAGCAGCTACTTCAGAAACAATTTCTTGCACTCTCTGGGTGCTGGTGATGGAATCCAGCACATCTCTAAGCACAGATGCAACACTGGTGATAGGGGTGCCAACTTCTGACAATCGCCCAACGGGCTCAATATGCTATGGAAATATGTCTTCAATCCTTCTCGGACTGGGCATAGGAACTTCTTCTCTGACCTCTGCTGCTACCTCTTCTTGCTGAATTTGAACATCTGAAACTGCTAGCATTTCAGGAGCAACTAGAACAATAGAGATTTCAGGTACAGGAGCTTCAACCCTTGCTGCCACTTCTTCTTCTGCTTCTGCAAACTGAACTTCCTGGGCTTCTCCAATAATGGCTTCACCCTTAGCTACTGAGGTCTTTGTCCATACCCCAGCTACAAGAGAGAACCCACTCTTCTTAAGGTTCCTAGACCTAATAGCTTGGACCATCTTCTTAGACACCTCACCATTTAAACTGATGTTGTAATGCTGAAAAATCTTTGTCAATAGGTGAGCATAAGGAAGGGACATGTTGATCTTACTCTTTTTGTCCCAAATCATAGCTGATGCAGACTTCATCCTTTCAATCATAACTTCTGCCATGTTAATCTCTTGGTTCTGGATGGCCCAGAACATCATATCAGAATCTCCCTTGGTACAGGTGGAGAAGGTAGCGCTCCTGGGCACAAGAATCTGACACACTATGAAGTGCAAGATTCTGTTGAAAGCATTTCACTGGTTGATGTCAATTTTTCCATCCTTTAACTTATATTCAGTTCTGACAATGCCCAAACCCTTGGAAAGAACATCTACAGTGTGTACATTGCTGTGACCGGAGGTAGAAACTCCGAACAGAGACTCCAACAACTCATAGGTAATGTGAAGCTCAGTTCCTTTGACCATGGAGGTCAAGGACCCATCTGCCTCTGATTTCAAACAAACATAGAAAGCTTTCACTAAATCAGGATAACTTGCCTCAGAAAGGGTTGCCATCTTCGACCACTTCATCCTCTGCATCGCAGTGACAATACTATGCATTCCGTTCTTCTCCAGATCCTCTACATCCACAGCCTTGTTACCATACAACTTCGTCTTAATAGATATGAACCTTTCTTGCTGCTCTGCGATGAGGAAAGCAGCGCCATAGCCCTCAACAGTTCCAGAAACTCTAGAAGCGGCCATGGATTTGAACAGGAAAAGATTCTGGAAGATCCTGAAGAGGATTGGAGCAAAAGCCCTCAAGAAATTTTCGTGGGAAGAGGATTGATGCTTTGAAATCTCACAAAGTTGATGCCGAAGTCGATAGGGTTTATCGTCTCAGGCGAGTCGAAAGGAATGAGAGAGAGAGATGAATCGTTATGACACAGATTGTGGGATTTATCAGATAAAGATAAAGTGACTTTTTGAAAGGATAGCGCCATAAATACAACAAATGACAAAAGAAGACAGGTTCGAGATAAATAAAGACTTTTTAAATTAAAGAACCGTCAAAGGTATTTATGATGCAAACAACTCTAAGGAATTTGCTTAATTTCAAGGGAGAGAATAATTGTTATTATGAAATTATGGTTATTTTAGTTATATACAGATAAATCTATCACAATTTACACATGTCTAGTTCCCTTTTAAGAGACGTAAATCTCTCTTCAAGTAAGGCCTTTGTGAAGATATCTGCTAACTGATTTTGAGTATCTATAAAAGAAATATCTATATTCCCATTATCTACATGATCTCGAATGAAATGATATCTAACCTCTATATGCTTTGTCCTTGAGTGCTGAATTGGATTTTTGGTGAGATTTATTGCACTGGTGTTGTCGCACAGTAAGGGAATTGTCTTGATGTGTAATCCATAATCCTCAAGTTGTTGTTTAATCTATAGGAGTTGTGTGCAACAGCTTCCAGCAGCCACGTACTCAACTTCAGCTGTTGACAGTGCTATTGAATTTTGTTTCTTTGAAGACCATGAAATCAGACATACTGCAAGAAATTGACAACAACCAATGATGCTTTTTCTATCAAATTTGCATCCAGCATAGTCAGTATCAGAATATCCTACTAAATTTTCTTCACATGATTTGGGATACCATAGTCCTAGATCATGAGTTTTAGCTAAATATCTAAAAATCCTTTTGACAGATATTAGATGAGATTCTTTAGGATCAGCTTGATATCTAGCGCACATGCATACACCAAATAGAATGTCTGGTCTACTGGCAGTTAAATAGAGTAATGAACCTATCATACCTCTGTAGAGCTTTTGGTCTATTTTCTTACCATCCTTGTCACTGTCTAGTCTTGTAGATGTGCTCATTGGTGTTGACAGTGGCTTAGCATTTTCAAATCCAAACTTCTTTAGTAGTTCTTTGGTGTATTTGGCTTGATAAATATGTGTGCCTTCTTTTCCTTGCTTGATTTGCAATCTGAGGAAGTAATTGAGCTACCCCATCATGCTCATTTCAAATTCTCCCTGCATAAGCTTTTCAAAATACTTGTAAAGAGACTCATCAGTAGAACCAAATATTATATCATCTACATAGATTTGTACAAGCAATATATTTTTAACTTTAGACTTAATAAATAATGTGCTATCTACTTGACCTCTGATAAAACCATGGTTTAATAAAAATGCACTTAACCTTTCATACCATGCTCTAGGTGCTTGTTTTAATCCATACAAGGCTTTATGCAACTTAAAAACATGATTTGGAAAATCGATATCATCAAAACCAGGAGGTTGTTCTACATAGACTTCCTCCTTTATATAACCATATAGAAATGCGGATTTTACATCCATTTGAAAAAGTTTTAAATCCAATACAGATGCATAAACAAGTAAAATTCTAATTACCTCTAGTCTAGCCACTGGTGCATAGGTTTCATCGAAATCTATGCCTTCCTCTTGGGAGTAACCTTGAGCTACCAGTATGGCCTTGTTTCTAGTGATCACACCAGCTTCATCCAATTTGTTCCAGAACACCCATTTGGTACCGATCACTGGATGATCTGATGGTCTCAGAACAAGGGACCATACTTGGTTTCTCTTGAACTGATTAAGTTCATCTTGCATGGCTAATATCCAAGATTCATTAGACAGTGCTTCATTAACTGTCTTAGGCTCTATTTGAGATATAAAAGCTAAATAATCACAGATAATTACATTACCTCTGGTTCTTACCCCAACTGATGGATCTCCAATAATATTATCCAATGGGTGATCCTTCTTGTATCTCCATTCTTTTGGAAGATCATCATGTGATGTATCTTTTTGTTGTAGTTCTTACAAGGGTGGATCTTCCTTGTCCTTGATAGATGTATTCTTTAATTTCTTGGACAAATCTTCTGCATCATCAATATCACTATCTACTTCCTTTCTCAAGGAAGGGTTAGTTTTATAAAAAATAACATGTACTGTTTGCTCAATTAATAAACTTTTCTTGTTAAATACTCAATATTCTTTGGGTTTAGAAGAATACCCCATAAATATACCTTCATCGGATTTAGAGTCTAGCTTACCAATATCCCTTTTGCCATTATTGTGGATGAAGCATGGACATCCGAAGGTTCTGAAGTAACTGATCTTTGGCTTTTTCTGCTTGAATAACTCATAAGCTTTCTTCTTCAGGATTGGCCTGATCATCACTCTATTGATAATGTAACATGCTTTGTTAATTGCTTCAGCCCAGAAATACCTTGGAAGGTTGTACTCTGACAACATTGTTCTGTCCATGTCTAATAAAGTTCTATTCTTTCTCTCAGTAATTCCATTTTACTGTGGTGTCCTTGGTGCTGAGAAATTGTGCTCTATTCCTTGATCATCACAAAACTCTGCAAATCTTTCATTTTGAAACTCTCCTCCATGATCCGATCAAATACTAACAATGTTGTACTTCTTATCTTTCTGAATTTTCTTACTGAAGCTAACAAAACTATCAAATGTGTCATCTTTATGTTCCAAGAATGACCACTATTACGAATCCAAAGTTCTTTCCTCCAAGGCTTGTTGTTCTCATTGGCCCAAATAGATCCATATGTAATAATTCCAATGGCTTTGAAGTGGTTACAACTGTCTTCGATTTGAAAGAAGATTTTGTGTGCTTCCCTTTTGCACAAGGTTCACACACACCTTCTATCCTTGAGTTTACTTTGGGCAAACCTAGGTTCCTCTTGATCAGTTTTCTGATTCCATCCAAACTGCAGTGACCTAGTCTTATGTGCCATAATTCAGCTGATTGACCTTTGTTTGCTGTAAGGCATACATCCTGATCTTTTAACTCTTCCAAATGAAGCACATATAAGTTCTTTTCTCTACTGGCTTCAAATACAACTGCGCAATCTTTCATTATACTGCACTTAGTCTCTTGAAACTTAATTTGATGTCCTTTATCACATAGCTGACTGATGCTAATTAGGTTGTGCTTCAGTCCTTTTACACATAGGACACCTTCTATGAGAGTTCTGCCTTGACTGCCAACTGATTTGCAACCTATCACTGTCCCTTTTCCATTGTCGCCATAGGTCACTATGCCTTCTTCATCTTCAAGATGTGAGAACAGCCTTCTATTTCCTATCATGTGCCTTGAGCATCCACTGTCTAGGTACCACTTTGATGCTCTTAGGCTTCCCTGCAATAAAAACAATAAGATTTAGGTACCCAAGTTCTTTTGGGTCCTTGTTGGTTAGTATCATCATTTTTTTTAATTATCCATTTTATATGTTTAGTTAGACATGTTATTTTAATGTGTCCTAACTTGTTACAGTGACTACAGCAAGATGTTTTACTTACTTTTTCAATTTGTGTATATCTGAAATTAGATTTGTATGTAGTGTCTTGTTCAGCAACAAACTTTGGTGTTGGATAAATTTTAGGATGCACTACTGTATCTTCATTATCAGGAGGAGTGTATCTTAAGCCATACTTCTTTTTCCCGGATCTTCTAGCTCCTTTTAGTATTAATACGGATTTACCATTTGTAAATTTTTCTAATGTACTAGACAAATATTCATTTCTTTTGTTACTGTGTTAATTTCCTGTTTTAGCTTACTTACAGTTTCTTGGCTTTCCAGATTAGCTATTTGATCTTTTTTACTTTTTAAATCTTCACATAATAATTCATTCCTTCTTTTTAGCTCTGAAGCTTGTTTTTCTAATTGCTCATTTTCAGATCTCAGATCTGTGTTGGTAATTTCTAAACAAGCATGATTTTTCTTAGTAATTTTTAATACTTTACATACATCTTTATATTTGCTATATAACTCATTGAAGGCGTCTTCTAATCTATCTGAATCAGATTCGTTGCAAGAAGTAAATGAGGAGTCAGAGGTTACCTTTTCCTCGATATTTGCCATGAAGGCCATGTTGGCCTTTTCTTCTTCTTCTTCCTCGCTTGAGCTTGACTCACTGTCTGAGTCGCTGTTGTTGTCCCATGCTGCTGCCATGGCTTTCTTTTTGTATTTTCTAAGCTTCTTGGAGCTGTCCTTCTTTCTGAATTCGGTCTTCTTCAGCTTCGGACATTCTGCTTTGATGTGTCTGGGCTTTTTACATTCGTAACATATAGGTTCAGTCTTCTTAAACTCTTTCCCTTCAGGTTTTCTAAAATCTTTTCCTTTCTTGAGCTATCTTCTTCTACATTTGTACCTTTTCTTAGCTAATATGCGCTGTAGTCTTCTGGATAGAAGCGCTTCTTCATCTTCACTACTTTCATTGCTGACTTCATCCTCAGATTCTTCCTCAGAGCTACCTTCTGTAGCTTTTAGTGCATTGCTATGCTTTTTCCTGCTTGAGGATTCTCCGAGCCTCTCCATGTTTATTTCATGGGCCATTAGTGACCCAATGAGTTTCTCCAATGACATTCTTTTTAAGTCGTTGACCTCTTCTATTACTGTTACTTTTGGAGTCCACGAGGCTGGTAGGGATCTTAGGATCTTTCTTACTATATCTCCCATTTCATAACTTTTTCCAAGACTGGCCAACCCATTTGTGATGTCTGTAAATCTGCTATACATCTGTGTGATTGACTCTCCTGGCTGCTGTGGATGCTTTGTTCGCCGTCCCCCGCCGACAGTGTGTCCTCCGGAGGCTCACGAACGTCGCTGCTCCCTCGTTGGCGATGAGGGGTTGCTGGTTGACTTCGTTGACTCCTTGGTTGACTGAGTTGACTATGGAGGAAACAAAGAAACCAACAAAAGAAAGGGAGATGTTGTGATCTCCAAGGCCTTACTTGTGCCCAATGGGATGTTGTGACCATGTTGGTGACGTTGCCTCGCGTAGCGGATGAGTGTGGGACTTCAACTTCTCCTTCTTCGGCCGGCCAAAGAACGAGAGATCCACGGTCTTCTTTGATGCGTTCCTGCCACAAAAGAGACTCTATTAGACTAAAGGAGGTGTGGTAAATGTGCTAAACAGAAGAAAAAAGCCCAAAAGGAGAGCCCCATACCAGTTTCGGACTTGAGAAGAGGGGTGGCCAAGTGCTATGACCACCCTTCTTCCCTCTATTTTTGGTTGGGAAACCCCTTTATAGGTGTGTAGGAGGGTGCCCTATGTGCCTAGGGTGTGTTTGTGGGTGTATGTGACATGCAAAAACTAAAGGAAGAGAAGAGGGGAAGAGAGAAAGAGGAGGGAGATGATCCTCATTTCTGGTCGTGGTTGACTCCTTGCTGGGCTCCTCCAATCCTTGTGAAGCCTCCTAGACGCCCTACATGATGAGAAGAAGAAGAGAAGGAAGGGTGTGAGCTTGGTTGCAATTTTCTCTCTCCTCTCTCAAAGTAGCATGGTGTGGACGTCCGGCCTCCTCTCCCCTTTGGTTAGAAGGCCAGAGGGTGAGTTATATAGACAGTGTGGGTCGTAGCTAGGGTGCCTAGGATGCTAACTGTGAAGAAACACACTTGCACACTTGGAAATCCATGTGTTAAAGCTCCAACCAATGAGGGGAGGCCAAGTAGGATTTTTACTGGGTCAATGGGGTGCTAAGGTGGCCCATATACCCGTTGGGAATGGCTATATGCGTTGCATGGCCAAGAGAATGGCGCAAGTGGGATGGAATCTCGAGCAGTTGCGCAGACCAGGTAAACCATATTGACGTCAAACGATGATGCCGCCAACCCCATGCAGGCGTCAACATATGTGGGCGCTAACTAGAGTCGGCGTCCAAGGGGATTGTCGCCAACATGAAGTCAGTGGCAGTCGATGCTACCGTCTACATGGGATCTGAGGCAAGTCAACAAATGGTCAAACGGGCCTTATTTGGCCATGGAACCACGCGGGGATGGGCCAAATCTCGCGTCTACAAATGCCCCTCCGAGACATCCGGTCTTGTAGGGGAGCAAAGCGGACTGAAAGGTTGGTGTCTCGGTAAACAAAGGACGCGAAGATTTGATCGAAGGGCCATCTCCGAGGATAGGATTTATAACAAGACAAACGAATGAGTTAGGCTAGAAACAAGTGACGAATCGTCTGAGAGATGAAAGTAGGAAAGAGGGAGGGTGATATACCCGTGTAATTACAACCTCAACCCAACGTTAGGGTCCCTGGCGTTGCCGTGTAGGACTTTGACTAGTTTCCGGTGTGTCTGAGTCAAAGGAGTTGTAATATGACAGTTGAATCGAGAAAGTCTCATAACCGGAGCTCGTCTGGGCTCGCTGGCCTAATTAGGACGTCTGTCCAGATTTAGGGGGTTGTGGAGACAAGGATTGGTTGATCTCTCAAAGGACTATCAAAAGATTCTAACTGGAATCAATGTTTGGAAAGCCTGAAGTTTAAAATTAAGCTTATGACTGGCAAAAGGTTCACATGAACTCAACAAGACTGGAATGATTATATGTGATTTGCACGGTGGGACAAGTTCCCGAAGGGGGGACAACAAAGGCCCGAAATCAGCTCAAATATTCAAGAAAGAGGTGCTGACCCGGTAGGCCACCTGAACTGGGAAGCCACAGAGTAATTGAGGAACATCTCCATTTTTTTTTTTTTGAGTTAGCAGGAAAGCGGTTAGCAGTGCATGCTGGTGTGGGTTTCCTATCTAAAATGCAAGTTAGAACCAGAGGAAAATTCTAAGGCCATACGAAGAACTGAGAGATCGCAAACCCATCATTGTTTTTAGTAAAGGGGAACTCGGGGTTCACAGTCGCCAAGTTATTCGCCTCTGGTGGGGTCCTATGTTAGACATACCTGTGTAACACTCACGGTCGCATGAGTGTTTCGAAGTTGAAACGCGGCTTGTGCTTAAACATCTGCAAAACAACTTGAAGCACAAGATATAGAAATAATAATACCCATATGAGCAATAAAGATTTAATGATTTAGGGGATTAAACGTCCACTCCGACTGCCGCCAATGTAAAGTCAACGTCAATATATGTTGCCGTTAACTGTAACCTGGCGTCCAACGATATGGATGTTTACTGGCCAGTAGATCACGCCGAAAATATAGGTATTGGAAGGCCAGGGGGACTCTATCATCTCCTTCCTCCGTCCTCTCCTTCCTCAACTGCAAACCAGTGAGTTTAGGAATGAGTTGGAGCAGCTGAAATGGCCTCTTCGTCAACCGGAAAGTCTGCAAGCATGAACCCAGGGATTCTGAGCGAGGTTCTGGGGCATCTAAGCACCAGACTGGCCAACAGGGAGGTAAGTAATGCTCCTTTCTGCCCTTGTTTGAACTAAAAACGCCCTAAACCTCTTCTTACAGTACTCTTTGATGCAGGAGGTGCCTGCCTTCCCGAGCTAAGGCCAAGTACGGGCCTTCTCCTGGCTAGTGAATTTGGTGAATGCCATCACCTTGGACATGAGAGGCTTCACCCGGATGTGGAACTTGAATTTCATGGTGGTGCTGGCCAAGAACATGAAGGACATGTGGTGGGGCTTTGACGCCCTGGGAGTAGGGCTGTAAACGGAGCGGATACGGAGCGGATATGGGTTTTCCAGTTCCGATCCGAATAGTTAATCGGATAATTCGTATCCGCTCCGAATATAATTCGAATACGGAGCGGATAATTTAATCGGATAATTTTCAGATTCGGAGCGGATACGGATATTATCCACTTCGAAAATATAAATTTAATAAAAGAAATCAAGTGGTCTAAAAATCATAAAAAATAAAAAATGTATATGTTTTTTAAATATAAATGTCAAAAATATTTTCTAAATAAAAAATTAGTATTAGATATATTATATATTTATAAATTATATATATTATATATGAATCATTAGATCAAAAATATAATGGTAAAAAATAATTCTATTTCGGAGCGGATCTTAAACGGAGCGGATCACCCGTTTCCGTATCCGCTCTGTTTATTATCCGGATAATATCCGTATTCGAAATCCGCTCCGCCGGATATTTGTTAATCGGATAATATCCGGATATTCAGATACGAATTCGAATCGGATCTGGATATTATCCGGATCCGTTTACAGCCCTACCTGGGAGCGCTGGTGGAGCAGTGGCACCCGCATACACACACGTTCGTGTTCCAGGGGTTTGAAGCGAGCGTGTTACTGGAGGAGGTGGAGTGGTTCTTGGGTTGGAAGCGGTGCCTGGAGTACGACGTGACGACGCCTCTTCTCCCGTGGGAAGAGATCCTGGCGGACATCGTACGAGACAAGAAAGAGGTGCTGAGGATGACGAACAAACATGGGATCTTCCTAGACCGGCTGGTCTGGTGGTTGATCCAACATGCGAAGGAGATTGGCGGAGAGAGAGCGACCCGAGGACTGACACTCTGCCTGGCTGGAGTCTTCCTGTTCCCCACTAGCAGCGACTTCCTCCTCTACGAGCATGTGGGAATCCTGATTCTGCTGTGGCGCGGGCAGTCACTTGCCCCTGCAGTGCTGGCGCACCTCTACAGCTCTCTGACCATAATGAGCTTAGGCAGACGCACATGCAGGAGCTTGTTCCTGCTTCAGGTGTGGATGGAGGCTCATTTGAAATTTGATTTTGCTGAGAAGCAACCTACCCCCTCCAGAATCTTCCTTCGGAGTTCGGTGCACTGCAGCAGGGCATGGTACGAGCCAGAGGATGAGATCAAGTGTGTGACAGCACACTTGAAGAGCAGAGACGCCTGGCGAGACTACCTGGGGTACTTCCCAGTGGAGGATTTCATTGTCAGGCCATTGTTTATGAGGACTATTGAGTTTAGGGTGAGTACCAGGGAGGACAGAGACTTGTGGGTGATTGGGCCTGATTAGATGGTGGTGTACCAACCACACCAGTTCTAGCCTCAGCTTGGGATACCACGGGGAATTCCAGCTTCATCTTGCTGCACAACTATGATCCTCTCAGGCCGGAATGAAAAGCTACTGAAGAAAGCTAAGGAGACATGGGAGAGGTACACAGTGAGTCAGAAAGTGGGGCAGGCAGTGCAGGAGGACTAAAAATATGTCTTGCAGTATGAGGAGTACAATGACACCATTCTCCCTATTTCATGTTATTTTTATATGGCTCGTAGAGCAAAATGATGTACTTTCTCAACTCCAAATAAGTGTAACACAAGTTGAATGAATAAACAATGAGTAGGTTTGTGTTTATTGGCTTGAATTGTGTGGAATGGATCCAATGGAGTGTCAAATAGCCTTCAATTGAGTGAATTGAGTGTTCTGTGAGGACTGAGTGCGGAGTAGTTGGCGTTAACATCGATGGACGACGACACGGCGTAAACGGCCAACTGATAGCCGTTAACTACCTGAGAGATAGTAGACGTCCACATCAATGGCCGCCTAATTCAAACTCGACATCCATTACTAGGACGTCGACCGGATCTCGAGGTCTGACAAGGATGAGACATAGACGTCTACCCGTTGGACGTCTATAGTACGTCAACGGCCACATGGTTAACGTCACAAAAAGGTTAACGACAGCACCTTGACGTCAACTGCAAAAAAAACAGCTTTTTGCAAACTGACGCTTCTCCGACGCCATTTCTTCCTTCCAAACTCCGGAGTGCCTATGCCCTTTACCACACTCATTATCACTCTTTCTCTATCTCATCTTTCATTCACCTCATCTACTTCAAATCTTCAAATCTCTATTTCAAATCTTCCTCTTCAACTCTTCAAATCTTTTTCTGACTGTGGTGGCTAGACCCGATGGCGAGGGGGAAGTGATTAATGCTTCGGACACGCCTTCAACCGGTGGAGGAGGAGGAAAACACGAGGGAGGAGAGCATGGAGGAGGAAGAGGAGGTTACGGAGGCCGGTGCCGACGGCGATAGTGCACCGGAGGAGGAGGAAAATGCCGGAGACGACGGAGGGGGGGAAGAGACGGCAGCGGAAGCGCCTCGACCACCTAAGGTAGGCCAATCGAACCCTGAAAACCTTTGTGTGGACGTGGTTGTACAAGGTGGAAAAGAGGGGGGGGGGGGGGGGAAACAGAGGAGACATCGTCGGTTTTGATAGGAATTCAACGTCAACATCGGTTGACGTTGGTCTCCTATAAACGTCCACCCCCATGCCATCCATGTGAACTTGACGGCAAGGGTTGGACACCGACGGTTAATTTAGATGGCAAACCCTGGACGCCTATTCTTTGTAAACGGCATACGCCTTGCCGTCAGTGATTTCTTAACAGCAATCGATATTGACGTTTGATTTTCTGTGTTTTCTGCAGGGTAAAGGCAGAATGAGGAGTAGTGTGACATGGGACTTGTGTTGGGCATGGTATCGGGCGCCACCGGAGGCCCAGCAGACCCAGATAGCGCGGATGGGGTTTGGACACCTCCTATCGGTGCGCCCATTCCACGTGGATGTGTCGTACCTGGAGGCACTCTGGGAGAGGTGGGAGGAGGATTGCAAGGCATTTATAATGCCTTGGGGGCACATGATACCCACGTTGGAGGACGTGCGTATTTGACAGGACTACCGGTTTAGGGAGAGCCGGTAGTAGGATGGGAGAGGAGGGACTACTACGATGACGTAGTTGAGTTGTTGGGGCCAGAGTTTGTGGCCAGGAGGAGGAGACCGATCCAGAGCATCCTGCTCGGATCGTTGTCAGAGGCAGTTGGGTTGAGAGGGGGGAGGAGAGGACCCCTGGAGACACTGGATGAGTTCTACATTGGACTGCAGAGGTCGATCCAGTTGGGAGATAGGAGTGAGGAGAGATCGGTCTGGATTTTTGTGTCTTACCTGTTCGGACGGCTCCTATTCGCGATGCAGTCATCTCAGATGAACTGCAAGTTCGTGTTGCTTCTCCAAGACCTCGAGCAGGCAAGGTGGTACGCGTGGGGCGCTGCGATGCTGGGGCATCTCTTCTCACTTCTGCCCAGCAGCTCGCGCCGCTCTCAGAGCACCGGGGGCTTCACCCCCTTTCTAATGGTACGCAAAGTTTCTTTCATGCTCATCATTGAATTAAATTGATAAACTGCCTAATTGACATTGCTTTTCTCCTTGCAGATCTGGGGATACACCCGCTTCCCCATGGGGTGCGGGGCGTTGAGAGAGGGGAGCCTAGCCATGGTGCCCTTCATGGCTAGGTGGGAGGTGGCGCCAGATCCGAGGGTGATGGACCGGCGTGCAGAGGACGTGAGGGCTGCACTGGACCACTACCCCCACGACCAGGTACAAATCTCAACTAGCTACGCTCCTTCCTTTCAATTGCTCTTGATGTGACTAACCAGTGTTCTTTCTTTGCAGGTGGTTTGGACCCCTTACCAGGGGGAGACGGACGCGTCTCACCCGGCGGTGGTGGCAGGTCGGCCTCTCTTCGACCGCCATCTCCTCCTTCTCTGCTTGGGGACGAGCGAGGTCCTCTACATGGAGCTGGTGGTGCGGACCCTGGGTTGGCACCAGCCGGACGTAGAGGTACCCTCCCTTGGGAGAGAGGGGCACTCCCGTCGATGGTTCTTTGCCGAGGACCGGGACTGTGGGGAGGAGCATGGGAGCACCGTCGCCTACTAGAGAGAGGGAGGAGAATGGGTGCTCTGGCAGAAGGCCCTTAAGGACAGCTCGACGTACCTAGAGGACTACCGCAGACGCTACGCCGGGTGACTCCGGCTTGACCGGCGAGCGGTGAGTGAATTGCAAACTCTAAGCCTTTGCCATTTGAATTTCTTGGCTTGATTCTAACCTTGATGTGTGAATGACAGATGCCGAAGTCACAAGCGGTACGCCTCCTGGAGGGGCGACTGGCGGAGCAGGCGGTAGAGATGGAGAGGCTCCGCGCAGAGATACGGACATTGGTAAGCCACATCTCACCCTTGATCATGGTTTGAAATTTGAAATGATTTGATGATTGACCAAGGTATGTGAATGCAGAAAGAGGAGCTAGCGAGGGTGCAGGCGAGCAGAGGCGCGGGGGCGAGCTCGTCTGCACAGTCGGCCAGAGAGGACCTAGCGGTCCGCTTACAGGAGGCATTGGATCGGGCACAGGCGAGGGTCCAGGAGTTGGAGGCTGAGGTGAGATATTGAATCACCACCTTTTTCTGCACATGATTTGATCATCCTGACATGTTTGCTCATCTATATGCAGCGGCAGGGAGCGGGGGCGACCCTCCAGGTGCAGATGGAGAATCTGCGATTGGATTTGACGAGGATGGAGGGTCGCCTACTCGAGGCGAGGGAGAGACAGAGACAGGCCGAGGTGGACCGGACGCAGGCCATTGTGGGGCGAGCTCAGGCTGTCGCGGATTTGGAGTTTTTGAAGAACCGGGTGCTAAAGAAGCGCGGGGAGCAGCATCGGCAGGCCCAGCAGGAGGCGGCAGGGAGACCGGGTCGGTGTACGGGTCTCTTGATGACATTGTGTCATTGGGAGACCCATCCGTGGCGCAAGGAGGGCTACCACGACCCGAGGCGTCGACGGCGTCGAGACCTCCTCTCCCAGACCGGCGTCGGGAGAGGGAGGAGGAGGAGGTGAGCAACTCACGTAAGCAGAGGCCTAGTGAGGGAGAGAGGAGAGAGGAGTGAGTTGTACAACCAGGGGTATGCCCCTGTTATGACATGTACAGAACTTTACCCTTCATAGTTGATTTTTTTTTTGTGGATTTTGACGTTTTGTGCTTGAGTGGTGTGTCTTTGTGCTTTGGTTCCTGCATCCACAACACTTAAAGGAAAAAAAGTTATTGTAGATCTGTTTTTAGCCCCTTGCCTAAGAGATATACCTTTCTTGAGATCTAGTCAAGGGGCTAATTTCTAATCAAAGATATGAACACAAATAAAAATAAAAATAAAAATAAAATAACTAAAAGGAAATATGCACATGCATTTTTTTATTTTGAATAGGAAAATAAGTAAAATGTTAGTATATGTACATGATACAACTAATTTTTTTTATTTTGATTTTTTTGATTAAAATAAAAGAAAAAATATGTACATGGTGAAATATATACATCAAGAGATTCTCTTTTGTTCTTTTCCTCATTTTTCATTTTTTTTTGGATTTTTGGACTCTAAAACACATATTCATCACCTGTCAAGGCATAGGGTTCGAGGAATCTACTTAGACATAGAGGTCATGAATTAGGAGGATCGTGCATGAAAGCCTTGACATTGGAGATTGCCCCTAGCCTTCTTGATATTTTCCACCATAGAGGGTCTTATAAGGTCAAATTTGCCCCTAGAGGGAGGAATTTGGAAGAAATGAGTAGGAAGGATTTGGTTCAAACTACTTTTTGTTTCCAAACCAATATCTCACACTAAAAGACTCAGTCAACAATTATTTTCAGGGGTATTTTTCATCTCATTTCATTTCTGGGGTGGAGGTACGTACTATTTGCTACCTCCTTGATTTGGTCAGCCTTTTTCTGGGTACGTACTTTTTGCTACCCTTTTTGACTTTTTTGGCTTTTATTTCCCCCTTTAGGCTTGATTTGGCATTTTTCCCCTTGTATTTTCTTGATTTTCCCTGTTTATGGTGACCTTGCCTTTTAGATGAGGGTGGATGGTCCCCTACTCGTAGTTTGTCCCTCTTCCAGACTTGACCGAGTGAGAAGAGAAGAGAAGAGGGGAAGTACATTGACCAAATTAGATCGCCCGAGCGTACTTATGATTTTCCAACTAAAGGGCAGTACTCCAACATCGTGTGGTGTGTGAGAAGACCCTACCTTACTAATGGCCAAGTGAAAAGTAGAGTCTTAAACCCATGGTATTAACAAGTGATGAATGACAGACTTTACCGACCGTCAGACTAAGGGTAGAACTTCTTGAGGTAGACTGCATTCCAAGGATGCGACAACTCAACTCCCTCAGAGTCCACTAACCTATAAGCGTTTCCTGAGTATGCTTCTTTGACAATGAACGAGCCTTCCCAATTTTCTTGCAATTTACTCCTAGGACCTGGTGCCTTAATGATTTTACACTTTAAAACCATTTCACCCACTTCAAAATTTCTCTCAAGCACTCTTTTGGCATAAAAATGTGCAATTCTTTGGCGATAAACTTGCGCATGGTCAGCCGCTATCATTCGCCTTTCGTCTAAGAGTTCAAGTTGTGCTAACAAGGCCTCCCGACGTTGATCGGGGTCAAGCTCGGAATCTAATTGAACTCGAAGCGAAGGGATGAAGATCTCATATGAGATTATCGCATCTGATCCATATGTCAAAGCATAGGGGGTTTGTCCCGTAGGAGTTCGGACCGAGGTGCGATAAGCCCAAAGAGCCTCAACTAAGCGGTCTGGCCAGTCGGCATTGTTATGAGATTTGCAAGTTTTCTTTATGATTTTGATGAGAGTTTTATTAGTGGCTTCCGCTTGTCCATTACCTTGTGGATAATATGGGGATGAATGATGCAAATTAATGCCATATTTACCACACATGTCACGAAGCTCCTATGAAGTGAATTGCGGTCCATTGTCGGTGACGATGTCCCGAGGCATGCCGAACCTTGCAAGAATATTGCGCTTGATGAATCTGACCACCGTTGAAGCTTTGACCTCTATGAATGCTTCCACTTCAGCCCACTTTGTGAAATACTCTGTGGCGGTCAGAATGAAGTGTTGCCCAGCTAGCAAGCCCAGAGGGGGGGTGAATGGGATTCTTAAAAATTATTTAGCACTCAAAACCTGTTCACAAAACAGTCACACAAAACACACTTTGCAGATTGTTAGTGTTAGTGAATCGAAAGATCAAACACACAAAAGCAATCACACGACACAAAGATTATCCTGGTTCGGATCTCCTCTCCTTAGGAGTCCTACGTCCAGCCCCTGAGCAATATCTCAGGATTTCACTAACAACACCCCAGCTGGTCTTCCTTCAACCGAAGGGAACAACACCCTGGATACCCCACCAGGTCTTCCTTCAACTAAAGGGAACAACACCTTGGATACCCCACCAGGTCTTCCTTCACAGCCTGAAGTGAACAACACAAGGGAATGTGATCAAAGAGATGATGCCCCTAGATCAAGCTCATAGAACACTGCTTGATCTGAAGCAAGGAGTGAGAAGAAAGAGATCTACAATCAAGGACTCTTCTCAGAACAAAAAGTTCTCTCACAGATCTGAACTTAGCACAGAGAGCAAGAGCTACGACTGATGGGAGTTTTTGCTTGGCTCCTTGGAAAACTTGCAGAAGGTTGAGGGTGTTATCGCTTGTTGTTCAACCACTACTCTGTGTTTCTTGACGCTTCGGGAACTTCATATATCATCTTTTGAAATTCGAACGTTGAAGTGCTCGTTGTCTCTATGCATAAATGTACGTTAGACTGCTTGACACTTGGAAGCTTCCAGTCAACAGTCCTTTATCCTTTCATGCACGCAAAGAGAGAGAGAGAGAGAGGATCTTCTGTAATCTTCTTTGGCTTCTATTTTGTCCAACGTTGTATGACGGATACTGTCAGAGACCTGCATATATTTAAAGCTTGAACAGTAGACAGCTAGGCTGTTTCTTGTTTTCAGTCAACGTCAGAATGAATGTTCATCAAAATAGTAATGCCATTTTGTTGTTCTAAAAGATGTTTATAGAGAAGATACGATAATGGAAGATATTGTCTGCATGCATGCAGAGATACAAACTATCATAATAAATGTACATTTGTTAGAGAGATATACGTAAAGACTTTGACTTTTCAACGTTTGAAAGGATTAATTCGAAAATCGAATCGTTGTTTTCTATGAAATTGATATATGCATGACTTATGAAATCGTTATGCAAATGAGTAAACAGATGCATACACAAATCATTATATGCATTAGTAATCAAATCGTTATAAACTCATAAACAAATCGATGTACAAATCGTTATGATGTTATAAGCAAATCGATGTACAAATTATTGTGATGTTATAAGCAAATCGATATGCAAATCGTTGTGACGTTATAAGTAAGTCGATGTATAAATCGTTGTCTTTATAAGCAAATCGATGTACAAATCGTTGTGATGTTATAAGCAAATCGATATGCAAATCGTTGTGACGTTATAAGTATGTCGATGTATAAATCGTTATGACTTTATAAGCAAATCGATGTACAAATCGTTATGACTTTATAAGCAAATCTATGTGCAAATCGTTGTGATGTTATAAGCAAATTGATATGCAAATTGTTATGAAAGCAAGTCGATACAATGACTAAAGGAATCGTTACGATGACTAAAGGAATCGTTACAAGAGCAAATCGTTACGATGACTAAAGGAATCGTTACGAGAGAAAATCGTTACGATGACTAAAGGAATTGTTACGAGAGCAAATCGTTACGAACCACTTAACGAATCCTTGTAAGTATAAAATCGTTATGAAACTAAGGAAATCGTTATGACCTATAGTGGAAATCGATGTGTACTTAGACAGATATTGATGCTTTGAACTCTTACTGTTGTAGAGTGATGAATACTTACTTGATTGGCTTGATTTCCCTTGGTTTATTTCCTGTGTTTAGACTTCATAGAAGGTATGTTAGTAACCTTTATCATAGTTTTGTTAATCACCAAAATAGATATGTAATTTATTTAAATTACATGGGGATAAACTGATCATCAATCTCCCCCTTTTTGGTGATGACAAAACTTTAGAATTAGCAAAGATGATCTGAAATAAGTCTAAGCATAATTGAGGAAATAACATAAAAATTAAAATAATGTATTTCAAAAATGCCAATAATAATTTCTCCCCCACAAAATGATGTTATTATGTTTGTGGAGGTACAGTGAGATAGAAAGCAGGAGACAAAAGAGAGGCATAGTGAGAAATAGTTTCCCAGGCCTGCTCCTCCTGCTTTTCAAAAAATTGCCTAAAGAGCCCAGGTTCAATAGAGTAGGAGGGTCCCATGAGGGAAGCCATCCTTCGAAGATGATGTACTAGCTGCTCATCAAGAAGTCGAGCATACTGATCTGAATCAAGGAAGACTTTGAGGAATGAGACTTTCCCAAAACTGGCACAGGCTAGAAATTGATCCATGGAGACAGAATATAAATTCTACTTGCGCTTCAAGTCTATCCGCATAGCTACATAGACCTTGTACCTTTCAACCCAGGTTTGATAAGGATCATGAACAAGATGAATGGAGTTCATGTCCAGAAAGGTAGCAGCTGAAATCTGAGGTTGACTTTCCTTGGCTAGGGACCCATTCACATTGGAGAGCTGCTGAGCAGAAAGAGGATAGAGCTTGGTCCAATCTGCAGGAGATAGTCTTTCACATTCTGACAAAGCAGAGGCAAGAACATCTACAGTGACATGGCCCTGGTGATATTCCCTGAACAGAAACCTGTTGAAGTGCACCAGATACCCTTTCTACACTTTAATTCTGCCCATGACTCTGGCAAAACGCTCAAAGATAATTGAGCCTATAGAGGAATCCATTATAAGAGAGTGAAGAGGGGGAAGAAAGGCAGATTCAGGTAGCTGGAGGGTTGCAAAATCTACTTGGACGACTTCAGTGTGAGCTCCATCTGGTCCAAGTGCTTTAATGGCCTCCATAAACTGTCCCAACTGGATTTCTGGCAAATGGTGAAGATACCGATAATCATTGAAGAGTTTGAAGTGCCTGATCATCCTGATCTCCTTTTGAATGAAAGGGGCCCAGCTGTCCTTATGATGGATGAGGAACCATTCGGATAAGGTCAGGGAATGGTCCCTTGGAGGGAACCTAGTAGATCTGGCAAGTAGAAATTTGTTGTAGAGAATTTTATTGGTCCGAGCCCACTTCTCTTTAGATTGGGATTCGGCTGCAGAGAAGATACTGGATTTTAGGGATTTAGAAAGAAAGGTGTAAGGCAAAATAGTGGTGAGATGGTCGGTGAGATGTAGATGAGGAAGATTAAAGATGGAGGCAAAAACAACTTTTCGGAGGAATTCCCTGTAGAGAGGTTTGTTTGTGGTGACCGCTGTTAGAGAAAACCATAAAGGAGGATAAGAAGGATCTGAGGATTTAGAAAGAGAGGAGGTGATTTTTCGTTTCTTAGGAATAGGACTAGAGGAGTCTGTCCTATGAATATGTTCTCCAACCTTCAGAACATATTGGAGAATGGGTACCTCAAACTCATCATTGATGGCCCTAACGTAGGGACCATTAATTTGAGCATCCTCCTGAATGATAGTAATGAAGGAGGGAGGAGCAGAAGGATGAAGAAGGGAATGAGAGGTGGAAGAAGGTATGACAGTTGGTCCTGAAGAGGAAGGACCAAAGGAGGAGGAGGCTCCAGCTATGAGGAGGCTGGAGGATCCTCAAAAATAGGAGAAGGTGGAGGAATGTGAGTGGAAGAGACAGGAGATGTAGTGGATGGTGAGGGAAATGGGGCTGGAGAGGAGATGACTCTGGGTAGAGGTTGTTTGAAGGGTTGAGGAGCTGGAGGTGCTGTGGAGGATGAGGGTGGAGAAGGAGGGGCTGGTGTCTGAATAGGAGAAGGAGCTGGGGGCTCTGGAGAAATATCTCTCTTTTCAACTTGGACCTGCTCAGATTCAGTCTCCACTGGCCCGGTTGGCTCTGACACATCCTCAATTGGCCCTGTTGGCCCTTTAGCTGATGGCCCGGATGGCCCTGAATTTTCTGAAAACTACCCTGATGATCTTGCATTTTCTTTTGCTGGCCTTGGCCCTGATGGCCCTGCATTACTAGCTGGTTCATCATGAGAGAGATCTGGAGGGGCAGAGGTGGTCTGCACCCTTGAAGAGATGAGCTCCTTGACACTGTCAAACTCACCATTCATCCATCTGCATAACTGCTTGAACATTCTAAAATCATCTCTCAAGCTATGAACTTCAGTGGACAAAGTTCCAAGTTCATTTGATACAGAAGTTTGGCTGATAGAGATGGACTGAATATCTGATTGCATAGATGAGATGGCTTTGCCTTGCTCAACCAACCTTTTAATGACAGGCTTCAAACTAACTTTCTACTGTTTCTTCTTTGACCTTCGATGAGCTACTCGCTTCCCTTTTGGCTTGCCCTTGCAATGGGCTCCACAAAATCAACAGGTTCCTCAGAGAATTGATCATTGATAGAAATATTTTCAGTTCTCTCCCCCTGAGGCTCACTTTCTTTTTCACCCAAAATCTCCCCATCAGCAGGGGCATCTTCCATGGGTGCATCCATCTGGATTGGAGGATTTTCCATCTGACCATCATTGTGGTCTGATACCACATCCTCATTTACTTGATCTTGCTCCCCGTGAACTGCTGCTACCTCTTTCTCAATTGATTGCTCCCCCTGAATAGGAGCATCTCCCATAGGCACATCTTCAGTCTCAATTTCTTGATTTTGCTCCCCCTGAATGGGAGCTTCCTCCATTTCAACTTCAGTGTGGCCTGAGGCCACAGCTTCTGCAATGGGAACCTCACTTGCTACTAGATCCTTCGAGGAGTTATGGATGGATTCTAGTACATCTCTGAGTACTAAGCCTATTCGAGAAGAGGGAGGAGGATCCTCTGAATTGCATCCTACAGGCACAATGTCCTCAGGAGGAATATCCTCGATCTTGCTGCTTGATACTTCTGTTGTTTGATCTTCTTGAACTTCGACTGATGCTGTTGCTACTAGTTCTGCTACTTGGATCTCTTGGGCTTCGCCAAAGTTGGCTTCACCCTCAGCCACAGAGGTCTTCGCCCAAATTCCATTGACAACTGAAAAACCACTTTTCCTTAAATTTCTGAACCGGATTTCTTGGCCCATCTTCTCTGACACATCTCCTATTGTACTTATACCATAGTGCTGAAAAATCTTCATCAGGAGATGGGCATAAGGTAAGGACACATTCAGCTTGCTCTTTGTGTCCCATACCTGAGCGCTTGCAAACTTCATCCTCTCAATCATGAGTTCTGCCGTGTTGATTTCTTGGTTTTTGATGGCCCAGAACATTAAATCTGAATTAGCCCTAGTGCAGGTTGAAAAGGTGGCACTTCTGGGAACCACAATCTGACAAACTAAAAAGTGCAGGATGCGATTGAATGCATTCAATTGGTTTACATCAACCTTGTCATCTTTCAGTCTGAACTCGGGACCAACTATCCCCAAACCCTTTTCTTGGACATTCACAGTGTGAACTCCACTATGTCCGGAGGTACCCACACCAAAGAGAGATGCTAATAGGTCTCGAGTGACCCTAATATGGGTTCCCTTGATCATGGAAGTCAAGGTCCCATTAGCCTCTGATTTCAGACACACATAGAAGGCTTTTACCAGGTCCGGAAAACTTACTTCAGAGATAGTAGCCATCTTCGACCACTTCAATATGTTCAAAGCTTCGACGATGCTCCTCATTCCGTTCTTCTGTAAATCTGCCACATCCACTGCTTTGTGACCGCATAGCTTTATTTTCACAGTCGCAAACCTTACTTGCTGCTCGGTGGTGAGAAATTCGGCTCTGTAGCCCCCGACGCTGCTGGAAACACCAGAGGAGGCCATGGATTCGAATGGAGAAAGTTTCTGGAGGACTGGAAGGAGGATTGGAGCAGAAGCCCTCAAGAAATTTTTCGTGGGAAAAAGATGGAAGCTTGAAATCTCAGAGAGTCGATGCCAGAGTCGATAGGGTATCGCCTCAGGCAGAAGGAAGAAGATGATGAAGAGATGTGAATCGTTGCCGCACAGATTTCAGGAAAATTAAAAGAATGACTTTTAGAATTTAGGGGCGCCATGATGACAGAAAACGGCAAAACTGACTAGATCGATAGGAATAAACTCTTATAAAATAACGAACCATCATGACAAAATTAAAGGAATTAGCATTAATTGGAAGTTTGCTCAAAATTTTGGGAGGGAGAATAATTTAAATTCTGAAAATTAATATTTCAGTTTTAAACAGATACATCTCTCACAATTTACACATACCTAATTCCCTTCTAAGAGAGGTAAATCTCTCTTCAGGTAAGGCCTTTGTGATGATGTCTACTAACTGATTGTTTGTATCAATAAATGAAATATCTATGTTCCCATTTGCTACATGATCATGAATAAAATGATATCTAACCTCAATGTGTTTAGTCCTTGAGTGCTGTACTGGATTCTTGGTCAAATTTATAGCACTGGTGTTGTCACATAATAGTGGAATTGTCTTGATATGTAGCCCATAATCCTCAAGTTGTTGCTTGATCCATAGGAGTTGTGTACAACAATTTCCAGCAGCCACGTACTCAGCTTCAGCTATTGACAGTGCTACTGAATTCTATTTCTTGGAGGACCATGATATCAGACATCCTACAAGGAATTGACAACAACCACTGGTGCTTTTTCTATCTATTTTGCATCCAGCGTAGTCAGCATCCAAGTATCCTACTAAGTTAATTTCACATGATTTTGGATACCAAAGACCTAAGTCATGAGTTCTAGATAAATATCTAAAAATTCTTTTTACTGAAATTAGATGAGATTCTCTAGGATCTGCCTGATACCTAGCACACATGTATACACTAAATAAAATATCAGGTCTACTAGCAGTTAAGTATAGTAAGGATCCTATCATACCTCTATAGATTTTTTGATCTACATTCTTACCATCTTTGTCACTGTCCATTCTTATTGATGTGCTCATAGGTGTTGACAATGGCTTGGCATTGTCAAATCCGAACTTCTTTAAGAGTTCCTTGGTGTACTTAGCTTGGCAGATGTGAGTCCCTTCCTTTCCTTGTTTGATTTGCAATCCAAGGAAGTAGTTGAGCTCTCCCATCATGCTCATCTCGAATTCTCCCTGCATAAGCTTCTCAAAGTACTTGCAAAGAGATTCATCAGTGGAACCAAATATTATGTCATCAACATAGATTTGAACAAGCAATATATGTTTGACCTTGGACTTGATAAATAGTGTATTATCTACTTGACCTCTAATGAAACCATGGTTTAATAGAAATGAGCTAAGCCTTTCATACCAGGCTCTAGGTGCTTGTTTTCAACCATATAGTGCTTTGTGTAGTTTAAAAACATGATTCGGAAATTCAGTGTCATCAAAGCCTGGAGGTTGTTCTACATAGACTTTCTTCTTAATAAAACCATTTAGAAATGCAGACTTTACATCCATTTGAAATAATTTCACATCTAGTGCAGATGCATATGCAAGTAAAATTCTAATAGCCTCAAGTCTAGCTACAGGTGCATAGGTTTCATCGAAATCTATGCCTTCCTCTTGGGAATAGCCTTGAGCTACCAATTTGGCCTTGTTTCTTATGATCACACCAGCTTCATCCAATTTATTTCTGAACACCCATTTGGTGCCAATCACTGGATGATCTGATGGTCTAGGAACAAGTGACCAAACCTGGTTTCTCTTGAACTGATTCAGTTCATCTTGTATGGCTAAAATCCAAGATTCATCAGTGATAGCTTCATTGACTGTCCTAGGCTCTATTTGAGAAACAAAAGCTAAATAGTCACATGGAATTATGTTACCTCTTGTTCTTACCCATACAGATGGATCACCAATGATGTTTCCAGGAGGGTGATCTCTCTTATATCTCCATTCTTTTGGAAGATTTTCATGTTCTATATCCTTTTGTTGCAGGTCTTCTAGAGATGGATCTTCCTTGTAAGACCCGGTTTCCCGGCTTCCGTCCGGTGTCGTGGGATGACTGGCCACTGACGTGTCCAGGCTGGGTGATGCGTTGGTGTCGCGTCGGGGGTGCCCGACGCGATAGTCATCCGTGTCGCGGCGAGCTTGTGGGTCGCGTGTTGGTCGCGCCCTGGTTCTCTGTCGCGTCTTGCTGTCACACCCGGTCAACGAGCCATGACAGTGTTTTGTCATGTTGCGCTGTCCGGTCGTCTGACACCTGTCAGGGTGGCAGGTGTGTCAGTACAGCTTGTCGCGTTATCGCGGTGCCCGTGGGGGGCGCGTTCTTGTCGCGGTCCGTTGACCCGTCGCGTTAAGGTTGTTAACGCGATGGGGCGGTCCGTCGCATTCTGGGTGCTGGGTGCTTAAGGTTCAGGCTGGCTACCCCTTCCCCCTCTCTCTTTTTCTTCCCTTCTCCCTCTCCCTCCGGCGACCTCTTCCTCCCCTCTTCTCCCCTTTGTGTGTTTCAGGTGAGGAGGAGGGCCGTGCGTGGTGTCCCGGTGTCGTGGAGCGTGCGTGGAGCAAGGAGGAGGTGTTCATTCCTACGAGAAGGTCCCTACGGGGTTTGGTTCTTCGTTTGAGGTACGGATTTCTTGTGCCCTCTCCCATCCATGTGGATCGGGAGCTCTCGGGGTTTTGTAGATAGCTTTACTGCTTTCCCCATGCTCCCCTCCCCCGTGTGTGCATGTGTGTGGTTCGTGGGCGACCCCAGGATTGAGGATCCCATTGGTCTGCCTCCCTGCTGGTGTCGCGACCGCACGGTGCGTCGCGACATCAGTAGAGGCGTCGCTCCGGTCGGGCACGACCTTATCGCGGCCCACTTGGAGGTCGCGATAAGGATCGCTGTCACGACCTAGTTTTCCGTCGCGACAGGGTGGCTGTCGTGATGCGCTGCCCCGTCGCATCAGGGTTCGTGTCGAGGCGCCCTTCCCCATTGCGATAGTATCACGACGGCCTGTGGGGGTGCGACAGTGCCTGTGGGTGCCTCGGGTGTTTCCGTGGCCCAATTTTGTGTCGGCGTGTGCCCCAGGGCAGGCTGTGCCCTCAGGACCTTCTGGTAGGGAACGCGGCTGGTTGCCTCCCTGCGTTCAGTGACCGAAGGAGACACCTTCGTGGCCGTGTCCTGGAAATGGTGCCAAAAGGGTCGCATCTGTCTAACAATCGATTGACTGGCAGTCAATCGATTGTTAGCAGAGCGACGAGGTTTCTGTACTTCTGGTAGTGCTCCGAGGTTTTGGCTCTCTCGTGTGTGTTTGCTTGGCCAACGACCCTTTTGAGGGTCCATGCGTGCCTCTCGCTTGCTGGGCTTGTCGTGTGCTACAAGCCAGCGGTTCGGCGTGGTTCTTGTTGTGCTGCCCCGCCTATTCGCCCAGTGCTTGGCACTTGAGGGCTTGTCCCGTTCAGAGGTTGTCTCCATTTCCTGGGACCCCCATCCTCGGGAGCCCGTTGAGGGAGGTATCCGGGCTACGAGTGTGCTCGAGTTGGTAGCCCACGTGAGCGGACTCTGGAGCTGAGGGGAAAACAAGGTTGGATAGCGGCGCTGAGTCGTTTGTAGAGCTCTCTTGTCTAGGTCTGGGACGCCGAGGGGTTCGGAGTGCTTTCCTGGCACAGACCAGACAGTCCCTTGTCTCACTGCCTCTCTCTGCATTGGTTCCAGAGCCACATAGTGGTGTCAGGCATGAGGCCGCAACTTGGCCAGGCTGCGGTGTTGCGTGTGTTGTGTGTTTCTGTGGTGGCTCTGTCTCGCCCTTGCGTGGGGGCGAAGGCAGGAGCTAGGCTAGCGAGTAGAGCGTGCGGACTGCGGGTCCCCCTCTTGGCTGCTAACAGCAGTGGCTTGGTTGCTGTTGTTGTGACGACATTTTTCTCACGATGTTTCCAAGTGTTCCTCGATGCCCGAGCTTGCACGATGGTTATAGCCTGGTTGTGCCTAGTTTCCGCGGGCGTCGTTGGTCTGGCCTTGGGCAGACCCGTGCTTCTAGTGGTTCCCGCTTCGGTGTACTCTCGGTTCTGTGGTCCCATTCTTGGGTGCCAGCCCGTGATGGCACCAGCGTGTGTAGCTTCCCGACTTGGCAGTGTCCGGGGTCCGGGGTGGTTCTGCTTGTGGGCCCTCGACCTTGTAGAGGTCTGAGGTGGCCGTGCTTGCAGTGAGACATCGTTCTCACTTGGTTGTTCCATGGTCTCGGCAGGTGTGCTGAGCACTGCTTCCGCTTTGTGCCCGACTTCGTTGGTTTCTGCGGGAGTCGTGTGTGTGCCACGACCTTGGTTGGTGGTCATGGTGTTGTACTGTTCTCTTCCGCTGCTTAGTATTGTGTCACCAGAATGTCTATCCTGGTTTCCTTGACTTTATTAGTCCCTTCATAGGTGATTCTCAGCATCTCCCACATCTCCATTGCAGATTTGCAAGCTGAGACTCTATTGAACTCTTTCTTGCTAAGAGCACAACACAGGATACTCTTAGCTTTGCAGTTGAGGGAGATCTTCTTTCTATCATCGTCTTTCCAGTTCTATATTGAGTTTAGGACAACGAGATCTCCTTCTTCTATGACTGACCATATCTGAAAATCGAATCCCTGCAAGAAGTACTCCATTCTGGTCTTCCAGTAAGTGTAGTCTTCACCGTCGAAGAGAGGAGGTCGGTTGACAGACTGACCTTCAATGTTTTCTTGAGCTGCCATTTTGATCTTTTCTCTTTAGATCGTTGGATCTTTTTCTTTGTTGAAGAGACTAGCTCTGATACCACTTGTTGCCCAGCTAGCAAGCCCAGAGGGGGGGGTGAATGGGATTCTTAAAAATTATTTAGCACTCGAAACCAGTTCACAAAATAGTCACACAAAACACACTTTGCAGATTGTTAGTGTTAGTGAATCGAAAGATCAAACACACAAAAGCAATCACACGACACAAAGAATTATCTTGGTTCGGATCTCCTCTCCTTAGGAGTCCTACGTCCAGCCCCTAAGCAATATCTCAGGATTTCACTAACAAGGGTACAGTCCCCCTTAAGGACACTACAGCACCCAGCACCCCAACTGGTCTTCCTTCAACCGAAGGGAACAACACCCTGGATACCCCACTAGGTCTTCCTTCAACCGAAGGGAACAATACCTTGGGTACCCCACCAGGTCTTCCTTCACAGACTGAAGGGAACAACATAAGGGAATGTGATCAAAGAGATGATGCCCCTAGATCAAGCTCATAGAACACTGCTTGATCTGAAGCAAGGAGTGAGAAGAAAGAGATCTACAATCAAGGACTCTTCTCAGAACAAAAAGCTCTCTCACAGATCTGAACTTAACACAGAGAGCATGAGCTACGACTGATGGGTGCTTTTGCTTGGCTCCTTGAAAAACTTGCAGAAGATTGAGGGCGTTATCGCTTGTTGTTCAACCACTACTCTGTGTTTCTTGACGCTTCAGGAACTTCATATATCATCTTTTGAAATTCGAACGTTTAAGTGCCCGTTGTCTCTATACATAAGTGTACGTTAGACTACTTGACACTTGGAAGCTTCCAGTCAACAGTCTTTTATCCTTTCATGTACGCAAAGAGAGAGAGAGAGGATCTTCTGTAATCTTCTTTGGCTTCTATTTTGTCCAACGTTGTATGACGGATACTGTCAGAGACCTGCATATATTTAAAACTTGAACAGTAGACAGCTAAGCTGTTTCTTGTTGTCAGTCAACGTCAGAATGAATGTTCATCAAAATAGTAATGCCATTTTGTTGTTCTAAAAGATGTTTATAGAGAAGATACGATAATGGAAGATATTGTCTGCATGCATGCAGAGATACGTACTATCATAATAAATGTACAGCTATCAGAGAGATATATGTGAAGACTTTGACTTTTCAACGTTTGAAAGGATTAGTTCAAAAATCGAATCGTTGTTTTCTATGAAATTGATATATGCATGACTTAGGAAATCGTTATGCAAATGAGTAAACAGATGCATACACAAATCGTTATATGCGTTAGTAATCAAATCGTTATAAAGTCATAAACAAATCGATGTACAAATCGTTATGATGTTATAAGCAAATCGATGTACAAATTGTTGTGATGTTATAAGCAAATCGATATGCAAATCGTTGTGACGTTATAAGTAAGTCGATGTATAAATCGTTATGACTTTATAAGCAAATCGATGTACAAATCGTTGTGATGTCATAAGCAAATCGATATGTAAATCGTTGTGACGTTATAAGTAAGTCGATATATAAATCGTTATGATTTTATAAACAAATCGATGTACAAATCGTTATGACTTTATAAGCAAATCGATGTGCAAATCGTTGTGATGTTATAAGCAAATTGATATGCAAATCGTTATGAAATCAAGTCGATACAATGACTAAAGAAATCGTTACGAGAGCAAATCGTTACGATGACTAAAGGAATCGTTACGAGAGCAAATCGTTACGATGACTAAAGGAATCGTTACTAGAGTAAATCGTTACGAACCACTTAACAAATCCTTGTAAGTATAAAATTGTTATGAAACTAAGGAAATCGTTATGACCTATAGTGGAAATCGATGTGTACTTAGACAAATATTGATGCTTTGAACTCTTACTGTTGTAGAGTGATGAATACTTACTTGATTGGCTTGATTTCCCTTGGTTTATTTCCTGTGTTTAGACTTCGTAGAAGGTATGTTAGTAACCTTTATCATAGTTTTGTTAATCACCAAAATAGATATGTAATTTATTTAAATTACATGGGGATAAACTGATCATCATGAAGGACTTCTTACGGATTTCTCCGGTTTTGTCCGCGAGTTGACCAACCACATCGAATGCCCACATGGCGAAAGGCCATGGAGCAACGAGAGGGTGAAGAGAAGAGGAAAGAGCATGAATTTTGTTACCATGCAATTGGCATTTAGCACAGTGACGGAAAAATGACGACAATCTTCTTCCATGGTAGGCCAATAATAGTGTCTTAGCAACTTTTGGTCAATTGCTCTACCATTGACATGGCCACCACATTCACTGGAGTGAGCGGCTTCAACAATGTTTTGGGATTCGATTTTATCAAGGCAACGGAGGTAAACCCCATTGAGAGATTTCTTGTAGAGGATGCCACCTATGATTTTATAGCGCTCCAAGACGCGGTGAATGGCCCGTCTGTTGGAAGAGGTGGCATAATCTGGGAAGGATCCATCTTTGAGATAGTTCTCGATATCAAAGTACCAGGGATGGCCATCATCGAGGTCGATTTCAGGCTCTTTTGAGAGTGCATGGACTCAGAGGGAGGGAGACTTGAGTTGAGTAAACCAAGGATCAACATGGGAAGGGACTCTTAGTCTTTGGACATAGACAGTTTCAAAGGATTTTCCCAATGCAATAGGAATGGAAGAAGCCAAGGAGGCGAGTGAATCTGCCAAGATGTTTTGAGCCCTAGGAGTGTGGACTAGGGTGAGCTTCCTAAACTGTCGGACTACCTTTCCTACCAATTCATGGTATGGTTTCAACTTGGGATCCCGAGTCTGGTACTTGCTGAGGGACTGCCGAAGTATCAATTGCGAAGCACCGATAATCCTTAACTCCTTGACTCCGAGCAACAGTGCCATTTTCAGCCCAACTAGGAGTGCCTCATACTCGACCACATTATTCGTGGCACGGAAGGTTAATTGGTAGGCGCGTGGAATGACTACCCCTTCCAGTGAGAGGAGGACTGTCCCTATTCCACACCCTTTGGAGTTGAGGGCTCCGTCGAAGTAAAGTATCCATGAAGGTTCACCATCGATAATGGCTCCTAACTCTTCATCCGGAAAACTTTCATCGACAGGAGAATATGAAGGTAAGGGGTGGTGGGCCAAATGTTCGGAAATAGCCTGTCCCTTGACTGATTTTTGGGTGACGTAGGCGATATCAAATTGATTAAGAAAACTTTGCCACCTCACCAAGTGCTCAGTCAGGATGGGCTTCTCAAGCAAGTACCGAATTGGGTCCATACGTGCCAGAAGTTTCACCTCATGAGCTAGGAAATAGTGTTTTTACTTCTGAGCAACCTAGACGACGGCCACACACATTCTTTCCATGGCAGTGTACTTCTTCTCAGCCTCATTGAACAACTTGGATAAGTAGTACACCGCTCTCTCCTTCTTCTCGTCGTCATATTGGGCCAAAACTGCTTCAATTGAATCTTCAGTGGTTGACACATAGAGCAATAAAGGCCGACCCGGGACCAGAGGAGCGAGAACAGGGGGATTGAATAAATAACTCTTCAATTCTTCAAAGGCCTTTTGACATTTATCATTCCAATCAAACTTAGCCTCTCCTTTAAGCATCTCATAGAAGGGCTTGCAACGGATTGAATACTGAGAGATAAATCTCCTAATAAATTGAAGTCTGCCAATTAGCCCTCTAACTTCTCTGATATTCATAGGAGGAGGCATGTCGATTATTGCTTTGGCCTTGTTGGGGTCAATCTCGATTGCCCGCTTACTAACTATGAACCCAAGCAATTTCCCGGAAGATACTCCAAAGACACACTTCTTGGGGTTCATTTTGAGCTTATGTTCTCTAGACCGTTGGAGAACTGCCCGGAGGACCTCAGCATGGCCATGTCGAGTCTTTGATTTAACCAAGACATCATCCACATAGACCTCCATGTGCACATGCATCATGTCGTGAAAAATTGCCATCATTGCCCTTTGATAAGTTGCTCTCGTATTCTTCAATCCGAAGGGCATCACAACATAACAATAGGTCCCCCAAGGCGTTGTGAAAAAAGTGTTCTCCTGGTCTTCCACCGCTAGACGGATTTGGTTATACCCAGAGAAACCATCCATGAATGATAACATCTCAAAGCCGACAGTGTTGTCCACTAGGACATCTATGTGTGGAAGAGGGAAATCGTCCTTTGGGCAAGCACGATTAAGGTCACGGAAATCTATGTAGATCCTAACCTTACCATCCTTCTTCATCACAGGGACGATATTAGCTACCCATTGTGGATAAAGACAACCCTAATGAATTTGGCTTTGTGTAATTTGTCAATCTCCTCTTTGATCTTGAGTGCAAGCTTGGGATGTAGCCTCCTTAGCTTTTGTTTGACGGCCTTTGCATCGGCTTTTAGGACTAACCGGTGTTCGACCAAAGAGGTGTCAAGTCCCGGCATATCCTCGTAGGACCAAGCAAAACCGTCGGAGAATTCTTTAAGGATAGATACAAGGGCTCCTTCTTCCTCTACACTAAAAGTTGGCACTAACCAAGACTACCTTCGGGGACTCTTCGGTGCCAAGATTGACCTCTTTAGTTGGATCATCCGTAGCCATGGTTGGCTCGTCGAACCTCTTTGTGCCGTCCACATAGGAGCTTACTGGGTCCTCTTCTTCTGACCCAAGATCTCTCGGCTCACCCTACTCATCGAAATCTAGAAGATAGACTCCTAAACCATCGTCTACAGAGTCACCTTCTTCAAAATCAGCCTCTACAATGGCAGGCTCCTCAAGAAACTCCGGGACTTGACTCAACTTAGCACACCTCTCAGCCAAGGCCATGACATAGCGGGTAGGAACTTGCCTAACCTTCTCCTTGCGAACACATGGCTGAGAGGAACTATACTCTTCTACACCTAAACAGATGACCAGTCTGTCCCCATGTAATTTTAATTAATTACATATATATTTTGATGATTAACAAAACCAAACAAAAGTTTATCAATTATATCTAATAAAGATTTCATAAGTCTTAAGCATAGGAAAAATACCAAGGTCAAACAAGCCAATAAAGGTATGCATTACTTCTCTAAAGCCTTAATCTTTTCAACATGATATTTCTCTAAGTCCATAACGATTTCCATATAAGCATATCGATTTCAATAGAATTATCATAACGATTTCCCTCCTGGCTGAAAAGTCATGTTGTTTCAAACAAATCGATGCCGTAACGATTCTATAAGTGATTGCAACGATTTCCTTATAAGACTGAAAAGTCATGTTGTTTGAAACAAATCGATGTTGTAATGACTCTATAAGTTACCGTAACGATTTCTTTAGAGCCCGTAACGACTTGCTTGTCACAACGACTCTATAAGTTACCGTAACGATTTCTTTAGAGCCCGTAACGACTTGCTCGTCACAACGACTCTATAAGTTACCGTAATGATTTCTTTAGAACTCGTAACGACTTGCCTGTCGCAACGAATCTATAAGTTGTCGCAACGATTTCTTTAGAAACTCGTAAAGACTTGCATGTCATAACGACTCTATAAGTTATCGTAACGATTTCTTTAGAAAGCGCAACGACTTGCTTGTTGTAACGATTTCATAAGTTACCGCAACGACTTGCTTGTTGTAACAATTTCATAAGTTACCGTAATGACTTCTTTAGAACTCACAACGACTTGCCTATTGTAACGACTTCAGGTTACCATAACGATTTCTTTAGAGTTTATAACGATTTGATAAGAGTTCAGCATGATTTGCTTTGTATAACGATTTGTTAAGTGTTTCACAATGATTTCTTCTGTCTCATAACGACTTGGTCAACCTGACTTATTCATAATGATTTCATAAGTCATATAGTCATCGACTTCATATTAACGTGATATGATCCTTGTTGACTAGTCAAAGTCCACATAGACATCTCTCTGACGCTTTTGCATTTATGAGATCTGAACGTATCTCTGCATGCATGCAGACCATATCATCCTTTATCGTGCCTACTCTGATAACGTCCTTTAGACTTAAGCTATTTGGCACTACTATTTTCATGTCTATTGCTACTGAAGTTGACTGACATCAGAGACAGCTTAGCTGTCTGCTATTTGAGTTTGACATTTGTGCAGACCTCTGATCCAGCTTCACGGTACAACGTTAAACAAATAGAAGCCAACGGATATCTTTGAAGATCTCATCTCTTTGCGTGTTCAAGCAATCAAAAGACTGTTGACTGGAAGCTTCCAAGATTCGAGATGTCATTCAGTCTAACGACTACTCAAAAGAGAGACAACGGACACTTCAACGTCTACATTTCAAATTGAAGAAATAAATTCAAGTCAGAAGAATAGAAGAAAATATCTCTCGCGCATTCAAGCATTCAAATTCTTCTGAAGAAAGTTTAGAGCCAAGAACCATCATTCCTCTTATCTTTTGCTCTTTTACTCTCCACTAGTTTATGAAAATCTTGAGAGAGCCTGTATAGTTCTGAGAGTGTGCCTTGCTTAAAATCTCTTTGCTCTCAGTTCTAGTTGCTTCAGATCCTTGCTTATCAAAAGCTTGATCTAGGGGCTTAGATTTCATTCACTCTCTTTGTGTTGTTCCCTTCGGTTGTGAAGGAAGACCTGGTATGGTATCCAGGGTGTTGTTCCCTTCGGTTGTGAAGGAAGACCTGGTGTGGTATCCAGGGTGTTGTTCCCTTCGGTTGTGAAGGAAGACCTGGTGTGGTATCTAGGGTGTTGGGACCTGGTGTGGTATCCAGGGTGTTGTTCCTTTCGGTTGTGAAGGAAGACCTGGTGTGGTATCTAGGGTGTTGTTCCCTTTGGGTGTGAAGGAAGACCAGCCGAGCTGGGTGTTGTAGCGTCTTTAGGGGGACTGTACCCTAGTTAGTGAAATCCTGAGTTGTTGCTCAGGGACTGGACGTAGGACTCCTAAGGAAAGGAGGTCCGAACCAGGATAAACCTTGTGTTGTGTGATTGTCCTCTTTGTGTGTTTGTTATTTCAACTAACTGTCACTAACCTACTTCGAAGAACGTTTGTGTGAATGTTTTCAGTTACAGGTATCTTCTAGATTATTTTTAAAGACCCATTCACCCCCCCTCTGGGCTCGTCAACTGGGCAACAAGTGGTATCAGAGAGAGTCTCTTCGACAAAGAAAGGATCCAACGATCTGAAGAGTAAAGATCCATGGTAGCCCAAGGCAACATTGAAGGTCAATTTGTCAACCGACCTCCTCTCTTCGATGGTGAAGATTATCCTTACTGGAAGACCAGAATGGAATACTTTCTACAAGGCCACGATTATCAAATTTGGTCCATAGTAGAAGAAGGTGATCTGTTAGTCACAAATGAGAAAGCGCAGTGGACGGATGATGACAGAAAGAAGATCTCCTTGAGCTGCAAAGCAAAGAGCATCTTATGATGTGCTCTAAGTAAAAAGGAATTCAACAGAGTTTCAGCCTGTAAATCCTCAATGGAAATGTGGGAAAAGCTCAGGATTACTTATGAAGGCACAGACAAAGTAAAGGAAACAAGAATCGACATTCTTGTCACTCAATATGAAAGATTTCAGATGCAGTCAAGTGAGTCCATAACTCAAATGTTCAGCCGGTTCACGGACATCACAAATGGACTAACTAGTATGGGGAAAATCTATGAGATGGGAGACATGGTAAGGAAGATACTTAGATCCTTACCGTCCTCATGGACTCCAAAAGTCACAGCAATAGAAGAAGCTAATGACCTGAAGAGAATGTCTGTAGAAAAGCTCATTGGGTCCCTCATGGCCCATGAGATCAATATGGAAAGGCTAGGAGAGTCTTCTAGCAGAAAGAAGCACTCCAACGCCTTAAAAGCTGAAGAAGATTCACCAGATGCAAGTTCAGCTGAAAGCGAAAGTGATACAGATAGCGAGAATGAGGAAACTATGCTATCTAGAAAATTGCAGTGAATTTTAGCTAAAAAGAAGAAATTCCAATCTCGTGGAAGGCACTTCAAAAGGAATAAGGACTTCAAGAAGCCAGATGGAAAAGAAATGAAGAAAGGAGAACCCATCTGCTATGAATGTAAGAAGCCAGGACACATTAAAGCTGAGTGTCCAAAATTTAAGAAGCCAGAGTTCAGGAAGAAGGACAGTTCCAAGAAGTTCAGAAAGTACAAGATGAAGGCGATGGCAGCAGCATGGGAAAACAGTAGTGACTCTGACAGCGAGTCAAGTTCCTGCAGTGATGAAGAAGAGGCAAACTTGGCCTTCATGGCAAATACTGAAGATAAGGTAACTTCTGACTCCTCTTTTGATTCATGCAATGATTCAGATTCTGATAGTTTAGAAGAGGCTTTCAACGAACTATATGAGAAATATAAAGAAGTAACCAAGTTATTAAAAGTAAGCAAGAAAAACATAGTCTGTATAGAAAATACAAACTCAGATCTAAAATCAGAAAATGAACAATTAGAAAGTCAAATAACTGAACTTAAAAGAAGAAATGTACTGTTATGTGAAGACCTAAAAGCTAAGAATGAACAAATAACTAAATTAGAGAAACAAGTAAGTTCAGATGAACTGAAAACTGAAATCAAAACACTAACAGAAGAAAATATACAGTTATCTAGTATATTAGAAAAATTCACTAATGGTAAAAAATCCCTCATATTAAAAGGTGCTAGAAGATCAGGTAAGAAGAAAAATAGTTTAGGATATACACCCCCAGATAATGAAGAAACCATAATCTATCCTAAGACATATCCAACACCAAAATTTGTACCTGAACAAGATATAGCATACAAAGCTGATTTCAAATATATAGAAAAAGTAACTAAGTTATCCTGCTGTAGTCACTGCAATAAGTTAGGACATATTATAACTACATGCCCAACAAGACATAAGAAATGGATATTAAAAGGTAAAATTAATGATACTAACCAATCATGACCCAAAAAAATTTGGGTACCTAAAGCTTGATGTTTTTATTTCAGGTTAACCCTCGAGCATCCAAATGGTATTTAGATAGTGGGTGCTCAAGACACATGTCAGGAAACCAGAAGTTATTCTCTCGTCTCCAAGCTGAAGAAGGAACAATTACTTATGGAGATAATGAGAAAGGAACCGTGATAGGTAGTGGCTCTGTGAATAACAAAGGAAAAACAGTCATAGAAGATGTGCTATTAGTCAAGGGATTGAAGCACAATCTCATTAGCATTAGCCAGCTGTGTGACAGAGGCCATCAAATCAAATTTCAAGAGTCGAAGTGCAGCATACTGAAGGATGGAGCAATCATCTTTGAAGCTAATAGAGAAAAGAATTTGTATGTGCTCTATCTTGAAGAACTCAAGGTTCAAAATGTTTGCCTGGCAGCAAATAAAGATAAATCCATAGAATTATGGCACATATGACTTGGACATTGAAGCATAGATGGCATGAGAAAACTGCTGAAGAAGAATCTTGTGGAAGGTCTACCTAAGGTTAGTACAAAATTGGATGGTGTATGTAAACCTTGTGCTAAGGGAAAGCACACCAAAGGCTCCTTCAAGTCAAAGACGGTGGTGACCACCTCAAAACCCTTGGAGCTCCTTCACATGGATCTATTTGGGCCAATGAGGACTACCAGTCTTGGAGGAAAGAATTTTGGATTTGTCATAGTTGATGACTACTCAAGATTCACATGGGTATCATTCCTAGAACATAAAGATGACACCTTTGAAAATTTCGTCAGCTTCAGTAAGAAAGTTCAAAAAGATCAGAAGTTCAGCATTGTGTCTATCAGATCAGATCATGGTGGTGAATTTCAAAATGAAAAGAATGCTAGATTTTGTGATGATCAGGGAATTGAGCATAATTTCTCAGCACCAAGGACACCACAACAAAATGGTATTGCTGAGAGGAAGAACAGAACCCTATTGGATATGGCAAGAACTATGCTCTCAGAATATGATCTGCCAAGATACTTTTGGGTTGAAGCAGTCAACACAGCAAGCTACATTATCAACCGAGTAATGATCAGGCCAATCCTGAAGAAGACTGCATATGAACTATTCAAAGGGAAGAAGCCAAAGATCAGTCACTTCAGGACCTTTGGATGTCCTTGCTTCATTCACAACAATGGAAAAAAGAACATTGGTAAGTTGGATGCCAAATCAGATGAAGGCATCTTTATGGGGTACACCTCTAAACCCAAAGGCTATAGAGCATTTAACAAACGTACTTTATTGATTGAACAGTCTGTACACATTATTTTTGATGAAACTAACCCTTCCTTGAGAAAGGAAGTAGATAGTGACAATGATGATGCAGAAGAACTATCCAAGAAACTAAAAGATACATCAATTGAGGACAAGGATGATCCACCTCTGGAAGAATTGCAACAAGAAGAAGTTACTCATGAAAACCTTCCAAAGGAGTGGAGATACAAGAAAGATCACCCACTTGAGAATATCATTGGTGATCCATCCATAGGGGTAAGAACATAAGGTAATGTTATTCCTTGTGATTACCTAGCTTTTGTTTCTCAAATAGAGCCTAGGACAGTCAATGAAGCTCTTTCTGATGAATCTTGGATAGTAGCCATGCAAGATGAATTAAATCAATTCAAGAGAAATCAAGTATGGTCACTTGTTCCTAGACCATCAGACCATCCAGTCATTGGCACCAAATGGGTGTTCAGAAATAAACTGGATGAAACTGGTGCAATCTTAAGAAACAAGTCCAGATTGGTAGCTTAAGGCTATTCTCAAGAGGAAGGCATAGATTTCGATGAAACCTATGCACCTGTAGCTAGATTTGAGGGCATTAGAATATTACTTGCATATGCATCTGCTTTGAATTTAACACTATTTCAAATGGATGTTAAATCCGCCTTTTTAAACGGGTTTATAAAAGAGGAAGTTTATGTGGAGCAACCTCCGGGTTTTGATGACACAGAATTTCTCAAACATGTTTTCAAACTTCACAAGGCTTTATATGGTTTAAAGCAAGCACCTAGAGCCTGGTATGAAAGGCTTAGTTCTTTTCTTTTAAACCATGGTTTCAGTAGAGGTCAAGTAGATAGTACTCTTTTTATAAAGTCAAAGGTCAAACACATCCTATTAGTTCAAATCTACGTAGATGATATCATTTTTGGTTCTACTGATGAATCTCTTTGCAAGTATTTTGAAAAGTTAATGCAGGGAGAATTTGAAATGAGTATGATGGGAGAATGCAACTATTTCCTTGGACTTCAAATCAGACAAGGAAAGGAAGGAACTCACATCTGTCAAGCAAAGTACACAAAAGAACTCTTGAAGAAACTTGGATTCGAAAATACCAAGTCACTGTCAACACCAATGAGTACATCAACAAGAATGGACAGTGACAAAGATGGTAAGAAAGTAGATCAAAAGACCTACAGAGGTATGATAGGTTCACTCCTTTATTTAACAGCTAGTAGACCTGATATTTTATTTAGTGTATGCATGTGTGCTAGATATCAGGCAGATCCTAAGGAATCACATTTAATCTCTGTGAAAAGAATATTTAGATATTTAGCAAAATCTCATGAGTTAGGTCTATGGTATCCAAAACATTGTGAAATTAACTTAGTAGGTTACTCTGATGTTGACTATGCTGGATGCAAATTAGATATAAAAAGCACCAGTGGTGGTTGTCAATTTCTTGCAAGATGTTTAATATCCTAGTCTTCAAAGAAACAAAATTCAGTAGCACTATCTACTGCTGAAGCTGAGTACGTAGTTGCTGGAAATTGTTGTACACAACTCTTATGGATAAAGCAACAACTTGAAGATTTCGGTTTAAACATCACATCCATCTCACTGCTGTGTGACAACACTAGTGCCATTAATCTCACGAAGAATCCAGTTCAGCACTCAAGGACCAAACATATTGAGGTTAGATATCATTTTATTCGTGATCATGTTACAAATGGAAATATTGAAATATCCTTTATTGATACAAATGGCCAATTAGCAGACATTTTCACAAAAGCCTTACCTGAAGAGAGATTTACATCTCTTAGAAGGGAATTAGGCATGTGCAATTTGTGATAAAAGTTTGCTTACAAATGGCACATTAAAATTTCAGAATTAAGTAATTCTTCCCTCCATGGCATTAAGCAAAAGAAATTCAAATTATCTTTTGTAACCGCTCTCTCATTGAAGTCGGTTTGAATAGTCAAAACCTTTTGTCGTTTTCCACCGCCTTTTGGCGCCTCACTTTCCACAGTGCATTAATTTATTCCAAAATAAATAGGATAACGATTCGTATCCCGTCTTCAACCTTTTTCCCTCTTTCGTCTGGTTACTCTGTCGATGCCCTAGCCGCTTTGACATCGACTCTCTGCTATCTTTTGAAGCTTCTCTCCTCTTCCCGCGAAATTTCTTGGGGGCTTTCATTCCTCCTTCCTTCTCAACCCTCCAGAAAACTCCCTTACTTGATTACATGGCCGCATCAGCTGTTCTCGGAAGTTTAGGTGGCTATAGTGCCAAGTTCCTTACTTCTGACCAGCAGGAGAGATTCCAATTCGTGAAGACCAAAGTGTGTGGGAACAAGGCAGTGGACGTTGCTGATCTTGAAAATGGTATGCACAGTGTCATTGAAGTGTTGTTCAGGATGAAGTGGATGGAAGTAGTAATCTTCTCCGAGGTAAGTTATCCAGACCTCGTGAAGACCTTTTTCGTATGTTTGAAGGCTCAAGAAAATGGGTCCCTGGTTTCATATGTCAAGGGAACCCATATCAAGATAGACTGTGAGCTCTTGCATGCATTGTTTGGAGTAACAACATCCGGGTTTAGTGGGGTTCACTCCGTGCACACCCAGGTTAAAGGTCTTGGTATCATAGGACCTGGGTTCAGACTGAGGGATGGAAAACTAGATATCAACCAGTTAAATGCCTTCAACCGCCTCCTTCACTATATTATCTGCCAAATTCTAGTTCCGAGAAGTGCAACTTTCTCTTCCTGCACCAAGGCAGACTCAGACATGATGTACTGGGCCATACAGAACAAAGATATTAACATGGCCGAAATGATGATGGAGAGAATGAAATTTGCCAGTGATCAGATTTGGGACACTAAATCGAAGCTTAATGTTTCCTTTCCATATGCACATTTGCTTACCAAGGTCTTCAAGCACTTTGGTATTGATCTAGCAGGAGCAGTTGTTGAGCAGATGGGCAAACCAATCAAGTCCAGAAATCTCCGTAAAAGTGGTTTCTCAGTCAGAGATGGCGCTTGGTCTAAGATCTCTGTGGCCCAGGGAGAGGCCATTATAGGAGACATTCCTGATATTCCTGATGTTCAGGAAGAAGTAGCAGAGCATCCTCAAGCAGAAGCAGCAGTAGAGCAACCTTCAGAACCAGCTGCAGAGCAAGTAGAGCGAGCAGAGCTAGCAGGGTCACAAGCAGTTGAAGTTGAATCTCAATCTCCAGTGGCCCCCGTAGCTTCAGTAGAGGAAGCTGTGGCATCAGGCCACATTGAAGAGCAGGAGCAAGCATCTGCTCCCGGAGGGACTGTTTTGGAAGAGGCTCCTATTCAGGGGGAGCATGAGAGGATTATTGTGGATGCTCCCATTGAGGTGGAGCAACTGAAGGAAGGCGAAGCAGGAACCTCTGTGGCAGAAGAAACCTTTCCAATGGCTGATGCCCCTGTCAGTAAAGAACCCTACGCAACTCATGCTGGAATTCAGGAACCTGCTGAGAGGAGAAGCAAGACGATTGCTCATAAAAGGCAGAGGAAGATTCTGAGAAAAGTAAATTTGAAGCCTATCTTAAAAAGATTGGACGTTCAAGATGAGAACCTGGGCTTGGTGCAATCCTCTGTAAATACCATTCTTGAGAATCAGGCATCGACCTCCAAGGAATTCTCTCAGATAAGAAATGCAATGAAATGGTTTAATAAGGAAATGGGCGAGATGAAGAGTCTGCTCTCTAAGTTATTGTTGGCAGCTGATAATTCAGATCCTCCTCCCTCTTCTCCTCAGCGCCATTCAGAGGCTGCTCCTAGGCCATCAGGGCCATTGGTTGAAGTGGTTGGGCCATCAGGGCCATTAGTCCAACAAGCTGGGCCATCAGGGCCATTAGTCCAAGAAGCTGGGCCATCAGGGCCATTGGTTGAAGAGGTTGGGCCATCAGGGTCATTAGTCCAAGAAGCTGGGCCATCAGGGCCATTGGTTGAAGAGGTTGGGCCTTCAGGGCCATCAGTTCAAGCAAGTGGGCCATCCGGGCCAGAAGTCTCCAAGGATGGGCAGGCTACTGTAGTTGAGTCAGTTGTAGCTTCTGAAGCCCCAGAGTCTTCATCGCTTGCCACTCCAGCCACTTTCTCACCACCATCCTCTTCCACAGCACCTCCAGCTCCATCCACCTTCAAACACCCCATGTCCCGCACAATCACCTCACCAACACCTTTTCTATCTCCATCTTCTCTTTCTCCTACTCCTCCTTCCAGCATTCCCTCACCTCCATCTATCTCTCAAAACCCTCCAGCCTCCACATCAGCTGGAGAAGCCTCCTCATCTGGTCCTCATTCCACCAGATCCTCATCCACCTTTGATCCACACTCTCTTCTCTATCCTTCTACTCTACCTTCCTCCTTTACATTCATTCCTGAAAATCCTCAACTGGCCAGTGTCTTCTCCTCCCAAGTTGAAGATGAGTTTGAACGATCCACACTCATCTCCATTCTGGTAGTTGCCACTCACGTTCACAGGACTACTCCTCCTAGTCCTGTTAAGAAAAAGAGAAAACTCTCCTCCTCTGTGGCTCTAGCCTCATCTCCTAAGTTTCCTCCTCTTTGGTTCTCCCTCACTGTTGAAAATAGAAGGAGACCAATCTACTGTGAATACCTCCAAAAATGCATTCGTTCCACCATTTTTGGTATTCCCCATCTCAACCTCACTGATCATCTCAACATTGTTCTTCCTTTGAGCAATCTGTCCAAGCACAATCAATCTCAAATTTTCAAGTTGGCTGAGTGCAAGTCTGAAGATCAGTGGGCAAACGGGCACAAGACTCTCTACAGTAAATACCTTACTGCCAGAGGTGACAGTATTTCCAGCCGGAATCACTCTCTCTCTCTCTCTGAGTGGTTTGTCCTTCATCACCAAGCTACCTGGGGTCCGTTCATTCTTAAAGAGATCAGAATAGCTAAATACTTTCAACTCTTTAATGATTACTGCTATCTGCACAAGATTTCTGAGGTGCAGTTTGGTCAATTCCATGGAGCTCTTACTACTCTTCAGACAGAACATCCTATCAATTGCTCCTTCCAAGTGGAACTCTCATCTCTACGCATGCCAGATATGGTTTTCCTTCCCAATTTGCATTCTCTAGTCTTTGATTCCTCTGTCGGCTCTCATGCCTTTGAGAGATTTTCTCGAGTAATGGGACATCAGTCAGCTAAGCAAGGCCGTCTCCCCTCCTTTCAGCACTTCATCTTCCGGGAATATCACTTGGGTCACATCTCCTCTGAAGTTCTAGCTCCATTACACTCAGAATGTGAAAGGTTCCTACCTTCAGAATGGGAAACGCACTATCGTCAATCTGCTCTCCAGTTAGCCGCTGTTAACCGTGACCTGCTTAGGGCTAACAAGCCCTCTTTGTCTGCTGAAGCTTTCTTAGATCTAAACTCCATTAATCCAGTTCAAGACCTGTATGTTCAATGGGCAGCAAGATATTCTGCTTTCCTTGATTTGAAGAAGGATCTGCATGATCATCAGATTTTCTACCCTATCTCTCTTGATCGTTTCCTTCAGCGTGCTAGCTTTAGCACGAGCAGCTACTTTAGATTCCTGCTTGACCAGGATGCGTATGCGCTCCAATTGGAAGAACAGAGGCAACTCTATCTTAAGCGCATGATTCCCACCATGGGTGACTCCTTCTCTATCGAACCTGGAGTTTTCCATCAACTCTTTGAAGATCAGGAGCTTAAGGCCTGGGATCTCATATCGCAGCATGCCTCTCTTCTGTCTCCTCTTTTTTATTTACCTATACCTCCTCAAAGTTAATGGAATGACCTTCCGTATACTCCCATTCTCTTTCTCTTTTCTTTCTTTGTCAAAGATTATCTTTTTGCTTAGTGACAAAAAGGGGGAGAAAATAGCATGTTTGAAATATTCATCCACATGTTCATTTCTTTAGAACTAATTTCAGATACTTTTATTCATGCTTATTGTTCAGTTTTGTCATCACCAAAAAGGGGGAGATTGATGACCAGTCTGTCCCCATATAATTTTAATTAATTACATATATTTTTTGATGATTAACAAAACCAAACAAAAGTTTATCAATTATATCTAATGAATATTTCATAAGTCTTAAGCACAGGAAAAATACCAAGGTTAAACAAGCCAATAAAGGTATGCATTACTTCTCTGAAGCCTTAATCTTTTCAACATGATATTTCTCTAAGTCCATAACGATTTCCTTATAAGCATATCGATTTCAATAGAATTATCATAACGATTTCCCTCCTGGCTGAAAAGTCATGTTGTTTCAAACAAATCAATGTCGTAATGATTCTATAAGTGATCGCAACGATTTCCTTATAAGACTGAAAAGTCATGTTGTTTCAAACAAATCGATGTTGTAACGACTCTATAGGTTACCGTAACGATTTCTTTAAAGCTCGTAACGACTTGCTCGTCACAACGACTCTATAAGTTACCGTAATGATTTCTTTAGAACTCGTAACGACTTGCCTGTCGCAACGACTCTATAAGTTGTCGCAACGATTTCTTTAGAAACTCGTAACGACTTTCCTGTCATAACGACTCTATAAGTTATCGTAACGATTTCTTTAGAAAGTGCAACAACTTGCTTGTTGTAACGATTTCATAAGTTACCGCAACGACTTGCTTGTTGTAATGATTTTAGAAGTTACTGTAACGACTTATTTAGAACTCGCAACGACTTGCCTATTGTAACGACTTCAGGTTACCGTAACGATTTCTTTAGAGTTTATAACGATTTGATAAGTGTTCACAACGATTTGCTTTGTATAACGATTTGTTAAGTGTTTCACAACGATTTCTTCTGTCTCATAACGACTTGGTCAACCTGACTTATTCATAATGATTTCATAAGTCATATAGTCATCGACTTCATATTAACGTGATATGATCCTTGTTGACTAGTCAAAGTCCACGTAGACATCTCTCTGACGCTTTTGCATTTATGAGATCTGAACGTATCTCTGCATGCATGCAGACCATATCATCCTTTATTGTGCCTACTCTGATAACGTCCTTTAGACTTAAGCTATTTGGCACTACTATTTTCATGTCTATTGCTACTGACGTTGACTGACATCACAGACAGCTTAGCTGTCTGCTATTTGAGTTTGACATTTGTGCAGACTCTGATCCAACTTCACGGTACAACGTTAAACAAATAGAAGCCAACGGATATCTTTGAAGATCTCATCTCTTTGCGTGTTCAAGCAATCAGAAGACTGTTGACTGGAAGCTTCCAAGATTCGAGATGTCATTCAGTCTAACGACTACTCAAAAGAGAGACAACGGACACTTCAACGTCTACATTTCAAATTGAAGATATAAATTCAAGTCAAAAGAATAGAAGAAAATATCTCTCGCGCATTCAAGCATTCAAATTCTTCTGAAGAAAGTTTAGAGCCAAGAACCATCATTCCTCTTATCTTTTGCTCTTTTGCTCTCCACTAGTTTGTGAAAATCTTGAGAGAGCCTGTATAGTTCTGAGAGTGTGCCTTGCTTAAAATCTCTTTGCTCTTAGTTCTAGTTGCTTCAGATCCTTGCTTATCAAAAGCTTGATCTAGGGGCTTAGATTTCATTCACTCTCTTTGTGTTGTTCCCTTCGGTTGTGAAGGAAGACCTGGTGTAGTATCCAGGGTGTTGTTCCCTTCGGTTGTGAAGGAAGACTTGGTGTGGTATCCAGGGTGTTGTTCCCTTCGGTTGTGAAGGAAGACCTGGTGTGGTATCCAGGGTGTTGTTCCCTTTGGGTGTGAAGGAAGACCAGCCGAGCTGGATGTTGTAGCATGCTTAGGGGGACTGTACCCTAGTTAGTGAAATCCTGAGTTGTTGCTCAGGGACTGGACGTAGGACTCCTAAGGAAACGAGGTCCAAACCAGGATAAACCTTGTGTTGTGTGATTGTCCTCTTTGTGTGTTTGTTATTTCAACTAATTGTCACTAACCTACTTCGAAGAACGTTTGTGTGAATGTTTTCAGTTACAGGTATCTTCTAGATTATTTTTAAAGACCCATTCACCCCCCCTGGGCTCGTCAACTGGGCAACATAAACCTGACCCTAGACCTGACTCTAAGCCTGAATCTAAACTAGACTCTAAACTCCTATGCAGAGGACTACTATGTACAAAACTATGTACAGGGGGAGTGCCCTCAGATGGGTTGGAGTGGGAATTTAGGCTGGAATGCGTCGGCCCCTGGCTGAGCAGAAGAGACTCTAAAGAGGAAGGGTACTCGACGGAGACCTCGCATTCCCACCTTTGAAAATTGGCATTTTTTTTGGGAGTCAAGGCCCAGAACCATGAGTTGTTGACTCAAGGTAGCCTCGACTGGCCAGGTGAGGAATGGAGGGAGGACAAGAGGAGGAAGAAGAGAGGAAGAAGTGGATGGAGGAGGAGAGTGAGGTGCCGGGCACATCTCAGTGGTGGGAGATTGTGAAGGAGATGGAGGGGATGAAGGTGATGAGGAGGGAGATGGAGAGTCAGAACCAAAGAGCAAAAGAAGGCCAAAGTCTTCACAGATCTCCTCAAACTCGGCATCTTCTTTTTCTTCTTCACTCTCGGAGTCGGACATCTCCTCTACCACAGGTTCCCGAGTTCCCGGTTGGAGGGGCCCCTGAACGAAATGCTCCTTCAGGGTCCAAGTCAGAGGTTGATAGGGGATGAATGGGTCCGGGTGAACCGGATCCGGATGAAAGCCTAAGCTAGCCCTATCTAACAGCCTTCTTCTCTGCATACTACGAATAGGACCCTGCTCGTTCCTACCCAACCCTCAGCCATGTATGTAGCCGATCTTAGCCATCACTTCCCAACCTTTCCCTTGGGGACATGGGATACGCTCAAATTCTTCATCCATTATGGGGGGTTGGTTCAAATCAAGGGGAAAGGGAAGATCAAAGATGGACATGACCGGCTTCTTCCCCATGTCTGGAATGAAAAGGTGCGGCATCTGCCCTGAAGTGATGGAATTGAGGGTTTCCAAGATAGGAATGCTCTTGAACTTGATAACCCGCCCATTGAAGGGAAATTTGAAGCATTGGTGGGTAGTAGAAGGGACCCCTAGAGTTTGTTCTAGCCAAGGACGCCCAAGGATGGCCTTGTAGGCCAGATCAACGTCTAAGACTAGAAAATCAGAAGACATGGTGACGGGTCCTATCTCGAGCTGAAGAGCGATCTTACCTTTGGCAACCCTCTTGGAGTTGTCATATGCAGCAATTGTGGAGCAGACTTTCTCTAGATTATCCTCTCCCAGACCTAATTGCATTAGGGTCTTCACAGGACACACATTGATAGATGCCCCGGTGTCGATAAGAGTGGAATCTACCAAAACCCCGTTGAGGGTGACAGTAAGACAGAGAGGAAGAGATCGACATTCGGGGGCGGCAAGATCTTTGTTCGAGAAGGAGATTGATGGTCCTTGGGTTAGGGAGAGAATAGCATTAGTGACTCCACTGGGAGGAAGGTCATCGTTGACCATGATCTTCTGGAGGAATTGGAGGAGGGTGGACTGAAGAGACGGAGATCTCCGAATTAATTCCAAAATAGACACCCTTGCGGGAGTCTTATCCAAGTGTTGCAGAATGTCATATTCGGTGCCGGCAGGTGGTGGTGGTCCACTATCCTCCTCATCATGAGATGACCACAGAGGGGGAGGAACAATCCGATTCCGGAGTGTGACATGAACGTCTTCCTGGGATTTAGGGAGGATAAGTTGGAGAGGTCTGGTTCCATGGGTGGACGGCTCATAGACAGGGGAAACAGGAATGGAAGGGTAGGCTTCCTGACATGCGGGTCGGATAAGAACTAAAGGCCGTTCTTCTAAAATGATGTCTACGGTTGTGGAGGGCTCTTCAAACTCTACAGGGGGACACAGGTACCATTCGTCAAAATCTTCTACCCCCCACTTTTGTTCTCTCCTCACGACCCGTGGTTCAGAATGTGTCATGGTATGGACATTTTCTTGGGACTTAGAGGAGGATGGATTGTTGCTTTGGTGGTTGGGGAGAGGGTTTTGGACAATGCCAAGGTCCCTTTTTGTGTACCTAGACTTGGCTATGTCCACTTTGACGTCCTCCCAGTTTATCCTACCTTGATCGTTCATGTCATACACCCAGTCACGGAAAATGAAGCAGTTGTGGAGTTCGTGACCATGGGCTCTATGATAAGGACAGTATTTTGAGGTATTCGCCCTTGGATTGACGCTTTCCCTTTGTGGGGGGAGTCGGATAGCTTCACAAGACATGAGGGCGAAGAATACGTCCTCGAGGGTCTCAGGGAGAGGAGGGTAGTGAGACCTTTTGGGACCGGGCCGGGTGTAGCTAGGAGGAGGAGGAACAGCGGAATAAGGCTTGGAGGGGTGTGACAGGAATTGGTGAGGATTAGAAGGGGGGTTGGAGGGTTTGTTAGGAGGCCTCAGCGGCTGACTGAAGCACTGAAAGATTCGTTGACGGTCACCCCCTCGGTGGTAGGTGCCACGGGAGCCTTACGTCCCTTGGGCTTCCCTTCGAAGAAATGTGGAAGAGAGGAGTCCTTGATCTGATTCTGAACTACCCTAGCTCGATTATAAAGATGTGCGAAGGAGGGGAACTCACTTAGCATCAAAACAGAGCGGAGTAAAGGGGTGGTGTTGGTGACTAGCATGGTTATGGCTTGAGACTCCAGGATGGGTATGTCGGCTCTTGAAGCCATGGATCTCCATCAGTTTGCAAAGGTAACAAAGTCTTCATCCAGCTTCATCTTTTCTACCACAAAGTCGGGAAGTGTAGGGACTTGAGTGGCCATGTATGAGAAATGCGAGATGAATCGCTCGGAGACAATGTCAAAATTGATAAGGTCCGACACGGGTAAAGAGGTGAACCACCTCAAGGCCTCCCCTTCTAACGATTGTTGGAAGAGGTGGACTAAAAGAACCCAATCATATAACCACCGATGGGAATCCATGGTAAAGCCAGCAAGGTGGAATTGAGGGTCAGAGGTGCCGTCATACTTGCGGTATTTCGGAGCCTTGAAACCTGGAGGGAAGTAAGCATTGTGGAGCTTGCAGTAGTTCAGGAGAGAGTGAGGCTTAGAGAGGGACAGGGACTCAGCCAAGAGCCTCCTAATAAGACCCTCCATCTCCGACCGAGAGATGGATTTGGATTGAGAGGGGGGTGTGGACTGAACATTGGGTGGATAGGAGAAAGGAGGAGTTGGGACAGATAGGTAAAGGAATGGAAGGGTTCAGAGTGGAAATGGGGACGGGGGAGATGGGAACCCGTGAAGGAGTGACGGGCCTAGGAGCGGGCCTAGATAAAGAAGCATGGAAAGGAGAAGGGGATGGAGGGGAAGGAGAGGCCGCTGCCCTGACAGTATGCTTAGAAAGCATTGATATGATGTCCTCGGGTGAATAGCGGGAGAGGAGCTTGGAGAATTCAGGGTCTTCCTGAGCATATTGAGCATATGTGCGGTTGACCCTTAGACTCACACTCCCCTCATTATCAGCTTGAGAGAAGGAGGACTGAACTGATTCTTCGGGTTGGATATCAGTGTTAACCATTCCGACAAATTCACCATTGAAATTATCATGGATAACATCATCATATTCGAATGCCGGATTGTTAGTCATATCGCAAGAGTTCAATCAAGAGTCCATTTAATCAACACAACCTACCGATTTTAAGATGGTTTAGTTGATTAATTACACTGTTATCAGGAAGAAAGTGGATCTCTACCAAACAATGTTATCAAACAACGTCTCAAAATTTTAGAGATTGAAGTTGTGTGTTAAATAACTTTTGTAAAAGGCCAATTTCTCTCACTCCTCACTCAAAGCCGGGTGAATGGGTAGACTAAATGGGAAGGGTAAAGGTTCTCCTGCCCCGTACCATGAGGGAATCCACGAAATTTAGGGACTTATAGAGTTCCCCTTGGAATCAACCCGATTTACCCGAGAGGGAATCCCCGAGTAAAAGGTTGTAAATCAAGGACGGGCTATCCTAGAATGTGTGGGGAGGCTAGAATAGGGAAGAAGAAAGACCCCCTCATGACTGAGGACCGTTAGGAATCAGACAGGAAGCAAACAGAAAGCAAAATAGATCAAAACAGTCAAAAAACAGGTTTCTATGAAATAAACAGCAAGCATATGGATGCTCAGTTCATCAAAAACATATTGACGGCATGATCGACTGACGTGGAGTACGTGTAAATGGCCAGATAAGTGGACGTTAAACAGAACTAAACGACAGGAGAAGTTGACACTTGGGTAGACGGCGGACTCGATTGCCGTTTACCTGGATACAGAATGAAACCGTGGCAGCACTGCTTGTCCCACCATGATCGCCAGAAGAGAGCTGTGGATGCTTTGTTTGCCGTCCCCTGCCGACGGTGTGTCCTCCGGAGGCTCACGAACGTTGCTGCTCCCTCGTTGGCGATGAGGGGTTATTGGTTGACTTCGTTGACTCCTTGGTTGACTGAGTTGACTATGGAGGAAACAAAGAAACCAACAAAAGAAAGGGAGATGTGATCGCAAGGGCCTTACCTGTGCCCAAGGGGATGTTGTGACCACGTTGGTGACGCTGCCTCGCGTAGCGGATGAGTGTGGGACTTCAACTTCTCCTTCTTCGGCCGGATAAAGAACGAGAGCTCCACGGTCTTCTTTGATGCGTTCCTTCCACAAAAAGAGACTCTATTAGACTAAATGAGGTGTGGTAAATGTGCTAAACAGAAGAAGAAAGCCCAAAAGGAGAGCCCCGTACTGATTTCGGACTTGAGAAGAGGGGTGGCCAAGTGCTATGACCACCCTTCTTCCCTCCATTTTTGGTTGGGAAACCCCTTTATAGGTGTGTAGGAGGGTGTCCTACGTGCCTAGGGTGTGTTTGTGGGTGTGTGTGACATGCAAAAACTAAAGGAAGAGAAGAGGGGAAGAGAGAAAGAGGAGGGAGATGATCCTCGTTTCTGGTCATGGTTGACTCCTTGCTGGGCTCCTCCAATCCTTGGTGAAGCCTCCTAGATGCCCCAGATGATGAGAAGAAGAAGAGAAGGAAGGGTGTGAGCTTGGTTGCAATTTTCTCTGTCCTCTCTCAAAGTAGCATGGTGTGGACGTCCGGCCTCCTCTCCCCTTTGGTTAGAAGGCCAGAGGGTGAGTTATATAGACAGTGGGGGTCGTAGATAGGGTGCCTAGGATGCTAAGTGTGAAGAAACACACTTGCACACTTGGCAATCCATGTGTTTAAGCTCCAACCAATGAGGGGAGGCCAAGTAGGATTTTTACTGGGTCAATGGGGAGCCAAGGTGGCCCATATACCCGTTGGGAACGGCTATATGCGTTGCATGGCCGAGAGAATGGCGCAAGTGGGTTGGAATCTCGGGCAGTTGCGTAGACCAGGTAAACCATATTGACGTCAAACGACGATGCCGCCAACCCCATGCAGGTGTCAACATATGTGGACGCCAACTAGAGTCGGCGTCCAGGGGGAATGCCGCCAACATGAAGTCAGCGGCAGTCGATGCTGCCGTCTACATGGGATCTGAGGCAAGTCAACAAATGGTCAAACGGGCCTTATTGGGCCATGGAACCACGTGGGGATGGGCCAAATCTCGCGTCTACAGCTGCATCTGGAATCTCTCATACTGAGTCACCAAGATGTCTATTTTTGTCTCTTTCACTTTATCTGTGCCTTCATACGTGATCCTCAGCTTCTCCCACATCTCCATTACGGATTTGCAGGTTGAGATCCTGTTGAACTCCTTCTTGCTAAGAGCACAACATAGTATGCTCTTTGCTTTGCAGTTAAGAGAGATCTTTTTCTTGTCATCTTCTGTCCACTTATCTTTCTTGTTAGTGACTAGAAGGTCTCCTTCTTCTATAATTGACCAAATTTGATAGTCAAGCCCTTGAAGGAAGAATTCCATTCTGGTCTTCCGGTAGGTGTAGTCTTCACCATCGAACAATGGTGGTCTGTTGACGGACTGACCCTCGAAGTGACCTTCAGCTGTCATTTAATTATTTCTCTTCAGATCGTGAGATCTTCTTTGTTGAAGAGACTTGGCTCTGATACCACTTGTTGCCCAGCTAGCAAGCCCAGAGAGGGGGTGAATGGGATTCTTAAATTTCAAATAGCATTAAAACCTGTCAACAAACGTTCAACACAAAACACTACGTTCGATTGTTAGTGTTAGAAATAAAGAAGACAACGAACACAAGCATGCAATCACACAACACATGAATTTTTATCCTGGTTCGGACTTCCTATCCCAAGGAGTCCTACGTCCAGTCCCCGAGCAACAACTCAGGATTCCACTAGCCAAGGGTACAGTCCCTCTCAAGGACAATTACACATCCAGCCACAGCTGGCCTTCTCTTCACAGCCCGAAGAGGTATACAACACCCTGATACACAGGTCTTCCTTCAACACGAAGGGAATACACACCACCTGCTTCCAATAGGTCTTCTCTTCACAACCTGAAGAGGAACTTCACAAGAATGTCAAAGAGGCTGATTGCCTCTAGACCTGGCTTACAACAGATACCAAATCTGAGGCATAGACTGAGAGAGAAAGATCTACAATGGAAAAGTCTCTCAGAACTCAATGGCTCTCCAAAGTTTAAGATCAAGAAGAACGGAGAGCAAGAGCTATAGATGATTGGAATGAAAACAAGAAGCTCTTTCGCTAAGACTCTATGACTTCAGGGAATTTTCGTTGAGATTATTGAACACTTCAAAAGTTCAAAAGTCCTACTTTATGGAGTCATCAGTCTTCTATAAATATCCTTCTCTTTGAACAAATATATCCGTTGAAGTGTCTGTTGTCTCTAGGTTGGATGCTCGTTAGACTGCATGGTTCGTCGAGTACGACAGGTGTGCTTGCAGTCATTTAATGCTTTACGCTCCATGCACGCAAGGAGAAGATCCATCTTGATATCCTTCAGCTTCTATTTTGTCCAACGTTGTATGATATGGTACTGGCAGAGACCTGCACACATTAAATGCCAAGGCATAGACATCTATGCTATCTCTTGTTGTCAGTCAACGTTAGAATTCATGTAGTAAGACTCTTCACCGAAATAGAAATGTCATTCTACTTTCTGAAAAGTGTTTCTTATAGAAACATAAGACTAGAAGGAAATGAGCAGATGATGTGAACATTCATAATAAATGTAAGGATATTTGAGAAACACGCGGGAAGACTTTAACTTTCATGATATTTAAAAATATGTATGAAGTCATGAAGTTGTTGTGATAATGAAACAATTGTTCAACTTATGAAATCGTCGTGTGAACAAGCAAGTCGGTGTTTATGTAAATCGTTATTCATCCATAAATAAATCGATGTGAATACAAGTCGTTATACAGATATAAGCAAGTTGTTATAAGCAAATCGTTGTGAGCAAATCGTTGTTTCACACATAAGCAAATCGTTGCAGGTATCGAATCATTGTTTTACTTATCGAATCAATGCAGTGATCAAATCGTTGTTTGCTTTATCGAATCGTTACACTGACCAAGTCATTATTGTGACTTATCGAATCGTTATAGCAACCAAATCATTGTGTAACTCATCGAGTCGTTACAGTGACCAAATCGTTATGTAACTTGTCGAATCATTGTAGTGACCAAGTCGATGTGAAACTTATCAAATTTTTACGGCGACCAAGTCGATGTGTAACTTATCAAATCGATGTGAAAGCAAATCGTTGTGTGACTAAATCATTGTTTTTACTTAACAAATTGTTGTGAGACCAAATCGTTGTTTCTCACTTAACAAATCGTTGTGAGAACCAAATCGTTGTTTCTCACTTAACAAATCATTGTGTGACCAAATCGTTGTTCTCACTTAACAAATCGTTGTGACAATCAAATCGTTATTTCTCACTTAACAAATCGTTGTGAGAGCAAATCGTTGTTCTCACTTAACAAATCATTGTGAGAGTAAATCGTTGTTCTCACTTAACAAATCATTGTGAGAGCAAATCGTTATAAAATTGAAATCGATATGATACTTATGAAATCGTTATGCTCTACAATGACTTATGAAATCGTTATGCTATACAATCGTTAACACAACTTATGAAATCCTTGTGAGACTGAAATCGATAAAGGCATAGAAATTTTTATGATTCTGATGAAATCGATATGAAACTTAGGAAGTCGATGTGTACTTAGAAAAATTACATGCTTTAAACTTTAAATGCTACAGTGTAAAAATACTTACAGGTTTTGCTTGATTTTGCCTGATTTATTTCCTGTGACTAAGCTTCAGGAGAACTTGTTAGATAGTACTTTATTAAAGTTTTGTTGATCACCAAAATAGGCATATAATAAATAAAATTATATGGGGATGAACTGATCATCACTTCTCACTTCTTGGCAACGTGCTTTTCACCACTGAACAGAAAGAGTCAAAACAAGCCTCACTCAAAGTGTGCTCTGATTTCAGATTCAACAGCTGAAGGACTGCAGACAAAATGGTGTGACTCTCACAACCATCCCACAATGGCTCATCAACATCCCTCAGTAATTTATAAAACCCATTCGCATCATCATTAGGTTCTTTATCGACGTCATAATGCAGTTCAGGTCCCACAACATTAAACACCAAATTGACATACTGGTTATCCTGAACAACCTCAGTCCTTACTTTTGTATGTCCCCAAAACTCCTCACCATGCGCCGTCCAATTCACATACCCATAGACAAAACCTTTCTTGTAGAGGTGTTGTGCAACATCAAACAGCTGAAAGAATTGATTGTTCTTACAGACTGCATAGGGACATCTAATACGACCTTCAGGATCCACTGTAATAACATTGCTCACCGCAAAGTCAATGAACCCATCAACACCCTCTAAAAATTTAGATGACAACTCGTTGCCTACAATCCTACGGTACATCCATTCACGGTGTGCAGACATTTTTCCTACACAAATATTACACATAATATAAGCTAAACATTAGTTTGTAGTTAGTGAACATGTACACTAATATACCCGTCCTAAACCAATTACAATCTAGACACTTAGTGTATAAAGGACCTAGCCCATCTACAGAAATCGGAACTTCGGAGTTGTGTACATTTATGTGTGCTGCAATTTGCTCAAAATTTCGGCAGCCTTCCGATGCACTTCTCCAATATATCGCCATAAAATACTAAGTCTAAGTAATAAACCATCTAAACATCACTTAGATTAGTATGGTATATTGGAGAAGAGTCCGGATATGCTACCAAAATTTTGAGAAAATTGCAACACACATAAATGTACACACTCCTAAGTTCGGATATCTGTAGACAGTCCGACAATGGTCGAACTATTCAAGATTTTAAATGTATATATGCATCCCTTAGAATAAGCCATGCATATATACTATTTAAAATCTTGAATGGGCATCTAGACATTGTAAGACATCTCCAATCCCTCTAAAAATATATATAAAATAAAATAAAAAATTATAAACAAAGAGTCAAAACATGCAGCAAACATTATCAACATTATTAAGAGTGTCAAAGAAAACAAATATAAACATGTAGAAAGAATATTATAAACCCTACTAAAACACTAAAGGAGTTCACATGCGATCAGCTTAGAGAGAGACTAGTATGTTGGCCAAGCATGGCTTCTCTCAAAAGAGCCAAAGGCTGATTATGACTTGTATTAGCACTGTTTCCTATTCAATCAATTTTAATGGAGAAGCCATTGGTTATATCACACCATCCACAGGGATTAGACAAGGTTGCCCTCTCTCCATACATATTCTGGACGGTAAGTAATTGTTTTATTTATTTTCATCATTTCAAGTTCGAATCTTAGTGCACAGACCTACCAGGTTTCATCTGAACACAACTGCCTTCTATATTATTAGCTAAGTAATTAGCTTTGGCAAAAAAGATAAGTCTCCGGCGAATAGCAGGAAACTTATCTCCAAACCCAGATATCTTAATCAGGGATAATAGTGCATAAGGGATGGGATGATACTTTCTATCCCACCTTGTATTTTTTGATACCACATACGGGCGGATAGGGGCAGAGCTAGTGATGCTCACCATTTAAAACCTCCTATCCGGTTGATAGGAGCTATTCTGTGGGAGACATATCTGATAAGAGGCTGCCTGTTATCAAATATAAATGGGCCAAATTATGGGGTTACTCTCCCTATTTCAAAGACAAAAAGCACCATGTTATCTAGTTTTTTTGGTAATTGAAAGGAGCCACGAGGGCTCCGTTCAAAACTGCATAACTAAAATTTTACAGTAACACCAACAAACAGAAACATAATGACATGACTCAAGAAAAAAAAAAAACCAAAGTAAAGGAAAGAAAAAGAAATAACTCGCAAAGAAAAAGAAATAACTGAGGGCTGTCAAATTATCACACCATTGGTTATATCACACCATCCACAGGGATTAGACAAGGTTGCCCTCTCTCTCCATACATATTTTAGACAAGGTAGCATATACAAAAATTAACATAATCTCATTGCATAAACATAAATGTATTAAAAGAATAGGCTACTATACAGTGGAAGTGTTCTCTTTTTTTTTTTTAAACTAATTAACCAAGACACCCTGAACAGGCTGCAATTCTAAGTAGATGTTACTTCTTTAAACAAGCATATATACTTGAGAGTGCACCCTCATAGCAAGAACATTTGGAGTATATGTTTATGACATCAAATTCTAGAATGAATGTGAGGAGATGAAGCTATATATTTTGTTTCAAGATAATCTCACCTGTGCGATTTGAATTATCAGGTGTAAGCCCTATTATTCCAATATGGTTAGAAGAGAATATCCTGAACATGAGTATCCTAACCTTATGGAAGACCATTGTGTGTAGAGATTAGTCTAGAGTATTTGATCTCATCGAAGAGTCTTAATTTCGCTCAATGTTATCGAAACTTTTTTTTTGTGACAAACCTCCTACGTTAAAAATTTTCACAAAAAAATTGTAGATGTGCAAAGAGGGGATTTAATCTATGGGTTCCAAGATTCCCCCCCCCCCCCCCCCCCAAAAAAAAAAAAAAAATTATGTGTTGCAATTTTCTCAAAATTTTGGTAGTATCTTCAGATTCTTCTCCAATATACGATACTAATCTAAGTGAACACCATCTTCCCTCTCTCTCCATACATATTCTGGGCGTTGGCAGGGTGCAGAGAGAGGGGGGCACATGCCGGCGGGGGGGGGGGTGGCGGGGTGAGGGGGCGTTGGTAGGGTGCAGAGGGAGGGGACAGCCATAGGCCTATGAAGGGGGGGGGGGGGGGTGAGGGGGCGTTGGCAGGGTGTAGAGGGGGGCACAGGCTGGTGGAGGGGGGGGGGGGCGACGAGGTGAGGGGGCATTGGCAAGGTGTAGAGGAAGGGGGGAGGGCCACAAACTGACAGGGGGGGGCGTTGGAGAGAGAGAGAGAGAGAGAGAGAGAGAGAGAGAGAGAGAGAGAGAGAGAGAGAGAGAGAGAGAGAGAGAGAGAGAGAGAGAGAGAGAGAGAGAGAGAGAGAGAGAGAGAGATTTATCGGTGATGGCGGCGGGACACTCAACGACCAGGGAGCAATGAGATGGCCGGCGGCGTGTCTCTGACGACGAGCGAGGGAGCTCCGAGACGAGGGGAAGAAGAGAAAGGGGGGAAATGGGGGGTAGAAGATTTTGACAGAAGGGGGGGGGGATGTGGGGCGGAAGTTTTTGATGGAAGAGCGGATCCCAATTAATTAACGACAGAATAGCGATAACAAAATTTCTATCGCTATATAACGACAGCCATAACACCCACTATTTGCCGTCCCTAACCCACCGTTGAAATTGAAGGTAGGTGTGAAAATTAATTTGTCGCCAATCTATCACTAATTAGTGACGGATTAACGACGAACAAATATTTGTCGCTAAGATCCATCGCTAAATCATAATTTTCTTGTTGTGGCAGCACTATGATGTCAATAGAAAAATACCTCATTGAGTACACACCTTAAGATTAAAGAAGCTTGTGAGTGATCGATGAACCCGGTCTACGGCCATGCATCCATGATGTTAGATAGAATTCCACTTTCTAACTAGATGGCTGGGCAAAAAACTCACGCGGCCGAGCCAATTGGATGAGTTTTTTACCCGGCTGCCCCAGTATTTATCATTTCCCTGTTAGATAACATGTATCCTATGGTGAAAAGCTGTGTGTATCCACTGAATTGCTGCAGAAGTGAGATTCTTTAGGCGTAGCTAGGAAAGTGGGCGTGGCGCCTCTTTTTCAAAGGCTCTCTCTTTGATAAAATTTAAAATTTCCGCTACTTTCTTTTCCTTGCTATTTGTTAGGTCTGGCTCAATAATCGAGACACAAGTTTAAAACCAAATCCAACAGTGTTACCCGTGAGAATATATAACAAGTGCTGCTCGAGCGTCGTCCCATTAATAATGGGCACTCGAATATTTATTTTCCCAATCTAATAAGTTACGACCGCAATAGTAAGGGGAAAAGATGATTAAGGGGTTTAATCCCATATTTATGAAGAGGGTTTCTCCCAATGTCTGACAGCTTTTAAAGAGAGACCAACAGCCATTGGTGCAAATAGATAGGAAAAAGTCATAATATATGTCACACCTCCTCTCCTTTCCTTCTATCTTTGTCTCTCCTCTTTTAAACTCCTTTCTTTTTCTCGGATCCAACTTAAACCAATTTAAGCGTCAAAGAATTTATCTTGAGAATTCTTTCTTGAGTTAACTCTTGTCCTTTGTAGGTCGATCTTACCCAGCATCACAAGACTCCGCCATTAAAACAAACAATTTACGAGCTAAGATCCGGAGGTCGGCCCACTTAAAACTCCAGAAAAATGTCGACATCTCACTCTTCGAGCTCCTTTTTCTTTTTCAACAATTTTTTGCAGCTGGACAATTAGAAAGGAGTGGTTGTAAAGAAATCCGTGCTTCCTACCCCAAAAGATGTCCCTCCGTTTGACACGCTGTGTGGAGGTGAGAATGAGGAGAGATTTGACGACAAGAGCAATACTTAGTGTACATTTTGGGTGGCACATTTAATAAAGTTGTACCATTTATCTTTAGATTTTAAAAAAAATTGGAGTGGGAAAGTTTATTAAAAGTCTTCAAGATAAATAACACAATCTTATTTGGTAATGGGTTTGCCCACAAAAAAATATGCACTAAATACTTTAACTGTCAAAAAAAAAAAAAGGAAAGAGAAAGACAATACAATATCTGAGGGTATTCTGTCCTCGTAGATTTATTGCGTCTTGGTTATGGAGTAGTACTATGTTTATGCCGCCAGTCCGATCAGTGCAAGACTATGACCAAATGGCTAGTATTCTGCGTGAGCCACACATTCTTTTCTTTTACCATTTTAGTATATGATTCATTGGCAATAAAGATTTAAACTATAACTACTGCGCAATTTCTTACACAGTTAAATCATGTGTCTAAACTCAACAAACTCAAAACCCATGCCTTCGTGATGTAATTCAACGTGGATGTGGGTTTCGCAAGGACATGTACATGAGGCAATGGGGATAGGGAATGGTTGGATACATAACTTCTTTTATTATTATTATGTTTTGGTTTATACTCTTTTGGGTTCATCTTGTATATATATGTATTAATTTAATGGATACACAACAAGATAAATCAGGATTTTCGACGGCAATATTTCATCAGAAATTCGTCGGAAAAAAACTTTTTCGATCGCTTTCCGACAACAAATCATTGGAAATAGTCCGTTGGAAAAAATACGTCAGAAATTTTCGACGGACAACAAATCCGTCAGCACTTTAGACTTAAGAAACCATCGGAAATATCCGTCGAAAAATAAATCTTCCGATAATTTTACCGACAAACAAAGGCCGTCGAAAATTTCGGGGAATATTCCGTTAGTAAGTTCGTCAGAACTTCCGACACTTTGACCGATGAACAAAAACATCAGAAGTGAGAAACTTCTGAAGGAAAGTATCTGTCAGATATCCATCGAAAATTCCGACGGTTTTGCCGACGGATAAAACCGTCGGAAGTCAGGTATATCGATGTTTTTTCCGATGGAAAAAGGCCGTCAGAAATTTTCTTTTTATTATTTTTTTAAATATAAAAAATAACAAAGATAAATTTAAAAATCTGCTAAAAATAATATTCAAAGGAACATCCACAATAAATAACAAATAATATAAAATCATCAATCACAATGAATATTATAGAAATGTCCACAATAATAACAAATAAAAAATCAAGAGAGATTTGCTGGATCGTCCTCTCTCCCCGCCTCATGATCGTCATGTGCTAGATGATCTAATATTATAAAAATAAACATTAGAAACATAAATCAAAATAACATAATTAATTATTTTTATAAATTTAAATTCAAAATATATGAATATTCACGAAGTGCATTTAGAGAATATTTCTGACCCTTTACACTTAGTTTTTTTTTATTAATAGTTTGAACATCAAACCCAAACTAGAAATCCGATTAGGATTCCGTAAGTTCCTAGACGTCGCTCTCACTCACCCAGTCGTGTCGGTATGAATGGCACGCCGATCGGATCCCTATTTCAGATTTTGGATCCCCAACTTGCGTGTTGTAACCCCTTACACTCGAGCTTTTTTTAAGATTAGTAGTTTAAGTGCCGAACCCAAACCGGAAATCCGATTATGATTCTGTCAGTTCCTACACGTCGTTCTCACCCACCCGGTGGTGTCAGTGCAAAAGACACGCCGATCGGATCTCTATTTTAGATTTTGGACCCCTGACTTGCGTGTTCTAAACTTTTACACTTGAGTTTTTTTTAAGATTAATGGTTTGAGCGCTGAACCCAAATTGAGAATCCGATCAAAATTCTATCAGTTCCCACATGTCGCTCTCACCCACCCAGTGGTGTCGGAGTGAACAACATGCCGATCGGATCCCTATATCAGATTTTGGACCCTCGATTTGAGTGTTCTAACTCTTTACACTTGAGTTTTTTTAAGATTAGTGGTTCATTCTGTGTAGGGCCATGCAATCTATTTGGACTATTGTTTACTCTTTCCATATTAAGGGAAAGGATCTCTCCCGATGGAATGCAGCCTTCTCACTTCTTGGGGTATCAAATTGGAGGCAGTTTAGCTGGCCCCTCCAAGACTGATTCGCTGGTTCACGCCACCTCCGGGCAGACTGAAATTGAATGTCGATGTTGGACCCCCGACTTTCATCTTCTAACCCTTTACACTTGAGTTTTTTTTAAGATTAGTGGTTTGAGCACCGAACTCAAACAAAAAATCCGATTAGGATTTTGTTAGTTCCCTCACATTGCTCTCACCCACTCGGTTGTGTCGGTGTGAACAGCACGCCGATCGGATCCCTATTTCAAATTTTGGACCCCCGACTTGCGTGTTCTAACCCTTTACACTTGAGTTTTGTTTTAAGATTAGTGGTTTGAGCACCAAACCCAAACTGGGAATCCGATCAGGATTCCGTTAGTTTTCACACATCGCTCTCACCCATCGAGTCATGTCGGAGTGAACGGCACGCCGATCGGATCCCTATTTCAGATTTTGGACCCATAACTTGCGTATTCTAACCCTTTACACTTGGGATTTTTAAGATTAGTGGTTTGAGTGCCGAACCCAAACTGGGAATCCGTTCAGGATTTTGTCAGTTCCCACATGTCGCTATCACCCACCGGTCGTGTCGGAGTGAACGACACGCCGATCAAATCCTTATTTCAGATTTTGGACCTCTGATTTGCATGTTCTAACCCTTTACACTTGAGCTTTTTTAAGGTTAGTGGTTTGAGCATCGAACCCAAACTGGGAATCCGATTAGGATTCCGTCAGTTCTCACACGTTGCTCTCACCCACCAGATCATGTAGGAGGGAATGACATGCCGATTGGATCCCTATTTCAGATTTTCGACCCCCGACTTATGTGTTCTAGTCCTTAATACTTGAGTTTTTTTAAGATTAGTGGTTTGAGCGCCGAACCCAAACCGAAAATCCGATCAGGATTTCGTCAACTCCCATATGTTGCTCTAACCCACCCTGTCGTGTCAGAGCAAACAACACACTAGTCGTATATCTATTTTAGATTTTGGACCCCCGATTTGTGTGTTCTAACCCTTTACACGAGTTTTTTTTTACATTATTGGTTTCAGCACCGAACTCGAACCAGGAATCCGATCAGGATTTCGTCAGTTCCCACATGTCGCTCTCACGCACCCTGTCGTGTAGGAGTGAACGACACACCGATCAAATCTCTATTTCAAATTTTGTACCCCTTGACTTCATTCAAAGTATATGAAATTAAAAGTAATATTGATCGGAGGGGCTTGCTATGAGGTGCCTGCTCTTCGGATGGCTGCCACCAGCTGCTCAACCATGGAGCCATGGTGCAGTGGCATCTGCTTTGACAGCTCTTCCTGAATGAGGGTTCTGATGTCCTCTCCACTGCTGCAGGGCGTCGCAAAAGAAAAACTCATGTAGGTCAGAGGAGCGACTGAAATCGCATATGAGGACAACACTGGAGTAGTATCCAGACTGTCCCCATTATAGTACACTCGGCCCTTCCTTGGTCGTCCCACTGCGTCGACCCAGGCCTCCGGATCCAAGTCTAGCTGGGGCGTGCCCTCCGCATAGCGATCCGTCATCATCCTATAATAGGTCTCCTGTAGAACAAATTAAAAATGTATTTATTTAGTCTTTAAATTTAATAAAAACTTATATATAGACTTACGACAATCGTGCGAGCACTCTCGTTGACATAGTCATCGGTCCCCTTCTGCTTATGAGTTCGATCAAACAACTCACGAAATGTAGGGGCACGCTCGAGCTCATGACACTTACAATTCAACAAAAGTAGTTAGTTTCACAATAATAATGTATTAAGCAATTGAAACTTAATATACATACCAATTTCTGACTGTGGGTCGCATAAGACACTGACCCACTTGTCACGCCCCGAATTTAGCAGCGAAAATAAATCGAGAGTGTAACGATACAAGTATCAATAGTCGAGTAATTTAGAGCGACAACTAAATATAAGAAAAGACTTGAGACAATAATAGTGTTAGCCAAATAATCCTTTATTTCATTATCTTCAATTCTAACTTAGAACCTCATCATCAGATCAAAACATAAGGCCCATTATTGAAATTCAAGTACATTGGCACAAGAAAATAACTAGCTATTACAGACTCTATGACTCTAACAGGTTGGCTGATGTGCTATGTTGACAGGTACACTATAAGAAGCTCTTCACTCTTCCCCAGCCCCATCATGCTCTATTTTCTCATAGTCATCACCTGAAATGTTGTAAGAAGCCGGTGAGAGCACGTGAACGCCCAGTAGGATTTACATCTCATGTTGCGGGCATGCTTTACATAAATTAACATTTTATCAGGAGAGATACTATCATGCAATAATCAAGATAATCATGATATTGATATGGAACAATTTTACAAGGTGTAACATGTACAAGATGATGTAGTAATCAAAATCCATTAACATTTACCATGTGAGAAGGAACGATCATCAATAGAATGGATGTCAACACGATCATTGGTCAATAGAAGAGAATCAATAGTCCATATCATGAATAGTGAATATTTCAAGTTAAATTCCATAGAATTCCAGTGAACAATGACATATTGGATTCGATGACAGTGACATATATAATAGATTTGACCATTTCACTTATAACAGTTCAATCAATCAATCATTCAATAATAATGTGGCCAGATCAATCGTGCAGTCAAGTAGGTGATTTCCAGACACCATAATGGGTCATATACTCTCACGATTTATAAGTATTTCAGGTGGTCCTCCCAAGACCAGACTGGACCCTTATATGCACAGGCATTAGTCGTGAACCGAAGTTCCAATAATTTCTGGTAATTCCATTTCATTTATGGCCAATATGATTTCCAAGAGATAGATAGTCGTGTACTAAAGATCATGTCAATGATTATAAGGAGAACAAGGTAAGTGAACATGATCCGGAGTTAATTTCAGCAGCATAACATCTTAATTTCATTAGTTCAATCTTCACACTTAATGGCTTGGTTTCCATGTAACAAAATCACTCTCACGAGAAGTAGATGAGAACAGAAGTGCTTTCTATCTTCTGAGAACAACAATAGTAAAACCAACTCGGTCTCCATGAAGGAATCCATGGAGTACGGCGATTTACAGAGGTCTTAGAGGAAAGGTCCTTAGTCTACAAGTATGGAATAACCAATAGAGAGTTTCCAATCCCCCAAGAAAAGGGCTGCCTATTTATGCAAGAGTGTAGTGTAGAAGTGTCTCAATATTCACAATCCACTAGTTTAACACACGGAAAGCAAGTAACACGAAGTCACGATATAGAACATACAATTATAACAATGTGCTTTTTAGTATTTTAATAGGATATACTTTCAATTTAATAGCAAGCTAGAACATCATGATGATCATAACAATCCCAAGCTAGAAAGATCATGTACTTAAGAACAATTAGAATAGACTTTCAGGTTATTATGACTTCTACATAGATTAACAGATTTTAGGCCACTGAAGAGACTGTACAACACTTACTATAACTCATAACATGCAACTCTTGCATTCTGGATTGAGAAAAATAGGTCTCGGGATGGCGAGTGATTCGTGACCGGTTCAGTCGTCGCAATTCAGAAGACCATACACAGCTCAAATAAGACTCAGTCTGTTTACTAGAACATCATTAAATCACGATGGAGTGGTCGGTTGCTTTCATATCGCGACAGGCCGACATGTCGCTCCGATATTTAAAATGCGACGAGGTTAATAGGTGCCTTCATAATGCGACTACCAGCGTGTCGCAACCACTTAGAATCACAATGACTTAGTACATCGAGTTCTAGAAGCATTTTCAAAATCCAAATATAAAAATTTCATGGAAATCAAGGGCAGGAAAATGAAGTCAAATCGCAACGGTATTACCAGTCGCGTTCTCAAAGTGCACTGAAATCTATGTGGCACACAGTTTCATGCAATTGGACTATCGGACAGAACCTGAAATGTGATGGGGTGGTGTGTCGCTATTACGTGAATCATGACGGAGTTGTATGTCTCCTTCAGGAGATGAAGAACGCGACGTCTGGAGTGGTCCCGTTCATGGTTCTTGCCCAAAAACCTCAGAAATGATGCAGTTGACACATGCTTGGCCTATAACTCGAAATCTAGGGGTCCTTGGACAAAACTCTAAACATGAAAGTTGTAGAAGACAATGAGTAGAAGTGAACTATGGTGTTGGATTGACTCAATTTAACCTCGATATGAGTGAATCATGGCAAGAACACGATAAACCTTAATCATGCGCGACTCTTGGAAAACGCTTAATACTCAAAGCATGCTTGATAAAAATTGGGCAACTAAGTGCAAATGAAACAGACTTTATGCTCTTTCATATGATATATGGTACATTTAGTTTCATCCAGAGAACACCTAGCTTTACTTGATTCTAAGACAGGTCCACCTCCAGGTCGAAGCAGCAAGACAGTTGGAAAAGGAGCACGGTTTGTGGTCGATCCCCTCCATTTCTGGTGCCCTAACTCATCTCCTCCTAACCCAACTCAATGTTAACTCGTCCCCAAGGGAATTATAACAAGTACTTATAGATCTAGGGTGAGTTCAAGTCCTAATGTACGTAACTAGGAAGGTGGGGTTGCGATTTTAGCTTGATACCTTCCAAGATTTGAGGATTCCCCTCCCAATTGGAGTAGTAAAGCCTTTAAAAAACATCCTAACATGGTTGGGAACGAATTTGGGTTAACATGGAAGTCTAATTACCTTAGATTTTCCCCTAATTTCCCTTTCCAGTTTATGCCCAATTGGAGCTACCAATTTCCTTGATAGTTTCTTACTTGAATTTATTCATGGGGCATAAATTGTCTATTGGTTCAAATCCTATGATGGGCTATCAACACACATTTTATGTAGTCTACTCATAATTTTTATTATATTTTTGGACTCCATTAAGTAAATGTGATAACGATTTTTTGACTTATCCCCTAATTACGTTAATCAGTCGCAAAATGCCTTAAGCTTGGCTAATCGTATTTTCCTTTGCATGAATTTCTTTGTGGGTCATTAGGGAGTATTATTTAGGGTTGAACTATGATTTGTATGAAAATTTCCAATGTGTTTTCGTACAAACGATAATCGCACGTATGTTTTTACTATTTCGATAATATTGAATGTATCATTTTTAATTTATTTCAAAATTTAAAATTACTGAATTTCCGGTGTGCTACATCCTCCCCCACTTAAAAGAATTTGGTCCCCAAATTCCTAAATATAGTCAGATTTTGATCTGGTCTACGAGTCTATTATAAGTGTAACAGTTGGTCTAACCTCCAATCATCTCTCCTACTCAAGACTAATATACCTATAAGAAGATTATCATAGGACTAATCTAAAGGTTTAACAAGGATGGCTCATTCCATCATACCTCCTTCTGCAGTCAGTTCTGCTTGGACCACAATATTTAAACTCCCTTGACACTTTGGCACTCCTTGGTTCCCTTTGGTCTTCCAGCACGCATCTTCTCAGTGTTTTGGTTTATCGTAAAACTTGCAATTCTCTACAATTGATTCCCCTTCCACTTTGATCTTCTTATCATTGCCTGAGCCGCTTCCCCCATTCAGTCTCTTGTTTCTGTTGTGGTTGTAGTGAGAGGTTCCAGTAGCGTTGGGTGCTCCCTTGCTCACTATACTGCTCCTAATGCTTTCTGCCATTGCCATAGAATCTTCTAATAGTAGAGCCATTCTAACCATCTCAAGGTATGTTTGCAGATCCATAGGCCCCAATTGTGTGATGTACTCAGGCTTGAGTCTGTTCCAGAATTACTTGGCTTTTTCAACCGCCTGGTTTGAACCAGGTGAGGGGCATAATGGGCCAGCTTGGAGAACTAAGCCTCGTATTCTGCCACAAAAAGGTTACATTGATTCAGATTGGCAAACTCCGCCGCCTTTCTCTCTTGTACTCTATCCGAGAAATACTTGTTGTTGAAGTGTTCTATGAATTGTGCCCAGGTGACCTGTACGTCTCCTAGTGTTGCCTCAATGGATTCCCACCATGCGCGGGCTTCCCTTTCTAGTTGATAAGTTGCTAGTGTGACTTCATCTTCATCTGTGCATCTCATGACACAAAATGCATGCTCCATCTCCTTAACCCAATGCTCAGCTTCGTCTGGGACATTACTGCCACCAAACCTTGGTGAATTCATGCCAAGAAAATTCTGATGGAGTTCACCGGCTCCTTGATTGTCACCCCTCCATTGGGTTGCCTGTAACAGTGCTTAGGTCAGGGTGTTGATTGTCCTCAGCATGTCTCTCTCATATGCAGCGGCCATTGAATTTAGCAGGGGAAATAAATCATAAGCGTGACGATAGAAGTATCAATAGTCGAGTAATTTAGAGCAACAACTAAATATAACAAAAGACTTGAGACAATAATAGTGTCAGCCAAATGACTTTATTTCATTATCTTCAATTTAACTTACAACCTCATCATTAGAGCCAAACATAGGGCCCATTATTGAAATTCAAGTACATTGACACAAGAAAATAACTATCTATATACAGACTCTATGACTCTAGCAGGTTGACTAACGTGATATGTTGACGGGTACACTCTGAGAAACTCTTCACTCTTCCCCAGCCCCATCATGCTCTATTTCCTTGTAGTCATCACTTGAAATGTTGTATGAAGCAGGAGTGAGCGCGCTAAGGCCCAATAGGATTTACATCTCATGGTGCGGGCATGCTTTACGTAAATTAACATTTTATCAGGAGAGATACTATCATGCAATAATCAAGATGATCATGATATTGATATAGAACAATTTTACAAGGTGTAACATGTAAAGACGATGCAGTAACCAAAATCCAGTAACATTTACCATGTGAGAAGGAACGATCATCAATAGAATGGATGTCAATACGATCGTTGGTCAATAGAATCAATAGTCCATATCATGAACAGTGAATATTGCAGGTTGAATTCCATGTAATTTCAGTGAACAATGACATATTGGATTCGATGACAGTGACATATACAATAGATTTGGCCATTTCACTTATAACAACTCAATCAATCAATCGATCATTCAATCATTCAATAAAAATGTGGCTAGATCAATCTTGCAGTCAATTAGGTGATTGCCAGACAGCTCAATGGATCATATACTCTCACGATTTATAAGTATTTTGGGTGCTCCTCCCAGGACCAGATTGGGCCCTTATATGCACAGGCATCAATTGTGAACTGAAGTACCAATAATTTCTGGTAATTCCGTTTCAATTATAGCCAACATGATTTCCAAGAAATAGACACTCGTGTATTAAAGACCATGTCAATGATTATAAGGAGAACGAGGCTAGTGAACATGATTTAGAGTAAATTTCGGCAACATAATGACTTAATTTCATTAGTTCAATCTTTACACTTAGTGGCTTGGTTTCCATGTAACAAAATCACTCTTAGGAGAAGCAGATGAGAATGGAAGTGCTCTCTATCTTCTGAGAACTTCAATGCTACAACCAACTCAATCTCCATGAGGGAATCCACAGATTACGAAGATTTATGGAGGTCTTAGAGGAAAGATCCCTAGTCTGCCAATACAGAATGACCAACAGAGAGTTTCCAATCCCCCAAGAAAAGGGTTGCCTATTTGTGCAAGAGTGTAGTGTAAACGTGTCTCAATATTCACAATCCACCAGTTTAACACACGGAAAACGAGTAACACAAAGTCACGATATAGAACATGCAATTATAACAACGTGCTTTTCAATATTTTAACAGGATATACTTTTAGCTTAATAGCAAGCTAGAATATCATGATGATCATAACAATCCCAAGCTAGAAAGATCATGGACTTAAGAACAATTAGAATAGACTTTCAGGTTATTATGACTTTTACATGGATTAAAAAAAATTTGGCCACTGAAGAGATTGTACAACACTTACTATAACTCATAACATGCAACTCTTGCATTCTGGATTGAGAAAAATTGGTCTTGGGATGGCGACTGAATCGCGACGGGTTCAGTCGTCGCAATTTAGAAGACCATACACAGTTCAAATAAGACTCTGTCTATTTACTAGAACATCATTAAATTGCAACGGAGTGGTCGGTCGCTTTCATATCGCAACATGCCAACATGTGGCTACGATATTTAAAACGCGACGAGTTTAACACTTGCCTTCATAACGTGACTGCTAGTATGTTGCAACCATTAGAATTGTGACGACTTAGTATGTCACATTCTAGAAGTGTTTTCAAAATCCAAATATAAAATTTGCACGCAAATCAAGGGTAGGAAAATGAAGTCAAATCGTGACGATATTATCGGCCGTGTTCTCGAAGTGTACTGAAATCTATGTGGCACATAGTTTCATGCGATTGAACTATCGGACAGGACCTGAAACACGACGGGGTGGTGTGTCGCTATTATGGGAAGCATGACGGAGTTGTACGTCTCCTTCATGAGATAAAGAACGCGACGTTTGGAGTGGTCGCGTTCATAGTTCTTGCCCGAAAACCTTAAAAACGATGTAGTTGACACGCTTGGCCTATAACTCGAAATCTAGGTCCTTGGACAAAACTCTGAACATGAAAGTTGTATTGGATTGACTCAATTTAACCTCGGTATGCATGAATTATGGCATGAACACGATAATCTCTAATCATGCATAACTCTTGGAAAATGCTTAATACTAGAAGCATGCTTGATTAAAATTGGGTAAACTAAGTGCTAATGAAACTGGACTCGATGCTCTTTCATATGATATATGGTACATTTAGTTTCAGCCCGAGAACACCTACCTTTACTCAATTCTAAGATTGGTCCACCTCCAAGCTGAAGCAGCAAGATAGTTGGAGAAGGAGCACGATTGTGGTCGAACGCCTCCTTTTTTGGTGCCCTAGCTTGCCTCCTCACGACCCCAACTCAATGGTAACTCATCCTCAAGGGAATTATAACAAGTACTTATAGATCTAGGGTTAATTCAAGTCCTAATGTAACTAGGAAGGTGGGATTGCGGTTTTAGCTTCATACCTTCCAAGATTTGAGGATTCCCCTCCCAATTGGAGTAGTAAAGCCTTTAGGAAACATCCTAACATGGTTGGGCATGAATTTGGGTTGACATGGAAGTCTATTTGCCTTAAATTTTTCCCTAATTGCCCTTTCCAATTTATGCCCAATTAGAGCTACGAATTTCCTTGATATTTTCTTACTTGAATTTATTCATGGGCCATAAATTGTCCATTGATCCAAATCCTATGATAAGCTATCAACACACATTGTATGGAATCTACCCATAAATTTTATTATATTTTTGGACTCCATTAAGTAAATGTGATAACGATTTTTCGACTTATCCCCTAATTACGATAATCAGTCACAAAATGCTTGAAGGTTGGCTAATCGGATTTTCCTTTGCACAAATTTCTTCATGGGTCATTAGGGAGTGTAATTTAGGGTTGAATTATGATTTTTATGGAATTTTCTAATGTGTTTTTCACACTAATGATAATGGCACGTGTGTTTTTACTATTTCGATAATATTGAAAATTTCAATTTATTTTAAAATTTTAAATTACTGAATTTTTAGGGTGCTACACCACTAGTATGCACATTCTTTTCCAGATGAGCTGCCCGATTATGTTTAGCCACATGTGACCTCTTTGCAATGGTCTAGTAGCCCAATGATGACAAAGGGACTCCCAATAGTCCCTCCTCATCCACATTAGGCCGTAATCCATCCAAGCCGTGGGATCCTGGCTACCTGCGATGTTCACCGCCTTGTCTCGGGTCTCTCATAGTGACTTTCTGAAATTAGTCTGGGTAGTAGACTCCTAGACGGCTCGTGCTCGAGGGAGATTCTCCTCTCTCGGGAACATGTACATCTGCTGTTTAGAAATGAAATTTCTCAAGTTAGTGCACTAACTGAAAGAGATAGTAATTAAGGAAATGACTTCAAATGAGTAAAAGGTAATAATACCGTGAACATGTCAAATAACAGATCCCGAACTGACAGGGGGAACTCTTTCAACGATTCCAATGGTCTTGGAACGTATGTGTGTAACAACGATGTAATATAGCGGGAAGCAGATCCTCGGTCTATCTACCCCTTGCAATTACATATTAATTTTCTACATGAACCATATAATGTAAATAACAAATATAATAAGTTTGAAGTGATTAAGTTTACCCAGAAATCCAGCCTGGCTAATGTTCAGCTGGATGGGCCACCTCCTCCTCCGCTGGATGATGACTTTCTACCTTTATTGTAAATATTAAGTACACTATTATTAAAAAAATTGGAAGACAAGAAACATACTAAAGTATGGGATGGGACATGTGATGCTACTAGGCGTGATGCAGATCTTGCAAAATTATATGCACATTAGAAAATATAAAGTTAATATACATAGTAATATAGAGAGTTTTATGTTTGGTACATATATATATATATATATATATATATATATATATATATATATATTGTCGCCTGGACAACGGAAGTAGTCGGGAGGCGGATCCTACAAAATTATATGCATATTAGAAAATATAAAGTAAATATACATAGTAATATAGAGAGTTTTATGTTTGGGTACATATATATACATGTTGTCGAGACAACCAGTGTAGTCGAGGAGGCGGACCCTAAAAATTATATGCATGTTAGAAAATATAAAGTTAATATATACGATAATATAAAATAATTGAGTTAAGTACATATATACCTATCAACATAGACACTCGGCTTACAGAAGTAGAGGGTGCACTGGACGAAGTGGACCCCTCCCACTGCGTCCTCCACGCACCATATCTTTATTGAGAACAATAAATATATAGCATGTTATCAACACTCAAATTTAAAGTAGCTATTTAATAACATATAACTAGAAACAACACTCAGTTCTTACAATTTTTTTGAATATTATCTATATTCATCATCAAATGCTGAAGATATGTCTAATGCAGCATCATCTTTGTCATCCTCTTCATCCTAATCATTGATCCACTCTTTCTCCTCATCAGACTCCACTTCTCACTCAACAACCTGATCGTCTAGGGCATTTGGGTCAACTTATTCCTCTCCATTATCCTTAATAAGCAAATTGGTTCATATATATCATCTACACTAAACTGCGTAGAAGGAGCCAACTCTCGTGCGTCACTCCGGTCTGATTGGAGAAAATTGTCATTAACATCTTCGACTTCTATATTAGCTGAGAGAAGCTCATACTTAGGGAATAACCTTGTTTTCACTCTACAAGCAGTCCACCAATCTCTTAATTTGAGAGACAAATAGTTCAAATAATAAACTTGTTGGGCTTGTACCGCCAGAATGAATGGCTCATACGGACTCAACTTGGACTTATGTTTGACATCGACGATCCCATATATTGTGTCATTAAGAATAGAGGTTGGATCAAACCAATGACACTTGAAGAGAAATACATGGTTGCCTTTTCCCAAAAATTGCAGTTCGATGACTTCTTCGAGAATGGCATAATAGTCTACTTCATTTTCATTGTAGGCACTTCCCTTCACAGATACATCGTTGTTCATCATAGACTTATTCCGTCCATAATCTCTCATGTGAAATCGGTATCCATTCACAATGTAGCCTGGAAAGACATGTACAATCTTCGAGGGCCCATAGTTGATCTCTTGTACTCTTAGATTAGTAACAAAGCCTTGTACAACCTATGTAAAAAGAAACGGACATACAATGACAACTATGAACAACTTATGCATAAGAACATGCCATCACTTATGCATAAAAATATTTAGACACTTACTTGATATCTTAACCAAGTAGCAAAAGACTTCTCTTGTTCCTTTTCAACCTGCACGTCAGTTAGACGTGGATTCTGTTGCAATATGACTGACTCAAACTCTCTGCAATGAAAATGCAACACAACCACTAAACTCCATAATTGCAAAAAAATGAGGTACGTACATAAAGACATTAGCGTTGAGGGCAAACTCAATGTAAGGGTCTAGTTCTACGCAATTCATGAAGATGTAGATCTACGTAGCTACCAACTCTCTGTATTCGAGTGCGCGAGTAGAAGAATATCCAAACACTCATCCGGGCACTTGAATATACAGATTCAGTCAGACACATTAGAATCTCCACCATCATCATTACATGCAGGTTGAGTGCGTGTCGTATTTCCGATTCAAAGTACATCAAACAAAAGTTCAATATCTCTTCAATAAGGTACATGTAGGTAATGGAGCCCTCAACTTGCGCTTTGTTACGGACCTTCATTTTAAGATCGTGCATGCACCTACGGTGATAATTCAAATGAATACGTAGGAAATATAAAAGATCGTCTTAATGTGAATAAATTGAGACATAGGAATATACCTCTCAAACGGATACATCCATAGAAATTGTACTAGTCCTCCGACTTTACCCTCATATGGCAAATGGATGGTCAGATGCTCCATTGAATCGAAGAATGCTGGAGGAAATATCTTATCTAATTTATAGACTATTTATACTATATTTTGATCGATATTTTGCAATTCATGAAGTCTCAGTTCTGATGCACATAAAATCCTGAAGAATTAACTCAGCTCGGTCAATGCTCCCCATATCTACTTCGACAACAACTCACGAAAAGAAATTGGAATCAATCTTTGCATGAAAACATGACAGTCATGACTCTTCATTTCATATATTTTCCCCTCGTTGACATTTACACAACGATCAATATTTGAGACATATCTATCTGGAAATCTGAATTGCTTCAACCATTGACACACTTCTTTAATCTGTCTGGCCCCAAGCACGTATGAAGCTTTAGGTTGTACAACTTTTCCTTTAACATGCTGCTGTTCTAGGTTTGGACGTCTATAAAGTACTTTCAAATCCATTCATGCTTTGACGTTGTCATTCGTTTTGCCTTTGACGTCCATAATTGTGTTGAACACATTATCAAAAATATTTTTCTCTATATACATGACGTCTAGGTTATACTGTATCAAAAGTCTTGACCAATAAGGAAATTCCCAGAAGATACTTTGCTTCACCCAATTGTGATCCTTCCCAAACCCTGGGATTTGTTGGCTACTACCAACCAGTCGTGATACAGTCGGTAAGTTCTGGACCCGCCTCGCCATGTTTCCACTAGACACTCGTTCCATATCTACCTCATCCAATTCAATTATATTCTTCATAAATGAATCCTTCTGCTTTTGGAAATGATGGTCATTTGGTAAAAACCGACGATGACAATCGAACCGACATACTTTTCCCCCAGATTTCAACACGAATGATTTTGAATCCTCTATAGAATAAGGACATGGCAACCTCCCATGTGTGCCCCAGCCATATAACATGTCATACGCTGGAAAGTCACTTATTGTCCACATTAATGTAGCCTTCAAATTAAAATTCAGTTTTATGGATGCATCATAAGTGAGAAGCCCATCTGACCATAACAATTTTAGCTCATCAATCAACGGTCTAAGATATATGTTTAATTTTTTTCCTGGACTTTTAGGACCAGGAATCAGCAATGATAGGAAGAGATTCTCACGCTTCATGCACATGCCTGGCGGAAGGTTGTATGGTGTTAAGAATACTGACCAACATGAGTAAGATGCCACCATGCCTCCGAATGGATTGAAGCCATTCGTGCATAAACCCAGCTGCACATTGTGTGGATCCCTTAAGAAGGAAGGATGAGTACAACTAAAATAGGCCCAAGCTTTGCCATCGACATGATGGCTGATTTCACCATCATCACGACGGACTCTTTCCGCATGCCAAGTCATATGTCCAGCTGTCTTTGGGGACATGAACAACCACTGTAATCTAGGTGTGAGAGGAAAGTACGGCATTGACTTATATGGAACATCCTTTTACTTTAACTTGTCTCCTCTCTTAGGCTTGAATCTATCATGCTTACAGACACAACATGATGTATTATTTGCATCTTCTTTGTAGTACAACATACAATGATTAGGGCATACATCAATTTTCACAAATCCAAGCCCTAGATCATTCACCATCTTCTTTGCATAGTAAAAATCATCAGGCAACCTCTCTAATTGAGGAAGCATACTCTTGATGAGTAAGAGAAGCCGATCAAAACAACTCTCTCTCATATGAAATCCAGACTTCAAATTCAATAGTTGCGACACTGTAGACAACCGTGTATGCTTCTCACAGCCATCCTATAATAGCTCATCAACATATTGAAGTAACTGATAAAATCTCTGAGCTGTATTATTTGGCACTTCTTCATTGTATTGGTTATTGTGAATGTTGAACTCTGGACTAGCAGCATTGACAACTATGTCTACGTACGTACTTGTGGAAGCAGAACTCTAGACCAGTAGCATTGACAACCATGTCTACATACGTACTTGTGAAGGCAAAGTTGGCCGGTCCATACGACTGGATATTAAACTCACCATTAGAAGACCATAACTCACAATGGGCAACAAATCCTCTCGTATACAAATGATGTTGTACATCCCATGTCAATATCCACTTTCTGTTTTTACAAGCCGAACAGGGACATCAGAGATTACCCATCGAATCAACTACTACCGATGAATTCCTCATTGCAAACCAAATGAAACTGTCAACTCCGTCTTTAAACTCCCCTGTCACAACTCTATTAACTATTCCATGGTACATCTATAACCGATTCTCATACGACATTTTTCCTGCACAGATTAAATTTCAACTTACGAGTATCGCTAGAAATTTAGAAATTGTCTAACAACTTAAAAGAGCCACCATAAAATTTCTGGTTGGCCATTTGTTGAGTTAAAACCCGACCCACCCTCACATCGTTCAAGTAGGTCAAAATGAATATGTAGGATATATTAATTAGATTATCACTTTTTACCCATCCATGAATATTTGATCGCACTTAGATGGCCATTTACTATGTGTTTGTACATTTTGCTAAAAATTTCGGCAGCATCTCCCTACACCTCTCCGATATACCAAAAATATTTATTCATTAAGAAATTTTCTTAAACACTTATTTGTAAGTGGTTAAGAAAATATTCAAAATCAATAAAGGAATACCAGAGAGGAGTAAGAGGACAACCAAAATTTTCAACAAACTATACAAACACATATAGTAAATAACCACCTAATTGTAATCAAACATTCACAAACTATCCAAAATGGGAAAATTCAACACTTTGAGTTAGATATACACATTCTCGTCATTGAAAATGAGACTCGTGCACATAAATCCCAAAGTCTTGAATGGGAAGGTTCATTGACACGGGCTCAACACGCTCTCGTGAGGTGTGTGCAGTAATAAATTGCTATACATACATAGATCAAATTTAAAAACCACATAAATATGAAAGGAAAATGAAAACAAAATATTACATGTGAATAAGTGCAATATTAAACCAAATTCACACATATATGTAAATGAATTACATTAAAGTAAGAAGTGCAATATTAATCACTAAACTGAAAAATAAATAATTAGATAGATTATTCACGAATAACTTACTTGCAGATAATCTATCAAATTATTAGAATGGCGAAGCGTATATATATTTTATGTTAATGTTTCTCTTTTGGGGCTGTTCACTGAGTGTATATATGAACATCGTTGCAGCCAACAATTAATTTCTAGTAGTAAATATGGCTCAAGTATTTATTCTCTCCAGATTTTACCTGTTTAGTTAGTTTGGTGATTAACATTGAAAGCTTTGCCATCTACAACGTGTAATGATTGTTTTAAGTTAAGATAGTTGCTTAGTCTTGCTACAAATGGGGGGTGATGGGGGGGGGGGTGTTTGGATTATGTTAAGCTAAGAAAAGTTGTTTAAGTGACATTTTAACTTGCAGTTGAAGGTTTTGTTTTTTTTTATTTCTTTTTTTAAACCCGAAGGTGATTTTAAGTGATATAGCATGGAAGTTGGTTTGTGAAAATGGTTCAAAAACCTGTAGATGCCCTGAACTTCCTATTCCTTATTGATGAGAACTATAAGAATCCAAAAGATGATAAATCCTTTTGTTTTTACATTATATGCTTATTGGGTCGTATTAAAGATTAATTAAATGGGCCCCAAATAAGCCCAAACCAGGTCATAAATGAACTAAGATGGATCTCCACCATCTTATTCTCTAGTATAGGTGCCACCCTCTATATCCTATGCACCAAGAAAAAAGTCTAGTTAGTAAGGTGTGTTGACCTAATACAAGAGTGTGTCGACCTGAGTACAGAGTGTGTCAACCTGGGTCACTGGGTGTGTTGACCTAAGTGCAAGGTGTGTTGACATGGGTATAGAGTGCATCGACCTGACTGAAGGATTAGGTCAACCTAAGACAACATAGGTTGACTTGGGAACAAATGTAGGTCGACCTGAGTGCAGAGTGTGTCGACCTGGGTCACTGGGTGTGTCGACCTTAGTGCAAGGTGTGTTGACCTAGGTGCAGAGTTTGTCGACCTGACTGAAGGATTAGGTTGACTTGAGACAACATAGGTTGACCTGGGAACAAAGGTAGGTTGACTTGAATGCAGAGTGTGTCGATCTATTGAAGGAGTGTGTCGACCTGGGTCACTGGGTGTGTCGACCTGAGTGCAAGGTGTGTTGACCTGGATGCTGAGTGTGTCGACCTGACTGAAGGATTAGGTTGACCTAAGACAACATAGGTTGACCTGGGAATAAAGGTAGGTCGACCTGAGTGCAGAGTGTGTCGACCTGTTGAAGGAGTGTGTCGACCTAGGTCACTGGGTGTGTCGACACTCTTCAATACTTCATCAATACAGAAAAACTACTTTATTGGAACCTAACATGTGTCGACCTCTTGATCAGAGTATGTAGACCTACTCTAGCAATTTAGAACCCACTTAATTAGAAGTGGTTGGTCTTAATAGGATTTAACCTTATGTCCTCTGCTAGAAGATAGAGATGGTACGAATCATTCTCAGTAATCCATATGAGTTTTACAAAAACATGCTACAGACATCAATATCAAGGTTGAAATAATAATGATGAAGTCTAACTCTACAAGAATTTACAAAGGACTGCGATGGTGCCAAGAGAAATTACATAAGTACATGTGAATGACCAAAAAATCACATGATGAACTTTTAAAGTGAAACTTCTGGTGAAATATTTGCTTCTTACCCATATTAGTTAAAATTCTCGACTTATAATCTTTATTGAGAATCAAGGAATTATTATCTTATAGGTATTGTGAAGATACCTACCTTACACTTTACTTCATTCTTCTTCTTTCTTCCCAACAGAACCTGGTTGGCCTTTACTCCTTCTGTGAAACTCCCTTCTTCTTTCCTTGTGTTTCTTCTTCTTCCAATGCTTCCACCACCAACCCCTTTCTATCTATATATACATGCTTGTGCATGCATGCTAAACACTTCCACATACCCACACGTAACCTCCCCATCATTGCACCCACTCTCTCTTAACACCTCATACACTCATGCATGTTACACTAACATGCACACACTTACACATATACACATACACATGTATTCACATGCAGAATTATGTTTATCCCCTTCTTAATCATTACTTTATCATTTCTTTTGACAATCACACATGTTCACACTAATACACATGTACACACTTAAACATGCACACCTTTACACACTCATGTTCACACTAGTATGCAAGTTACTTCTAGGTGAAGGAACAATCAACTTACGTAAACAAGTTATGCAAATAGATTGTTAATCATTTAGGTCTCTTTGGAACATTAATTTAGTATTTAAATGGCATCTGATCAAAACAAAATTTCAACCACAATCTAATTACAATGTGGTAAGTTTTATAGTAATTTTTATTAAAATTTCTAGAATAAAAAATTATCAAGTACAAACTGTCCTAAAAATAGATAAATCAGATTTACCACGTTAACCGTGCATACAAATTCTCAATATTCACATTTTTGGAATCAACATATTTTTTGATAATTATGGTAAATTTAAAATTTTAATTTCATTACCAAAGTCCAGTGACACCCTGTCGGTGTACACATGTCCGGAAGTGGTACCGACATAGAACAATATTCATTATACTTAAATATTTGAATCAGAATACCTTGATTTCCTTGTGCAGATATGCTAAACTTATAGCTTCAAACTTGATATTAATTTGAGGTGCCACAGATTATAAGAAAGAAGTTTAATTATAGAAAGGGGGTGATGTAAACAAATTTATTGTTAGACACATTCTAGTATGATTTTTTTTTTCGCAAAATGGTCATCAGGGCCTCAAACTAGGAGAATGCACCCTCCCCCATAGGGGAAGAATGTTCTCACTCCACTAGTGAGGGCGACCTGGGCCAAGGATATTAGATAAAAAATTATTACAACAACCATGGGGCATACCCCATTAAACCATCCTAACATGCATGAGGCCAGACTTATCAATAACCATTGGGCCTTTACAAGTATGAGGCAAATTGTGCGCCCCCCAGAAAATCTCATTACATCTAACCTTCAGTGCATAGTTAGCAGGAGCATCGGCCAATTGATTAGTCTCCTTGTACACATGAGACAGAAGGATGGTGTCCCGGTTGATGTGCGATCTGATCTCTCTCCACCATCTATAAGTGCGCCATGATAGCATATTATCATCACAGATGGAATTTTCTAAGACCTGGGAATCACAGTATATAGTTGAGAGCTTGTAGCCTGAATAAGTAGCCAGCCGAAGACCATCACAGAGCACCCTTACTTCAGCGATCATACTGGTTCCAGTACCATAGAAATGAGAGAAAGCCATATGGACATTACCTTAAGGATCCCGAATACATCCTCCACCTCCACACTCCCCGGGGTTTCCTTTGCAAGCTCTATCAATATTGAGACTAAAATCACATATAGGTGGAATCCATCTAATAAGCTTAAGCATCTTAGCAGAGCATTGAGGAGCATAACCGAAGGAAAGGAGGATTTGCAGATCATGGGAGCTGTGATCTACTTTAAACTGTAAAGTAGAAAGGGAATGAGCAATACTGGATTTGATGTTGTTTATAATAGCCCCAACAGAAGAATGGGTAGACTCAAACCTTCTTGAGCATCTTTCTTTCCAGATATGCCACAGAATAAGAATAATGGAGTAAAGAGAAACAAAACCATGAGGAGAACAAAGATTAGAATTCTGCATGAAGCTGCACAACCGAGCAGTGATATGGCTGTACAAGGTGACCTTAGGAGAAATGAGAGGATGAATCCAGCGCCATAACATGATAGCAAGATCACTGTTAATGAAAAGATGGTCCAGATCTTCTATGTTAGGTGAGTGGCAGCAGGACACCAAAGGTATGCCAATATCAGAAATGCGTCCATCAACAGGGACAACCTGGTACAGAATTTTCCACGAAAATAAAGATGCTCTTCTATAAAAGGAATTATGCCAAAGCTTGGCAAGAGCCAGTCTGTGAACACCTCTCGGTCTAATCAGATTATAGACAGACTTAGTTGTGAAGATACCGTTATTTGATGCCGCCCATAAACATTTGTCTTCATTAGTAGAAAGCTCCAGCCCTTCCATAAGCGGCTAGGGAATTCTCAATCTTAGAGGATGAGAGTCGTCTGAAACCACGTCACTGAGGGAGGCGTCCACAACCTCATTGTCCGCCTGGACAATGTCACCTAGAGGGATGTCCCCAATCCAAATATCCTGAAGGATTTTAATGCGTCTGCCATTTCCATGGACCCATCTGGTATTTTCACTGAGAATCTTCATAGCATTCATGTAGACCGCCTTGGGTATGCCAGGAATGCTTGTTATGCTGCCGCGGGAGTATCTTCTTCTGGCATAGGTGGCCCAAATAGAAAAACCTTGTCTTAAGTTCTGAAGCTGCTTGACTGCCAAGGAGATCTGAACATACAACAAACTGTGAACACCCAGGCCACCTTCTTGAAAAGGCCTTTGGATGGACAGCCAAGCCACCCAATGCCGGCAATGAAGACCATTTGCACCATCCCAGAAAAATGCCGCAGAAGTTCTCTCAATGTAGGATATGATGGATTTTGGGATATAAGAAGCAGCAGCAATGTAAATAGGTAAGGAGGAAATGACAGAGTTGATCAAAGTAATTCTACCAGCCTGAGATAATAATTTTGATTTCCAAGCATGAAACTTCCCATTCACTTTATTCACAAGAGAAGTATAATCCACAGAGGACAACCTGCCAGATTTGAGGGGAACGCCAAGGTAAGTGATCAGGGAATCTGTTTGCTTAGAGTAACCAGTTACATCTCTAATTTTGGTGGCAACGTAAGCAAGAGCCTTAGAAGATAACATGAAGCAGCTCTTGTGAGGATTTATATGTTGACCAGATGAGAAATTAGACTAAGGGTCACATGCATGGTTTAACTATGTTTTTATCAAGCATGGTTCATTAAGCATATAATCAGTTTTAACTATGTCTTTATCAAGCATGGTTTCCTTCTTGCAATACCAATATCATCAAGATCAGGATGGCAATCACTAAAAGGACTATTTAATACTTAATGATGAGAAATTAGACTAATGGTCACATGCATGTTTCCATTTAACATTGTGTTACTTAGATTGTGCTTTGACACATGTGGTATGCGCGAGTGTGTGCATAGAAGAAGAGCCATCACATTAATGTGATCATGTAAAAACCACACAAATATGACATTATAAACATAATGTGAAAAAAGTTGAAATTACAATAGTGCACCAAAATTTGGGAGGGGGAGTGGTGGCACTATGGTGAGGGAGCAGTGGAGGGGGTGGGGATCGTCGGGCCTAGAGGGGGAGCAGTGGAGAGGAGGTGGGGGTGGCCAGAGGGGGAGTGGGGGCACTGTGGAGAGAGAGGGATGAGGGGGTGGGTGGGGGTGCTGGTTGGGGTAGCCGAGATGATGGTGTGGGGGCACTATGTAGGGCGAGGGTAGCGGCGGTGGGGTGCAGGAGGGGGAGGGGTAGTAGCAGGGTGGTGTATAGCTGGCTAGGTGGGGGAGTTGGCTGCACAAGAAGGGGGAGGCAGTAACCGTGGGGCGCAGGAGGGGGAGGGTCAGCGACAAAGGTCGGCAGGAGACCGGCAGGGGGGGGGGCGTAGGGGAGGGGGTACCGTAAGGGGGAGGGGGGCTGGGAGTGGGAGGGGGAGGGGGTCTCCGAAAGGGGAGGGGGGCCGACAGGGGTGGGGGTTCGGGGATGGGAGGGGGAGGGGGGCTGGCAGGGTGGGGGGGGGGGGGGGGCGGGAGTGGGATGGGGTGGGGGTTGCCTAGAGGGGGAGGGGGAAGGGAGGGGGTACCTGCAATCGGCAGTGGTGGCGGCACAGGTCGCAGCGGTCGACGACGATGGTACAGGTCGGTCGATCGACGAGAGAGAGAGAGAGAGAGAGAGAGAGAGAGAGAGAGAGAGAGAGAGAGAGAGAGAGGGTTTCATGAGGGTGGCGGGAGGGGAAATATGGGTTGGCCAATGGATATGCTGATGGACTTATTTTCATCGGAATATCCGTCGGAAATGCCGACAGATTTTCTGACGAAAATCAGTTCGTTGGCATTACCGACTGAAATTTTCGACAGCTTTTTATCCGTTGAAAATTTCGACAAATATTTGATAGAAATATATCCATCAGCATTATCGACAGAATATTTCTGTCAGAAATATCCATCGGTAATGCCACTTTTTCTTATAGTGATAGCTTGTACTTTTCTTTTTGCTTAGTATGTGAGATGTTGTTGTATTATGAACTCATGGACTTGATTATTTGTGGACTTTGTTATTTTTATTTTGCTACTATATAGACAGTGGGATGTGTGTGGTGATGATGGAACAAAAATTACCTTTATTTATGTTGTACTTTCCTTTGTTATTTGTGTACATATCTACCTACTTTGTTGTGTTGGGTACATATCCCACTATGGCGGCACACTTTATATTGACGTGGATTGGTATAATCGTACCAGTATAAAGAGGGTCATTATAAAATACCCCTGCCAAATCCTAACGAAGAGTTCGATTTGAACTCCGTCAATTTTCACATGTTCAATTTGACTCTTTAGCCCTGTTGAAATTGTCTACACCATAAATAGACTCCTAATTTTATTGTTGGACTTGTATAACCCCAAAATTGATAGATTAACTAACTATAAACTTAAATCTAAATATCCTTGCCATATCCAAACTGAGAGTCCGATTTGGACTCCATCGGATCCCACATCTCCAGTTTGACTCTCCCACTGTGTTGAAACTATTTGCACTATGAACAAATAGTTAATTCTCTTTTTGGACTTGTGAAACCCTCCTGAGCTCATAGATTAATTCAATTTTTAGACTTTGAACATTATGAAATAGAAGTAAAACATAATGCACTGTGTACTCACCTGGTCAGAACTTATGGTAGATGGAGGTGGACGTGGACATGGATGTGGATGTGGAAATGCCACCCCCATCGCATGAAGAGCTGGGACAACTGTCCAATAAAACCAGCTATCTAACTGTCTGATAATTGCACTACAATAGTGGTCAGGGAGCTCAATAGGCGGCTACGGTGGTGGCGGCGGTTATGTGTAGCTGTAGGATGGTGACGAGCACCCTGACTCCATAGTAGAGCTGATGACTCCACCATCATCCATCCTAATACCAAATCCGAGCACTCGGCCTTTATTTGGTGACCGGTTGCAGCCAACCAAGTCGAGGTATCTAATTGTGGATGCAGAGAGGAGTCATCACAATGCCGCTCTATCAATTGTTGCTCATATGACTCCTAAGTAAATTTATTTTTAGAATTCATTAGTTTAAAATGTTGCATTGATAAGTACCATGACTAGAATTACGTACCACCACTTCTTTCACCCTCTGTGAGATAAATTTTCTCGATTCTCTACATTTACGTGTACGACGGAGTAGCTCTATGTAGGCCATAGGGCCGCCTCTCTCCTCTTCCTACAATTGCGAATTATGAAAGAAAATTAGTTTAATATATAATTCATAAAAAATTTAAATTATAAAATGAATAATTACCATTCTCTTCTTGTGGCATCCAAAGGTGATGGAGCCACTAGTGTGCAAACTAGCCTCGGGCATTTTAGCCTGATTTTGTGTAGCAATGGCTGATAGTGCTTGGTACTCTTGCATCGGCCACTAGTCAAACATGGCATCCCAGTAGTCTTTCCTTATTGCAGGAGGCCCGTGGTCCTTCCATTGGAGTGGATCAGCCACCCCACCCGCCACCCTCTTTGCCAACTCTTTCTTCTTGGTAAGGAAGTCAGAAAAGTGTCTCCCTGCGACCTTCTCCCAGGTTATCCTCACATCCTCCTCTTGCTTCGCAGCCGCAAAGCGATAAGTGCACTGTAGAAATTTTAGTGTTGTTTAGTAACAAAATTTATGTAAATGTATACCTCTAGTTGAGGGAGCCATAGAAGGAGGGCTAGGGCAATGCCTCTGAGCGGAGTGTGAACCTGTAGAAAATTGAGCAATAATTAGAATTAAATAATAAATGCAATATAATATCAAAAAAATAACTAAAATTTCATATCTGAAGTTTGACTTCCGCATCCTCGAGTAGGTCGACCTCTGCAAGCCATACATATTGTATTTTAAATTCACATAAAGCATGAGACCATCTAATGATATATCCATTTCATAACTAGTTTGTATCCATTAACTTAACATACCAATTTCTATTTAAGTATCCATTTCATCATGCTTAATAATTTATTATAATCTAATTCATCAATAACTTTAGTTTCAATTTCTTCTTCTTCTTCTTCTTCCTCCTCCTCCTCATCCTCCTCCTCCTTTTCATCATCATCATCATAATCATATTCTTGTATGGTTCGAGCTTGTTGTGGAATTTCTTTTGGATCAACTTCTTCTACTTGTAATGCATCACACAATGAAATGTTGTCATACAACCCATATGCAATGTCATGATCGAATGGGAGGTCATCTATATCATCTACCTAGAAATAATCATCATTTGTTTGTTCTTCAACATTCTCATCCTCCTCTAAGTGATACTATCAGGAAACAACTAAGATTTGACTTTGCATACGACCCACCATTCATGTATGTCAGACCTCCTCATTGTTGGATATGTAGCATAGTAGACTTGTTGGGCATGTGCTACCAATATAAAATGTTCATATATTCTCAACCTTGACTTATGCATGACTAGGGGTGAACACAGGTTGGTTTGGTCTGAGTTGGTTCATTTTTCTACCAACCCGAACTGAACGGAATCTCAAGGTCAACCCGAACTGAACCGAACTGGTTCGGTTCGATTTAAACCAAAGTCTAATATCGCTTATATCACTAGCACGCACTTTCCTCGGTGGCTACGGCACAGACACTTCCTCGTGGAGGTCAAGGGTTCGAATCCCAGCTCCGCCAAGTTTTGTTTAAAAATTTCTCAATTTTTGACACTTTTTCACAAAAAATCGCTTGGAAGAGAAGAGTTTTGAACCCACAATGGGGTAGGCAAACTTGTAGCATGTGCTAGCCAACCGTGCTATGGTTCATTTGAGTAACTATTATACATAATGTATATATATTCAGTTTACTCGGTTTCAGAAAGTGAAACGGAACTGAACTGTGTAGGAGCCCAAACCGAATCGAACTGAACCGAATTCGGTTCGGTTTGGTTTGGTTTTTCGGTTTGAACCGAATTATGAACAGCCCTACTTATGCTTCATATCAATGATGCATGCTATTGGATCAACTTTTGTTTTTGTGGGGTCAAACCAATGGCACTTGAATAATGTTACTGAATTATCTATTTTCAGGTAAGTCAGCTCCATGACCTCCTCTAAGATACCATAATAGTCAAGTTTAGTTTACTACCTTTCACACACACTCCACTGTTCATTGTCGACTTTTGTAGACTATATTCCTTTGTATGGAATTAGTAACTATTAACGATGTACCCATTGTAACACTGTACATGCTTTGTCAGACCATAACTTAATTCACATATTCTGTTGTCGCCGCATGACCTTGTCTCACCTATTGAATATTCAAGACAATAAAAATACCTTAAACATATAGTCAATCTTCTTAACTGCTGCAACCACTGACATACCTCCTTTAATTGTCTTGGTCCTAGCACATAAGTTGCTTTTGGTTTAAATAGTTTGTCGTTAGCCTCTTGCAACTGTAACTCAGGTCTTCTACAGATTTTCTTTAGGTCCATACGAGATTTTACAATATCTTTTGTTTTCCCCTTCAAGTTCATCATAGTGTTAAACACAATATCAAACACATTTTTCTCCACATGCATCACGTCAAAGCTATGCCATATCAACAGAGTTGACTAATACAGAGTTTCCGGAATATTGATTTTTTTGCCAATTGTGATCTTTCCAAAATCCATGGAATGGTTGTTCATCCCTACTATTTTTTAGTCTATCTAGAAAGTACCTCAAATGTCTCTGTATTTCTCTGCTGGACAACCGTATAAATGGTCCTTCTAGTTCAATTGTGCCCTTTTGAAAAGCATTTCTCTGTCATTGAAACAGATGTGTTGAACCACTTCTATATTTATCCATATGTTTGGAGATAATTAAAACTCAGGAATGTAATAACCTAAACTCATGAATATATTTATTTTTTATATAACTTCTATCTGTTAGCATTTTGATTACTGATCAAATGTTGTTATAATTATTGAATGAAGTATCTTTCCAATTATCAAATAAATCATCATTCAAATTGATGAGTTATAGTTGTCTATCTTTAGAACTCAAAATAATTGATTATTTGCATTGTCCTCTCCAGAAATAATCGATTGTCTAAACTAATCAGTTATTCTTCTTTCACGTCATCAAATAATTAATTATTTCATGTTGAACACATAAATGAATATAATAATTAGTTATTTTATAGTACATATCTTACAACTTGCTACCTTGACATGTTTTAATCCATTCAATGACATGAAACTCAAAATACTTTATTCATTTTTCTTAACATGATTGCAATCTAGAATACTTGCCTATATGGTCTATAAATATATGTGCTTCTCTTCACAACTTGACTCATATTAAATGTCCATGAATAACTTCTGAAAAGTATGTTTTATGTGTCAAACATCTAGATGAGAATTATTTAATCTTATATATGTCCTGCATGTACCAAGTGTCACTTTATGACTATTCTAAAAGAAGTAATGTATGCTAAAAGAATATTTTATTGCTCTCATCTCAAAACTTTTCAAAAGAAAGATTTATTTTCTTGGTAAACGTATGGTGAAGATTTTATGATATCTTTGTTACACTTAAGCAAATCTACTTTTGTAAGGGCTCAACGTTCCAATATCTAAAAAGGTCTTTTTGAGTGTCGAATGTGTATTGGTTGATGGATTATTTTATATGTAACACTTGTCTTGAAATGTGCATCAGATAGGCCAGTTGTGGTCTGCCAAGAAAAGCTACTTTTGTAGGTATCTGGAACCTTGGGACTGTACACCAGCCATCTGTACGAGGATATTCAACCAAGGCTACAGAAAGAAAAAAAAGATCTTTTTATGAAAGGAAAGTGTTGATCATGTCAAGATTGAATCTAACGTACATAATGTTGTGAGACAACGATCAACCTAATGGCTATGAAAGAAGGCAACTATAAAAGAAAGCAATATGGAACTGTTACAAGAAAAGAACGCACCGGAGCTACACAGACTATACAAAAAAGGTTTTTTGAAGTGCGATATGAGTGCTTATGTGAAAGAGTAAAATATCCTAGCCTCTAGAGAAGATTCCATGATAATCTTCTTCCTGCTCAACGTTAAAGCCCATTGAAGAAGATAACTTTGAAGGAAAGAGTTCAGCTCTCAGCCACACGCGCAAAGCTCAAGATCATTCACTTATTGAGCATTGAAGGCCCAACTACAACAAGCTTCCTGCCATTGATCTTTTCTATTTGTTGGGACAAATTTATTGTGTTTACTATGTGCCTTATCTATCTAGTTTCATGAACATTCTTTCTTCTGCACATCTTCTCTCTAGAAATAGAGGTGATCGGCTAGAGGTCTGTATCTGGTGGTTTTCCTCCTTGAAAGGAGAAGACATGTTGTTCATGTGTATTTTACACCCTTAGTGTGAATACCTGCCTGTGCGGTAGCAGGTGTGGTGATTGTCCAAGGGTCTATATCTGGTGGTGTTCCTCTTAGTTAGAAGGAGAAGATCTGATTCGGTCAGGTGTGGTTGTTCCACCTCATAGGTGAAAGCCTATGGTTCAGGAGGGTAGATTCCACCTGTGGAAGGAAGTGAGGGCCTGAGGTACTCAGGAGGTTGTTGGATCGGGTGGAGGTTTGTATTCAGCAGTTGTAATCTTGGTTGTGGTTGATAGCACAGTTAGTGGAAATCACAAGGAGTTTGCCCTTGAGGACTGGATGTAGGTATTGAGTGGATCAACACCGAACCAGGATTAACCTTGCTGTTGTGCTTGCTTTTTCTCTCTTGCGTATTCATCTTCCCGCTTGGCATTTTTAAATCATCACCTATTCACTTGCTAAATTTTCTATAACCATTTATAAAACTTGTTTACGTTCTGATTTGCCTAGCGTAAAATTAACTAATATAGTTGATTAGAACCTATTCACCCCCCTCTAGGTCTCTATAGCTTGGGCAATAGGATGGTCATCAGATAGAAATCAACAGTGATAGTCAAACTAGCATGAATTTCGTCCATTAATCAATTTGAATGACTTTGTATCCTCCATACAATACGAACAAGCCAGACATCTATGTGTGCTCCAACTTGACAACATGCCATATGTAGGAAAGTCACTAATTGTCTAGAGTATAGTAGTCCTCATGTTGAAATTTTGCTTCCGATCGGTACCGTAAGTGATGACACCATCAGTCCACAATGGCTTCAACTCATTAATGGGCGACCTCAAATATACATACAAACTTTGATCTGGAGATTTCAGCCCAGGGATGAGTAGCAATAAGAACATATATGGATGCTTCATACACAAGCTTGATGGAAGGTTGTGTGGGGTGACAAATACCAGCCAACAAGAGTAAGGGGGTGCTCTACCGCCAAATGGATTGAATCCATCCGTAGACAATCTCAATCTCACATTCCTCACCTACATTGCGATGGTTGAGTGAGTGTGGTCAAAGTGTATCCAAGCCTTAGCATCAGCAGGGAGTGCCATCTTCTCCTCTCCATGTTGAACTCTGTTTGCATGCTATCTCATGTGTCTAGCTGCCTTTCATGACATATACAATCTTTGCAATCTAGGGGTGAGAGGGAAGTAACGAAGTGATTTGTACAGTACATATTTTCCCCTCATGCTGGCATTGCCACCTCTCTTTGGCTTGAACCGGGGATGCCCACAAAGGGAACATGTGTATTTTTCTGCCTTTTGTAATACAACATACAATGGTTCGAGCAAGCATCTATTTTCACATATTCCAATCCAATATCATTAACCATTCTCTTTGCACTATAGTAATTTTCTGACAACTTCTCACTTCTTGGCAACATGCTTTTCACCACTGAACAGAAAGAGTCAAAACAAGCGTCGCTCAAAGTGTGCCCTAATTTCAAATTCAACAGCTAAAGGACTCCGGAAAAAATGATGTGACTCTCACAACCATCCCACAATGGCTCATCAACATCCCTCAGAAATTTATAAAACTGGTTGGCTTCATCATTAGACGCTTCATCGACAACATAATGTAGTTCAGGTCCCGTAGTCTCAAACACCAAATTGACATACTGGTTATCATGAACAACCTTATTCCTTACTTCTATATGTCCCCATAACTTCTCACCATGCACCATCCAATTCACATACCCACAGACAAAATCTTTCTTGTAGAGGTGTTGTGCAACATCAAACGATTGAAGGAATTGATTATTCTTACAGACTACATAGGGACATCTAACACGACCTTCGAAATCCACTATACTAACATTGCTCACCACAAAGTTAATTAACCCATCAACCTGTCTAAAAATTCAGATGACAACTCATTGCCTACAATCCTACGGTACATCCACTCAAGGTGTGTAGACATTTTTCCTGTACAAATATTACACAAAATAAAAGGTAAACATTACTTTGTAGTTAGTGAATGTCACTACAAGAAAAATAGGTTTAGCGACCGAAAACTTCGGTCCCTATTCGGTCACTAAAACAATTAGTTACCGAATAGTGACTAAATAGGGACCGAAGTTGTTGGTGAAGAATTTTTGGTCACAATATTGTGACCGAAAATTTTCAGTTGCTACTCAGTCGCTGTCAGCGACCGAACATTTCAGATATAGTAACCGAAATAGTGACTGACAAATTTCTGTCTCTCCTAGCAACCAACTATTTTTAGTCACTATTTCAGTCACAATATAGTGACAGAAATAGTGACTGAAATGTTCGGTCTCCATTAGCGACTGATATATTCGGTCAATATTTCAGTCACAAAATAGTGACCGATATAGTGACTAAAAATAACCAGTCGCTATAGTTCGAAATAGCGACCGACAATTTCAGTAGCTAATAGGTCTCTAATGTTTTATTTTTTTTTTTAAAGATACAATTTTTTTAACAAAATAACCTGTGCATATATAAAAAATAAAATCTGACAAATGTCAACAATAATAAAATGCCCATAAAATGTCAATAGAATGTCCACAATAATATACATAAAATGTTGACAACAATACAAAAATGTCCATAACAATGAAAAGGAAATCATGAATCCTCGTCCTCATCCTCCACGTCCTCATCTCCTCCGATGCCACTCGATGAAGGAACCTACACCAGATATATAACACTAATAAATTAAAGTTAAATACTACTATAAGTAATAAATTATTTAAAATTTTAGAATTTATTTTTCTAGATAATTCACTCACTTTTAAACCAAAGTAACTAGCTTAATGTGAATTAGAGCACCGAGCTCAAACCGGGAGTCCGATTTGAACTCTGTTAGTTTCCACAAGTCACACTCATCGCCCTAGCCATGTTGGAACAAACCAGAGGCCAATCAGATTAGTATTTATAATTTTGGACACCCAAACCTACGTTCTTTGTTTTTAAACTAAACTAACTTGCTTAATGTGAATTTGAGTGCCGAGCTCAAACTAGAAGTCCGATTTTAACTTTGTCAATTTTCACAAGTCACACTCATTGCTCTGGCCGTGCTGGAAGAAACCAGAGACTGATCAAATTAGTATTTCTAATTTTGGACCTCCAAAACTAGCTATGTTCTTTCATTTTAAACTAAACTAACTTGCTTAATGTGAATTTGAGTGTCGAGCTCCAACCGGTAGTCCAATTTGAATTCTGTTAGTTTCCACAAGTCACACTCATCACCCCGGCCATGCTGGAACAAACCGGAGGCCAATCGGATTAGTTCTCCTAATTTTTGACCCCAAAACCTAAGTTCTTCGTTTTTAAACTAAACCAACTTGCTTAATGTGAATTTGAGTACCAAGCTCAAACTGGGAGTTCGATTTAAACTCTGTCAGTTTTCATGAGTCACACTCATCGCCCCGGCCGTGCTGGAATAAATCGGAGGCCAATTGGATTAGTATTTCTAAATTTGGACCCCCAAACTTAAGTTTTTCCTTTTTAAACTAAGCTAACTTGTTTAATGTGAATTTGAGCATCGAGCACAAACTGGGAGTCCGATTTGAACTTCGTCAATTTTTACAAGTCACACTCATCGCCCTAGCCGTAATGGAACAAACCGGAGGCCGATTGGATTAGTATTTCTAATTTTGGACCCCCAAACCTAAGTTCCTACTTTTTAAACTAAACTAAATTAACTTGCCTAATGTGAATTTGAGTGTCGAGCTCAAACCGGGGTCCGATTTAAACTTCGTCAGCTTCCATGAGTCACACTCATCGCCCTAGTCTAAGGACAATCAGATTAGTATTTATAAATTTGGTCCCCCAAACCTAATTTCTTCCTATTAAAACTAAATCAACTTGCTTAATGTGAATTTGAGCGCCCATCTCAAACTGGGAGTCCGATTTGAACTCCGACAGCTTTCACAAGTCACACTCATCGCCTTAGTCGTGCTAGAACAAACCAAAGGCCGATTGGATTAGTATTTTTAATTTTGCACCCCCAAACCTATGTTATTCCTTTTTAAACTAAACTAAACTCACTTGCTTAATGTGAATTTGAGTGCCGAGCTCAAACCGGGAGTCCGACTTGAACTCTGTCAGTTTCTGCAAGTCACACTCATTGCCCTGGCTATGCTGGAACAAATCGGAGGCCAATCAGATTAGTATTTCTAATTTTGGACCACAAATCTAAGTTCTTCTGTTTTAAACTAAACAAAACTAACTTGCTTAATGTAAATTTGAGTGACGAGCTCAAATCGGGAGTCTGATTTGAACACCATCAATTTCTGCAAGTCACACTCATTGCCCCGGCCAACAAACCAGAGGCTGACCGGATTAGTATTTCTAATTTTGGACCCCAAACCTAAGTTCTTCTTTTTTAAACTAAACTAACTTGCTTAATGCAAATTTGAGTGCCGAGCTCAAACCGAGAGTCCGATTTGAACTCCGTCAGTTTCCACAAGTCACGATCATTGACTCGGCCGTCTAGAAGAAATCAGATGCCGATCGAATTAGTATTTCTAATTTTTGACCCCTAAACCTAGCTAAGTTCATACTTTTTAAACTAAACTAAACTAACTTGCTTAATATGAATTTGAGTGTTGAGCTCAAACCAGGAGTGCGATTTGAACTCCGACAATTTTCATAAGTCACAATCATTGTCTTGGCCATGCTGGAACAAACCGGAGGCCAATAGATTAGTATTCCTAATTTTTGACCACCAAACCTAAGTTATTCCTTTTTAAACTAAACTAACTTGCTTAATGTGAATTTGAGTGCCGAGCTCAAACCGAGAGTCCAATTTGAACTCTGTTAATTTCTATAAGTCACACTCATCGCCCCGGCCATGCTGGAACAAATTGGAGGCTAATCGGATTAGTATTCCTAATTTTTGACCCCCAAACCTAAGTTCTTCCTTTTTAAACTAAACTAACTTGCTTAATGTAAATTTGAGTGTCGAGCTCAAACGGGGAGTTTGATTTGAACTTCGTCAGCTTCCACAAGTCACACTCATTGCCTCGGCCATGCGGGAACAAACCAGAGGCCAATCAGATTAGTATTTCTAATTTTTGACCCCCCAAACCCGACTTCAAATAGTTTCTAACTAATTAATTTGACAATTGTGTATTTGAGCGTCGAGTGTAAACCGAAAGTCTGATTTGAACATGTCAGTTTCCCTAAGTCATGCTCATCGGCCCGGCCGTATTGGAACAAATCGGACGTCGATCTGATAGGTATTCCTTATTTTGGACGTCCAAACCTAAGTTCCGATGTTTTAAACTTAGTAATTAAAAAATTGACTTTTAGAATAGAGAAATTAACATAAAATCAATTTACTCACATGAGGGGCCTGTGCTGATGTCGATGGCGCTATCAGAGGAGGAATGCTAACCTGGGAGAGGGCCTGGGAGATAGCCTGGGATATATCCTGAGAGAGCTGAACTTGGACACCGTCGGACACCTGCGTATGCATCATGTGGACCAGACGAGACTCCAAACTAGAGATCTCATCTCGAATGAAGCCCATCATCTCACTGGGTGAAGTACCAGCTGGAGCACCGAATGTGGTGAATGCACTAGTCACCTGTGAGCCTGAACTCGAGGCACAAGATAACACCCTGCTCGTATTCATACTGTGCCCAAAACCATACACATGGCCTTTCTTTGGGGCACCAGATCCCACAACCCATACCTCAGGATCTAACTGCGGTTGGGCCTCCTCCGCGGCGTACTTCTCTGTCGTCTGCTGGCTATACATATCCTGCAAAAAATAAAATTGACAATTCAAAATTAACCTGTAATGAGAAAAAATAAATAGTGAATAGACTTTAAATACTTACCTCAACCTCCCGGGCTCAGTCGCTAATGTACTGATCCGTCCCCTTTTTCTTATGTGTCTTATCAAACACCTCCTGAAATGTTGGAGGCCGTTTTAGCTCCTTTTCCTATTTCACAGAAGAACATTACATGAATAAGTACCTATATAAATAAAATATATCACAAACGGACATATGACTTTCCAATCTGGACTAATGGGTATGGAGACGGACCCACTTGTATGCTTGTTGGCTTCTGGATTGGCAGCCCGATTCACTTTCATTGTTATGAAGGTTTCTTGGCATCTCTCTACGGCCCATATGTTGCACAGACCTTCCCAGTAGTCTCTCCTCATCCATGTCGGTGTGCGCTCCCTCCAAAGAGTCGAGTCTGGACTCTGACAAACTCTCTAAGTGCATTTTTCCTCGCATTATAAAATAGATGTTTAAATTTTGATCGGGCGGTGGTCATCCATACTGATCGAGACTGCGCCTCGTCCGAAGGACCCATGAATCGATGATTGCTCTGTATAGATAAGAGTTAGTTTACTGAATGTAGGAGTAAGAAAACAAATAACTTATAATAAGAAATTACATACCATGGACATCTGATACAACAACTCCAGGACGTCCATCGGGAAATTGTTGAATCTATGAATAGGCCCAGGAAAGTGTGCCTGAATTGATCTTGTGATGAATTGAGATGCTTGGGCAGGCTCTATTTTATCCTTGTAATTATGTAACTTGTTACAATGAATTTATGAACTAAATAATTGTCGTTAATAAAAGATACATATAAATTTCTTACGTACCATTTATCCACACCTCCCGTAGAGTGCCATCATAAAAACTGCCTCCCCCCTCCTGTAGACTAACATCATCCTTTGCCTCTGGCACCGTAGATGCACCTGCCAAAAAACTGGAGGTGCGGAAACACTAGGTCTTGGACAAAAATTTCAACAACAGATGCAATGTACAAGAATATAAAATGTTAAAGAATATAAATAATGATTATACAAATACTTACAAATTTAAATATACATACCTACTACTGTAGGAGGAGGAGGCGTAAACTGACCCGATCTTGTAAGAATTTTAATGGCATAAATAATACAAGTGAATCAATGCACAAAGAAACAACAACTTTAAATATACATACCTGCTGCCAGAGGAGGATGCACAGAAGAAGGACCAGAAGCTATAACAATTTAAATGACATAAATAAAATGTATAAATAATGTACAAAGAAAAATACAACTTTAAATATACAATGTTAAAAATATAAATAAGGACTATACAAATACTTACAAATTTAAATATACATACCTGCTACCGTAAGTGGAGGAGGCGTAAACTGACCCGAGCCTGTAAGAATTTTAATGGCATAAATAATACAAGTGAATCAATGCACAAAGAAACTACAACTTTAAATATACATACTTACTGCGAGAGGAGGAGGCACAGAAGAAGGACCAACAGCTGTAACAATTTAATTGATGTAATATTATGTATAAATAATGCACAATGTAAAATACAACTTTAAATATACACTGTTAAATAATATAAATAACGACTATAGAAATACTTAGAAATTTAAATATACATACCTGCTACTGTAGATGAACGAGGCGTAAATTGACCCGAGCCTGTAAGAATTTTAATGGCATAAATAATACAAGTAATTTAATGTAGAAAGAAACTACAACATTCACTACAAGAAAAAGTGATTTTAGCGACTGACAACTTTGGTCCCTATCGGTCACTAAATCAATTAGTGACCGAATAGTGACTGCATAGGGACCAGATTTGTCAGTGAAGAATTTTTGGTCAGAATACTATGACCCAAAAGTTTCAGTCACTACTTAGTCGTTGATATTGACCAATACATTCAGTGACTATTTCAGTCACTGTATAATGACCGAAATAGTGACCGAATTATTTCGGTTGCTATCAGAGACCGAAAAATTCAATCACTATATCAGTCACTATTATAGTGACTGAAATAGTGACTGAAATGTTCGGTCGCTATTTGCGACTTACCTATTTGGTCACTATTTTGGTCACAAAATAGTGACTGAATGTATCAGTCACTGATAGCGACTCAAATAATTCGATCACTAATCGGTCTTTAATTTTTTAATTTTTTTTATAAAAAGATACATATTTTATAACAAAATAACCTGTGCATATAATAAAAATAAAAATTGTACTATGACAAATGTCAACAATAATAAAATGTCCATAAAATGACAACAATAATAAAATGTCCACAATAATAATACATAAAATGTCCACAACAATATATAAAATGTTCATAACAATGAAAATAAAATCATGAATCCCCGTCCTCGTCTCCTCTGACGCCACTCGATGAAGGAACCTACAATAGATATATAGCAATAATAAGTTCAAATTAAATACTACTATAAGCAATAGGTTATTTAAATTTTTATATTTTATTTTTCTATATAATTCACTCACTTTTAAACTAAAGTAACTAGCTTAATGTGAATTTGAGCGCCGAGCTCAAACCGGAAGTTTGATTTGAACTCCGTCAATTTTTCAGAACTCACACTCATCGCCCCGACCATGCTGGAACAAACCGAAGGCCGATCCAATTACTATTTCTAATTTTGGACCCCTAAACCTAGCTAAGTTCTTCCTTTTTAAACTAAACTAAACTAACTTGATTCATGTGAATTTGAGTGTTGAGCTCAAACCGGGAGTCCGATTTAAACTCCGTCAATTTTCACAAGTCACAATCATTGCCCTAGCCGTGCTGAAACAAACCGGAGGCCAATCGGGTTAGTAATTCTAATTTTGGACCCCCAAACCTAAGTTCTTCATTTTTAAACTAAACTAACTTTCTTAATGTGAATTTGAGTGTCGAGCTCAAATCGGGAGTCCGAATTGAACTCCGTCATTTTCCACAAGTCACACTCATTGCCTCGGCTGTGTTGGAACAAACCATAGGTCGATCGAATTAGTATTTCTAATTTTGGACCCCCAAACCTAGTTAAGTTCTTCTTTTTTAAACAATACTAAACTAAAATAACTTGCTTAATGTGAATTTGAGTGCTGAGCTCAAACCGGGAGTCCGATTTGAACACCGTCATTTTCCACAAGTCATAATCATCATCTTGGCCGTGCTAGAACAAACCGGAGGCCAATCAGATTAGTATTTCTAAATTTGGACCTCCAAACCTAAGTTCTTCATTTTTAAACTAAACTAACTTGCGTAATGTGAATTTGAGCACCAAACTCAAACCGAGAGTCTGAATTGAACTCTATTAGTTTTCACAAGTCAAACCCATTGCCCCGATCGTGTTGGAACAAACCAGAGGCTGATCAGATTAGTATTTCTAATTTTGGACCTCCAAACCTAGTTAAGTTCTTTCTTTATAAACAAAACAAAACAAAACAGACTTGCTTAATGTGAATTTGAGTGTCGAGCTCAAACCGAGAGTCCGATTTAAACTCCGTCAATTTTCACAAGTCACAATCATCGCCTTGGCCGTACTAGAACAAACCGGAGGCCAATCGGATTAGTATTTCTAATTTTGGACCCCCAAATCTAAGTTCTTCTTTTTAAAACTAAACTAACTTGCTTAATGTGAATTTGAGCGCCGAGCTCAAACTGAGAGTCCGAATTGAACTCCGTCAATTTCCACAAGTAACACTCATTGCCCCGGCCATGCTGGAACAAACCAGAGGCCGATCGGATTAGTATTTCTAATTTTGAACCCCCAAACCTGGTTATGTTCTTTCTTTTTAAACAAAACAAAACAAAACTAATTTGCTTAATGTGAATTTGAGTGCCAAGCTCAAATCGGGAGTCCGATTTGAACTCCGTTAGTTTTCACAAGTCACAATCATCCCCCTAGCCGTGCTGGAATAAACTAGAGGCCAATCAGATTAGTATTTATAATTTTGGACCCCCAAACCTAGGTTCTTCAATTTTAAACTAAACTAACTTACTTAATGTGAATTTGAGCGCCGAGCTCAAACCGGAAGTCCGATTTGAACTTCGTCAGTTTTCACATATCACACTCATTGCCCCAGCCGTGTTGGAACAAATCGGACATCGATTCGATAGTGATTAGAAAATTTACTGTTAGAATAGAGAAATTAAAATAAAATCAATTTACTCACATGAGGGGCCTGTGCTGATATTGATGGCGCTGCCTGAGGAAGAATGCTGACCTGGGAGAGGGCTTGGGAGATAGCCTGGGACAGCTAGGCCTGGACAGCGTTGGACACTTGCATATGCATCATATGGACCAGACGAGACTCCAAACCAGAGATCTCATCTCGAATGAAGCCCATCATCTAACTAGGGGAAGTACCTAGAGCACCAGGTGTGGTGAATGCACTAGTCGCTTGTAAGCCTGAACTCGAGGTGCCAAATAACACCCTACTCGTGTCCATGTTGTGCCGAAAACCATACACATGGCTTTTCTTTGGGGCACCAGATGCCGCAACCTATACCTCAGGATCTAACTACGGTTGCTTCTCCTCCCCAACGTACTTCTCTGCCATCTGCTGGCTATATGACTCCTGCAAAAAATAAAATTGAAAATTTAATATTAATCTATAACGAGAAAAAAAAAAGTGAATAGACTGTAAATACTTACCGCAACCTCCCGGGCTCTGTTGCTAATGTACTGATCCGTCCCCATTTTCTTATGTGTCTTATCAAACACCTCCTGAAATGTCGGAGGCCGTTTTAGCTCCTTTTCCTATTTCACAGAAAAACATTACATAAATGAGTGTCTATATAAATAAAATATATCACAAACGGACATATGACTTTCCAATCTAGATTGATGGGTCTCAAAGGAGATGGACCCACTTGGATGCTTGTTGGCCTGAGGATTGGCAGCCCGATTCACTTTCATTGTTGTGGAGGTTTCTTGTCATCTCTCTATGGCCCATATGTTGCACAGACCTTCCCAGTAGTCTCTCCTCATCCATGTCGGTGCGCGCTCCCTCCAAAGAGTCAGGTCTGGACTTTGACAAACTCTCTGTGCATTTTTCCTCGCAATATACAACAGATGTTTAAAATTTGATCGGGCGGTGGTCATCCATACTGATCGAGACCGCACCTCGTCCGAAGGACGTGTGAATCGATGATTGCACTGTACATATAAGAGTTAGTTTACTGAATGTAGGTGTAAGAATAGAAATAAATTATAATAAGAAATTACATACCATGGACATCTGATACAACAACTCCTGGACATCCATCGGGAAATCGTTGAATCTATGAATAGGCCCAGGAAAGTGTGCCTGAATTGATCTTGTGATGAATTGAGATGCTTGAGCGGGCTCTATTTTATCCCTGTAATTATATAACTTGTTACAATGAATTTATGAACTAAATAATTGTCCTTAATAAAAGGTACATATAAATTTCTTACGTACCCATTTATCCACATCTCCCGCAGAGTGCCATCATAAAAACTACCTCCCCCCTCCTGTAGACTGACAGCATCCTCTGCCTCTGGCATCGTAGATGCACCTGCCAAAAAAACTGGAGTTGCGGAAACGCTTAGTGCTGGACAAAAATTTGAACGACAGAAGAATGTAGAAGAATATAAAATGTTAAAGAATATAAATAATGGCTATACAAATATTTACAAATTTAAATATACATACCTGCTACTATAGGAGGAGCAGGCGTAAACTGACCCAAACTTGTAAGAATTTTAATGGCATAATAAATACAAGTGAATCAATGCACAAAGAAACAACAACTTTAAATATACATACCTGCTGCCAGAGGAGGAGGCACAGAAGAAGGACCAGAAGCTATAACAATTTAAATGGCATGAATAGTATGTATAAATAATGCAAAAAGAAAAATATAACTTTAAATAAACAATGTTAAAGAATATAAATAACGACTATACAAATACTTTCAAATTTAAATATACATATCTGCTATTGTAGGAGGAGGAGGTGTAAATTGACCCGAGCCTGTAAGAATTTTAATGGCATAAATAATACAAGTTAATCAATGCACAAAGAAACTAGAACTTTAAATATACATACCTACTGCCAGAGGAGGAGGCACATAAGAAGGATCAGAAGCTATAACAATTTAAATGACATAAATAATATGTACAAATAATGTATGAAGAAAAATACAACTTTAAATATTTAATGTTAAAGAATATAAATAACAAGTATACAAATACTTACAAATTTAAATATACATACCTGCTACCGTAGGTGGAGGAGGCGTAAACTGACCCGAGCCTATAAGAATTTTAATGGCATAACTAATACAAGTGAATCAATGCACAAAGAAATTACAACTTTAAATATACATACCTGCTGTCAAAGGAGGAGGCACAGAAGAAGGACTAGAAGCTGTAACAATTTAAATGGCATAAATAACATGTATAAATAATGCACAACGTAAAATACAACTTTAAATATACATACCTGAGGCCGCAGAGGAACCCCTCCCACTACTCATCCTCCTCCCAGAACTGGAGCCCGATCATGCTCCACGCATCATATCTTCATAGGGAACATCAAAATTCATGTTCATTAGTCAATTGCTTATATTGAAAGTGGACAACTTTAAATATATTGAACAGATGTGAAAAAGTTCTACTCATTTTTAAATGATACCCATTTTCTCCTCAGATGATGACGATATATCTAATTCAGTCCCATCTTCATCATCATATTCACATTCATCACTGGTATATTCCTCCTTCTCATGAGAATCTTCGCCAGACACCTGACCTACATCTTCACATTCATCACTGTGTGGCCAAAATGAACAGCTCATAAGTATTCAATTTGGACTTATGTTTATCCTCGACAATCCCATGCGTTATGTCATTTCGAATGGAATTCGGATCAAACCAATGACACATGAACAAGAATATATGATTGTCTTGTCTTAGATATTGCAACTGTAAGATCTCCTCTACAATACCATAGTACTCATATTTATTTTCATTATATGTACTTCCTTTAACACATACGCCATTGTTCATGGTAGACTACCGCTGTTTATGGTAGACTTACTCTGCCCATAGTCTTTTGTGTGAAATCTATACCCAGTCACAAAAAATCCAAGATAGTTTGGTGCAATTTTCGATGGGACATAGGCTATCTGATGAATTCTTTCATCAGTAATTAAACCTTGTTCAATCTATGTATAGAGAAGACAAGTTAAAAAGTGAACATAGCTTATCTTTTGTACTCTTTGAGCATGTACACTTATATGTTTTCTTAGCCATAAGGCCAATGACTTCTCTCGTTCTTTTTCAACCTCATAATCACTGATATGTGGATTTCTTTGAATTATTTCTAAATCAAATTGTCTACAATATGAATGGAAGACCACCTTCAATAGCTAGAATAAGGGCAAAGTATACACAATAAATTGTGAGTTCAGGACTTACTCAACATAACACTCAAGCTAAGCACAATTTAAAAGAATATATATCAATGCGGCGCATAACTCTCTATCATCTAGCATGCAAGTTGAAGAATGCCCGAATTCACTTCTAAGATGATTAAATATGGAGAGTCGATCTGAACACACAGATTCCCCCCCATCATCATTACGTGGATCTTGCGTATGACGAGTTTGTATATCTGCTTCAAAGTACATCGAATAAAAGTTCGAGATTTCTTCCATAAGGTATGCCTCAGCAATAGAGCCCTCCACTTTCGCTTTATTTTGGACTTTCATTTTGAGGTCATGCATACACCTACATCAACAATGTACAAGACAAATGACAAACATATCATACATAAGGTGCAATTCTAAGAAGAAAAAAAGTTAAGATTCACATATACCTCTCAAATGGATACATCCATCTATATGGTATTGGCCCTCCGACTTTAGCTTAATATGGTAGATGTATGAGCAAATGCTCCATCGAATCAAAGAATGCAGGCAGAAATATCTTCTCCAACTTGCATACGATGGTGACCACATTCTGTTCGATGGTTTGGATATCCTCAAGCCTGAGTTCTGATGCACACAGAATCGTGAAAAATCGACTCAGTTCAGGCAATGCTCCCCATATAGACTTTGACAACATGTCATGAAATGCAATCGGTAGCAATCTTTGCATGAACACATGACAGTCATGACTCTTCATTTCATATATTTTCTCCTCAGTGACTTTGACACAACGAGCAATATTAGACACATAACCGTCAGGAAATCTCAACTGTTTCAGCCACTGGCACACTTCCTTTACTTGTCCACCTCCAAGCACATAAACTACTTTTCGTTTAATTGATTTCCCATTTACTTCAACAAGTTCTAACTCTACACATTTACAAAGCATGGACAAGTCCAAACGTGCATTCCCATTGTCCTTTGTTTTACCTTTCATGTCCATAATGGTGTTGAACACATTATCAAAAATATTCTTCTCGATATGCATCACGTCTAGATTATGCCGCACAAGAAGAGTTGACCAATAAGGTAGCTCCCAAAAAATGCTTCTCTTCACCCAGTTGTGCTCCTTCCCAAAACCTGCAAGGTGCCGTGCATTGCCTATCAGTTGTGTGATATCGAGAAATTTTTCTACACGTGTTGCCATATGAAGACCGGACAACCTCTTGAATATAACTTCATCTCGTTCCATTCTGTTCTTTAGGAATGCATCTTTTTGTCTTCTGAAAGGGTGATCAACTGCTAAAAATTGCCGATGGCAATCAAACCAGCATGACTTCCCACCATGTTTAAGTACAAATGATTTGGTATCATTCATACAGTAAGGACATGCTAGCGTCCCATGTGTGCTCCAACTAGATAGCATTCCATATGCAGGAAAATCATTTATCGTCCACATCAATGCTGTCCTCATGGTGAAATTTTGCTTTCTAGATGCATCATAAGTGTTGACCCCCTCAGTCCATAATAATTTCAATTCATCAATCAATGGTCTAAGATAAATGTCTCTATTTTTGTAGGACTTTTAGGACCAGGAATCAATAAAGACAGGAACAAATTCTCTCGCTTCATGCACATGTTCGAAGAAAGGTTGTATGGTGTCACGAACAAGGGCCAACTAGAGTAGGAAGCCATTGAACCTCCAAATGGATTGAATCCATCAGTGCATAAACCAAGCCTCACATTATGCGACTCCCTTGAGAAGATAGGATGAGCATGGTTGAAATGAGTCCAAGCTTCGCCATCTACAGGATGACTCATAATATCCTCGTCACGATGTACTCTTTCTGCATGCCACCTCATATGTCGAGCTGTCTTTGAGGACATATACATCCACTGTAGTCTGGGTGTGAGGGGAAAATATCGCAATAACGTATAAGGTATACCCTTTCCCCTAGAATTGGCCCCACTTTAGGTTTAAACCTATCATGATGGAAAATAGAACACGATACCTTATCTACATCCTCTTTGTCATACAACATACAATGATTAGAACATGCATCTATTTTAACATATCCAAGTCCTAACTCATTGACCATCTTCTTGGCACGATAAAAATTTGGAGGTAGCTTCTCATCTCGAGGTAACATACTCTTGATGATAAGGAGGAGACGATCAAAACAACTCTCACTTATATGAAATTCAAATTTCAAGTTTAGCAACTGTGACACCGCTGATAACCCAGTGTGTTTTTGACAACCATCCCACAATGGCTCATCAGCATCCTTAAGTAACTGATAAAATCTTTCGGCTCCCTTGTTCTGCACTTCTTCAGTGTATACAGGATCCTCATATATATTGAATGTGGGACCAGCGGCATCTACAACCATATCCACGTATATACTTGTGCCTTCCACATTACTAGGCTTGTGTGATCAGAGCTCCTCACCTGACATGTCTGATTCATATAACTTTCAACAAACCCTTTTTCTGTATAAATGACGTTGAACCTCCCACGTGAAATCCACTTCAAATTTTTACAAATCATACAAGGACATTGGATGCAACCTTTGCTGTCTACTACTGCACTTGGATTCCCCAATGCAAACTGAATAAAAGTCTCAACTCCGGCCCTAAACTCCACAAACACCACATGATCAACTATTCTATGATACATCCATGAACAATCTGAAGCCATTTTTTTCCTGCGCTCAACCAATATTAACAGACAAATAACTTTAAAATTCAAACTCAGAAAAAAATAAATCTGACCATTTTCACACATTGTTCGACGCAACCGAAATGAATAGGAATGATATATTATTTAGATTATCACTTTTTATCCATCTGTGAATATTTGATCGCACTCAGATGTCCATTTACTATGTGTTTGTACAATTTGCTGAAAATTTCGGCAGCATCTCCCCATACCTCTCCGATATATCAAAAATATTTATTAATTAAGATATTTTCTTAAATACTTACTAATAAGTGGTTAAAAAAATATTCTAAATCAATAAAGGTATATCAGAGAGGAGTGAGTAGACACACCTAAAATTTTCAACAAACAGAACAAACACATAGTAAATGACCACCTAACTGCGTTCAAACATTCACAGACTATCCAAAATGGGAAAATTTAAGACTTTGAGTTAGATATACATGTTCTCATCATTCAAAATGCGAACGTGTACATCAATCCCAAAGTTTTGAATGGGAAGATTCATTGACACGGGTTTAACACGCTCTCATGAGGTGTGTGTAGTGTTAAATTGCTATGCATGCATAGATCAAATTTAAATGCCACATAAATATGAAAGGAAAATGAAAATAAAATCATACATATAAACAAGTGCAATACTAAACCAAATTCACACATACATGTAATTGAATTACATTAAAATAAAAAGTACAATATTAATCATTAAACGGAAAGTAAACAAAAATCCCATTAAACCCCTGTTAAACCCCCTATTAAATCCTTTAATAGCCCCATAAAAACCTCCCAAGGCAAATCTTGTCCGGCCCCAATTCCCCTCAAAAACATCTCATAAAACCCTTTTTTTGAACCCCCCCGTTCAGCCCCTTCAATACCCCTTAAACATCTCCCAAAGATATAAGATGGTAGCCTTTGTTTCAGACATGTGTGCATAGTTAAAGAGATTTGATCAACAACAATTAGATATGTAACATGGTTTCTCAAATGAGACCTCAGTGCCTGAGAGGAAATTCCAGACAAAAAGAGAGACTGTAAACATGAGGAGGAGGAGGAGGAGGAGGAGGCAAATCCATATACAGACATATGTAATGTTCTTATTATATCTTCCATAGTAAAGATCAAGATGTGAACTGTCCATGCCAAATTGAAACTTGGGAGTAGATAAGAGTTCAAGGGTAATAGTACTATAGGGATGCAATAGGTAACAACCTTTTGTTGGGTTTCTTAAGAATCTTCAAGCTCATTTGTTGCATATTGACAGTAATAACAAATAAGAAGAAAACGTTTCATGCCAAGTTATAGAAGGGTCCTCATAATATCATAATATAATTGATTGGTAGAATGCGAAGCTACCTTTCATGACCCCACCTTCAAAATGTTAAATTATGATATAACCCACCAAAAATCTGTAGAAGTAATTAAGTACTTGAGAAAAAAAATAGCGGATGCTGGCACCAAAAATTCCCACAAAACCCAACAAGCTCATAAAATCCCAAAAAATTCAAAAATCCCTAAGAACTCATAAAACCCTAGAAAATCTAGGAAAATCCCTAAATAAACCCATGAAATCCCAGAAAATACCAAACCAAACCCTATGAAATACCAAACCAAACACCATGAAATACCAAATGCCAAATACCCTAAGTCCTTTAAATTTGAAGTACCAAAAATCTCCAAATACCCCTAATTCTTTAAATCTGAAATGCCTAAAACCAAATCCCCAAAAATCCACTAAAGTTCCCATTCCAAGCCAAATACCCCTTTAAACCAGAAATTCTGATGTTTTGCCGAATCCTTTAATGGCCCATGAGAAATTACCTTTGAACAAGCACACCATGGAAAAATTTTCCCTTTGAAATACATCCTTGAAAAAAAACATAACCCATAAAATACCAAATCCTCCAGTACCCCATGACACTTCCTTCCGTTATAAACAGGGGGCTATACCCCCCATTTCCCTAACACCGAAGCCCCCTATAAGTTTACCTCCTACAGAGCTCTTAATACCTTCTGCAAGCCCCTGTTAAACCCTCCTAAGTTCCCCTGTGTAGGCCATATTAAACCTCTATACAAAACTCCAAACCAATGCCATTCCAAGGCCACTACAAAACTCTTATCAATTCCACTTGGCCTCATTAAAGAAAGTCAAATAAAAGCCTCTCTCATTTCTATAAAAGAGCCTATTCAAATTCCACTACAAAGAAAGCTCAGTTAGTGCCACTTACAGGGTAACAATCCCTCCATTGGCCACCATTGCAGCTCTTCTTGGCCCCTTTATAAATCTCCCAATGGCCTCATTCTAACCCTTCCTAGAAATATATATAAAAGCAGGGAAATCCTCTAAACATCCCCTAAAAGGGTTTAGAAAGGGTTAAGTGGCTTGGATGAGGGCCTCCTCATAGATCTAATGGCCTTTAAAATGCCCTCAAATAATATCAGTAAAAGCCCATTTCAATATAAAATAAATGAGGAGAAAGGGGCTCTAACCCCAAAATTCCTACAAACAAATCCCATGTGCATATGCATTGAAAACATGGGGTGGAAAGGAAATTTCAAGGTGTTGAATATCCCAATTCATAATGAGATATATGATATGTCATTACCACAGTGGGGCTCCAACCCCAGACATCTTCACAAATATGCCAACATGACACATTGAGACTGTGTTGCACAGTGACACAGTGAGACTGTGTTACACAGTGACATAGTCTCATAGTTTCATTGTGTTACACCGCCCCCCCACCACCAACAACCCTCACTCCCTCCCCTCCTAGCCCAGAGCCGGCTCCCACACCCACACACACACACACACACACACACACACACACACACACACACACACACACACACACACACACACACACACACACACACACACACACACACACACACACACACACACACACACACACACACACACACACACACACACACACACACACACACACACACACACACACACACACACACACACACACACACACACACACACACACACACACACACACACACACACACACACACACACACACACACACACAGGTAGGACACATAGTTAAATTCTCATTTAATAAAGCCGATATCTTTTGAATAGTTCTTTTCTCTTTTTACAAGTATATTGTACATAAATAAATTCTTGATCTTAGATTTTCATAAACATCTCTTGTAAATATTAGTTTATAAATCAAATTATAAATAAATTTTAGTTAAATAAATAACCTTTACCCAACACCATCATTCCACACACCCCACCCAATCCTAGTAAATAAATATTTTTTTTATTACCCCACCACACCTTTAGCAACGAAATGCTTTTTAAAACCTTTCTTTTCCTTCCCACCAGGTGGACGAAGGTAGAAGCTGTTGGAAGCAGCTGGAAGCAAGGCAGTTTTGGGCGATTTGGGTGTGTTGGAGGTGGTTGAAGGGTGGTGCGAAGCAAAGCTTGTGCAGCTCTGGTGCGTGGTGTGTGAAGCAATTGCACCCTGGAGGTGGTACAACGCAGGCGATGGTGATGCAGGGCTGGCGGATGGCCGTGCGAAGCAGCAGAGGCGCGATGGAGGAGCTCTGGCGTGCGCATCTGGAGCAGAGGCGGCTGCTGCGGATGCAGCTCTGGCGATGGAGCTGTGCAGAGGCGGTGCGACACAGAGTCTTGTGCGCGCTCGTGTGTGTGCGGCGGATCTGGGCGGGAAGTAGAGGCAGCGTGTGAGGAGCTCGCTAGGAGGCCCGGGCGCCTATAAAAGGACCCCAATGTCCTCAGATTTGGGAGTTTGATTTTTGGGTTTTTAATCTTTTTCCTTTCTTCTAGTTCGGCTATAGGGGAGGGAGAGTTGGGATTTTTGTTCTTTTTCTTCTGTAACGGTAGTTTAGATTTGGGTTGTTCAGCATTCTTGGAGAGTTTTTGGTTCAATATTTTTGGGTTTCTTCCTTGCTGTAAGGGTTAGAGATTCAGATCTTGGGGGTTCGAGTTCTTTTTGTTTTTGTTTCTTTCTATAAGCATCAGAGAATCAGAGTTCAGCAATTTTTGGGGTTTTCTTCTTTGTTGTTGGCAATTGCTGGGAGGAGAATTTATGTTCCAATTTCTTCTGCTCTTCTTTGCTGCTGTGAGGAGGATGATTGCTGGCGATTTCTTCTTCTCTTCCGGAGGTCTTGTTGTTAGAGGGGAGTTTGTGAATTTTTTTAAGATTTTTCTTCCATCTCTTCTGTGCTGCTGGGAGGGGATCGAATTCTTCATTTCTTCTGTGTTCCAGAGGTTCCATTTGCTCATTTCTTCTGTGAGAGCTGTGAGAGATTGAGGGTTGTGAGAGATTTTGATCCAGTTTAATTTCTCATTTCTTCTGTTTGGAGTTTTCCATTTCTTCTTCTGTGTGAACTCTTTCCATTTCTTCTTCTGTGCTGTGGAGACCGATCCAGGTGCGCTGCAAAGGAGGGTCCAGAGCGACCAAAGGAATCCATCCTTGGCTCGTTCTAGGTTGTCTGGCGTCTGGGAGTAGCAAAGATCAACTAGGATTTAAGACATCAGAGGGCTTGGTTCCTCTTCCTGTTTTCTTTATTTCTCTTGAGATTTCTATTTCATGGTGTTCTTATTCTTTCCTTGGTATAGATCAAGAGTTTGACGTTGTAGTTTAAATTTCTTTTACTATTTTCTTACTGATTCATCCCTCGAGCTGTGAGGGTACAGTGGTCTCAATTTTCATTTATTTACAATTCTGTTTGTTCTCAGTTTGATGCTATAGTTTAAGAAATTTCCATTATAGTTAGTGTTTCTCTCAAACTATGAGAGATTTGGCAGTGTATGATTTTACTAGATTTGCAAGACTTACAAGTTTTCATTAGTCTCATTGGGAATGTTTAATGTGTCTGTCCTTCATGAGATGACGGTTCTGGAGAGAATTGTGGGTTGATGTTTGTTTGGTTTGGTCAGTTATTAAATGTTCTTAGTTTAATTTCTGAAACGATGAGCTAGTTGCAGATTTGAGTTTTTATATTCCTTTGATTCTATGTCCTTTGATATTGAGGTGTACTCAGATCTAATGGGTACTATTTTCAGAATTGATTCTAATGCAGTGTTATCTTAGTGAGAAGTGTCTGTTAGAATTGTTTCAAGTCAAAGTAGTTTAAATCAAGTTTTATTCAGTCTCTCTGTGGAAATGACCTGTTCTCACCACTAAGCTAGTTCATCTTTGCTATTTTAATTTTGTGAGACAGTTTAGAGAAGGTGAGCATTTTGACGTGTGCAACGAACTCTAGACAACGAAAGTGTACAGTCAACAATGTCGCGTTCAATAGACACACTCACACACATACACACACAAATACAGACACAGAGATAGAGAGAAAGGGGGATCACCCCTCCGCCATCGCACAGATACACACAGTAAACATAGAGAGAGAGAGACCATAGACACATAGAGAGATAAAGAGAACTTACTGATGGCGGCAGTGGCGACGGGGTCCAATGACGATGGCAGGGACTGGGCGGTAGTGGTGGGGAGCGATGATGGCGACTGGAACAGATGGCGGCGGTGGCGACGGGGACCGATGACGATCTTGGGGACTGGGCTGCAACGGCGGGGAGCGACGATGACGACGAGGCGGTGGCGATGGCGGCGACGGAGAGTCTCGGAGGGGCGATCCCAACGAGTGTCTCGGCGCGAGCGAGAGAGAAGATACAGAGAGAGAAGAGAGAGAGAGAGAGAGAGAGAGAGAGAGAGAGAGAGAGAGAGAGAGAGAGAGAGAGAGAGAGAGAAGAGAAGAGGAGTGGAAAGAGGAAGGGAGGAATAGCAACCGAATAAATCAGTCGCTAGTCGATCCCAACAACCGCGTTGTTCAGCGACCTAATTTTATTTTCGTCACAATTCAGTCTCAAATATAGAAACCGAACTATCACTGAACATAATTTGGTCACTAACGCCATGTGTTTGGTGCATTTGGCAGGAAATTTTGAGACTAAAAATTTCAATCATAGTTCGGTCTCAAAAATAGAGACCGAATTGTGACTCAATAGAAGTCAGTCGCAATAATTAGTGATTGACACATGACATTAGTGATCGAATTACTTTCAGTTATAGTTCGGTTTCTATATTTGAGACTAAAAAATTCTGTCACTATTCAGTCTCTAATTAGAGACTAAACAGCGACTGAAAATATTTCAGTCACTAAATGTGAATATTAGTGACCAATATATTTCAGTCATAATTTAGTCACAAATTATAGACTAAATAGTGACTGAATTTTTTGGTCTCAGTTTCGGTCTCTAATTCCGCTTTTTCTTGTAGTGTTTAAATATGCATAACTGCTACTAGAGAAGGAGCACAGAAGAAGAACCAGAAACTATAACAATTTAAATGGCATAAATAATATGTATAAATAATGCATAACGTAAAAAACAACTTTAAATATACATACCTGAGGCTACAGAGGATCCCCTCCCACTACTCATCCTCCTCCCAGAGCTGAAGCCCGATCATGCTTTACGCACCATATCTTCATAGGGAACATCAACATTCATGTTCATTAGTCAATTACTTATATTGAAAGTGGGCAACTTTAAATATACTAAACATATGTGAAAAAATTCTACCCATTTTTAAATGATATCCATTTCCTCCTCAGATGATGACGATATATCTAATTCAACCCCATCTTCATCATCATCTTCACATTCATCACTAGTATATTCCTCCTCCTCATCAGAATCTATGCCAGACACCTGACCTACATCAATATATGTTCGCCTTCCACTACTCCCTTTTATCTCATGTGGATCGACTTCTTCACCCTCATTTCCTTTATACAACCAAATTGGCTCTTTAGATTCATCTACTCTAGTATGAGCTATCAACTCTACATCTTCAACCAAGTCTTCTTGAAAGAATTCGACGTTGACCACTTCAGGTGTCTGATCCGTCATGTCCAATTCATAATCAGAGAATAGACTTTGAGTTAGATATACACATTCTCATCATTCAAAATGAGAACGTGCACATCAATCCCAAAGTCTTGAATGGGAAGGTTCATTGACACGGGCTTAACACGCTCTCGTGAGGTGTGTGTAGTGTTAAATTGCTATGCATGCATAGATTAAATTTAAATGCCACATAAATATGAAAGGAAAATAAAAACGAAATCATATATGTGAACAATTAAAAGTAAACAATTACATTAAAATAAGAAGTGCAATACTAATCATTAAACTAAAAGCAAACAATTAAAAGTAAACTACACTAATAGCATTTTATTGAAGTAAGTTCAAATCAAGAATCTAATGTCTAGAATGAAGAGTTTGTACTCATTTGTTTTTTCCTAAATTGGGATGTAGACCTCATTGGTGTTTCTATTTGACTTCATTACAAACACCTCCCATGGCTAATAAGTGGTGTGTAACACACTTCTAAATGCCTATCCCATGTCTCCAAGAGAGTTGGGGAGGGGAGAGGATTGTGACTTCCTGCACATTAAAAAATCACAATGACCTTGAACCAGTGGAGTGGGGGTTGTGTCCCCTTCCTACATCCCATTAATTCACTCATATTGGGCATTGTGTCCTCTAACAAAAACCCACTTTATAGGGGATAAAACTTTTGTTTACTTAGTTTGTTATTTCTATGGATGTAACTATCTCAATCAAATAAGAACTTCTCTATTAAAGTGAAAAAATAAATAAAATAAAAACTTAAATTTTTCTATCTAATCATACTCTAACCTATCTCATATATATAAGAAGCCAATTAAATAGTTACGCTCTCCTGTAAAAATTTACAGAGAATTATACTATTTATTAAACTGGTTAGATAAATCATTTATTTAGTCAAGCACAAAAATGGTCGATTGCCTATGCCTCACGTCTTAGAAGCAAATAGCTGATCAATTCCGTGCTTGGTTGAGTAACATAGCAGAATGTATATTGCAAGTCAATAGCTAGCACATTCACCAGATTATATGCAACACTTGCGTTTTGTTATCGGATTAGTGAAATCCAATTGGCAATTTTACATGCGAGCCCACTCTTCATTTTACGTTAGGAGAAGTGTCCCTCTTGAAAATTGACAAATGTTATCCCATATAGACAATTACAGCTAACTTCTTATGTCCATATTGCACATTGTGGACCTTTAGGGAATGTAAGTTTGAAAGTAAATTGCACATTGTTCTAATTAGGTCTACTCGGAATCAAACAATGGGGACAACCTTTCTTGTAATCCAGATTTAGAGTTAAGAGAAAATTCCTTGTACCAACAAGCTCAACATAATTGAGGAAAGATACAACACACATTTCACCTATGTTCTTAATCAATAATGTATCAACTGAAAATGGAAATTAAGATGGTACTACACACTAGAAAGTCCAATTTAGAACTTCACGTGGGACCATAAATGGCAAGATATGCATTCATAACCAAGAAGAAATTTGATGTGAGAGGCCTCCCTTAGTCGACCTTTCTTTATGCCTTGTTGACCCTGGATGCATTAGGAGGTTTGGTCAACTGAAAAATAAAGTTCCATTGATCGACTGTCAGTTTCTGACGATTCTTTCATATGTTGGCCAGTCAGTCTTCATCTTGATTCAAATGATTCTTGTGTCAATTGAAGCACATATGTTAATGACAAGAGAAACTTAATATCACTACAGGAGGACCAACATTTATCAACGAATATATGTCTGCGGCTGAAAATTCAAGGACAAAAGAATTATAAGGCAGCGGCTACAGGAGACTATTGCCATACAAATATTTTATCCGCGGTTAGTGCTACTCGCTGAAAAACGTTTAGCATACGTCAACGGATGATTTGTAACCACGGACAAATGTGGAGTTAAGGCCGCGACTACATTGGACTGCGGACATATAGTCGTCGTTATGTCCGCAGTTTTAAAAACCGCTGACATACAATAAATGTCTGCGGCTATAGAAAGTCGCTGACAGTATTAGTCAGCAGCAACAAGCCGCTAACAAATATAAAAAATTCATTTTATTCAATTTTTTAAATAAAAACTTCAAATCAAAATATCTAGAACATATACTTTTTTTAATAATAAGTTATTTTAGTTTAGTGATTGATATATACATATGTTATTTATATTTGAAATATATATGTATATTTGTGCTAGATATATATACTTGTAATCTCAAATATAAATATATTATACACAAATTTAGTGAACATATATATATATATATACATATAGGTTTATATATATTTATAAGTGTTTATTAAACTTAAATGTAACAATTAGAATTTGAGAACAGAGTAAATTTATATCTTGAAAGAATATATATACCCATGAAGCAAACTGATCAACTGATCTCATATATATATGTGTGTGTGTGTGTGTGTGTGTGTGTGTGAGAGAGAGAGAGAGAGAGAGAGAGAGATCCTGAAATGGTTTATGGAAATGTATTTGTGATCCATCAAAAAATCTTATTATTCTTTGGATTTTTATCATGTTCTCATGTATATGGATGCATATTTCAAATTCAAGTGTTGCCAAGTGCTACTCGAACGGTGGTGATCAAGACAGATGAATTGGCAGTCGGATAGCGTATGCGTGCTAGTCTCATGAGTGACAACATATTCTGCTTCCGAGAGTCGAAGGACTTTAAGTCTATTTGCACACCGTTTGACTTCGTCAAATAGAAATGAGTATGGGGCCCAGGTTTTCAATTAATTAAGTCGACCTGAGTCCTCAAGTAGGTCGATTGATCTGTGTCTTCATCCATACTTGTTTAAAATGATGAGTCCACATGGTCAAATTTTAAATATGAATCAAATTTCTACTGACTGATTTTAAGGATGAATCAAATTTAATAGAGTAATTCTAATGTACTTATAATAACAGAGATCTTGATGAGATGTGGTCTTTGATTCAACGATCATATATATATGTATATATATATTGATCAAATTTAAATGTAAGAGTAAGAATTAAGATGCAAAGATATTCTATGGAAGTACTGATGATGAAGAGGTTTAAACTATTTTTTTTTATTTATCCTTTGTTTAGTTGACTTAGAAGCTAATATATCAGTTTTGCTCATCAATTGAAAGTTCAGATTTTTTTATACCAGTTGACCTAAGCATTAATAGCCAACACCAGTTCTTTCTGATTACGATTAAATTTGATCATATTATTGTACCCATATAAGAATATGTTAAATCGACTAAATCAGAAAACTACCAACAACTCGGACAAGTCATTTTCAGAGCTCGAGCAACAAAAGAACTTTGAAGTTAAGCATGCTCAGTTGGGAGTAGTCTCAAGATGGGTGACCTTCCTGGGAAGTCTACCAACTAGCACGGCTGTTGGGCCAGTTTGTTGGTTGGGTCGTCACATTTAGTGCTGACACATGCTCTTTAGGTGTCGATACACAATAACGTCCCTGATTGTAATAGGGAGGACCTTACTGTAACAAAACTTATTTAACGTATGTATACTGTAACATGGGATAACACTGTAATGAGTTACAACTTTGTCATGAACTAAAAAAAAGTAAAATATCTGATAAAGAATCTTAATTAATTTATTACATTTATAATTATAAAGAATTAGCCGCCGCTACACAATTATATGGTAGCGGCTTTTGTTAGCTGCTACTAAAGAGTATTATAGCAGCGGCTATATAGCCACTACCATATTTTCGCCTGTCCCGCCATATAGCCCCGCGCGCACTCTCTCTCTCTCTTCCCCCTCCTCGTGCTCTCTCTCTCTCTCTGTCTTCCCCCTTCCCGATGACCGGCAACTCCTTCCCCGATCTCCGACGGCGCCGACAGCTGACGACCCTCCGACGACACCCACCCCTCCAGCGGCATGCCCCACCCCCATGGTGAGTCTCTCTCTCCACTTCGGGCCCCACCCCCCGTCCCCTCCCTCCCCTCCGGTGGCCCCCACCCCTCCCTCCCCAGCCCCCTTTCCCCCGTTCCCCACACAGTCCCCCCTCCCCCTCCTACCACCCCTCTCCCCCTCCCCTCTCTGATGCTCCACCCTTATCGCTCCCTCCCCCTTCTGCAACCCCTCCCCCTTCTTGTGGAAGCCCCCCCCCCCACCCCCACACCCTCCCCCTCCCATCCTCGGCGCCCCCCTCCCCCTCCTGCCGCTCCTCTCCCCCTCCCCTCTTTGGCGCTCCACCTTACCGCCCCCCTCCCCCTTCTGCACCCCCTCCCCCCCTTCTTGTGCAAGCCCCCCCCCCCCCCCCCCCCCCATCGATCGGTCTGCAGAAATCTGTATTTTTTTTTGTTCAAGATATCTGTTCAGTCCTCTCTGTAATCAGTAGATCAATATCAGATAGAGTAATATATTGATATCTCAGTTAGGCCCTTCTCCCTGTGGATAAATGTTTCATCGTGTATAAGAGGAAAGATCCCTTTATGCCACTGAGTTGTGGACTCATTAAGCTTATCAAACATATATGATTGATAGTGTAATGCAATGTAGAATTTTAAAGACAAGATAATGAGGGTACGAGGTTATAAGTAGAGTCGGTGGATGGGTGTGTAGTGTGCGGGCGTTTCAATTTCCTCATTATCGGATTTTTTTTTTTTTACTATTAGGCGAATATGTGACAAGTGGATTATATTTCTAGCTAGGCTTATGATAGGCTTATGAGATTCTTTGATAAGTTGTCAGAAAGAACTCGGTTTCTAACATGTTCAATCTATTTGTGTTTGTGGCAATGTATATTTCTCTTTTGAAAGTGAGTAATACCAAATTACATTTAACCAATTTTCAACTTTTAACAGCCTAAGTAAGAAAACTGTATCTATAATTTACTTGTTAACAATGCATTAATGTTTTAAGGCTCTCAATTCAGTCTGTCTTTTTTGATTGAGTCAGGTGGTTTGGAGCTTATAGGGTTCTCATCCATTCTTTAGCCATAAAACTGTAAGCAGAACCCATCACTGTGAGTAAGTTCCTGTTCATGAGCATTTAATTGTTTTATATCTTATGACCTGGGTTTCAAATATGTATTGTACGCAATACATATTTTATAATGCGATTGGCTGTATGAACTTTTAGATTGAACATTTTTTTCTTTGAGTAATCTGTTCAGATCTTTGGAGATTATGAATTTTAGCTATTTAGTGATTGGGACAGACTAAAACTGTACATATTTACACATCTAGCATGACCCAACATCTTTTTTTTCCCCTTACTTTTTGTTGCTGGAAACTAACATATTCCACATGCTAGATAGAGCCATACTTATTCTTACTAAATAATAAATTATAGTTAATTAAATTCTAAATGGGTTAAATTAAAACTCAATAAAAGAAATATACAATAGACTTAACTCATGGTCCATAATAGAGTTATTAGGCCAAAATAGGAGTTAGAATAAGAGATTATTAAGAAATTATTATTAAATTTGCAATGCTTATTATCCCCTTATCTAAATGGGCAAGATAAACTTAAATAACTCTATAATTATCTAAACTAGAGTCCTGTCACTATCCTAAACAAGATAACCATGTTTTACCATGCATATCTCAACCCAATTAGTGATATGAAGGCCTAGAGATAGACATTAACATGGAAATCTCGTAATTAGATGGAGTTAGAGTTGTGTTAGGAGATAAAAAGATAATATCTATAAATACACCCCAATTATCCTCTTGGCCGACCTTATTATTGTTGGGAGGCTTTCCTGGACATGAAGGTAAGGCCAAAGGAGAAGGATTTCGTGGGAAGAAATGAGTCTTAGGAGATTTAAAAGGAGTTCTTCACGTTCTAATCCTAGTTTCTCAATTTTGTCCAAAAGTATAAAATCTCTCAAACTAAATCTAATTAAATCTCTCTATAGATTCTTCTTATGTCAGAAACAAAACCCTCATCTTTCCCCAATTTCTATCATCCACCTTATGATTATTTTGCCTTTAAAGATCAAGAATATGCTTGTATCCAACTCCTTGTTCTTGTTCTTTACCATGTTCATGGTTTCTACATGTTATTTCATGGTTTCTAAGTCTGCCTTTCTTAAAATTTTCTCTATTGAACTTGGTTGCATGAAAGGTGTTGTAGTTGGTTTTTTTTTTTTGGACATCATAAGCAGTTATAAGCATATATAGAATTCAGTGTAATGTGCTAACATTTAATTAAGTTCATATAATATATGTAATATATGTTTTCTAACCATGCCTTTCATTGTGCTAACATTTAATTAATTTCATATAATATATGTAATATATGCAGTTATAAGCATATATAGAATTTAGTGCAAGATGAGGGTCATGTTGCTATAGCTTCCACAACATCTTCATAAAATTCCCAGGTTGCTTCACCATGTGGATAGTCCTTCTGTTTATTTATTTTTCTCCTAGCCTACTAGACCATGATTTCCTCTATTTATTTAATTTTTTTTTAAGTTGCACAAGCACTCATATTACGTTTCTTGTTCAATGCAGGTATTCATTTATACAAATTGTGTAGGTTTCGGTGTTATTTTCTGCTCAGGTAATCCTTCCATCCCCTCTCTATATATTTGTTGAACCAGCGAGCCTGGGTGGTGGCTCATATTTATTTAATCCAGCGAGCCTAGGTGGTGGCTCATGTTTATTTAATCCAGCGAGCCTGGGTGATGGCTCATATTTTTTACAGGATGTGATTGTATGTGTGAATGTGGATGTATGAATGAGAAGACAAAGAAGATAGATGCTTGTCAGAATGAATGTGTCTTTTTCGAAATGAACATGAACATAGGGATCGATGTCCAGCATGTAATGCACCCAAGTATAAAGAAAATACGCAAGAAGGTAGCTTGAAGAAGAGACGTCGCAAATAGGTGCCATAGAAAATATTGCGTTATTTTTCAGTGAAAGATAGATTGCAAAGAATGTTCATGTCTTCTAAGATAGCCAAGTGGATGACATGGCACAAAGATGGCCAAAGTCTCTCGGAAAATGGAACTATGCGACATCCTGCTGACTCTGAAGCATGAAGACATTTCGATGATCAATATCCAGATTTTGCTGCAGAGGTACGCGACATGAGACTCAGCTTAGCAACTGTTGGGTTCAATCCATTTGGGATGATGAGTAGCAAATACAGTGTATGGCCTGTGATGATAGTAGTTTATAATTTGCGGCCATGGATGTGCATGAAGCAGATGTTTATGATGATGTCATTACTTATTCCAGGTCTTAAAAGTCCTGGAAATGATATCGATGTCTATTTGCAACGGTTGATAGAAGAATTGAAAGATTTGTGGGACAATGGTGTTGAAACATATGATGCTTCAAAGAAACATAATTTTCAAATGATAGCTGCCCTTCTGTGGACGATCAATGATTTTCCTGTATATGCCAGTTTATCAGGATGGAGTACCAAAGGAAAACATGCATGTCCATCCTGTCATTTTGATACAAATTCAAAATGCCTGCACAATTGTCGAAAATTTTGTTATCTAGGGCACCGACGATTTTTGCCAATCAGTCATAGATGGAGAAGGCTTGAGTATCAACACAAATTTGATGGTGTGGCTGAATGTCGTGAGCGTCTAGAAGTGTTAACGGGTGCTGCAGTGTCGAATCAACAACTTCGACTTCCTCATATCAGGTTTGGAAAGAACTTTAAGAAGGATATCAAGAATTTAGAAGGATGGAAGAAACAAAGTATTTTTTTTTAGAGAGCTGTCGTATTGGTCAAATCTACTCATTCGGCACAACCTGGATGTAATGCACATCGAGAAGAATGTATGTGACAATTTGTTGGGAACTTTGAATCTTCTTGGTGGGGAAAAGAGCAAAGACAATCTAAATGCATGGTTAGATATGGAACAGTGGGGAATAAGACCAAAATTCCATCCAAAGACAGACAATCAAAACAAGACCAGGTTACTAGCGACAAAATATACATTGAACAGATTGCAGACAACGGTTGTGTGCAACTTTCTGCGTAATATAAAAGTTTCGGATGAATATTCCTCCAATTTGATGAAATGTGTAGATATTGCAAGTCGAAAATTGGTATGGCTGAAGAGTCATGATTGCCATATATACATGCAAGTATTATTGCCTTTGGCAATTCGTGGTATTGTCAATCAAGATGTGACATACCCAATTACAGAGTTAAGTATATATTTTAGAGATGTCTGTTCCAAAGTTCTTCAATCTGATCATTTGCTTACATTGAAAGGTGATATTGCAGTAACATTATGTAAGTTGGAACAAATTTTCCCACTGTCTTTTTTTGATGTCATGGTTCATTTGATTGTACATCTTGAATATGAAGCGAGAATTCTCAGACCAGTTCAATACCGATGGATGTATCCTATAGAGAGATTTTTGAAGAAATTGAAAGACTATGTTTTAAATAGGGCACATCCAGAAGGTTCAATTGTTGAAGGCTATCTTATGGAGGAAACAATCTCATTTTGTTCAATGTATATGGAAGGTATTGACACTCACTTTAACCGAAGGAAAGAAACTATGACGGCCCCTCTGAAGACAATAATGAAGGAGGTTGTTCGATATTCAAATCTTCAGGACGTTTCTTAGAAGGAAATGGTAATACTCGTATATTGTCTGAAGAAGAAGTTGAGAAGGCACATCTGTACATTCTTAAACAGATTGAAGATATCGATGAATATTTTTTTGAACACAGGAGCTGTGTTGAGAGTTCAAGTCATACAGAAAGGAATTTCTTGAAGTGGTTTCAAAGTTATGTGAAAGATTTCTACGATGCAAATGATCCTCGGTGTACTCCTGATATATACTGTCTGGCATGAACACCATCTATTGATGCAACAAAGGTCACTCAGTTGTCTGGAGTTATTGTCAATGTAGAACTTGAATCTGGATGTGATGGATATTATGGACGTCTAAATGATGTATTGGAAATATGTTTTAATAATCAAAGACATGTTGTTTTATTTGAGTGTGACTAGTGGGATGTTTATAGAAAAGATGGAGGATTTAAAATAGATAAATATGGAACTATCAGTCTGAAAACTCGTCAAAGACTCAATACAGATGAACCATTTACCCTGGCAAGTCAAGTGGAACAGGTGTTCTATGTCAATGATAACACAACACAAGGATGTATCATTCCTGTCAAAGCACGTCCGCGTGATTACTACGACTTGCAAGATAAGTCTCCTGAGAATGATATAGAACCAAGTGACGAAGCATATCAGGACAATCTGATTGATGTTCTGATTAGAGGGGAAATTCAAGATGTGGATCTATGTCAAGAAAGCAGCGTAAGAGTGGACGATTATATTGATATTTAGGTAATTTATTTACGTTAGTATTTATATTTCATTTTTAACATAAATTTTTTAACTTGTTATGTTTACATATTTACTAACAATTTTTTTTAACAGATGGCTTCCGGTAGTGAGCGCTCTTCTCGTGATGGCTCACGCCTACGGAGGCATCGAACTCTATCGGTCCCTCTCCCTCCCACCTCTCAGGCGATCCCTCCCCCTCCCACGTCTCAGGGGCTCCCTCCCGCTCCCACCTCTCAGGATCTTCCTCTCCCTCTCACTCTTCAGCAGATAGCTCCCTCTTCCAGTCCTCAAAGCCCTTCGGCGGCATCTACATCTTCTGTAGCAGGTTTATATTTTAATTTCATGTAAGTTTATATTCATTGTTTAATAGATATTCTCTAATGATGTTTAATGTTTATATTTCAACAGGTCCATCTGCACCGTCTACACCATCTTGGGGGAGGGGAACTGGCCGTCAAGGGCCCACTAGGGGAGTTACAGAGAGGAGGCTCCCTGATGGACAACAATGGAATGTCTCCCTCGTCCGAGGATATGGCGTGGGCCCTACTGCAGATCACTTTACGAGTCGCATAGGCGTTGTATCAAAAATGAATTGTAAGATTTGGCAAAAAAACTTTGCAAAGCTGCCTGTTGTGACTCAGGAGTTGATATTCAGAGATCTTCAGGTAATTATTGTTTAAATTGAATAGTATACATGTATATATTTTTCTTATAATTGAGTGACTTTGTTTTGTAGTTGACGTACCAGTGGGAGCGAATAGAGAAAACAGATAGGGAGATGCTTGCTCACATGAGCGCCATGCATCGCAGCTGGCGTAGTAAGCAAAAAAAAGAGTAAGTTAATATAATATTTCATTTTCATATGTACTTTATTTTTTTAACTTGTTTATATATTGAAAAATTTTTTTTTCATGTCAGCATTTCAATGGAAAGTCTTTAGATGATGCAATTGCGTCTGTCCGAGCAGGTGTTAACTCCTTAGATTGGCAAACAATGTGCGAGATGTGGACTACTGGGGATGAGCGGGTAATATTTAAAATGCTTAGAATATAATTGTTTATGATTATTTTGTTTCTATAAATGGAACAATAACTATCTATTCTTGCCTTTTTAGAGGGTTGCTGACCGAAATAAGCAAAACCGTTCCACTCAGTCAATGCCATATAGACGGGCAGGACTTCTCATTATCAGCTGATGAATGATTTTGTGAGTTATGTTTTATGAATTATGTTTCCTTTCATTTAGTTACTTATATGTCTTTCTTATTTTGTCTCAATTTAAACAGTCTCATATGCATGGACGTACTCCTCATCGTCTTGAGGTTTAGATGGGTCGATGCAAAGACTTACCTGACGGCAGTGAGAGCTAGGTAGATGAGAAGAGCAGGAGACGATATGTAAGCAACTTTATTTCTATTTCTTTTATGTGAATATGCTTTCATTACAATAGTTGTATCATTAATATTTTTTTCTCTACCTTTTGTTGTAGAAGGCTATGACTCAGATGATTGCTCCTTCCTTAGACGTTGATGCCGAGAGCCACACCCCAGCGACTCCCGAGGACGCCTTCATTTCGGTCATGGGAAAAGATTGACCTGGCTGTGTTTGCTGTGCGGGTAGTGGAGAGACGTTGGGCACATGGTATAGATCTACAGGAATGTCTGCCAGTTCAGAGCGAGAAAGGATAATGCAAGAACAATTAAAAGCTCAAGAAGAAAAGTTGAAAGCACAAGAAGAGGAGATGACTCAAATGCGAGAAAGATTTCTCGATTGGAGAATGTAGTGACGAAGGTGGAAGAGATGAGCATACTCCTCTCCCAGATACAAGCATCACATGCACGTACCTAGCATGTACCTCTTGTAGTTCAGAGCGAGAGCGATAGCGAGATAGATGAGGCAGCAGATGATTATTCTGATCATGATGATCATGTCTCTTGATTTTTCTCTTATTTTATTACACTTTCACGTACATTTTCTACTTTTCTAGATATTTGTATAATAATATTTATGCATTATATTCTATGCATGTGATTGAATGATCTAGTGAGCCTGGGTGGTGGCTCAATAGTCTGTGATTGAATGATCCAGCGAGCCTGGATGGTGGCTCAATAGTGTGTGATTGAATGATCCAGCGAGCCTAGGTGGTGGCTCAATAGTGTGTGATTGAATGATCCAGCGAGTCTGGGTGGTGGCTCAATAATAATATATGTGATTGAATGATTCAGGTGGTTCATACATGAATAGAGTGTGGTATTAAATAATTTTTTTTCTTTCTGAAAACATGTCAGCGGTTAGAAAGCCGCCACCAAGGGCACATATGTCTGCGGCTAGTACATGCTGACAAAAAGAAAATATATGGCTGCGGTGCTTATGGCTGCTGACAATAAATATTTAAAGCAGCAGTTTCAGCCGCTGATAAAAGCCACATATGTCCGCGGCTATAACCCGCGACCATAATATTCTAATGGCCGCAACTGTGCTGTAAAGTCTATGGCGGCGGTTGTTCTGACCGCTGCCAATTATACTTTATGTCCACGGTTTCAGTAGGCGCGGACAAATGATCTATATGTCAGCGGCGACAGTAAACCGCTGACATAAGATATGCCCACGGACTTTTTGGCAATGGCTGTGGCAGCACTTCTGTAGCCGCGGACATAACAATATGTCAGCGCTTTCTTAGTATTTGTCAGCGGCTTCCAACCGCTGACAAATGTTCGTTCTTTTGTAGTGTATGCACACATTAAATGTGATGTTCTCGGTGCCTTGGTTTTTCGACGTCCGAGTGTAGGCTGCTACATCATCAAAATTTTGACATCATGACTATGGACTTTTGTTTTATTGCACGGTCACGGGCCTGTTGACTTGTCGTTGACGTGCATGTCTTCGCCATGCACAACATTATACATATCACCGTGTAGCCGATTATCGGCATTTTATTTCTGCCATCAACAATTATGTTATTTTTATATAAATATGATGTGCTATAATTTTATTATTACTGTTATTTTACAGTCAACATCTCATCATCGATCGCAACTCACTATCAATGTGTCTATCCTTTATTCTGTCTTAGTATGCTATCACCATTATTTCGTCGTTAAGAAACAATATCGCCTTTACTTGGTCACTTGTGTCCATGGACACATGCGAGTGTGGATTCTACTGTCATACTGTTCCTACGGTTGGACAACTGGACATTTCATCCGTAGGCACCAAGTGCCATATCCGTTGTCTTGTAACAAAAAAATTAGGATAAAGCATGATATATTTTTAATAAAAGCCCAATCAAAGATTGAACTTTGAGAAGCTCGTTCCCTGTGAGGCAATGAGCCAGTCGGTCTGTGGCGCTATTTGTCACTGGGTGGTGCACTCTCCAGTGCTGCATCTGCCTCCGACAGCGATGGGCCTTCCGGTTGGTATGTGTATATGAGAACGTTCCCCACTATGTGCCACGCCCTCGACGAACATGCAAGTGTCCATGCGGATGGAAGCTATAGTCCCGCATCGATCATATATACATCAGATAGACGTATGGGCAACCAAACATAAGTAAATTATGATTCTGGAGATTCATATGGAGTTTTACATATATCTCTCTCAACATTATATTGTTATAGATATATATACTGTTTATATTTATGAACTATCAATATGCCTTTCAACCCACCACCCTCTTCCCCTCCACCAAGGCCCCCCTCACCCTGGACATGGCAATGAGAGAGAGAGAGAGAGGGAGAGAGAGAGAGAGACCCCAGCTATCTGCCCCCCCTCCCACTGTGGCCCTCCCCCGCTCACCCTCACCCCCAACCCACCACTCTCTTTCCCCCTTCACCAAGGACCCCCTCCTGCCTGGATAGTGAGAAAGAGAGAGGGAGAGAGACCCCCCCGGCTGTCTGCCCCCCTTCCACCGCGGCCCTCCCTGCAGCCCAACAATACCCCCTCCCACCGTGGCCCTCCCACCGTGGCCCTCCCTGCAGCCCAACAGCACCCCCTCCCATCGTGGCCCTCCTTACAGCCCAACATCACCCACCCCAACCCCAACACACATACATATATAGAGAGAGAGAGAGCAGACACACACACATGCACAAAGAGAGAGAGAGAGAGAGCAGATAGCTAGAGAGAGAGAGAGAGTAGATAGCTAGAGAGAGAGAGAGAGGGCAACACTACACACACATGCACACACACACACACACAGATACACACACAGAGAGAGAGAGAGAGAGAGAGAGAGAGAGAGAGAGAGAGAGAGAGAGAGAGAGAGAGAGCTTACCAACTATGTGGCAGCTTCTCTTCGGACGACGACAAACATGGAGCTTTGGCGGTGAGGAAGCGACGATGGCGACTGGATTGACGACGGCGATGGGGATGACGACGACAACGCAGACGATGGTGGTGACGCGGATGGCGGCAGCGACGCGGCGTCTCGGCAGGGTGATCCCGGCGGAGGTCTCGATGCACGATAGAGTGAGAGAGAAGAGATAGAGTGAGAGAGGAGAAAAGAGAAGGGGGGAAGAAGAAGAAGGGTGGGAATAGCGACCGAAAACTTCGGTCACTATTCAGTCCCAATACAGAGACTAAATTGTAACCGAATAGAATTTGGTCACTAAGGTCACGTGGATATTCTGTGACTGCCTAAATTCGGTCTCAATATAGAGATTGAATTGTGATTGAATTTCTTTAGTCGCAGAGTTTCATGCTTGAACGCGGAAAATAAATGGCATTAGTGACTGAATTCTTATCGGTCACAGTTCGGTCTCTATTTTTGAGACCAAAAAATTCGGTCACTATCTGGTCTCTGATCTGAGACCGAATAGTAACCGATTACGATAGTTGCTATAATAAAAACATTTGGCATATTTGGGTCTCAAATTCTACGACCGAAAAACTTTCGGTCACTATTCGGTCTCAACTCAGAGACCGAATAGTGACCGATAGTTTTTCGATCACTAATTAAAAATATTAGTGACAGAATAATTTCAGTCACTATTCGGTCTTATGTTAGAGACTGAATAGTGACCGAAATATTCAGTCTCAGATGTGGTCGCTATATACTCCTTTTCTTGCAGGGTATGTACGCTAATCTACCCGTCCTAAATCAATTACAATCTAGACAATATATGTATAAAGGACCTAGCCCATCCACATATATCGGAACTTGGGAGTTGTGTACCTTTATGTGTGCTACAATTTACTCAAAATTTTGGGAGCCTTCAGACACATTTCTCTAATATACAACCATAAAATACTAAGTCTAAGTAATGCTCCATCAGAACATCACTTAGATTAGTATGGTATATTAGAGAAGAGTCCGGATATGCTACCAAAAGTTTGAGAAAATTGCACAAACATAAATGTACAAATTACTAAGTTTTGATATTTGTAGACAGTTCGACAATGGTCGAACTATTCAAGATTTTAAATGTATATATGCAACCCTTACTATAGAATAAGCCATGCATATATACTAATTATAATCTTGAACGGTCATCTAGACACTAGTAAGACATCCTCAATACGTCATATATATATATATATATATTCAACAAAATATTCTAAACAAAGAGTCAAAACATGCAACAAACATTATCAATTTCTCAACAAACAAATTAACAACATTAACCATACTACCCATAATTTCAATTTCTCATAAAGTCATGCAACAAGTCCATAAGTAGAAATTTAGAATGAATTTCAGATTACATGTTGACAACTATTTAATTGCTTAATCTCACATGATTTTTATCACCATATTCATAGAAAGAATTAAAGCATAATTAATATTCATTAAATAACAATAGATGGCTAGTTGCCCACTGACTTACATCGCTTGAGGGGTGGGGTTGACTCCGAATCACAACTTGAGGAAGGAGGGGCCGAAGGGATGTGTCTCAGAGAGGGGGTTGACTGTTGCAATGTTCATAATGAGTTTTACCTATAGGAGAGGGTAAGTAACAACAAGATCGAACAATGTTCTTGGGTTCAGAGTTCATCTGATTATTTGTTCAAGAACAAAAAGAGAGAGCATTTCCCTACAGTAGTCCAGTTACCCACCACCCTTCTTGATGTCCCCTTCCCTCCTTCCTGTTTGGGGGTGGGGGGCCAAGGAACATAGTAGTACTACCACAAGCTAGATGTCTTAGACGACACCCTCCTCCATCCGACGTTGGCGGATCTTCCACCTGTTTCGGTGCCACCAGTGCCTCCACACCATTAGAATCATCGTCTCCTTAGGTTCCATTGTCTTCTGCCCCCACTGCTACGACTGCTTCCTCCACAAGATCAACTCCCCCTGCCCCCGCCTCCCCTCCAACTACATGGGCCTCACCCTTGACCCCTCCCCTTTCCCCACTTCCTCGACTACCTTTCCGCCACTTTCATCCTCTCCAACTCCTAGGTCATCTTCTGGCAGCTTGCGCACCAATCCGGTAATGCCACCCTAGACCTCCCCTTAGTTGGCGGAAGCCGGTATGCCATGTAGCTGTCCCACACACTATGGTAGAGGTGCCCCCTAGTGAGAATGTGATTCCTGCTACTGTCCAACATGAAGACTACTTCATGGGGCGGGGGTTGAGCGAGCTGATCGAGGGAATCACCTAGAACGACCAACCAGGGCAGCACCTGGTGCTGCATCGGCCATTGACGCCATGCTGACGGTGACCATCGATGAGGCCCACCTGGCAGAGGAGGGGTTGCAGTGCCCCCCTCCAGCTAGGCCTGAGAGAGAGAGAGAGAGAGAGAGAGAGAGAGAGAGAGAGAGGAGAGAGAGAGAGAGAGAGAGAGAGAGAGAGATGGAGGTGGCTAGAGGCGGCGGCAATTGTGGGGGGCGCTGGGGGGAGAAGGTTTCAACGGAGGGGGGAAAGAGGAATGGGGAAAGAGGGCAAGGCGAGGTTTTAATTTTTGCACCCCCCACATGTCAATATATTAAATAAACAAAAGGATACTAGTAGGAACTCACCAGTAATATGGCGAGGTCTCAGGTTCCAAACCGAGACCTCACCACCCCACTTAATATATTATAATACTAATATAATATTTAAAAATAATTTCATTTATTTTTAAAAGTTAAAATTAGTGTTATATAATATTATATTTTTTTATTAATTAGTTATCATATTTATATTTGGAAGTTCAGTTATTGTATTAAAACACTATATTATGTTATTATTAATTGATTATTAATAATATTTATAATTGAATGCTCAATTAGTTTCACAAAATATTATATTTTGTTACTATTAATTGGTTATTATATATATTTATATTTGAAAGTTTAATTACTTTAACAAAATATGTTTTGTTATAAATTGTATATTTATACTTGAAAGTTATCTTTATTTAACAAATTATTACATTTTGTTATAAGATTTTTTTTAAAAAAATTGATAACATTATAAAAATGATTATAAATAATATTAAAAATTATATAATGCATGTGCTATTATTTTTTAAATGATTACCATATCTATAAGTAAACCACTATCAAATCATTTGATTTAACTTTAACTAATATATGAGGTTTGTATTTGATCTCGATCTACTTCTAATGAAGATCCATTGTTGGGTTTGCTGCCAATCTAATTAAGATCCGACTGTTGGATTTGCTTCAGATCAACATCTTAACTGCTAGATTTATGTTTGATCAAGATTTGATAGTTGTATTCGTTGTCAATCTACATCTAGTCAAGATCTGACTATTGGATTTCAGTCGGATCTAAAATTAGATCTATAATTGATTTGTCGATCTACATCTTAACCCAACATAATCAAGAGTTGGACAAGAGTTGGATTCTCTCACATATGAACTACATATGATTTGTTGATCAAATATGATAAAAAAACCATTGAATCTGCCATGAATTAGAATTCGACCATTATATTTAATCTCGATCTAATAATTTTTGATATTTATGTATTTCTGATCAGTTGTATTTGCTCTCAATCTACATTAGATCAAGCTTTGAACGCTAAATGTATGTGTGAATCAAAATTCGATCTTTAAATTTAATCACGATATAAAAAATTTGATATTTGGATTCATTCTCATCTATGTATATCTGATTAGTTATATTTGCTCATAACAATCTAAAAAAGATCCACCTACTGGATTTAATCTAGATCTAATAAATCTTAACTATTGCATTTAAGTTTGATCAAGATCTGATGGTTGAATTCAAAACAAAACTATATTTGATTAAAATCTGACACCATTAGTCAAGATCCACATAGTTGAATTTACTCTAAATATATAACAATTTAATCAAGAGACGTTGATTAACAAATTAATCAAAATTCTAACCATTAGATTTTAGTTTAAGATCTAAAGGTTGAAATTACTTGATCTACAAATTTGATCTAGATCTTATCATTCAATCTACTATCATTCGAAATCCAACTGTACTTAGATTTTACCAAGGTCTTAATTCAACCATTAAATTCATCGTACACCTAACATCCAATCAACTAGGCACACAATATTAAATAATCATAATATATATGATATATAAATTGTAATATACTAATTTAATAAACATAATTCTAACCGTTGGATTTAAGTTTGATCAAGATTCGAAGGTTATATTCGCTTTTGATCTATATTTGATTAGGGTGTGACACTATTAGTCAAGATCCACACAGTTGGATTGGCAATTTAATCAAAATTCTAACTGTTGGATATATGTTTGATTAAGATCGAAAGGTTGAAATTGCTCTTGATCTACAAATCTAATCAAGATCCCATCGTTCAATCTACTATCAATCGAAATCCAACTATTAGATTTCACCCAAGTCTTAATCCAACCATTAAATTTGCTCTAGACCTAAAATCCAATCGATTAGGCACATAGTATAAAATAATCATAATATGATATATTATAAAATGACATATAATATCATAATATAATAATATTTAATAAATAATATTTTATTACGTGTATAGTTTCTATATCTATAATAAAGTTACTATATGTTTAATAAAGAATGACAATACCTAATACATACTTTAGCGACAAAAAATTTGTTGTCGCTGAGCCATCGCTAAATTGTCGCTGTTTAACGATAGATCAACGACCAAATCCTTCTACTGCAAATCTATCACTAGTAGTCGACAACTTTTTAACCCAAAAATTGTCGCTATGTTGGGCCACATCAGTAAACTACAAGCACCTAGAGAGAGAGGGGGGGGGGGTGAATAGGTTCAAACAAGAAATTTGAAAATAAATCAAACACTTTAAGCGTTTGGTTAGTGAAGCAAATTGTGTGCAATGGAGATTGAAAGAGTGAGAGCAGTCACACAAAGGACACATATTTTATCCTGGTCCGGCCCTTCCCAAATGGAAGTCGTACGTCCAGTCCTAAAGTAAACTCTTGGAATTTCAATAACTATTGTACAATCCCCCCAAGGATATACAACACCCAGCTCTGTTGAACAATTATCTTTTACAAATGGGTGATTTATGTTTAAAAGAAATGTTGTGCATTCATCTCTTACAATTGCTTGATCATTATTTTTGTTTATGACAAAATCTTTTAAGTAATCTCCTAAATTTTTTTTATGTAATTATACCACACTTTATTTTGTATGAAAATTAATGTGCTAAAGTAAAGGCATACATGTATTATATCATATAATCCTTACAGTCTATTGGTGTCGACATACTAAGCCTAAGTGTCGACACACTGTCAACTTTCATTAAGAAAATTTCTATGTACACATGTATACATACATATCATACTGACTCTGACTCCCAAGAAGTTGAAGTGTTGTACGACTCCTGAGAAATCGAAGTGGGCTATCGATTGTTGAACTGGCGTTACTTCGACTCTCAAAAAGTCGAAGTCCAATGACCGTACTCCGACTCTAGAACAGTCAACGTCAGATACCAACTGTTGAACAAACTGACTCACTCCAACTCATGATAAGTCAAAGTCTGATATTGTTTGATGTTGATTCTACTCTAACTTCTCTACAGTCGAAGTCTACCGTCGAAGTCTTTTGTACAGTTTACTGGAAGTACTCAGACTCGTCAAAAGTCGAAGTATGATATTGTTGGACTGTTGTAGCACTCTGACTCTTTAAAAGTCGAAGTATAACATAAACTTCCTTGATCATCTATACTTTGATGTTTTTAAGTATCTGTTATTAAATGTTTTTTGCAGAAATGTTAATGTATTGTTAGTGCGATTAATGTTTTAATTCCTATGAACTATTCAATGAACTAAATGAACACATGATGTGCACTATGTTATTATCTGTGTGTTAAATGAATAATAATAGCTAAACAAGCTTTGTACATTTCTATTCTTGTGTTTAATGCTTCATGTCATTTCTAAATATCAGTTTCATAGTTTATCTTTTCAGAATGCTACGTGTCTCTCAAAGACATATGTTAGCATACTTCAGAATATCTAGTTTCTAGATTTTCAGGAAATGTTCCTATTGTAGCTGTACTGTGCGCCAAGTACGTGTCCATTCCTCTTGAATGCTCACCTACCCCTATACTGTTTAAAGGACATACTGTCTATCTGGAACTGATAGATATCTGTTAAGCAACTACCTGTCCATTACCTTCTTAAATCATTTTATATCTCTCAAAACTAACCTCAAGAAAAAGAAAAGACTTTGTATGGTGTTTACAGAAATTCAAGAGAAGATATCTGAGGAATAGCCATGCAGCTATCAGCATAGCCTGAAGCCGTTGAGACTCAAAAGACAGAGGACTTGCTTTCTGATGATCACATCTCAGCTGTCTCAAGTCTGAAGACCCAACATTCAAATTGAAACGGCTATTTTCTAATAGCCACTTTCAAAAAGGAAATTTTTGAAGACTATATATGAAGCGGAAGTTTGAATTACAAAACACAGAGAGAGGATTGCAATACAAAGCTAATACACAACCACAATCAACACTTAGCAAGAAAGGAGAAAAGAGCTCAAGATCTGAAGAGTGCCTACCTCAAGCCTCGACTTCCAAGCTATCTTGCATTTAGAAGTCTTTCTCTTTGGGTGGCCTTTTTGCCACTGTAGATCGTCTTCTCAGTCCACCCTCTTTGTCACGTCCCGAGAATTATGTAGCAGATGTTAATTCGGATAATTCGAGTCGATATTCCGAGACATGAACAGTCGGCAAATAAGCCTCTAGCTAGAACGCACTAAGTGTATAACAACACAACATCATCATAGGGCCCAAATATTGAACTCAATGGAAAATATATTCAAATCAAATCTCATTGTATCAAAAGGAACTAAAACAACTCTTAAACATTGAGTAACAAGACTAAGACTCGATAAAAGGCAAAGTACATTTATTCCTCACTTCCTACTACATTGTTCTAACACTCAAAGCAAACTAACTAAAGATAGACTCAAGTATTGGAACGCTCATCACTCGGACGCATTACCATCCTCGACTTGCTCCTCCTCTTGAATTTCATAATCCCCTAGAATGGTTAAAAGTAGGGAATGAGCAAACTAGCCCAGTAGGATTTATATCTCAATGTGCAGGCAATGATATAAGTGATTAGCAATTTATAACTAGGTAAGCAAGATGACTGTCATGATATGTATGTACGAATAAAACTCATTAAAACATGATACATGAAACAAGCTAGATAGAGTGATCATGATAGAGCGAGATCTAGAACAATATAACGAGCAAGATATTATCAATAGTGAGGCATATAACAAGTACGCAAGATACCACTTAAATTGCAATAGATGCAGGATGGCCATATGACGCAAGCAAGCAAGCACGAGCATGAACTTTTAACACGATTCACTTAATCAGGCACGTAGACTCTAATGTACACCAAGGAAACATCCACCTTGAAATGCACACTAGGACACTTGTATGTGGTTATTGTATCTATCATTCAACATGCAAGTACTCCCAACGCAAAGCAATGCCAGTAATCATTATACCCCATGGTTAATAGTATATTTATGACTCTCCGTCATTGGGGCTAGACTGGAGCCCTTGGACACTCTCCGTGCCCGGTCAGCATCTTACTATTTTTAAATGTAGATACCCACAGTCATTAATGGCCAATAAGAGTTTCAATATGTAAGCATGTGTAATGTCATGTTCATGATGATGATGAGAACAAGTAGCATGTACTGTGAACATGATTCCATGATAACAATAGTTAAGAGATAATTTCGGCAGCATAACAGCTCAATTTATACTTTAGTTCACTTTTTACATTAATGGCTTAAGTCTAGATTTTAAATCACACTCACGAGAACAAGAGAAGAAAGGAAGTGCACACTATCTCTAGGGAACTTCAATGGTACAACTAACTCAGTCTCCATGAGGGAATCCACAGTGTACGAAGAATTACAGAGGTCTTAAGAGAAAGGTCACTAGACTGCCGATATGGAATGACCGGCCGTGGGTTTCCAATCCCCTAAGAAAGGGCTGCCTAGATGTGCAAGTGTGCAGTGATGTACGTATCTCAATCCACAATCCATCAGTTCCAAACTTGCGGAAAATAATTAACATGCTAATATGAGATGGAACTATGCAATTAACTAAACTTGGTTTGCACATTTTAAGATAACAATTAATCACTTTAACAAGCTAGATCCATAGATGATTTAATCAATAGATTGCAAGGGTAGATCATAGCATTAGGGAACAATTGGAATAGTCTTTGCATTATTATGTCTTTAACATGGGTTACTGGCTTTTAGGTCATTAGACAGACTACACAATGCATATTAAGTACATATCATGCAAGAATAACATTAAACACTGTAAAAAAATAGGTCTCGGGTAGGCTTAGAAATCCGCTTCAGACACAGTCGACACATTTAACAATGTTGTGTATAGTCGGAACAAGACTAACATGTACAGATGTAAATCGCGACGGCTTATGGCCTCCCCTTCATGTTTGAATCACGACGGGATTCCTCGTCGCGTTCATGAGGTGCGTTTAAAATAGTAATATAAAAAATCACTGGAAAATCATGGGCGGGAAACGGACTGAATCGCGACGGGGGTTCCCGTCGCGTTTTAGGCTGGCACTGGAAACCACGCAGCACACAGTTTGAGGCATACAGGCGCGCTCTAAATCGCGACGTGGGTCACGGTCGCGATTCACATGCATGCAAAACGCGTCACTTGAACCCGTCACATTTTTGGTTCTTCCCCGAAACGCAGGAAACATGCATATGATTCATGAAACACTTATAACTTCTAATCTAGGGCTCTTGGGACAAAAGTGTCAACATGAAACTTGTTGGGAAAATGGAATAGGTGAGAACTATGGTTTTGGAATCATTCAAAATGGCCTCGGGATGCATGAGAAATCCACATGAACATAAAACGTGATTACCATGCGCGACTTTGGCAAAACACTTATAACTCAAGATGTACTGAATGAAATGTGATGAAACCACTTGGACATGAAATTAAAATCGATGCTCTACACATTGATATATGATTTATTAAGATTTGGCTCGAGATCACCTACCTTTTGGGTTGAAGAAGTCACATTTTTCCAGAAAACCCACGTTCAGACCACTTGGAGGAGAACGCTTGCTGCACCCAATCTACTGAATGCAAAATAGGCAAAACCAGTGGGATTAAGAACTAGACTCGACCCTCTTTCCAGAGGTATAAGTCTTGCACGGTGTGGTTAGGGTTTGGCCTACCTTTGGTCGACTCCAAGAAGACTGTCTACGCAGGTCGATGTAGACGCAACGGGGAAGAAGAAGAGCTTGGTGTGGTCGATCTCTTACTCCCCAGCCGCCAAGAACTCCACCACATGACCCCAGAAAGATGGTAAACTCATCCCCTAGGGTTTTGTGGAGAGTATATATGCATCTAGGGCTTTTAGAAGTCCCATTGCAACAAGAGAGGAAGGGTTGTGGTTTTAGCATGCCCCCTTCCATGCTTTGAGCATCTCTCACCCCATTAGAGTGTCTTGGCCATTAGGAAACCCCCAAGGATGGCTAGGCACGAATTTGGGTTGCCAAGAGAGCCTAATTGCATCCAATGTTTACCCTAATTGCCTCTTTCTAATTTCAGCTCAATTAGGGTTGCGAATTTCTTTGTATTTTCTTGCTTCATTTTATTCTTGGGCCATATGTTGTCCATTGGCCCAATTCTGATAGTGGGTCGTCTATACGTGATGTTGGAAGTCTCTCCAACATGTTTATTTGATTTATGGTCGTTTCACATTTCCGTGTTAACGGTTTTCCGACCCTGTTTCCTAATTTGGATAATTGGTCACCGTGTGACGTACACTTGGCTAATCGGATTTTTCGTTGTACTAATTTCTTCGTGGAACATTTAGGAATAATATTTGGGGTTGATTTATAATTTTCATGAAATTTTACGATGTGTTCTTGCATGTATGATAGTTGTACGTATGTTTTAAATACTCCGATATTATGAAAATTATTTATTTCCATTTATTCAAATTTTTATTTAATAATTTTTTTCTGGGGTGCTACACCCTCCCCCACTTAAGAGAATTTGGTCCCCAAATTCATAGATAAAATTTATTGTACCAGTGAGGTGTACTTACTTGTGAATAGCTCCGGATATCTCTTGTGCATTGCTTCCTCGGTTTCCCACGTCTCGTCTTCATCTGTGCGTTGATTCCATCTAACCCTAACCAGTGGGATGTCCTTGTTCCTTAGTTGGCGCAGTTACCGATCCACGATCTTAATTGGCCACTTTTGGTACATTCTGTCTTTGTTGAACTCTAGTAGTTCATATTCTATGACATGAAACGGATCCCGTACATACTTCTTCAACATGGATATGTGGAACACATTGTGTATTCCATCGATTTGTGGTGGTATTTCCAAACGGTATACAACTTCTCCGATTCTCTCGAGGATTTTGAAAGGCCCGATGAACCTTGGTGACAACCTGCCTTTAATGCCAAACCGCCTGACCCTACGGCCTGGAGACACCTTCAAGAATACATGATCACCAACCTAAAACTCCCGGTCTCTCCTTCTATTATCTGCATATGCCTTTTATCTTTTTTGTGCCACAACCATTCTTTCTTTGATAAGCTTCACCTTTTCTGTGGTTTCCCTTATCATCTCTGGCCCTAGTATTTGTTTTTTGCCAACTTCATACCAGCATATTGGAGATCGGAAACTCCTGTCATAGAGTGCTTCGAATGGTGCCATTTGTATGCTAGCCTGGTAGCTATTATTGTAGGCGAACTCCACAAGAGGTAAGTGTTCATGCCAACTACCTCCAAAATCTAGGACACAGGCTCTGAGCATATCTTCAATCACCTGATTGGTTCTCTCCGTCTGACCATCAGTCTGTGGATGGAAAGCCGTTGTAAAGTTTAGTTTAGATCCCAAGGAATAGTGCAGTCTTTTTCAAAAGTGGGATGTAAACCTAGGATCTCTATCAGACACGATAGACACCGGTAATCCATGTAGTCTGACTATTTCCTTCACATAAAACGCAGCTAAGACATCCACTGACCACTTGTTCTTTACTGGCAGAAAGTGAGCGGACTTAATTAAGTGGTCGACTATTACCCATATGCCATCAAATCCACCTCTAGATTTAGGTAGTTCGAAAATAAAGTCGATCCCTATACCTTCCCATTTCCATGATGGGATTTCTAGGGGTTTAAGTTTACCTGTAGGTCGCAAGTGTTCCGCCTTGATCTTTTGACATGTTAAGTATCGGGCGACATATTCCGCCACTTCCCTCTTCATATTTGGCCACCAAAAGCTTCTTTTCAGATCCTGATATATTTTGGTAGTTCTAGGATGAATGGTATACCTGGTCTTGTGAGCCTCGTCTATAATCATCTTCTTTGTCTCTGCATGGTCGAGTACACAGACTCGATCCCAGAACAATAATCTTCCTTCTTCAGTTACAGAGAAATCCGGCCTCTGGTCTAGATTAGCCTTAATCTCCATGAGCACAGGGTCATCGTCTTGGAGTGCTATAATGTCCTCCAATAGTGTAGGTTGTGCCCTAACACTAGTAATAAGGCATCCCTTCTCCTTGATGTCAGCATTAATATTTAACTAGGCAAAGTCTTCTAATAACTTGCATTCGCTCACCATTAGACTTGACAATGTGATCATTGGCTTTCTACTTAGAGCATCTGCCAAAGCATTTGCTTTACCTAGATAATGTTGGATAGTGAAGTCGAAGTCTTTGAGATACTCCAACCACCTCCGCTGTCTCATGTTCAAGTCCTGCTGGGAAAACAGATACTTCAAGCTTTTATGGTCAGAAAACACAATGAACTTCTCACCATAAAGATAATGACGCCATATCTTTAAGGCGAAGACTACAGCAGCTAGCTCCAGATCATGTACAGAATAATTTTCCTCATACTTCTTCAATTGTCTTGACGCATAGCATATGCCTTTCCCATTTTGCATCAGCACACAGCCTAGGCCGATCTCGGATGCATCAGTGTATACTTCAAAACTACCCCCAGCGACTAGCAATGTCAGTACAAGTGCTGAGGTGAGGTGCTCTTTTAATGCCCTGAAACTTCCTTCAATATCATCAGTCCATACAAATGGATTTTCCTTTCTGGTAAGCCTGGTCAATGGTACAACTATCTTTGAGAAATCTTTAATAAAGCGACGATAATATCTGACTAAACCCAGAAAGCTCTTGTTCTCCGACACAGTTGTCGACCTTGCCTAGTTCTTTACCGCCTCCACCTTAGATGGATCTACAAAGATTCCCTCCTTAGATATGATGTGGCCAAGGAAAGACACTTCCTCCATCTAGAATTCACACTTACTAAGTTTTGCATAGAGTTGATTATCTCTAAGCACTTGCAGACAACTTTTAAATGTTCTTCATGTTCTTCTTTGGACTTGGAGTAAATGAGAATGTCATCAATGAACACCACTACAAACCGGTCTAAGTATGGCCTATAAATATTGTTCATAAGTTGCATGAAAGTCACTGGAGCATTTGTTAAACCAAACGGCATGACCATAAACTCATAGTGGCCATATCTACTTCTGAATGCAGACTTGTGAATATCCTCTTCCTTGATTCTCAGTTGATGGTAGCCTGATCTTAAATCTATCTTGGAGAAATATTGTACACTGGAGATCTGATTAAACAGCTCATCGATGCGGGGCAGTGGATACTTGTTCTTTATTGTCAACTAGTTTAACTGACGGTAATCAATGCACAGCCTCATTGTCCCATCCTTCTTCCTGACAAATAGTATTGGCGCTCCCCACGGGGATGTGCTAGGCGTGATAAAGCCTTGATCTTGTAATTCTTGGATCTGCCTCTTTAGCTCCTGCAATTCAACAGGGGACATGCGATATGGAGCTTCAGAAACAGGGGCTGCCCCAAGGAGTAACTCGATGGTGAAGTTTACCTCCCGCTCAGGTGGTATACCAGGTAATTCCTCTGGGAATACATCAGGATAGTCTCTAGCTATGGGAATGTCTTCTAGGGTTGGTTTCTTCTTTTTAGTTGCCACGACTGAAACTAGGAAAGCATCACAACCCTGGTTGATCAGCTTAGAAGCCTTAAGATAGGATATCAAAATAGGGTGTTTATGATAACGGGTGCCAAGTAGTGATAGAGTTGGAAGGTTTGGTCTTTTAAAGGTAACCCTTCTATGGCGACAGTTTACATCGACATCATATTCGATTAGCCAATCGACACCCAGTATGGCATCATAACCCTTCATTTCTAAACAAATGAGGTCGGCAGGGAGATTGTGACCTCCAATTATAGTTTCACATTTTGGTAGGTAGTGAGTGAGTTTAGATTCTGAGCCAAGGGGAGAGGCTACAGTGATCTTGGATTTCAAAGGTACAGGTCTGACAGGTAGAGTTGCAGCAAATGTGGTGGAAATAAATGAATATGCAGCTCTAGTATCAATAAGCACAAAAGCAGGTTGAGAGTGTATGGAAATGGTACCTTCCACCATACCCCCTTCCTCGGGTAGGTCGGCTACTACGACAGCATTAAGGCATCCCTGACGTCGTGGTACATTCTGGGCCTTGCCTGGCTGGTCCTTCAGCATTGGACAGTCAGGAATACGATGGTCATGACCACCACATCTTAAGCACGCCTCGAGCTTCTTCCAACACTCTTCAGCTCGGTGCCCTAGTTTATTGTAGAATTTGCAGTTCTCAACGAACTGTCTTCCTTCTATCTTGACCTTCTTGTCCACAACATTGTCTCTTCCAGCATTCGGCCTCTTGTTGTTATTGGTAAAGTTGTTGTTGTTACGGAAAGTTGGAGCAGTATTAGGTGCTCCCTTCTTGACGAGGACCAGCTTGGAGTTGTCCTTGCCCCTCATGCCTTCTACTTTGGCCATGCTGTCCTCTACCAGCTGAGCTCTTTGGACCATCTCAGTGTAAGTTTGAATGTTGTAAGGTCCGAGCTTCTCGATGAACATAGGCCTGAGCCCATCCATGAACCGATTAGCCTTCAATCTTTTCATGCCCATCAGATGTAGGGCATACACAGCCAGATGAGCGAACTAATCCTCATACTCAGCCACTGACATGCTCTTTTGTTTCAGTGCCGCAAACTCCGCTGCCTTCTTTTCCTTAACTCTTTCAGAGAAATATTTTCCCCGGAATATCTCCAGGAATCTGTCCCACTCCAATTCAGCTACATTAGGCAGATGGGCCGATGTGGCCTTCCATCATGCTCGAGCATCCTTAGTAAATTGAAAAGTGACCAATACCACCTTCTCCCTATTGGTGCATTGCATAACTTGGAAGATTCATTCTATTTCTTCCTGCAAATTCTCTGCTTCATCTGGATCAGGGGATCCCGAGAAACGAGGAGGGTTCAAACTCCTAAAGTTACGGTGCAGATCACTGGCTCCATTTCTAGTAGCAGCAGTCTGATTCCCAGCCTGAACCACATTTTGTAATGTCTGGGTCAAACTAGCTACGATTTCTTGCATAGCTTGCCACTGGTTGCGAGCCATTGTAGTTGAGTGAGAAAGTTATGAGGGTTCCTGAGAAAAGGATAGAAACCAATTAATGTCTCTAGATACATGATAAGAGTCAATGGACAGGGGTGTTTTGTTCATTCTAACATATTCCCAGTCTCTACCCATTCTCGCCTGGTACTATATTTAATTTCCATGACCTAAGTTCCATAGGTATCTCTTATTCCTGAGACATATATCATATTTGGTTTTCCTAGGCTCAGATACCACTAAACTATCACGTCCCAAGAATTATGCAACAGATATTAATTTAGATAATTCGAGTCGATATTTCGAGACATGAATAGTCGGCAAATAAGCCTCTAGCGAGTACGCACTAAGTGTATAACAACACAACATCATCATAGGGCCAAAATATTGAACTCAATGAAAATTATATTCAAATCTCATCTCATTGTATCAAAAAGAACTAACACAACTCTTAAACATTGAATAACAGGACTAAGACTCGATAAAAGGCAAAGTACATTTATTCCTCACTTCCTACTACATTGTTCTAGCACTCAAAGCAAACTAACTATAGATAGACTCAAGTATTGAAATGCTCATCACTCGGATGCATTCCCATCCTCGACTTGCTCCTCCTCTTGAATTTCATAATCACCTAGAATGGTTAAAAGTAGGGAATGAGCAAACTATCCCAGTAGGATTTATATCTCAATGTGTGGGCAATGATATAAGTGATTAGCAATTTAGAACTAGGTAAGCACGATGACTGTCATGATACGCATGTACGAATAAAATTCATTAAAACATGATACATGAAACAAGTTAGATAGAGTGATCATAATAGAGCGAGATCTAGAACGATATAACGAGCAAGATATTATCAATAGTGAGGCATATAACAAGTACACAAGATATCACTTAAATTGCAATAGATGCAGGATGGCCATATCACGCAAGCAAGCAAGCATGAGCATGAACTTTTAACATGATTCACTTAATCAGGCATGTAGACACTAATGAATACCAAGGAAAGATCCACCTTGAAATGCACACTAGGACACGTGTAACGACCCTCTTCATACCGGTACGATTATACCAATCCCCATCGGTATAAAGGGCGTCGTCACAGTGGGACATGTACCCAACACTAGTCGATAAGTTGATATGTACTTGGATAGCAATAGAGTACAGCGGAATAAAATAAATAACTCAACTTTCAACCCATCACCAACACACATTCCACAATCTAAATAGCGAAATAGAAAGACAATGTCCACATTAATACAAGATAAAAGAACTACATTGTCCAAATATTGTCCATACAATAATTCTTTTCATACTATGAGAAAAAGAAAAGTACAACTAGGCGTAGCTCCACAAAACGGTCTTCTGATTGGTGATCCTTACTAAGCTTCCTTCTAGTGCATGATACCTGTCAACCTGTACGCCGAAGCAAGGATGAGTCCAAAGACTCGGCAAGCAAACCAAAGACTTAAGCTTAAACATGTCACACTCACAATAAGGCATTAACATTAAAGAGATGCACACTATCATCAAATCACGAAGGTACTCATGGTCCTTACTCTTAACTAGCAATACGTATTCTATTCACATGAGCATGCTTTAGTCTATCATATTTCTATTCTAAATCATGAGCATTACATCATACACATGTACATATTTCATACACCTAACATGTAGCATGGTTCGTCCACACATTGTTTCATTCCATAGATATCTCTACTACTAAAGCATAAAATTGAGCATAAGAAAAAAAAAAGAACAAGCTAGCACGATGACTACTTTCTTTTCACATGCCCTTTTCGTATTTAATGATACAATTTACTTGCTGTTTTAACATTATAAAATCACATGCACATAACTTCACATTTTATAGCATGACTCGAAGATTAAGACATGGTTAAACCATTTAGCAATCCATAAGCACTTAAGTATGAAACTTTTATACTAATTGAACATTTCAAATAGCATGGAATGTAAATATTATTTGTGCATTTACCATGTTCATAATCACACTTTATTTGGTCCTTGTATGCATTTCATTTAATTACATGGATCTATAATTATTCACATATTATCTTATCCCTTAGATAAGCCTACATGTTCATAGTTTGTGTTGCATAAATAATCATGGTTGTCTAAGTTTACTCACATACACCATTACATGATGAATGTTAAATTACATGATATGATACTAAGCATGGCATTTCGATTGAGATACTAACATATGGAAAATATAACCATGGCATGCTAGTAAACTAGTTTTCACATGCAAGCACACTACCACTTCATACACTTTAAGGTTGCTATCATAACATTATTTCACATTAACATATCATGGATCACAAATTCCACAATCTAACACATTGGTTTCACATGTTTGCCCAACCTCTCATTTGCATTAACTCTCCCTCACATCTCATACTTCTTATCATTTCACTTTTGCACATACATGTGCCACATTTACGCATATCTTGCACATACCTTGTGCCACATTTACACACATCTTGCACATACCTTGTGCCACATTTACACACATCTTGCACATACCTTGTGCCATGAACACATATCACTTTTACACTTTATTCATATTTCATTGCTTAATCAATTTGTCATGACACATAGTCCTAACTACCAGTAGAGGACACTAACAAATATCTCATTCTCATAACTCTTTTCACAACGCATAACACATAACACAACACATAATCACATACCCACCACCTAGGCAATACAGTGGTGAATCTTGGTAACTGCGCAGACCGGGAGAAGCCCTCTCCACCCTATCCAGTGGTACTTGTCCACCTCCGGGATTTTCCTAATGCCTTTAGGACGAACTTTTCACACATAGAGCTTTCCATAGGGACTTTTCTATGTACAGCTCTCGAGGCCCCTAGGGTAGTAGTGTCATTTTGGCCCAATTATTACACATTACATTCACTTTATCGTATTTTCACACATTATTCACAGGTTTTACTTATTATGTTGAATCATTTATATGTTACATCCATAATTTCCACATGTCTCAGTTAACCCTAACATGATACTACTATTATCAGAAATCAAACATTCAGTAGTTCACATAATCAGATTGGCAAACACGTCATCAAATCATATTCATGATAGCATGTAATTATCACATGTTTTCACATGGAAATGTCGTAATACGCTTTACAGTTATCCAAATAACTTGAGATTTTAACCACAAACAAATTTCAGATTTATAATCGCACATGCAAATTTTCATATTTTTCTGAATCTTATTACATTTACAGGAATTAAAACATGAAATCTCACATCGTTCATAATTTGATTTAACATGGAATATAACATGGATATCTAGTTTGATAGTTCACGGCTCCGAACCTAGCATACTCATCATCACAGGAATTTTTCCAGGAATTATTGCACAACACACAATTTACTGTGATTTATTTTTACCAATTCTATGCATGTCTTCTATTTCCAAAACATAAATTACAGTAAATCCCACAGTCATGGAAAAATTCTCAAAATTACAGGGCATGGACTGATACATATACACATGGTATAGAAAGATCTAGGGCATTTAATTCCTCAAGAATCATGTAGACAGTAGGTGAACATGCATAATCCATTTTTCCCAACATGTATTTCAATAACTAATAATTTATGCCATTTGCAGAAAGTCACAGAAATTTCCACACACATCACATTAGCTATTTTACATAACATATAAAAATTACACTATATCCTCATACGTCAAAAGTCTGAAAATTAATTACTTAAGGCAGAACAGTTTACTATTCTGCACTGAAGAACTTGGCGGCAGTGTCTGGCCGTTCAAGGAGTTGGACGGCAAGATCGCTGGACGTCCACCGGAGATCTTGGCGTCAAGGCATTGACGCCAAGTTCCTGTCTGTGCAAGACACAGACCGAGCTCCAGGGATTTGGTGAATGTGGGGTTCCAGGACTCGAGGAAAAATCCATAAAAATACTAAGACTCAAGGGGACATGTATAGGATTAAGACCTAGGTTTACTTGCCTTATAAAAATTCTACAAAGATCTGAATATGTTGATGAAGCCCTTCTCGGCCTTGCCAAAGGTGCTCAGAAACTCCTTTGATCCTCTTTCCCCTGTCGATGTAGATGGCACCTCGGGGTTGGGATCTCTTCTTGGATGCATGGGATGTCCTCCAGACACTGTAACTCCTTGGTTTGCACCTCCAGTTGACGGATCAAAGGCCACTAATTTCAGGTCTTCTCTTGTTCTCCCATAGCTAGGGTTTTCTTCTCTCCTTTTTGCAAAGAGTCAAGGGCTTTGGGGTTGCAAAAGGGCTTGGTATATAGGAGAGGAGACTCTCCTCTCACGCAGGGGTGATGTGAGGCTTTCACAGCCGTTGGGACAGCTCCCCAATGGCTGGGGTTGCTTGTCCCCGAAAATTCGGGCCTGCTGTGCATGCAGGTCAGAGAAGTAAACGTCCACCTATCTGGACGGCTACTTAAGTCTTGGCATCCATCGATATGGACGCCGAAATATCATGGGCGTCCACCCATGTTGACGCCAATTGGCCCTTCCGCCAGAACTTAAAATCATGCAGAACCATGCTTAATCCACACATATATGTACATGAAACCTATGTAGTATAACGTATACTCCACTATACCATGCAAACATACAATATTTACAACTAATCATACACATACATACATAGGTACATCAAGATAATAATACGTACATAAATATCTACATACGCATACAACGTATATATATATATATACACAACATGACTCAACACACAAAGAATTGTATTTACACTACGTATATACATACAATGTATAAGGTATAACATGTATATTACTATACCGTGCAATCCATAACATTTATACCTAGGCATACACATGCATACATAAGTACACCAAGGTGTTATGCATGTAGAATTAGGTATACAATTGTCACACGCATAAGATAACATACATACGTACATACACATATGTACTTCATACACTCTCATACAAAATTCCATGAAATAGGTAGTATAGGATATTCTTCAATATTTAGATAGCACATGCATAGTATTATTCAAGTATCCTAAGTCAGAGATTCTTTGTATTCATAATACACCTCTAATTAGCTAATTTCTCATTTCCACATGAATTATCATATATATATATACACTATATATAGATATATATGCATATGCTCAAGAGAAGTATGAAACTTATAGTAGGCACAATGAATTACACATGCTATGCACACAACAAGTGAATATCCTCTCATCATATATAAAAGAATAAAAATTCGGGGTGTCATAACACGTGTATGTGGTTATTGTATCTATCATTCAACACGCAAGTACTCCCAGCGCAGATGTAATGCCAGTAATCATTATGCCCCATGGTTAACAATATATTTATGACTCTCCGTCATTAGGGCTAGACTGGAGCCCTTGGACACTCTCCGTGCCTGGTCAGCATCTCACTATTTTTAATTGTAGATACCCACAGTCATTAATGGCCAATAAGAGTTTCAAGATGTAAGCATGTGTAATGTCATATTCATGATGATGATGAGAACAAGTAGCATGTACTGTGAACATGATTCCATGATAACAATAGTCAAGAGATAATTTCGGCAGCAAAACGACACAATTTATACTTTAGTTCACTTTTTACATTAATGGCTTAAGTCTAGATTTTAAATCACACTCACGAGAACAAGAGAAGAAAGGAAGTGCACACTATCTCCAGGGAACTTCAATGGTACAACCAACTCGGTCTCCATGAGGGAATCCACAGAGTACGAGAGGTCTTAGGAGAAAGGTCACTAGACTACCGATACGGAATGACCGGCCGTGAGTTTCCAATCCCCCAAGAAAGGGCTACCTAGATGTGCAAGTGTGTAGTGATGTACGTATCTCAATCCACAATCTATCGGTTCCAAACTTGCGGAAAACAATCAACATGCTAACATGAGATGGAACTATGCAATTAACTAAACATGGTTTGCACATTTTAAGATAACAATTAATCACTTTAACAAGCTAGATCCATAGATGATTTAATCAATAGATTGCAAGGGTAGATCATAGCATTGGGGAACAATTGGAATAGTCTTTACATTATTATGTCATTAACATGGGTTACTGGCTTTTAGGTCATTAGACAGACTACACAATGCATATTAAGTACATATCATGCAAGACTAACATTAAACACTGTAAAAAAATAGGTCTCGGGTAGGCCTGGAAATCCGCATCGGACACAGTCGACGCATTTAACAACGCTGTGTATAGTCAGAACAAGACTAATATGTACAGATGTAAATTGCGATGGCCTATGGCGTCGCCTTCATGTTTGAATCGAGACGGGGTATCCCGTCGCGTTCATAAGGCACGTTTAAAATAGTAATATAAAAAATCACAGGAAAATCTTGGGCGGGAAACAGACTGAATCGCGATGGGGGTTCCCGTCGCGTTTCAAGTTGGCATTGAAAATCACACAGCGCACAGTTTGAGGTGTACGGGCACGCTCTAAATCGTGACGTGGGTCACAGTCGCGATTCATATGCATGCAAAATGCGTCGCCTGAACTAGTCGCGTTTTGGGTTCTTGCCCGAAACACAGGAAACAAATATACGATTCATGAAACGCTTATAACTTCTAATCTAGGGCTCTTGGGACAAAGGTGTCAACATGAAACTTGTTGGGAACATGGAATGGGTGAGAACTATGGTTTTGGAATCATTCAAAATGGCCTCAGGATGTGGGAGAAATCCACACGAACATAAAACGTGATTACCATGCGCGACTTTGGCTAAACGCTTATAACTCAAGATGTACTCAATGCAATTCGATGAAACCACTTGGACATGAAAGTAGACTCGATGCTCTACAATTAATATATGAGTTATTAATATTTGGCTCGAGATCACCTACCTTCTGGGTTGAAGAAGTCACATTTTTCCAGAAAACTTGAGTTCAGACCACTTGGAGGAGAACGCTTACTGCACCCAATATACTGAATGAAAAATAGGCAAAACTAGTGTGATTAAGAACTAGACTCGACCCTCTTTCCAGTGGTATATGTCTTGCATGGTGTGGTTAGGGTTTGGCCTACCTTTGGTCAACTCCAAGAAGACTGTCTGCGTAGGTCGATGCAGACGCAAGAGGGAAGAAGAAGAGCTCAGTGTGGTCGTTCTCCTACTCCCCAGCCACCAAGAACTCCACCACATGACCCCAGCAAGATGGTAAACTCATCCCCTAGGGTTTTGTGGAGAGTATATATGCATCTAGGGCTTTTAGAAGTCCCATTGCAACAAGAGAGGAAGGGTTGCAGTTTTAGCATGCCCGCTTCCATGCTTTGAGGATCTCTCACCCCATTAGAGTGTCTTGGCCATTAGGAAACCCCCAAGGATGGCTAGGCACAAATTTGGGTTGCCAAAAGACCCTAATTGCATCCAATGTTTACCCTAATTGCCTCTTTCTAATTTCAGTTCAATTAGGGTTGCTAATTTCTATGTATTTTCTTGCTTCATTTTATTCTTGGGCCATATGTTGTCCATTAGCCCAATTCCGATAATGGGTCATCTATATGTGATGTTGGAAGTCTCTCCAACGTGTTTATTTGATTTATGGTCATGTCATATTTCCGTGTTAACAATTTTCCGACCCTGTTTCCTAATTTGGATAATTGGTCACCGTGTGATGTACACTTGGCCAATCGGATTTTTCGTTGCACGAATTTCTTTGTGAAACATTTAGGAATAATATTTGGGGTTGATTTATAATTTTCAAGAAATTTTTCGATGTGTTCTTGCATGTACGATAGTGGTACGTATGTTTTAAATACACCAATATTATGAAAATTATTTATTTCCATTTATTCAAATCTTTATTTAATAAATTTTTCTGGGGTGCTACACTCTTTGAGTCAGAAAGAGTTAGAGGTTTCATTTCCATTTGTAATCTCTTTCTGATCTTCTGTGTTTGCTCATTCTTCTGAGCAGACACACACTGTGTTTATTTCTGTGTAAGGAACACCAGGGGTTTGGTCCCTGTAGTATCCCTCTGTGAATGGAAGACTTGCTTGGGTGCAAGTGGGTTGTAATATCTCTCAGGTTGAGAGAAGGCCAAGTATTCTTAGTAGTTAGTGGAAATCCCAAGGGGTTCTTGGGGACTGGATGTAGGACTTCCATTTGGAAGGTCCGAACCAGGATAAATCCTTTGTGCACTTGTGTGATTATTTCCACCAGTTCTCACTTGTTTATCACACACCACACTAAGTACTAATGATACTATCTAGTGTTGTCTATTTTCAGATAAATTGTTAAAAGTGCAAGAAGTCCTATTCACCCCCCTCTAGGATATCTAAAGCTCAATCTCGATCCAACAATTGGTATCAGAGCAAGGTCTTCTTAGAAGAATCAAAAGATTTGAGAAGAGATGGCAGCTGAAGCTCACAACTATGAAGGACAGTCTTTTACAAGACCATCATTCTTTGATGGTGAAGATTACCAATACTGGAAGATGAGAATGGAATGCTTCATTCGAGGCACAGACTTTGATCTATGGCAGGTAATAGAGCAAGGTGATTATACTATCCTTGCTGATGGTACTTCTGCCTTATCGATAGCTGATAAAAAAAAAATATCTCTAAACTACAAAGCTAAGAATTATTTATGTTGTGTATTATCTAAAAAAGAATTTAATAGATTATCTGCATGTAAAACTATAAAAGAAATGTGGGATAAACTAAAGTAACATATGAAGGAACATATAAAATTAAACAAACTAGAATAGATATTTTGATATCTCAGTATGAACAGTTCAAAATATTACCCAATGAAAACATTACTCAAATGTATAATAGATTCACCAATATAACAGTTGGTTTGAGTTCACTAGGTAAAAATCTCACAAATGAAGAAACAGTCAGAAAAATTCTTAGATCATTAACTCACTCTTGGACTCCTAAAGTCACTGCTATTGAAGAGGCACATGATCTTACTGAACTTCCTATTGATAAACTAATTGTCTCTCTCATGGCTCATGAAACTAATATGGAAAGATTTTCTGAAAGCTCTTCGAAAAAGAAATTGCGAAATGCTTTGAAGGTTGTAGATTCCTCTTCATCATCCTTGATGACTCAAAAGAAAAATCTGAAGACAGTTATGATGAAGCTATGCTATCAAGAAAACTTCAACGGATCCTTGCTAAGAAAAGAAGTTTGGTTCAAAAAGATATTTCAAAAGGGAAAAGAAGAAAGAGCCAACATGCTATGAATGCAACCAGCCAAGACATTTCAAATCAGAATGACCTAAGCTCAAAAAGAAAGATCAGGCTGATAAGCATGAGAAAAAGAAAGGCAAAGAAAGAAAGTTTAGAAAATACAAGAAAACAATGGTCACAGCATGGGACAATGAGAAAGCTACAAGTTCAGACTCATCAAGCTTAGAATCAGAAGAAGAAGAACAAGTAAATCTAGCCATCATGGCAGGACTACATCAGGTAAATTCTGAAACTTCATTCACTTCATATTCAGAATCTGATTCAAATAGTCTAGAAGACACATTTAATGAGTTGTATGATAAATACAAAAGTATAGTTAAAAAAATGAAAGTGGTTAAACTAAATATGATAAACCAAGAAAAATTCAACACTTTTCTAATAAATGAAGTAGAAAGATTAAGACAACACTTATCTGAAACTAAAAGAACAAATAAAATATTATGTGAAGATTTGAATGTTAAAAATGGTAAAATCATGGAACTTGAGTCAAATCTGAATGAATTAAAAGATGAAGAAAAATTAAGAGAAGAAAATAATTATTTAAGACTACAATAGACAGAATAACGAGCTGCAAAACATCATTAGTTGTAAAACTAAAAGGTACTAGAACAGGTAAAAAGAAATATGGAGTAGGATATACACCTCCAACAAATGTAGAAGATATTGTTTATCTTGAAAAATATCCAAGTCCTAACTTTGCAAAAGAGAAAGGAATTAAAATTCCTAAAAGGGTTACCAATATGTCTACATACAGAAACTTAAAACTAATAAGACTACAAATTCAAAGCATGCATATGATTTGTGTTGTAGTCATTGTAATCAATTAGGTCACATAGTTAGCACATGCACCACTAGGCATTTACATTGGATTCCTAAAACTAACCTTCAAGGACGCAAGAAAGTTTGGGTACCAAAAGTCTCAACTTAATTTTGCTTGCAGGGGCGTCTGAGAGCATCCAAATGGTATTTGGATAGTGGGTGTTCTCGGAATATGACAGAAGTTAGAAAATTATTTACAAGTTTTAGAAATGAAGTTGGTCAAGTCACATATGGTGATAATGGAAAAGGAAAAGTATTAGGTTGTGGAACAATAGGAATAAAAGAAAAGGATTTAATAGAAGACGTTATGTATGTTGAAGGATTAAAGCATAATCTCTTTAGTATTCGACAATTATGTGATAAAAGACACTTGGTAAAATTTCAGAACGATAATTGTGTTATTCAAAAGAATGGAAAAACAGTTTTTGAAGCTCTAAGAGTTAAAATCTATACACCTTACAACTGGCAGAACTGAAAGAAGTCAACTTGTGCCTTGCAACCACGAAGACTGAAGAGACTGATCTATGGCATAGAAGACTAGGACATGCAAGCACCTCAGTGATCAAGAAATTAATCAAGCATGATCTAATTGAAGGTCTTCCAAAGCTGAAATTGAAGAAATCTAGAATCTGTACAACTTGTGCAAAAGAGAAGCAAACGAAGACATCATTTCAGTCCAAGATATTGGTGACAACTTTTAAACTATTGGAACTCATCCACGTAGATTTATTTTGACCTATAAGGATAGTAAGTCTTGGAGGAAAGGTATATGGCTATGTAATTGTGGATGACTACTCATGATACACTTGGGTGTCATTTTTGGAAGCCAAATCAGAAACCTTTTTAGCCTTTTTGAAATTCAGTAAATTAGTATAGAAGAACCATAAATATCAAATAATTAATATCAGATCTGATTATGATGGAAAATTTAAGAATGAAGAGTTTGTCAGATTCTATGAAGAAAATGACATAGAACACGATTTCTCTGCACCTAGGACACCTCAGCAGAATGGAGTAGTAGAAAGGAAGAATAGGACATTGCTGGGCATGGCCAGAACAAATACTTGCTGAATACAATCTACCAAGATACTTCTGGGCAGAAGCAGTTAACACAGCCTGCTACATCATCAATAGGTGCATGATCAGACAAATTTTGAAGAAGACACCTTATGAGCTGTACAAGGACAAGAAGTCAAACATCAATCACCTTCGACCTTTTGGTTGTAAGTGTTTCATTTCGAATAATGGTAAAGATAATCTACGTAAATTAGATGCTAAAAGTGATGAATGATTTCTACTAGAATACATCTCAAAACCTAGAGGATATAGGGTGTTCAATAGAAAACATTAACTGTTGAACAAACAGTTCATGTCTTATTTGATGAAACTAACCCTTATATTAAGAAAATAGATGAAGAAGAAGATGTTATTGAAGAGTTGTGGAGGGATCTGGAACAAGCCTCTCTTGAAGAAAAAGGTGAAGACAAGGAAGATCCTCTAATAGAAGAACTGCAACAACAAGAAGAAGCACATGAAGAACTTCCAAAAGAACTAAGATATCACAGAGATCATCTAAGAGAAAATATCATAGGTGATCCAAATGCTATGGTAATAACAAGAGGTATGAATATTTCATGTCATTACATTGCATTTGTTTCTCAGATTGAGCCTAGAACAAACAATGATGCACTGGAAGATGAATCTTGGATCCTAGCTGTGCAAGAGGAACTTAACCAGTTCCAACACAATCAAGTCTAGACTATTGTACCTAGTCATCCAGTTATTGGGACCAGATGGGTCTTCAAAAACAAAATGGATAAGAGTAATCACAAGGAATAAGGCTAGACTGGTAGCACAAGGATATTCCCAAGAGGAAGGCATTGATTTTGATGAAACATATGCTCCAGTTGCTATATTAGAGGCAATCAGAATTTTATTAGCATATGCATGTTCTCTTAATATTAATTTATATCAAATGGATGTTAAAAGTGCTTTTCTAAACAGTTTCATAAAATAAGAAGTTTATGTAGAGCAACTACCTGGTTTTGAAGGTACTAAATATCCAAATCATATTTTCTGATTAAAGAATGCACTATATGGCCTAAAACAAGCTCCAAGAGCCTAGTATGAAAGACTGAGTGCTTATCTTTTATCACATGATTTTTCAAGAGTTAAAGTAGATAGCTGTAAGACCTAGCTTCCTGGATTTCCGCCCGATGTCTGGGATAACTGGCCACTAATGCGTCCCGACTGGGCGACGCGTTAGTGTCGCGTTGGGGGTGACCAACGCGACAGTTATCCCTGTGGTGATGCAGGTGTGCGCTGCGTTCTTGTCGCACCCGGTTTGCTTATCACATTCTTGTCGTGACCGGTCAACGGGTCGTGACAGTGTTGTCATGTTCCACTGTGCAGTCGTCTGACGCCTGTCAGAGTGGCAGGTGTGTCAGTACGGCTTGTCGCGTTGTCGCGGCGAACGTGGGGGACGCGTTCTTGTTGCAGTCCGTTGACCCGTCGTGTTAAGGTTCTTAACGCGACGGGGAGGTCCATCGCTTCTCGGGGGGCCGAAGGCTAAAAGCCTTGGCCGGCACCCCTTCCCCCTCTCTCTCTTCTTCTTCCCTTCTCCCTCTCCCTCCGACGGTGCTCCGCCTCCCCCTCTCCCCTTGTGTGTTTTCAAGTGAGGAGGAGGGCCATGCGTGGTGCCGTGGCGTCGTGGACCCTCTCCGTTTCTTAGTAGTACCATGCTGTAGGTGTTACTCGCTTTACAGCTTTCTAGCGTAGTTTCCTATTTTCAGAGTTCCTGCTGCTCTGGCCAGTGAGGGACTGGTAATCCCTACTGGGCGTTGTTCACGAGGCTCACCCCCCCTACTTCCTTCAGCTAGGGGCTCGTCGTCGCGGGTGCTCGGTGTCAGATAGGTTGCGGAGGCGGCTGTGGCGCCATGTGTTGTCAGCAGCAGTGAGAGCTGAGCGTATTGAGCTCTTGTACCCGAGTGAGCTAAGAGTTGTGTTTTGCAAGTTCTCGAGGTATGCCCCTTAAGGACTGCACCTTTCTTCTTGTACCTGTGCTTTTGCTTGAGACACATTATACAGACCTTTGTATATTGTACATATTATCATAGTTATTTAAATTCAGTACATATCTCACTAGACTATTTCTTCAAACCCTTCCGGATCTTCAGATCCGTGGGTGGCGGCGCGACCCCTGGCGAGGGTCCGGGAGGTCGGGTCGTTGATGGCTGCAGTCGTGTGGTTTTCGACTGGTGTTTTATGCTGTTTGGGCCGGATTTGGCGTCGTTTGGCACCATGGGGTTGTTGTCCTGGTTGGACGCCCCACGTGTCGCTAGAGTGAGCCATTGGTTTTTGGTTGAGTGCTCCACCCGTGTGTTTGGAGCCCGATGTGTGAGCTGTTGGTTTTCCGACTTCGTGTGCTCGCGCGTGTTTGGCTGTGCGATTATTGCTGCGAGGAAGTCGTGTTGAGACTTAGTGGGTTTTTTTTTTCTTCGCATTGGTCTTGTGGTTGCTCCCTGTGTTTCGTTTCGTGACTCGGGATCTTCTGGGCTTGTCCCAATTTCAAGGACAAAATTGTTTTAAGGGGGGTAGAATGTAAGACCTAGCTTCCCGCCTTTCCGCCCGGTGTCTGGGATGACTGGCCACTAACGCGTCCTAGCTGGGTGATGCATTAGTGTCGCATCGGGGGTGACCAACACGACGTTATCCCTATTGCGACGCAGGTGTGCACTGCATTCTTGTCGCGCCCGGTTTGCCTGTCACGTTCTTGTCACGACTGGTCAACGGGTCGCGATAGTGTTGTCGTGTTCTGCTGTGCAGTCTTCCGACGCTTGTTAGAGTGGCAGGTGTGTCAGTACGGCCTGTCGCGTTGTCACGACGTCCGTGGGGGACACGTTCTTGTCGTGGTCCGTTGACCCGTCGCGTCTCAGCGGCCGAAGGCTAAAAGCCTTGGCCGACGCCCCTTACCCCTCTCTTTCTTATTCTTCCCTTCTCCCTCTCCCTCCGGTGGTGCTCCGCCTCCCCCTCTCCCCTTGTGTTTTTCCAGGTGAGGAGGAGGGCCGTGCGTGGTGCCGTGGCATTGTGGACCTTGCGTGGAATGAGGAGGAGGTGGCCAACCAATGTGAAGGGCCCCATTGGGGTTTATTCTTCGTGAAAGGTAGGGATTTCCTTGTGCCCTTCTCAATCCGGGTGGATCGGGAGCTCTCGGGGCTTTGTAGTTAGCATTTACAGCTTTCCCCATGCTCCCCTCCCCTTTTGTGCATGTTTGTATGGTTTGTGGGCGGCTCAGGATTGAGGATCCCATTGGTCTGCCTCCCTGCTAGTGTCGCGATGGCTCGGCGCATCGCGACATCAGAGGAGGCGTCGGCCCTGTCGGGCTCAAACTTATCGCGACGCGGTTGGCGGTCGTGATAAGGCTGTCGTGGTGAGCTTCTAGGTCGCGACAGGGTCGCTATCGCGACGCGGTTCTGGGTCACGATAGGGTATGCTGTCACGACGCCTTACCCCGTCGCGACAAGGGTTGTCGCAGTGCCCTTCCCCGTCGTGATGGTGTCACGACGGCCTTGGGGGTCGCAACAGTACCTGTGTTGCCTCAGGTGCTTTCTTGGGCTGTTGTGTGTCGGCGTGTGCCACAGGGCAGGCCTTGCCCTCAGGACCTTCTGGTAGGAAACTCGGCTGGATGCCTTCCTACGTTCAGTGACTGAAGGTGACACCTTCGTGGCCGTGTCCTAGCAGTGGTGCTAGGAGGGTCGCGTCTGTCTAATAATCGATTGACTGATGGTCAATCAATTATTAGCAGAGCGACGTGTTTCCGTGTTGGCTGGTAGTGTTCTGAGGTTCCGGCTTTTCCGTACGTGTTTGGTTGGACGAAGGCCCTCCTGGGGGTCTGTGCGTGCCTCGTGCTCACTGGGCTTGTCGTGTGTTACAAGCCAGCGGTTCAGCGTGGTTTTGGTGTACTGCCCCGCCTGTTCGCCCAGTGCTAGGAACTTGAGGGCTTGTCCCATTCAGAGGTTGTCTCTGTTGCCTGGGACCCCCGTCCTCGGGAGCATATTGAGGGAGTACTCCGGGCTACGAGTGTGCTCAAGTTGGCAGTCGACAGTGCGAACTCTGGAGCTGAGGGGAAAACGAGGTTTGAACAGCAACGCTGAGTCATTTGTAGAGATCTCTTGGCTAGGCCTTGGGCACCGAGGTCGGTCGGAGTTCTACCCGGTGTAGGCTTGTCAGTCCCTTGTCTCACTACCTCTCTCTGCGTTGGTTCCGGAGCCACGTAGTTGTGTCAGGCGTGAGGCCACAGCTTGGCCAGGCTGCAGTGTTGTGTGTGTTGTGTGTTTCTGTGGCGGCTCTGTCTCGCCTTTGCGCGAGGGCGAAGGTAGGAGCTAGGCTAGCGACCAGAGCGTGCGGACTATGGGTCCCCCTCTTGGTTGCTAGCGGCGGTGGCTTGGTTGCTGTTGTTGTGACGGCATTTTCCTCATGATGTTTCCAAGTGTTCCTCGTTGCCCGAGCTTGCACGGTGGTTATAGCCTGGCTGTGCCTAGTTTCCATGGGCGTCATTGGTTTGGCCTTGTGTAAATCTGTGCTTCTGGTGGTTTCTGCTCCGGTGTTCTCTCGGTTCCGTGGTCCCGTTCTTCGGTGCCAGCCCGTGATGGCACCGACGTGTGTAGCTTCCCGACTTGGCGGGGTGTCCGGGGTCCGGGGTGGTTTTTCTTGTGGGCCCTCGACCTTGTAGAGGTTTGAGGTGGCCGTGCTTGAGGTGAGACGTTGTTCTCACTTGGTTGTTCCGTGGTCTCGGCAGGTGTGCCGAGGGTTACTTCTGCTGTGTGTGCTCGAGTTCGTTGGACCTCTGTGGGAGTCGTGTGTGTGGCTCGACCTCGGTTGGTGGTCGTGGCGTTGCACTGTTCTCTTCCATTGCTTAGTAGTACCATGCTGTAGGTGTTACTCACTTTACAGCTTTCTAGCGTAGTTTTCTATTTTTGGAGTTCCTGCTGCTCTGGCCGGTGAGGGACTGGTAATCCCTACTGAGCCTTATTCGCGAGGCTCACCGCCTACTTCCTTCAGCTAGGGGCTCGTCGTCGCGGGAGCTCGATGTCGGACGGGTTGCGGAGGCGGCTGTGGCGCCATGTGTTGTCAACAGTAGTGAGAGCTGAGCGTTGTGGGCTCTTGTACCCGAGTGAGCTGAGAGTTGTGTTTTGTAAGTTCTCGGGGTATGCCCCTTAAGGACTGCACCTTTCTTCTTGTACCTGTGTTTTTGCTTGGGATACATTGTACAAACCTTTGTATATTGTACATATTGTCATAGTTATTTAAATTTAGTACATATCTCACTAGACTATTTCTTCTAACCCTTCTGGATCTTCAGATTCGTGGGTGGCGGCCGACCCCTCGGGACCCCTGGCGAGGGTCCGGGAGGTCGGGTCGTTACAATAGCACTGTATTTATCAAGAAATTTTCTAAAGGGATCCTAATTGTACAAATATTTTGATGATATTATCTTTGGTTCTACTAATGAATCACTTTGAAAATACTTTGAAAACCTTATGCAAAGTGACTTTGAAATTAGCATGATGGGTGAGCTTAATTACTTTCTTGGCTTGCAAATCAAGTAGACCAAGGAAGGCACTCACATTTGTCAAAGCCAGTATATTTCACATTTGCTTTCTAAGTATGGCTTTGACAAGTGTAAGCCTTTAGGAACTCCCATGAGCTCGGGAATTAAAATAGATAGTGATCCAATTGGGAAAAAAGTAGATCAAAATATCTATAGAGGTATGATTGGGTGGGTCATTACTCTATCTTACTTCTAGTAGACGGGACATAATATTTAGTGTATGTTTGTGTGCCAAATTTCAAGCTGATCCTAGAGAATCTCATATTAATGCCATTAATTTTTTTTTAGATATCTTATTAATACAATTAAATTGGGTTCATGGTATCTCAGATGTTCTGAATTTATGTTACTTGGATATAGTGATGCTAACTATGCTGGATGCAAAATAGACAGAAAAAGCACCAGTGGTACTTATCAATTTCTTGCAGGATGCTTAATTTCTTGGTCGTCTACAAAACAAAATTCAGTAGTATTGTCCACAATAGAAGCATAATACATTGTAGATAGAAGTTACTGCACTCAACTGCTGTGGATCAAACAACAACTGGAAGACTATGGTCACAAAATGCATGAAATTCCAATGCTGTGTGATAACACAAGCATAATCAATCTGACCAAAAATACAATCCAACATTCAAGAACCAAACACATTGAGGTCAGACATCATTTCATCGGGGACCTTGTAAGTAATGGTGATACCTTGCTTGAATTTGTTTGTACAGATAATCAATTAGTAGATATTTTTGCTAAACCACTCTCTGAAGATAGATTTACTTCAATTAGAAGAGAAATAGGAATGTGCAATCCTGATTGAATGCTTAAAACTCAATTACATTGTTTGATCTATATGTTGTCAACTTTTTCTAAGTCCTGAACTTTCGACTTTTCTGAAATTGGAGTTTCCAAAGTTGAATTTTAGGAAGTTGAGCTACTATTAATTTAAAAAAAGGTTTATATATTTTTTTTTTGGGGGGGGGGGGGGGGAGTTAAATAATTGATTATTCATTTAAATCTCAGTCGTTCATCTCCCTTTCTATGGTCTGTCATAAATCTCCTTTCCTTATATAGATCTTTCCTTCTCTCTTTCCAAATCACCCCATTTGAAACGTCTCCAACTCCTCTGTCTTCTTCCTGGTTCCCGCGTTCGCTCCTCATTCCGACGGAACTCTTGCTAAGTGTCTATCGATTTTCTTCAATCTTTCTAAAGAAAGGTAGGATCTTTGACGTCTTTAGATTCATTTCACATCTCCTTTGCAATCGGTCTTAGTTTCTTCCCTCGTTTTGGTATAGATGGCCTCCTCTAGGGCTCTGGACAGTTCCCTCTTCACCCAAGAGCAGCTCCAGAGACTCAACTCTGCCAAAGCTTTGATCTGCCCTGGGAAGATAGTAGATTTCTCATAGTTAACGGGCCGACTTAGTTCAGTAGCAGAAACCCTAGATGCGATGGGTTGGACAAGGCTGTGAAAGATCAACGAACCAACCTATGAAGATGCAGTGAAGGCATTCTATGTGACTCTCCAAGTCTATGCAGATGGTTCCCTAGAAGGATTTGTCAAAGGTAAAAGGATTTCCATTTCTGAAGATTTATTGGCAGAAATTTTGGATTGCCATACCTTCAGGCACAAGATCAGTGATGTTGTGTCTTTGGACAAGCAGCGTTTGGGGATTATTTGAAGCCTAGGAGCTATTTCAAAAAGGGGGCTTCTTATCAATGAGCTCTCTGATGAGAAGAGGCTCCTCCATGCCATCATCACCACAATTATCACTCCTAGGGTTGGGACACATTCGTCCATCACAGCTAGAGATGGTAATTTTGTTATTTTGGGCTATTCAGAGGCATCAAGTAAATCTTGCCTCTATTATCTTAGATAGAATGGCAGGGTCCAAGTTTCTTCAAGAATCTCTTCCTTATGGACCACTCCTCATTGTAATGTTTAGAAGGTTTTCAGTGGATTTGTTAGATGAAATTTCAGTTTTAGTGAAAGAGAGGATTGGGCTATCCACCCTTCGTAGGAATCACTACACTTTAGAGGATAAAGCCTAGAATCTTTGGACTAAGGACTCCGTACCAATATGTACTCATACTATTTTTTCTGATGAGGTACAGGGCTCCTCCTCTACTCCACCAGTTCAGCCTCCAATAACTAGAAGAGAAGTAGCAAGAGAAGAAACAGCAGCAAAAGAGCCAATACAAGCTGAACCAGCAGGAAATTCCCTTGAACAAGATCTCACTGAAGATACAATTTGACAAGTTCTTAGAGATCTCAAGGGTAAAGCAATAGCTCATGAAGAAGAAGCTCCTATCCCTACACTTTTTGAACATGCTATAGAAGGAGATTTCCCCCATGTCTCTCCACCTCTAGTTCAGACCCGACCAAGGTCTTAGGGGGAGACTAGCAGGACCATAGATGATGTACTGAATTTGGCCGTCAAGAAACAAGATATGCTTGGTGTACTTTAGATGCAAATACACCAAATAGATGTTAAGTTTGATTTCTTGTTAGAAGAAGTGCAACAGATGAAGGATCTGCTCCATCAGTTTGTATGTCAGTAGAACAAGGGCAGCTCTCCGACACCTACCTCAGCCCCTCAGCCAGAAGAGCAGTAACCAAATCATCCTGAGCCATAGCCAGAACAACAACTAAATCAGTCAGCTGTGGAGACAGAGAAGCAGCTAGATCAACCTATTGAACAGCAACAGCAGTAGGAGAGTAACGCCTCGACGCGGAATATCAGAGCGGGATTACAGTTATTAAATAGTACAGAGCGAGAAATAAATGCAAACCATTGCACAATGGAATAATACAAAATAAACTCCAATTTCATTAATAATCCACCAGTCATCATTACATCAACGTATCAGAGCCAGAACTAGGGCCCAGAGTACTTTATTCAAAATCAAATTATTACATTATGACTAACTGACTCACTAACTCATAACTACACTAACTACTACTAGATAACACTGGTGGCTGAATGGTCACTCTTGAGCATCTCCCTCAGTCCCGTCCTCGTATGTGTGGTCGTCTCCATCCGACTCACCTGAACACATTAAATAAATACGCAGGATGAGCGAATAAGGCCCAGTAGGACTTAATATCTCATGAACACAAGCATGCTTTAAATAGTTAATGTCTTAATGGCAGGATAACTAGAGAGTAGAGTCATGTATAGCATGTCACAATAACGAGAGAACAATTGCAACTGGCACAAGGAAAATAGTATAACGAGAACGATAATAGAATGGCCATGTAACGATATAACATGTAAATTACACAATGGTGCACTAGTAACGATCACGCTTGTACTTGTAGAGATAGCACTTTGATTGTCATAGATTAATCTAGATAGTAAACTGGCGCTGGATGCATGCCGTAACACATCCTATGATCATTTTAACTCCCATGGGTACTGGCATTTTTCGAGCGCTCCTCCCAGGACTTGATCGGGCCCTATTACGCTGGCATTAGTCATTTCTTTTATCTTAGACAATCACACGAATGGCCAATAGTGTACCAAGAAGAGATAAGAGAGTACTAGACGAGATAGATGAGAGTGTAGAGAGAACGTGAACAGATGAGAGTAAAGAGACTATAGATGAGAGGGGTACAATCATAAAACGACGATAAACACGATAGTAACGGTTGCACAGCACCAAGTCGGGTGCCGACAGTCTGGTAGAAGTCACAACCGCCCCTTAGCCGTGCTCTGTACACGGGTCAGGTGGTCTGGTGTGAACTCAAGACGAGAAGGAATATACTAAGGTATGGATCATACTGATCCCTAAGGTGTAACTGGTTTTGAGGTACAACCAGCTCGTTGACTAAGGACGTGCGCTAAAGCCAAGAAGACTTACGGAGGTCTTGACAAGAAGTCCCTGGTCCAGTCGAGAGTATTCTCGGTGGAGAGGTGGTCCAAGTCAAGAGAAAAGTGTGTAGAAAACGGGTCCGTCGTGCCTCGAGTGCTCGAAGGCCGAGGGAAAATGGTAACGGTAGATAAAACACACGAGTAAAAACAAAAACAATTGTATTTAACAAAATAGGGTAATTTAGTCATTTATTTCGATAATTTATCGAATATATTATTGCATAATTTATCAAGGTCAAATGACAATTTAAAATGTTATGTATGTGCAAGTGTAAAGAAATCTTGAGGATATGACAAGTCGTGCAAATGTCATTTTAAATAATTAAATGGATATCATTAATGCCAATTATTAATTTACCAAGTCGAAACAATTATAACATGGGTTAATCATGGCTAATTAAGAAGTATATAGACTAATCAGCAGGGATATAAGCACAATTATCTGTTCTGGCTGAAATTTAATGAAGGCGACGAGGTGACCTGTCGTGATCAAGTCGCGACGGGGCACTAGGTCGCGTTAAGAAAAATATCGCGACGGGCTATCCTGTCGCGGTTCAGGTCGTGGTGGTGCGGCCTGGCGCGACAGGCGAACCGACCGACCTGGCTCGGTTCGGGATTGGAAACGCGGCAGCTAGGGCCGTCGCGTTCACGACGCGGCCTCAAAGCCGACCGTGACACTCCCGTTATCGCGGCGCATCGCGCCGTCGCGATAACAGGGGCGGTCCAGTTTTTCCTTTTTTTCTCTGGGTAGACCCTTCTTGACACAAGGTCATTCTAAACTCAGTATAAAATCGCATGGTGATCCAAAAAGCATGAAATCAGTTCTAAATGAAAGTAGACATATATATCTATCAACATGCACGATTAATTTGAAAATAGACAAGGTTTAGACATGCATTGATTAGGTTACTTTTCAGTGACCTAAACCGACGCAGTTAGGGTTCAACGAATTAATTAGAGAGGTATACATGACGAAAAATTATGAAACCAGGGGCATTTAAAAGTTAACAAGAACTAGTATTTATGATAATGTTATCATGATCTTAAGTCAAGCACGAACGGGGTTCACAAGCAATCATGAAGGGTAGGGTGCATGTATCTGACAGAGATTCAATGAATTAATTCTCCCTCATGGGAGATCGAAATAGCACGAAACCAGAGGCGTTTGAAAGCTATTACATGGTAGTATCAATGAGAATTTTCTCATAGCATGGGAACAAGTACGTGCAAGGTATTAGAGAAAACATGAGATTCGGGTTCATGGTGACAGTAGGATTTCACGAATTAAATTCGCCCAAATGGATGAACGGAATACAACGAAACCATAGGGCTTTTGAAGAGGTACACGATGGCTACGTAGGGTAATTGTTTCACGATTTTAGCTTGAGAGATTGCCTACCTTTTTCGTAAAGTAAGAAAGCCCTAGTTTGAATGACGAAAATAAGAGAATCCTTCTTGCTCCAAGCCTTCTCCTTCCTTGCTCCTTGGTTCTCCAGCCTTCCCTTTGTCTCCTAGGTCTCCAGCCTTGAACTTTGGGTGGTAGGGACGAGTTTGGGGGGTGTATTGTGTTGCTATTAGAGTTTTACTCCTTCTAAAACTCCCATTTTTTATTAATTCTGAATTTGCATATTTATCTTCCCCTTTTCTCTTATTTATCCATCTAATGGGGAGGGGAGAGAGCTTAATTTCGGGGTTAAAGAGTTAGGATGGGTTAAGGACTCTTCTTTTGGATATATAAGAGTTATTTAACATTTATCTTAACCCTTTACTATTTATTTAATTAATTAGATACGAATTTCATTAATTTAACTCTCATCCTATGATGGGCTATCCCTATTTGGGCCCATTTCATTTGGTTTGGGTTATTAGAGTAACCCATTAATAATTTAGCTTAATGGGTATTGCATTAATTCCCTTTTATTCCATGTATTCTCCCTTTATTATAATTAAATTGATTTATCTCATTTATTAAATAATAAATTTTTATTTTTCTTGATTTTAAAAATTAAGGGTGCTACATCCTCCCCCTCTTAAAAAGAATTTGGTCCCCAAATTCATAGAATCGTAAGAGGAAGAATGACTTATTGAATAATTCCGGATAATTCCGTCGCAATAACGCTTCGGGCTCCCACGTGGCCTCCTCGACTTCATGGTTTCTCCATAATACTTTCACCACGGGTATAGACCGATTCCGAAGCTGTTGCATCTTCTTGTCTAAGATCTTTACTGGCCTTTCTTCATAGGTCATATCCTTGTTCAGAGTAATGTCATCATAGCTGATTACGTGCGATGGATCGTACACGTACTTTCTCAGCATTGACACATGGAACACATTACGTACGGTAGAGAACTGGGGAGGTAGTGCTAGTCGGTACGCCACCTTGCCAACTCTATCTAACACTTCAAATGGACCTATGAATCTCGGTCTCAGCTTGCCTTTCATCCCAAACCTCTGAAATCCTCGGGTCGGGGATACTTTGAGCATCACATGATCTCTAGCTTGAAACTCTAAGTCCCTTCTTCTTTTATCAGCATAGCTCTTCTGCCTGGACTGAGCTATCTTAATTCTGTCTCTGATAATTTGTATGTCTCTGCTAGTGCTCTACACCATGTCTGGTCCCAGCCATTGCTGTTCACCTACTTCATTCCAGCATACTGGCGATCTGCAACTTCTGCCGTACAATGCTTCAAATGGTGCCATCTTAATGCTGGCCTGATAGCTATTATTGTAGGCAAATTCTATTAGAGACAGTTGTTCATTCCAATACCCTTCAAAGTCTATAGCACAAGCTCGCAGCATGTCTTCCACTATCTGATTTGTTCTTTCAGTCTGGTCATCCGTTTGTGGGTGGAAAGCTGTGCTAAAGTTGAGTTTTGTGCCTAGGGCAGTCTGGAGTCCCTTCCAAAATCTAGAAGTGAATCTGGGGTCACGATCTGAGACAATGGACACTGGAACTCCATGTAGTCTGACTACTTCTTCACATACAAAGCTGCTAACACATCCACACTCCAAGTGCTCTTAATGGAAAGGAAGTGTGCGGACTTGGTTAAACGGTCCACAATAACCCAGATAGCATCAAGTCCACCACGAGTCCGGGGTAAACCCATGATGAAATCCATACCGATACTTTCCCACTTCCATTCAGGTATATCCAGGGGCCTAAGTACACCCGCAGGACGACAGTGTTCTGCTTTTACCTGTTGACAAGTGAGGCAGTGTGCAGCATGCTCAGCCACCTCACGCTTCATGTTTGGCCACCAAAATGACCTTTTCATGTCTTGGTACATCTTGGTTGCACCTGGATGTATTGTGTACTTGGTCTTGTGGGCTTCGTCCATCAGTTTCCTTTTCAGCTCTTCATTGTCAGGCACACATGTCCTGGCTTGGAATAATATTCTTCCATCTTCAGCGATGGAGAAGTCTAGTTTGTCAGCTATGGTCTCCCTTACTCTGATTAGAAACGGATCATTAGCCTATTGCTCTCTGATCTCGACAAAGATGTCGGGTTGAGCCTTAAGGTTAGCCACTAACATCTTATCACTTATCTTTTCAATATTCAAATCTAGACTGGCGAATTGCTCTAACAATTGCATCTCGCCCATGACTAGACAAGATATCGAAGCTACTGGCTTTCTGCTAAGTGCATCAGCTACTGCATTACCTTTGCCTGGGTGATATTGAATGTTGAAATCAAAATCCTTCAAGTACACCAGCCATCTCCGTTGTCGCATATTGAGCTCCTTTTGAGAAAATAAGTACTTCAAACTCTTGTGGTCGGAGTATACAATGAATTGTTCCCCATATAGGTAATGCCTCCAGATCTTGAGTGCAAATACCACAACAGCTAGTTCTAAGTCATGGACAGGATAGTTAACCTCATGTTGCTTCAATTGCCTTGATGAATAGGCTATCACGTTCTCATTCTGCATTAATACGCAGCCTAGACCGATTCCAGATGCATCAGTGTAGACTGAAAATCCTGCGCCTTCGACTGGTAATGCGAGGACAGGTGCAGATGTCAACAATTGCTTGAGTGTCTGAAAGCTCTTCTCACATTCCTTGCTCCAGACATATGGGTTTTCCTTCCGCGTAAGACGCGTAAGAGGTACAGCTATCTTGGAGATGTCTTTTATGAACCGTCTGTAATATCCAGCCAGTCCAAGAAAGCTCCTGATTTCTGTGACATTGGTCAGCCTTTCCCAGTTGAGCATGGCTTCTACCTTGGAAGGGTCGACCGCGATACCATCCTTGGAAATGACATGGCCTAGGAACGACACCTCCTCGAGCCAGAATTCACACTTGCTCAATTTGGCATAGAGTTGATTGTCTCGCAAGATTTGCAGAGCGATCCTCAAATGCTCCTCGTGCTCTTCTTTGGTCTTGGACTATATGAGAATATCATCAATGAATACCACGACGAACTTGTCGAGGTAGGGCCGGTAGATGCTGTTCATTAATTGCATAAAAGTTGCAGGAGCATTGGTTAGTCCAAAAGGCATGACTACAAACTCATAATGACCGTACCTGCTCCTGAAAGCTGTCTTGTAAATATCTGCATCTTGAATCCTCATCTGATGATATCCCGATCTAAGGTCAATCTTAGAAAAATATTTAGCTCCTGATATTTGATCAAATAATTCATCGACACGTGGCACGAAACCAGAGGCGTTTGAAAGCTATTACATGGTAGTATCAATGAGAATTTTCTCATAGCATGGGAACAAGTACGTGCAAGGTATTAGAGAAAACATGAGATTCGGGTTCATGGTGACAGTAGGATTTCACGAATTAAATTCGCCCAAATGGATGAACGGAATACAACGAAACCATAGGGCTTTTGAAGAGGTACACGAAGGCTACCCAGGGTAATTGTTTCACGATTTTAGCTTGAGAGATTGCCTACCTTTTTCGTGAAGTAAGAAAGCCCTAGTTTGAATGACAAAAATAAGAGAATCCTTCTTGCTCCAAGCCTTCTCCTTCCTTGCTCCTTGGTTCTCCAGCCTTCCCTTCGTCTCCTAGGTCTCCAGCCACGAACTATGGGTGGTAGGGACGAGTTTGGGGGGTGTATTGTGTTGCTATTAGAGTTTTACTCCTTCTAAAACTCCTCTTTTTATTAATTCCGAATTTGCATATTTATCTTCCTCTTTTCTCTCATTTATCCATCTAATGGGGAGGGGAGAGAGCTTAATTTCGGGGTTAAAGAGTTAGGATGGGTTAAGGACTCTTCTTTTGGATATATAAGAGTTATTTAACATTTATCTTAACCCTTTACTATTTATTTAATTAATTAGATACGAATTTCTTTAATTTAACTCTCATCCTATGATGGGCTATCCCTATTTGGGCCCATTTCATTTGGTTTGGGTTATTAGAGTAACCCATTAATAATTTAGCTTAATGGGTATTGCATTAATTCCCTTTTATTCCATGTATTCTCCCTTTATTATAATTAAATTGATTTATCTCATTTATTAAATAATAATTTTTTATTTTTCTTGATTTTAAAAATCAAGGGTGCTACAAGGAGTCACAGCTAGCTCAGCCTTCTAAGCAGTTAAAACAGAAAATGGTTAAACCAGAAGTGCTTCCAGTGGAGGTGTCCTCCCAGGCAGTAGAGGATCAGCCCAGGGTTCAGACTTTCAAGAGAAGAGTCAGGAGGAAGCTTGTCAAATCCAGTTATGTAGTCTTTCCTTCCTCTAAACTTTCACCCTTACCTCCAGCTCCCTCTAAACCAATACCTCCAGTTTCCTCTTGTAGCATATTGACCGTTCGGATCGTGGATTAATGGTTATGGAAGCCCATGTGTGGCCCATCAGTGTGTGTAGCAGGTGTTCGCGCAGGTTTCCGGGGCGTAGTGGGCCGACAAGTCGGGAACAAAGTGCCTACTTGTTCATTGCCTGTGAACGCGACAGTGAGGAGCGTCGCGTTCTAAAAGCAACGGTCTGGGGTGTCGCGTTCATGGAACTACTATTTTGAGTCGTCGTCTGCATGCGCGCCATGTGTCACATGCTGGGCAACTTGCTGGCGTCATGAGTGGGAAGGCGACAGCCTCCTACGTCACGTTCAGATTGCGATGGAAGGGTACGTCACGTTCCCAACCTAGCTGCATTTTTAAGTAGGTTTTGGCCGAACAGAGCTTTTGCAAGCTCTGCTCATCCAAGGAAGGAGATTTCACCATGGTGAAGGGTGATTCGACATTTTGGAGGTGCTTTGGCATGTTCTCGCTCTGAGGTCATTATGTGGAGCGAGGGAAATGCCGTGTGGGTCTCGTTCTTCGCGTTCTTCGTGGAGGTAGGGAGATTCCACCTCGTTTTGATGCATGGATTGTGTGTGTGGCATGTTTAACGCATTATTTTCTTTACAAACCATAGATACCAGGATAGGACACTTATTAAAGCATGAAAAATGGATGAAAACACCGGTTTATAGGGTTTGTGGGGGTGATCCAGCGAGGGGTTCCCGGATTAGGGTTCCATCCTGTGAAGGCGACGGACCCTCCTATCGCGTTCAGAATGCGACAGGCCGACCCGTCGCGTTTAGGTTCTTGAACGCGACATATCGGGGTGTCACGTTCAAAAGGCGACATGGGACCCCATCACAACAACAGGTCCGAGGGGCTTTATTTCTATGCATGCTAGTGTGGTTATCCGATTATCGTGAATCATTGTGAATGGCAATGGTAAGTGGTGTGTTCGCACCTGTAGCACTTGGGGAGCGTGTTGTGTGCGTGGTTGGCGTGATGTTCACGCGGTTGACGTGGGGTTTCACGAGACTTGTGTGGTGTGCACGTGGTTTGTGTGTGCGTGGCGAGTAGCATGACGCCTACCATGTATACCTCTTCAGTTGGGAGCCCCAGGTTTTGTGTGAGCCAGGCACATGTGTGCTCAGGGCTTGTCCCGGTACTTGTGTACCGTTGAGGTCTGTGTCGTCTTCCTGGACACACTTACTCTTGTGTAGAGTTGTACGTCTGGCTGAGGGAAAGATGGCAGTGGGACAACGACTTGTGAGGGTTTGTGTTTTGTCGCTTGTAGCGCGCTCGTGGTTGGGGGTTACGGACAGCGGTAGACGTATTGGGCCCCAGCTAGTCCTGTTTTCCAGTGCATCACTTTAGGGAGCTCGGGTCAGAGTCCCTAAAGGTTCCAGGCATGGGCCTGTGGCAGTGTGGTCCGCAAGAGTGGTGATGGTTGGACTCCACAGTTTCTTGGTTTGTTCTAGTGGAGCGGTAGCTGGACCATTCATCCATGGCTGGGAGACTAAGAGGTAGTCATGTGTGGTTTGTCGGGGTCAGTAGCTGGGGTCGCGAACCAGTCTTCGTGGCTCGAGTGTGGCGTTTTCCTACTTTAGCACGTACACCTGGTTGTGGTTTTCCATTTATTTATTAAAGCTTCTTCTATTAATAGTATGTGGTAAGTAAAATTTACCGATTTAATATCCTGTTTAGTTAGCTCTATAAATTGCTAGCGTAGCTTTCTACTGTTGTTATTTGTGAGTTTAGTTTGCTCAGTTTCTAGGGGAGTTTCCCTACTGAGCCAGTGACTTGTGAGGCTCACCCCTACGCCTTTCAGGTGAGGGAGAGCAGGAGGCTTCTCATCCTTCATCTAGTTCCGAGCCGCACCGTAGCGGAGTAGGGTCTGCACCTCCAGCAGTGTAATCTTCTTTCTTTGTGCACCTTGGGGTATGCCCCAGGTTGCTGTTGTAGTTGTGTCTGGCTACAATTGAGAAATGGCTATGTAAATTCCACGTAAATATTTGTGAGATAGCAATCTTATAATATATTTTAGCAGTTTCCTTTATATTTCTATAGATTTATGAATGGTATCCCTTGCGAGGCTTCGGCTCGTTCGTAGGAGGCGGATCAGGCACGTTATTAGGTTAACGGGTCTGGACGACGAGGACCGCTATAGTTGGTATCAGAGCAAGGTCCATGTGATTATAAAGGAAACGGAAATTTGCATAGCCTATTCTCTACTTTAGCCCACTGCTGGTAGTTGACCCTAATTTTTGTATTGATTAGTTGTATACGTGTGGTTGGAATATTGTTTGTGCAGGATTAGAAATGGCAGACAGAAGGGATTGAGGAGGAGGTGGAGATGAGTCGGGAGAGGATGCTACGCAGTGAATGATAGAGAGAATATGGGAAAGTCTTACAGATATTCGGACGAGGTTGGACCAGCAGGCACCAGTATAGCCAGCAGTCGCGATACCACCAGTTGTGGAGGAGGCAGTGCCAGTAGCACCAGTTCCACCACTAGAAATAGAGGTACCCCCTGTAGTACCCATACTCCTAGCAGTACCAGCACGGCTAGTTAGTGCAGAGGAGCCTACGACACTTGTGGAGAGGTTTTTGAGGTTGCAACCCCCTACGTTCTCAAGAGGCCCCAACCTCGACATAGCGAAGCACTGGGTGCACGAGATAGAGAGAGTGTTTGTGACGATGAGGTGTTCATAGATAGATAGGGTGATTCTTGCCACCTATCAGCTACGAGACTTTGCTCAGAAATGATGGAGATTGAAGATGTAGACGGTGTTTGCAGGAACGCCAAAGGATGCCATTACTTGGCATGAGTTTTTGATGGCCTTCAACGACACTTTCTTTCCAGTTCAGATTCAGCATGAGAAGAGGGAGCAATTTCGGACTCTACAACAGGGGAACTTATCGGTGTTAGAATATTAGATGAGATTTATGGCATTGAGCAGATACGCTCCATATGTGGTGACTGATAACACTATGATGATGGAGTACTTCATAAGAGGCTTGCGAGCCGAGTTGTAGGATGTAGTGATTCCCCTCATGTGCAGGACGGTGGAAGAGGCAGCGTAGAGAGCAGCGATATTAGGGAGGACTGTTCGAGTTAGGCAGTTTCTGGCTTCCCCAGTAGTCTACTAGCATCAGCAAGGGTAAGGCACCCTCAGGAGCTTCATCATCGTCTGTATTTGCAAAGTGGGGTAATAAATTGAAGAATATTTTCAGAGGAGGAGGTCAAGGTGGAGGCAGACAACAGGGTTTCCAGCAGGGTTTTCAGCAGGGCCTAGGTTATAGGCCATCTCCGGAGGAGTCGCAGCAGAGCACAGCAGGGCAGCACGCAGCTTTTCCAAGTTTCAGGTGTTACACCTGTGGTTAGCCAGGGCATTTAGCCAGAAATTATTTGTAGTCTCGAGGTTACGGCTACGATAGAGGGACTCAGCAGCAGTAGCAGCCATATCAGCAACTAGCAGAGCAAGGCAGAGGTACACTGTACCAAAAAGGAGGATGGGGTCGAGTGATGGCAATCACTAGAGCTCAGGCGGAGGCATCCAATCTCATTGAAGGTATATTATCGCTCTTTGACTTTTCTGCTAGAGTGTTGATTGATTCGGGTGCTTCCCATTCGTTTATTTCGGAAGATTTTATGGATAGCATGGTACATCCTCTAGAAGAGGGGCAGTGTGAGTTGGTAGTAGTGGTTCCCTCAGGTGGTTATGTGCTCACTTCTTGTTTCCTAAATGAGGTTCCGATAATGATTCATGGGAATCAGTTTCCAGCTAGATTGTATGCATTGTCACTGAAGGATTATGATGTGATTTTGGGGATGGATTGGTTGGAAGCCTATGGGGCGTTGGTTGATTGTAGAAAGAAGAGGGTCAGGTTTTGCAGGCCTGGTGGAGCAGTGTTTGAATTTCAAGGTATGCCTTTTTACACTCCTAAGCTTATTATTTCTGCATATAGGGCTAGGAGATTTATTAATGCGGGGTGTGTAGCGTACCTTGCCTAAGTTAGCTTAGTTGAGTCCAATAAGTTTGTAGATTCAGTGTCCGTGGTTAGAGAGTTTGTAGATGTGTTTCCATAGGATTTGCCAGGATTGGCTCCACACAGGGAGGTGGATTTCACAGTTGAATTGCAGCTAGGCAGCATGCCGATATCAAAAGCACCATACAGAATGGCACCGGAAGAGTTGAAGGAATTGAAGAAACAGGTGCAAGAACTATTAGAGAAAGGCTTTATCAGACTCAGTCATTCACCATGGGGAGCGCCAGTACTATTTGTCAGAAAGAAAGATGGTAGTCTGAGAATGTGCATTGATTACAGGCAGCTGAACAAGGTCACAATTAAGAATAAGTATCCACTTCCCAGAATAGATGATTTGTTTGATCAGCTTCAATCAGCCAAGGTCTTTTGCAAGATAGATTTGAGGTCAGGGTACCATTAGTTACAGATCAAAGAGGAAGATATTGACAAGATAGCTTTCAGAACTAGATATGGGCATTACGAGTTTGTGGTAATGCCGTTTGGCTTGACAAATGCGTCAGCAACCTTTATGAATTTTATGAATAGAATATTTCACTCGTATTTAGATTAGTTTATTGTGGTATTCATTGATGACATTTTGGTTTACTCAGCGTCAGAGGAGGAGCATGCAGTACACCTAAGGATTACTTTGCAGACATTAAGAGATCACCAGTTGTATGGCAAGTTCAGCAAATGTGATTTATAGTTGAAAGAAATTCAGTTCTTGGGTCATGTTATCTTAGCAGAAGGAGTTGCAGTTGATACAGCCAAGGCTGAAGCGGAAATGAAATGGTAAGAACCGAAGACAGTGTCAGAGATTAGAAACTTTTTGGGCCTTGCAGGATATTACAAACGGTTCATCCAAGATTTTTCGAAGATAGCAGCTCCCATGACAAGGTTGACAAGGAAAGGGGTACCCTTTGTATGGTCTTTAGATTGCAGGCGTAGTTTCGTAGAGTTGAAGAAGAGGCCTACCACAGCACCGATATTGGAGATTCCATCAAGCAGTGGCGGATTTGTTTTGTACACAGATGTATCAAAGAGAGGATTGGGAGCAGTATTGATGCAGCATGGTAAGGTAGTAGCTTATGCCTCTAGGCAGTTATAGAAGCATGATGAAAATTATCCAACGCATGATTTAGAGTTAGCAGTAGTTGTTTTTGCATTAAAGATTTTGCGGCACTATTTATATGGTGAGAGGTTCGAGATATTCACTGATCATAAGAGTTTAAAATACATCTTTTCCCATAAAGATTTGAATTTGAGGCAGCGTCGGTGGATGGAGTATTTGAAAGATTATAACTTCAGTTTGGCATACCATCTAGGTAAAGCTAATGTGGTGGCAGATGCGCTAAGCAGAAAGGCAGTTATGAATCAACTTATGATCAAAGAATGGAAAATGTATGAAAATGTGGCAGAAAATTCATTGTATATGCCTAATAGTCAGCGGCGAGCAATACTAGCTAGTAGTGCAGTGGAACCTTCCCTATACTGGCAAATAGTGGATGCGTAGAGAACAGATGATAGTTTAGAAGATATTGTAAGAATGGAAGAAGTGACTCTTGGTGATGACAGTGTGGTCAGACTCATAGAGGAGGCTCACAGGTCGAGATACACCATTCACCCAGGCAGTACCAAAATGTATCAAGATATGAAGAAGCACTTTTTGTGGCCCAATATGAAGAAAGAAATTATAGAGTTCATAGCAAGATGTGCACTTTGTCAGCGGGTAAAGGCAGAGCACCAGATGCCAGGAGGACTGTTACAGTCGTTACCCATTCCATAGTGAAAATGGGACGATATTGCTATGGATTTCGTAGTTGGTTTGCCCAGGTCAACAACAGGTCATAATGGTATTTGGGTTTTTATAGACAGATTGACTAAGGTTTGCATATTGTTACCAGTTAGCATGTCATGGTCTGTGGATAGATTAGTCAGATTGTATGTAGAAAGAATTATGCCTTTGCATGGGATTCCAGTCACCATTGTTTCATATCGAGATCCCCGATTTACATCCGGCTTCTGGTGAAGTTTGCAGAGAGTGGTTGGTACAAAATTAAGATACAGTTCAGCTTATCATCCACAGATAGATGGACAGACATAAAGAACAATCCAAACAATAGAAGATATGTTGAGAGCTTGCTGCTTACTTTGGGGAGGTGTATGGGAGCGTCATTTGGGTATGGTAGAGTTTGCCTATAATAACAGTCATCATGCAAGTATCAGAATGGCACATTATGAAGCATTATATGGCAGACTGTGTAGGACACCATTAAATTGGCATAAGATAGGTGAGAGATAGGTTATGGGTCCAGAGTTGATCCAGCAATGTGCAGAGACAGTAAAGCTTATCAAGGAAAAGCTTTAGGCAGCGCAGAGTCGCCAGAAGAGTTACGTAGATACCAGACACAGACCGTTGCAGTTTGAAGTCAGAGATTATGTCTTCTTGAGGGTTTCTCCTACTAAGGGCGTACTCAAATTCAACAAAAGAGGCAAATTGAGTCTGAGGTATGTTGGCCCATTCCAAATAAAAGAAAGAATTGGTAAAACAGCTTACAGATTGGATTTGCCAGCAGATTTTACAGATGCACATGACGTGTTTCATGTCTCAATGCTTAGAAAGTACATCAGAGATCCTACGCAGATGGTTAGTTATCAAAGAGATGATTTGATGCCAGACATGACTATGCCAGAATATCCAGTACAGATTATAGGTCGCAGAACTCAGAAGCTCAGAAATAAAGAAATTGAACTAGTAAAAGTCAGATGGGAAAATAGGCAAGGCGGAGAAGATACGTGGGAACTAGCAGATGAGATGATGAAAGCACATCCATATTTGTTTGAGTAAGCTATTAATTCTTTTAGGTAATAGTACCATGCTAGTTTAATTAAAAGTTTTCGTGTTGAGTTTCCGCTTTAAATTTCGAGGATGAAATTTCTTTTAGGTGATAGTAATGTAGCGTATTGACCGTTCGGATCATGGATTAATGGTTATCGAAGCCCATGTGTGGCCCATCAGTGTGTGTAGCAGGTGTTCGCACAGGTTTCCGGGGAGTAGTGAGCCGACAGGTTGGGCCCAAAGCGCCTACGTGTTAACTGTCTGTGAACGCGACAGTGAGGAGCGTCGCGATCTGAATGTGATGGTCCGGGGTGTCGCGTTCATGGAACTGCTGTTTTGAGTCGTCGTCTGCATGCGTGCCGCGTGTCGCACGCTGGGCGGCTTGCTGACGTCATGAGTGGGAAGGCGACAGCCTCCTACGTCGCGTTCAGATTGCAACGGAAGGGTACATCGTGTTCCCAACCGAGTTGCATTTTTAAGTAGGTTTTGGCCGAACGGAGCTTTTGCAAGCTCTGCTTAGCCAGGGAAGGAGATTTCACCGTAGTGAAGGGCGATCCCGACGTTTTAGAGGTGATTTTGGCGTGTTCTCACAGCGAGGTCGTTGCGTGGAGCGGGGGAAACACCGTGTGGGTCTCATTCTTTGCATTCTTCATGGAGGTAGGGAGATTCCACCTCATTTTGATGCATGGATTGTGTGTGTGGCGTGTTTAACGCATTATTTGATTTACAAACCATAGATACCATGCTAGGACACTCATTAAAGCATGAAAAATGGATGAAAACACCGGTTTACAGGGTTTGTGGGGGTGATCCGGCAAGGGGTTCCCGGATTAGGGTTCCAGCCTGTGAAGGCGACGGACCCTCTTGTCGCATTCAGAATGCGATAGGCCGACCCGTGGCATTAAAGTTCTTGAACACGACATATCGGGGTGTCGTGTTCAGAAGGCGACATGGGACCCTGTCGCAACAACAGGTCCGAGGGGCTTTATTTCTGTGCATGCTAGCGTGGTTATCTGATTATCATGAATCATTGTGAATGGCAATGGTAAGTGGTGTGTTGGCACCTGTAGCGCTTGGGGAGGGTGTTGTGCACGTGGTTGGCGTGATGTTCAAGCGGTTGACGTGGGGTTTCATGAGACTTGTGTGGTATGCACGTGATTTGTGTGTGCGTGGCGAGTAGCACGACGCCTACCGTGGATACCTCTTCAGTTGGGAGCCCCAGGTTTTGTGTGAGCCAAGCACGTGGGTGACGGAACGCCTCGGCCAAGCCCGTTAAACCAATAACGCACTTGATCCGAGTCCGCCTCCCGCGAACGGGCCGAAGCCTCGCAAGGGAATCCAAACCACAGTCCGTGTAAACATAAAGGAACACACCACATTTCATATATAATTTTTCACAATTTACATAGCCATACTCCATTAAAACTGTAAAGGTACAAGAGTCTGGGGCATACCCCGAGGTACAACAAAAGAAAGTAAACAACTACAAAACTACAAGGCTACACTGCTGAAGTACTACTCTGCTGGAGGTACAGACCCGGCTCCGCTACGACGCGGCCCAGAACTGGACGTCGGACGGGAAACGTCCTCCTCGCCCTCACCTGTGGGGGTAGGGGTGAGCCTCTCTAGTCACTGGCTTAGTAGGGAACTCCCCCAAAGCCGAACAAACCACAAACCACAGGTACAAAACAGTAAATAGTACCAACAACATATAAAAACTAAGCAGGTAAGTAAAGCTGTAAAACTACTCACTGTCTGCCGACTACGAGAAACAACTGTAGTAACTAAACGGCAAACCCAAACAGGTGTACAAGCCAAAGTAGAGACAGCCAACACGAGCCACGTAAACTGGTTCGCGACACCAGAAACTGACTCGGACAACTAACATAGGTCCACCTCTCAGTCTCGCAGCCACGGACGAAAGGTCCAGCTGCCGCTCCACGTAAAAAGGTCAAACAACTGTGGAGACCAACTAAAACACCACAACCTGCAGACCACACGGTCACAGGCCCATGCCTGGCACCTCCAGAGACCCTGGCCTGGGCTCGCTAGAGTGAGGCACTGGAAAAAGGACTAGCTGGGGTCCAGTACATCTACTGGTGTCCGTACCCCCAACTACGAGCGCGCTACAAGTGACTAAAAACAACCACAACTGTCACTGTCCCACTGTCGTCTTTCCCTCAGTCGGACGTACAACTCTAACACAAGAGTGAGGGTGTCCAGGTCAGACGACACAGACCTCAACGGTACAACACAAGTACCGGGACAAGGCCCCGAGCTAACAGCCTGGCTCACAAAGAACCTGGGGCACCCAACTAGAGAGGTAACCACGGTAGGCGTCGTACTACTCGCCACGTACACAAAACCACGTGCACGTCACACACAAACCACGTGAAACCTCACGTAAACCACAAGTAACCACTGGTCCACTACACGTGAACCCAACTGACTCACATACACAACGCGCAGTCACCGAAGTAAACACTTAACAGCATATCTTGTATGCTAAACACGAGAACCATGTGCACTTAGTGCACCTCATACGTTAACACCCACGCATTAATGATAAAACACCATAAATAGCCATTTCTGTTCATATAGGGGTAGGCGGCCACATCGATTGCCGCTTACAGGAAGTAGACGACAAGGTCTCTGGCCGTCAACCTCCTGGCTGAAGATCTTGGCGGCACACGATGTTGACGCCAAGTTCCCCGGCCTTAAACCCTGCAGAAACCCTAATCCGGTCCTGCGAGTTTTCCACTCATTCATATTACAGAAAAACATGTAAATGCTATTCCTCTAGCATGATAGAACCCAATACAACCCAATTATACATGCTTTACACATTAAACTACACAAACCACCCATTATCCCGCATGGTGCAACTCTATCCAAACATGGATTATCATGCTGGTTCAAGTAGTTATGATGTGTTTTAATGTTTCTACGGAGCTACCAGGGTTCGTCCCCTACCTCAGAACGCGTTAGAATCTCCCGCAACCCCCCGGTTTACGCTGAGCCCTCCGCAAGCTCCCACGCGAATTGCACCACGCCGCAACGTTTCCTCGCGCAATTCGGCGACGCCGCGCGTCCCACGATCAACCAGCCACTCCTCGATACCTGTTAGAACCTTCAAAGACTCGGGGGCAGCAAGCTGGGGCAAGAGGGAGAGAGGGTGAGCTGAGAGAGCTGCCCTCGGGTGAACATATAACCTGCTGAACTGACAGGTTGGCGTCAACCCCATTGTCGCCCACATGCACCGCCAGACTAAACGTCCACAAAAGATGCCGCCAAGTTCATGAAGTAAACGTCCATGAACCTGGACGCCAACATTCAACGACCACCCCTTGGCCGCCAACTCAGACAGAACAGCAGTAGGTCCTATTCCAATTCAGGACCTACCCTGCTCTTCACCTGCTCAAGCCACGCAATCACACCATGCATTCCACACACCCAACTCACACTGGCCTCACAACGGCCGCCACAACCACAATGCACATGATCCGCATGGATCCAAAAAGCACACGACGTTACAACGTGTGTGCTCGGGGCTTGTCCCGGTACTTGTGTATCGTCGAGATCTATGTCGACTTCCTGGACACCCTCACTCTTGTGTAGAGTTGTACGTCCGGCGAAGGGAAAGAAGATAGTGGGACAACGACTTGTGAGAGTTTATGTTTTGTCGCTGCGCTTGTGGTTGGGGGTTACGGACACCAGTAGACGTACTGGGCCCCAGCTAGTCCTGTTTTCCAGTGCCTAACTTTAGGGAGCTCGGGCCGGAGTCCCTAAAGGTGCCAGACATGGGCCTGCGGCAGTGTGGTCTGCAATAGTGGTGTTGGTTGGACTCCACAGTTTCTTTGTTTGTTCTAGTGGAGCGGCAGCTGAACCTTTCGTCCATGGCTGCGAGACTTTGAGGTAGTTCTGTGTGGTTTGTCTGGGTCAGTAGCTGATATCGCGAACCAGTCTTCGTGGCTTGAGTGTGGCATTTTCCTACATTAGCACGTACACCTGGTTGTGGTTTGCTGTTTATTTATTAAAGCTGCTTTTATTAATAGTATGTGGCAAGTAAAATTTGCAGCTTTAATATCCTGCTTAGATAGCTCTATAAATTGCTAGCGTAGCTTCTTGCTGTTGTTATTTTTGAGTTTAGTTTGCTCAGTTTCTAGGGGAGTTTCCCTACTGAGCCAGTGACTTGTGAGGCTCACCCCTACTCCTTTCAGGTGAGGGAGAGCAGGAGGCTTCTCATCCTTCATCTAGTTCCGAGCCGCACCGTAGTGGAGCAGGGTCTGCACCTCCAGCAGTGTAATCTTCTTTCTTTGTGCACCTCAGGGTATGCCTCAGGTTGCTGTTGTAGTTGTGTCTGGCTACAGTTGAGAAATGGCTATGTAAATTCCATGTAAATATTTGTGAGATAACAATCTTATAATATATTTCAACAGTTTCCTTTATATTTCTACGGATTTGTGAATGGTATCCCTTGCGAGGCTTCGGCTCGTTTGAGGGAGGTGGAGTCGGATCAGGCACGTTATTAGGTTAACGGGATTGGACGACGAGGACCGCTACACCTCTAATCCTCCTCCTCCATCTTCTTCCCAGCCAGAGGAATAGCCTCCTTCTCTACCACTCACTTCTTTCACCTCATCTCCTATAGTGTGTACCTTCACTCCTACACCTATAAACACTCCAGTTCTTCACACCTTACCTCCTCTTTTCTTCTCATCCCTTCCAAGATCATGTACACCTTCTTCTGCTCTTCCTACTAACCCTCTAGCTCAGATTGTGCCTAGTGTGGCACTTTCATCTCAAGTTGGGCAAAAAGGGAAAATTAAACCTAACCAATCATTTCCTCCTTTTTGGTATGCTTTCATTTATCATTCTGAGCAAAATTTTGCTCTTTTCCAAGAATATTTACAAATCAAAGCTTTTCTTGAAGTCCATGAGTTGCCAGGCTACAAATTTGAAGACTAGCTCCCTCTCGATCAAAACCAAAGAAGTTCCTCTCGATGCCTTAAATCTCATCACTCAAAAGAGTCATAGTCTGACAGAGGTGGATTTCATGTCAATCTATCCTAGAAAAGCAGCAAAGTTTAGGCAAGCTTTCGAAAGGAGAAGTGGTCTATTAAATCTCTCATCTCATTTGAATCTTAGATTTTTTTGATCTCTTTAGGAACTTAATAAAAGAGCAGCAAACCAGTTTCAACAGGTTCAAGCAGTTCAATGAAGAAAGATGCAGGTTAAATCTAGCTGAAGTCAGTAGGGGTCAGTGGGCTATGTTACTCCAAGGGCAAAGAACTATCACTCCTTCTATGACTATTGGATTGCCCTCAGGATTATACCCTAGCCTGATTGGTGCAGTTTCAACTAGAAAAACTTTTGCTCAAGTAGTCTTCAATAGGCACATCAGGATAGCTGTTAGATTCAAAATCAAGTACAACATTAAGCTCTCCTTTAATAAGTTTGTCCTGATGCATGCCCCAAAGAATTCCACCTATCTCAAAGATTTCTAGCACAACTTTGCAAAGTCTGAGAGACTGACAGAAGAGCAGTGGGCAATGTGTTATCTTGAAGAAGCCAAATAATACAAAAAGGAGAAATTATCTCCCTCTGCCTATTTGATTAAAGGTTCTGATACCCTTTGAAAGTCTGTCTCTCTGAAATGGACAAAGAGATACAACCTCTATTACAAGGCAAAGTCAGTAGCTCAATCTCAAGGTCTTCAGTGGAATATCATAGTTCATGAGTTTCTGCATAAAGCTGCTAATAAGAAATTTATCCCTCTTAGGCAATCTCTGCGTGGTGATGCCCTTCACAGAATGATTTCTCGGTATCATTGTCATCACCTTAAGTCCTATAGGAAAATTCCTTCTGTAGGACCCTCCTATAATATTGATAGTTCTATATTTTCCTATGTATTCCCTGAAAATGAGGAGAAGTTGTGGGATCTTCTTCAACCCTTCTTTGATCAGGTCCCAACTTCTCTCTATCTCCCCCAATCTTCTTGAGGTTTGTACAAATGCTTTTCAGTTCTTAATATATATTTGTTCTCCCTCATTTATGTCTCTCTTCCTCTTTCTTTGTCTTATTTCCTTTCTATTAATGCCACAAAGGGGGAGAAGACAAAAGATATATAGAACAAATAGGATAACAACAAACAAAATCGAAATGATTAATTAAAATTAAAATTTACTTACATTATCTATATAAAAAATTGTTTTTGTCATTAAAAAAAGGGGGAGAATTGTTGAACAATTATCTCTTGCAAATGGGAGATTTATGTTTAAAAGAATTGTTGTGCATTCATCTCTTACAATTGCTTGATCATTATTTTTGTTTATGACAATATTTTAAGTAATCTCCTAAACAAATTTATTTAATTATACCACACTTTATTTTGTATGAAAATTAATGTGCTAAAGTAAAGGCATACATGTATTATATCATATAATACTTATAGTCTATTAGTGTCGACACACTAAGCTTAAGTGTCGACACACTGTCAACTTTCATTAAGAAAATTTTCTAAGTACACATGTATACATACATATCATACTGACTCCGACTCCCAAGAAGCCGAAGTGTTCTATGACTCCTAAGAAATCGAAGTGGGCTATCAATTGTTGAACTGGTGTTACTCTGACTGTCAAAAAGTCAAAGTCCAATGACCCCACTTCGACTCTTGAACAATCGATGTTAGATACCGATTGTTGAACAAACCGACTCACTCCGACTCTTGATAATTTGAAGTCTGATATTGTTTGATGTTGAATCTACTCCAACTTCTCTATAGTCAAAGTCTACCATCGAAGTTTTTCGCATAGTTTACTAGAAGTACTCTGACTCGTCAAAAGTCGAAGTATGATATTGTTGGACTGTTGTAGCACTCCGACTCTTTAAAAGTCGAAGTATAACATCAACTTCCTTGATCATCTATACTTAGATGTTTTAAAGTATCTGCTATTATTTTTTTTTCAGAAATGTTAATGTATTCTTAGTGCGATTAATGTTTTAATTCTTATGAACTATTCAATGAACTAAATGAACACATGATGTGCACTATGTTATTATCTCTGTGTTATCTGAATATTAATAGTTAAATAAGCTTTGTACTTCTCTAGTCTTGTGTTTAATGCTTCATGTCATTTCTAAATATTAGTTTCATAGTTTATATTTTTAGAATGCTAGACATATGTTACCATACTTCAAAATATCTAGTTTCTAGATTTTCAGGAAAAGTTCCCTTTGTAGCTATACTACGTGCCAAGCAGATGTCCATTCCTCTTGAATGCTCACCTACCCCTGTACTGTTCAAAGAACAGACTGTCTATCTAGAACTGATAGATATCTGTTACGCAACTACCTATCCCTTACCTTGTTACATTATTTTATATCTCTTAAAACTAATCTCGAGAAAAGGAAAAGACTTGGTCTGGTGTTTGCAGAAATTTAGGAGAAGATATCTCAGGAATAGCCATGTAGCTATCAGCATAGCCTGAAGCCGTTGAGACTTAAAAGATAGAGGACTTGCTTTCTGATGATCACATCTCAATTGTCTCAAGTCTCAAGACCCAACATTCAAATTCAAACAGCTATTTTCTAATAGCCACTTTCAAACGGGAAATTTCTGAAGACTATATATGAAGCTGAAGTTTGAATTACAAAACACATAGAGAGAGGATTGCAATACAAAGCTAATACACAACCATAATCAACACTTAGCAAGAAAGGAGAAAAGAGCTCAAGATCTGAAGAGTGCCTGCTTCAAGCCTCGACTTCTAAGCTCTCTTGCATTTAGAAGTCTTTCTCTTTGGGTAGCCTTTTTGCCACTGTAGATCGTCTTCTTAGTCCACCCTCTTTGAGTCAGAAAGAGTACTTAGAGGTTTCATTTCCATTTGTAATCTCTTTCTGATCTTCTATGTTTGCTCATTATTCTGAGCAGACACACACTGTGTTTTTTTCTATGTAGGGAACCAGCAGGGGGTTTGTTTCCTGTAGTATTCCTCTGTGAAGGGAAGAGTTGCTTGGGTGCAAGTGGGTTGTAATATCTCTCAAGTTGAGAGAAAGCCAAGTGTTCTTGGCAGTTAGTGGAAATCCCAAGGGGTTCTTAGGGACTGGATGTAGGACTTCCATTTGGAAGGTCCGAACCGGGATAAATCTTTTGTGCACTTGTGTGATTGTTTCTGCCAAGTTTCTCACTTATTTCACACACACCACACTAAGTACTAACGATACTATCTATTGTTATTTATTTTAAGATAAATTGTTAAAAGTGCAAGAAGTCCTATTCACCCCCCTCTAGGACATCTAAATCTCCATCCCGATCCAGCAAGCTCTTCGTTAGTCTTCCCATCTACACAAGCAGTACAACGCCCCGCACCTTAGCTGCTCTTCTTATCTTTCCTAGGCAAGAAAACAGTCCACTTAATTTACAGGCTCAGAAGCAAATCTACAAGAACATACCCCAACTCACCTAGCTATCCATTGGTCTTCTCTTCTCAAAGTAAGATGAACATTGTGTGTAATTCCACATTCGGGCACTATAGTTATCCTAAGAAAAGAAAGAACAACAAGTCGAGACCAAGTTCAGGAGAAAAGAACTTGACTTCCTTGATCTCGATAGTAGCCTAAGATTTAATGAAAATAAAAGAAATTATGTTCTCGGGCTCACAAACTCTCCCCCAGATTTGCAATATCCCATAGTGAAAGATTAGAGAAAGAAGCGTTGAAGCTTTTAAATGCTTGAAGAATCTTCTGCTTGAGTGTTCTTTCTGATTTAGCTTCCCTGGGCAATTTATATGCAACTTTGAGTCTTTTGTCAGTTGCCTCTCAAGAATGATGAAGAAGACCGTTAAGGAGATAACTGTTGTTCTTCTTCTACTACTACTACTCTCCTTCTATCTAACGACTTATTCGTTATGTCTATCCGTTACTTGGAATAGAAGAGTGTCTTCTTATGCATGTTTCCAAGGTCTTAGCTGTGTCTAACATTTTGCTTCATTAGAGAACCAGATACTTGCAGCCAATAAATGTTAGGAAGAAGATGGTGAGAGGGAATGTAACATCCTGGGTTTTGGATTCCTTGGTGTTGTCCTTGGGATCGCGATGTTTAGGGCTGTCACGTTTTGAACACGAAGCGTTCTGTGTCACCTTCTAGTTGAGACGGCGACGGCCCCTGTGTCGCGTTTCGGTGGTCTTCTGTGGTTGTTTGCCACGTGTCCATAGTGCGTGTGTGAAGGCGATGTGCCAGTTGTCTCATTCACCTGAGACGCCTGCGTGTGTGACATGTGGTCTGGAGGCTGTCTACCTGTCAGCAAGTCTGTTAGAACTTTTGGGAAGGCGACAACTTACCCGTCGCATTCTGATTGAGAATGTGACGCCTATCTTGTCGCGACCGCAGTTCTGAGGACTTAAGGCAGGCGACCCTCCTTTCTTCTCCTTTTCTTCCCTTTCTCCTCCTTTCTCTCCTCTCCGAGGAGGGGAAGCTACCCTCTCCCCTCTCTGGTGGTCCGGACTTTGTGGCATTGGCAAGCTCGTGGCGGAGCTGTAGAGCGGCGTCGTGGAGCGAGGAGGAGGTGGCCGAGCTTCGTGAAGGCCCATTTCTTGGGTTCGGTTCTTCATAACTGGTAGGGATTTCTTGCTCTCTTACCTGTTATTGTGGATGGAGCTTGTTTTGGAGCGATCTGCCCCGTGCTTGTAGTGCTCTTGTGGTTTTACACGGGCGAATGCTTGCCGGTGGTGCTCCTTCCATGTGTTTAGCTTAGTGCTTGTTATGTGTGGGCGAGGAGAGGTGGCGTTGATGCCCCTCGAGCCCTCATTTAGTTGCTTTCGTGGTGTGCTCCCCTCTCTCTCTCGTTTGGAGGTGGTTTTGTAGTTTGTGGGACCATGGGATGGCCCCATTGCTCGGTTCGGGCTTTTTTCTGAGGTCGCAACAGGTTAGCTGTCGTGACACCAGATAGAAGGTGACGTGCAACCTGTCGCATTCTGGTGGCGACAGGTTGGCCGTCACATTCCCCTCTGCCCTTCAGTTCCTATTTTCGATCGTGTCGTAGGATGGCTCGTGTCCAAGTTGGTTAGAGGGAGGTCTCACCAACTTGGCACGAGGCCAGTACTCCTGTTTGGGGCCTTGGCCTTGTGGCCCTTTGGGGTGTCGGCCTTGGGGTGGTTTTGCCCCAAGGACCCTGCCTTCAGATGAGGAACGCGATGGTTCGATACGTCGCGTTCTGAATTTGAAGGCGACACCTTGTGTGTCACTTTCTTGTTGCGACAGGGTCCATGTCGCGTTCTTCTTTTGGGTTGCGACTGGGTTCTCGTCGGCTTTTGGCTTTGGTGTTGTTGGTTCCGTGTTGCTGACCTGCTTGGGGGTTCGGCCTTCTGATGCTAAACGCGATAGGTCGACATGTCGCATTTAGATCAGAAGGCGGCACCCTGGTCGTCTCGACCTGGTGGCGACATGTTGGTCATCGCCTTTCTGGTTGCCTGTGTTTCTGGTCATGGTTTGTGCCTTGGTTGGCTGACGGCCCTCCTGGGGGTTTTCGGGAGGGGTGCCATGCATGCCTGTACCGGCTGGCTTGTCGTGGTTACAACCAGCTGTGCCATTTGCTTGTGGTGGTTGCCCCGCCTGTTCTCTTTTGCCCGGTGCTTGGCACTTGAGGGCTTGTCCCGTTCAGAGGTTGTCTCCGTTTTCCTGGGACCCCCATCCTCGGGAGCCTGTTGAGGGAGTTCTCTGGGCTACGAGCGTGCTCGAGTTGGCAGCTGTGTTGGTGGACTCCAGAGCTGAGGGGAAAACGGTGGTGGGCAGTGGCGTAGAGTCGCTTCTAGAGCTCCCTTAGCTGGGTCTGTGTCTCTGAGGTGGTTGAGGCATTTTTCTAGTGCGGACCAGCCAGTCCTTCTCACTGCCTCGCTTTGCGTTGGTTCCGGAGCCACGTAGGGAGGGTAGGCGTGGGGCCATAGCTCGGCCGGGCTTGCGGTGGTTTGTAGTTGTTCTTTGTTGTGGCTCACTAACCTCACTCTACCGGGGAGGTTGTAGGCAGGAGTCAGCGGCTGGTGAGTTGGAGGTGTGGACGTTGTGTCCTCCTCTTAGCTGCCTGTGGCAGTGGCTTGGTTGCTCTTGCTGTGACGGAGTTTCTCACGTTGTTTCCAAGTGAGTCTCGTCGCCCTAGCCTGCATGGTGGTTGTAGCCTAGTCGTCTCTAGTTCCGTGGGCTTTGTTGTTTTGGCCTTATGGGCCGTGTTTATTGGTTTCCGCTTTGTAGGTTCTCTCGAGGTGCCTTATGCAGACACCCGACTGCTTTTTCTGTAACTCGTTCCTTGGTGCCATCCGTGGTGGCACTAGAGTGTGTAGTTCCTTGACCTCGTTGCGTGTCCGGGGTCCAGGGTGGTTCTGCTTATGGGCCCTCGACCTTGTGGAGGTCCGAGGTAGCCGTGCTGGTGGTGAGATGTCCATCTCACGTGGTTGCTCGATGTCTCTCGTAGTGACACCTGGTCGTTCCTTCCCGACCTCGTGGATGTCTGGGATGTTGGTGCTTGTGTCGTGAGACTCTGGTCTTACGTGGTTGCTCCAGTGTTCCGTGAGCCTCTTGTGTCAGCAGGTGCCTGCCGAGGGTTGCTTCCGCATTGTGTTTGACTCCGCTGGTTCTGCGGGAGTCATGTCTGGCCCGACCCTGGTTGTGGGTCGTGGTATTACTCTGTTCCGCTGCTTTGTAGTACTCTGCAGTAGGTGTTTTTCACTTTACTTCTTTCTAGAGTAGTTTGCTTCCACATTCTTGGAGTTCCTACTGCTCTGGCTGGTAAGGGACTGGTTATCCCTACTGAGCCTTGTTCGCGAGGCTCACCCCCTACTCTTTTTAGGTAGGGACCCGCTGTCGCAGGAGTTCGTTGCCAGACGGTTATGGTGGCGGTTTGTACGCCGTGCGTTGCCAGTAGTGTGAGTTGTGAGCGTGAAGAAGAATACAGAGCTTTTTCTTGAAGATCATTCAAAGAGTGTACATCTAGGAAGAACTAAAAACCACATACACTCAAAAGAAAAGAGAGAAAGAGCTCGAGCCAAAAAGAAGTGTTCAAGCATCTGAAGCCCTCAAGCTTCAAGCTCCTCCTCCTCTCTTCACTCTCTCTGTGTGCTTCTTTGTAATCTGGGGAGAGAGTCTTTTCGCTGAGAGTTCTTTTAGTTGGTTTTCATTTGTTCCAACTCTTAGCTTTGTTCTTTCTTTTCTAAGAAAGATTTCTGTCTAGCTGTAGGACTGTATACAGTGTAGAACCTAGCTGGGGGTTTAAGTCTAGCAGAACCGCACTAGGGTTTGTACCAGGAGGTTGGCTTCTTGACCTATAAGAGAAGTGGGCTGCCTTCTTGCCCGGGAAAGAGAAGAAGACCAGCTGGGGTGCTGGGTGTTGTTTTGTCCTTAAGGGGGACTGTACCCTTAGTTAGTAAAATCCCAAGAGGTTGCTTGGGGACTGGACGTAGGACTTCCATGTGGGAAGGGCCGAACCAGTATAAATTCCTTGTGTCCTTTGTGTGATTGTTTATTTGCTTCCGCACTACTACTCTCTATCACTCTCAACTAGCCAAACTCTCAAGTGATATTTTTTTGTGTTTAAGTTTCAATTTCAGATTTCAGAAAAACTGTAACGCCCCTCTCCAACCCAGTTCAGTCATCCCGACTCACATAGGGCTAGAGAGAGAGACGGTACATTGGGAACATACCCAAACCGTGACATATAGGTTGAGAATTACAAAATTAAATAATCACAACAGCGGAAGACTATAACCAACCTTTATTTCATAACAAGATCCATATATCACAGTACATGTAGTTGGATTACCAAAAAGGAAACCATTTCATAGTTACATTAACAACAAAAGTTCCTTAAAAGCACTAACTAAACCAAGGCACTAAGTGGAGCTTCAATGTTCACCTCCTGAGATGAAGTTGAGCTCTGCTTCTATCACCTGATCCTCTGACTCTCCTAATAAAATATTGTAAGAAAATGAGTCTAAGAAGTAGACCCAACAAGTAAGCAAGAATTCAATTCACAATCTATGATTTAATGTATTTGAAAAACGTATGGCATCATATATGTAAAACTCATTCTCAAAGCTATTCATATACTCACAGAGGTCAATTTGCATCTAAAGCATGAAATGATTAAATGTGTAATACTGATTAATCAGCTATGCAATAGGGGTCATCAATTAATACGAAATCATTTAAAATCTCATGCATGAATAACCTTTCAGTGTAGTAACAGTGACAGTAGCAGTAGTAGTGTTAAGACGGACACATTGCCCTAACTATCAATAGAAGGCCGATCAGTCGGTACAGTACACTATCACCTAGGCAAATGAGTGATAGGTCTTGGTTACTGCAGAACCGGGAGAAGCTCTCTCCACCATATACCAGTGGTACTTGTCCACCTCCAGGATTTCACCTCGTTGCCCTCGGGGTCTTGTACAGTAGTGAACTTTCCTGTAGGGGCATTTCTACAGTACGGTTCCAGACACTTCCTATGACGGCAGTGTTTGTTTTAAACCAGACACAGTGCCCAAACCGTAGTAGGAAGTCAAATTTGAGCTTTCCCATAGGGGCATTTCTATAGTACGGCTCCAATAGAACCCCTATGATAGCAGTGTCCATTTGGCTAACAATAGTAATGATGACAATAATGGTATTGGTAATAGGAATGATAACAGTGATGGTAAATAATAACAGTGGTAGTTTCTAAAGGTAGCAATAATGGTAACGGTGATGGTAGACGGTACATATGGATAATAACAAGGATAATGACAGTAACGGTAATTTAGATATATTCTTTATCATATAAATAGATGCAAAACACATTAAAGTAAATGGTATTAGAGAATATGATTGTGAATCAAAAGTCCTAATCACTTGCCTCTTGTATGCCGAACCAACAACGAATTAAGCTAAAGCCTGCCTTTGATATAATGCACTTGTTTGATTAGATCACCATGACACACCTCGACGAATGCCTCCAGAGCACGGATCATATGACCAGAACCTCTAGAGCATAGATCCTACTAGCAGAACCTCTAGAGCCCGGATCCTACGAGCAGAACCTCCTACTGAACATGAAGAGGAGAACCCCATGCTCTCCCTTTCTAGCTCTTGGCCGCCCCTCTCTTCTTCCCTCTCTCTTGCTATGGATGGTGGAATGGTGGGAGGAGAGAAGAGAATCCCCTCCTATTTATAGGCCATTAGAGCCCCTAGGATGGTGCCACCTTTTCATCCCTCAATGGCCAAGATGGTGACACTTGTGACCCTCTCCTCCATGCATATCTAAGTGGCCACCAACCCTACACTTGTCAACATCCTAACCCATCCACATCTCACCATTCTTTTGAAGACACCTCTCATTTTTCTTGAAGCTTCCAATACATAGGATGGTGACACTTGTCACCATCTCATTTATCCTTATCCTATCATGCCACTATACCTTCTCTATGCATTATTTGCTTATATGCCCAATTTGTATGCATATATACCCATTCCAACCCATATGAGAGTAATTCTCAAAAATGGCTTCCAACTGAGGATATGAAAGTAGTTTTGGGAACTTATAAAATTTAAGTTAAGACCCTATGAAATTGGTTAATGATTACTTAAACCATAACTTTTGATAATTATGTCCATACCCTTTCTATTATAGATATACACAATTATTACATTTATACTTTCTTGGTATTTACATATATACATTTTCTCAAAAATTTAGAAGTTAAATATATTATGGTGAGATACGTATGGTTTTACCGTAGCAGTAAAAAAAATCCTAAACTGATGAATATAGTGATGCTGATAGAAGACAAAAAGAATTCATGCAAAAATATATACAAAAGGCTGGGGCATTAGAAAAACCTATTCACCCCCCCTCTAGGCTAGCTTGCTGCCGTACCAAAAGGACCAACAAGAGTCTCATTAGGACTTCTAATGGCCTATTTCCTTAAATACAACCTAATTTCCTTCCATGGCCGACCTAACTTGTTGTTATGGAGGCTTTGGACATGGGAAAGGGCAGAAGGAAGGAGGAGGACGAGAGGACTAGGAGTTCTTCCTCATTCTTCCCCAAAGTTCGTGCAAAGAAACCCTAGAAGAATAAAACGACCAAAGGTAGGCAATCTCTCGAGCTTAACCTAGTTAAATGAACCCTTGGGTACTTCTTGATACCAAGAATCTCATGAACATGTTTTCCCTAATTCTTATCATGTTGTTTACCCGTATTTCATGTTACAAAGTTCATGTTCATGTTCTACCCGACCTATCATGTTCCCCTTAGATCTTTGTCCACACATTATTCTGTGATGTGAAACGTTTACTGTAGATACTACTTGATGTCCTGAACACGCTGATACCATTTTCCCCAATTTCTATCATGTATCTTATATGAATTTCTTAAACCATGTTCACTGTGTCATGTATTTAGTTCTTCGTAAAAGAACCTAATCATATCCTGTTGAAAGCATGATTAAACCTCAACTGCTTATTACTGTTTATTCTCCTACTAGTTTAGTTTCGTTCTATCCAAGTTTCATAATTTTCATCATGTACATGTTGAGTATTTCATCGTTTAAGCTTGTTGTGTCAAGACCTATTAGAAAGCAATCTGCAATTGAAGAAGGTATGATTTTCCTTTTTGGTTTGGACAAGGACCCTGAGATCGCAACGCCTCATTATGTCACAATCTGCTTGAGGTTGCGACAAGTAACTTGTCACATTCTGAATGCAATAGGAACTGTGTTGCCTTCTTCTTGTCTATCTAGAAAGATCCTGTCGCATCTAGTCTGTTATTGTGTCGCATTCTCTACGTACTCTGTCGTGTTCTGACTGAGGATATGTTGCGTTCTCAGATTTTTGTCATGAAATTGAGTTTTTCAAAGTACGTGTCATGAACAGTATTATAAAGATGGTACTCTCTGATTGCAACTACTAATGATTAGTAATTAAGTGGTAAATGGACTTGATAATGTTAAAAACCTCTTTTAAATGTTAACTTTCTCACTCATAAGTGCTCTTTCTCGCATCGTGGTTTTGCACTGTCTTTTGGAGACCATCGCCTTGTGTGATGTATTCTCACCATGTTGTAGTTAGGAACATCCCTCCGTGACTAACGGACTCTTCACTGAGTATTCCTCCTGTCGGACTAGAACAGTTTCATGTGAGACCTTCATAAGTCTTCGCTAGCCTTGGATTCCCACAAGGTCTCTGAGCCAGTTGTACCATGAAAACAAATGATACCTTTCTGATTATGTCGGAGAACTGTATGGCCTGTATCAACCAGTTGTGTGCCGATTGTCTTGCTATTTTCATCTTATCTTAACCTTGTCGTTTCTCGTGGTTTGGTAAACTAGAACTCGGATTGGTTCTTGGATTACAAGTTCTCATCTTGTTATGTTTCTAAAATCTCATCTTAATCCATAACGTTCTTGTGGTCATAAAGTGATTGTCTAGATAAAATCGTATAGATCTTCAAATATGTTGGACTAACAATGCTAGGTGTTAATAGGGCCTTGGTCGGGCCCTGGGGGGGGGGGGCACTCGAATATTGTGTACCTACAAGGGTTGTTGACCATGGTGTCGGCATTGCACCACATTTGTCTTAATCATGTTAAAATTGGTCTAAGATAATCAAATCGTATACTCTTATATCGTGCTTGTGACATCATGATTCTGATGTGGCCAAATAGTGTACTCATTATTTGTGGCATGATCTCACTCGTTGTTCATACTAGGCCCATATTTATCCTATCTTGTTACCTGTCAAGTTTCTCTTGCCATTCACTTGTTACTATTATTTGAAATCTTGATTAACATGCTCATATTTATCCTATCATGATCGTGATGTGGCCAAATAGTGTTAATTTAGGTAAGGCCTGCTCGAATCAAGAGATTTAATACCTACTGAGAGTTTGCTCGTACAATTGCTATGACTATTTTAAGGTGATGAAGAGTATGATGAGATACATTGGGACATGCAAGAGTGATCGAGCGTCCCAAGTGTTTAAGTGCAAGAGGTCCTATAGTCGGAGTCAAGATATGTAGATCTATGTCAGAATTAATATTTCCCTTTTAGCAATGTTTTAGTTTGATGAGCCTATGTTATGGTCGAATTGGAAATTTTGAATTATGATTGAATGAAATACACTTGATCATTAGTTACATTGAGTTATGTCCATTTTGTGATGTGCACTATGTTTAGATTACTCGTCTAATGTGCATGCTCGTACCACTAATAACTACTCGTCTCAATATCTTGCATCGGGACATGACATTTTTGGTGTCTCAAGTCTATGGACTAGTTACACAACTAAGACTATAGAATCATTGTCTGATAATCAGGTATCATTAACCATACAACATTCTAAGAGCGGATCATTCAGTGAACTCATTATCTAATGAGCACCTACACTATGTCCTTAGTGTCTCCGCACAAGCAACTATGAGTCCAGCTGCTTCCATCATATGGATAAGTATGTAGCACACTAATTTGTCCTATTATCTAGATTTCCATCTTGAATATCTTATGACTAGGAATATTCTAGATCTATATTTTAAAAATATAGATATCATTATCATGATCTCATCATGATCATAATTATCATTACACAGACCCGTAAACATCACAATATATAAACATCATCCTATGCATGTAATATAGAGTAATAAAATTTCATTAACATTATTATTACTAAAAGATATTAGCATAAGATTACAAGTGTCATCACTCATATGAATTGACTAGCAAGACACTCATAAGTAGTGTCTTCCGTTATAATCCCAAGCACGATCGTGACGACATGACCAACCTTGCGTGAAATGCCACCTAAGAGCAGCCTCTTTTTGGTAAGATTCTTTTTCATCCTAGTCTTTTCGAGGTTTGGACGTTCCTCTTGAGCCTTTAGGGAAACTAGTTGTGATATGAGTACTCTCTTCATTGTTGCCTAATCATTGAGTTGGAAATAGTAAGCATGCCAATGGTAATTGGTCGAGCCAACTTGGACAAAGCTTCTCTCTTTACTATTTTTGTTAACTATAGGAAGAAAGAAATAGGAATTTACTTTACACAAAAAGAGTTTTGTAGTAAGAGAAATGTTTATTGTAAGATACGATTGACGATGTGGATTATTTAGAATGTAATTCCATTAGTTGAGTGTCTAATAAAAATTTTCTCTCTCTTTCTTAACTAATAAAATTGTTTGAAAATATAAATTTTATTGTAAGAAATGTCTTGTAATAAATATTTCTTTTTCTAATAAATATGATATGGATTGACCCAACTTTATCTAATTATGTCATACCGATTGAGCTGTTTTATAAAAATTATTATTTATTGTTTTGAATATGACAAAATTATTATCTTATCAAACTCATGACAATGCATATAATACTCTTCGCATTAATAAAGACTAGTGTATATTATACTGTACAACTTTTATTTGTCATGGGTGTCGACACACAAAGCATAGGTGTCGTTAAGAAAAATTTTCCAAGTCCACAACATATATATATCATACTGACTTCAACTCTGTAAAGTCAAAGTGTGATATGAACTAATGAACAACCAAAGTCCCAATCCGACTCCTGTAAAGTTGAAGTGTGATTGATGAATAGTCAAAGTCCTGCTTCGACTCCTAGAGAGTCGAAGTGATATGAATTGATGATTATCAATCGAAGTCTCATTGCGAGTCTAGTGAAGTCGAAGTTAGATATCAATTGATGATTATCTGTAAGGCCCTCGAACTTTGTTCGTTATTTAGACTTTGTCATATGGTGTTTAGTCACTTGTGTATAGAGCTATGTATATGTATGTATTTGTTTGTCCTAGTGCATAGAATGTTTACATGATGTTGTATATATGTATATGCTTGATAGCTATGTATATATTATTTTACTTACATTGTACATATGGTGCTTAAGTTATACATTACATATTGTGTATATATGTATATAGTGTGTGCATGATATTTGACATTTCTGTGTTCTGGCCGAGAGGCATGTTAACGTCAACATGCTTGGACGTTTATGGGAGAATTGACGTCCAGATCGATGGATGCTGACTCCCAGTAAACGGTAGCAATGTGGTCATCTATTTCCCCAGAAATTGTGCGGTTTCAGATCTAGAAACGACAGCGTTTCCTCCAGTCCCGATTTTGGAAACCCATCTCCAATGGTAGGATTCCAACCCTAAAGTGTATCCCGACTCCCTTAGCTTATAAAAACACCATTTTCGGCCAAATTAGGTTCCTTTGGCTCTTGTGAAAACTCTAGAACCCTGTGAGAAAACCCGACTTTTGGAAGCTTTGATTTGCCATTTGTGAAGCTTCTCCGACTCCGGTGTGCGACCTACATCGACCTAAAAGACCAGATCTGGGAGGTTTTGAGCACCTTGTTGGCTTGGCCGAGGAGGGCATCTTCGACGAATTAAATCCTGTTAAACAATTTTACAAAGGCAAGTAATCGAGGGATCTCATCCCTACTCATGTCTCCTAGGTCTCAGAAATTTTATTGGATTTTATCTCGTGTCCTGGAACCCCAATTTCTCTTGTTTTGTGCATTTAGTCTGTGTTTTCTGCAGACAGGATATTGACGGCCACATGTGTGCCATCAAGTTCTTGAGTTGATGGCAACATCGTATGTCGTTAACCCCTGCTGGCGACAAACCCCTTGCCACCAAGTTCATATGTTTTTCACAGAATCCAAATTTTCATATCTGTGTGATTATATTCGGATTTGTGGTTGTCTATACGTGCTATGAGATTTATGTTTAGTCAAGTACAGTCAATAGATCATGCCATGAGGATGGGTCGAATTTTTTTGAACTGTATTAATTATTAGAATTTTCTGTAATGGGAAAACGAGCATGATTTGATCTTAGTAATGCCTGATTAATTACATTCATGATGTATTAATGTTTCACAAATTTTCTACGATCATATGATGACTGTCTTCAGGTATTAACACTATGGTGTATGACTATTTTTACTAAGAAACCTACTTAAATGAAATTAGTGATAAATATGCCTGAAATCTGTTTTATTTGTTATAATTAGTGTGCAGATCTGAAAAATCTGAAAAATTGAGCATGTGGTATGTTACTTGTTTAGAACTCGTGATAAAAATTCTGCACTATTTTGATGACTGTGGATGCTGATTGTATGAATAAGGGTCTTAATTCATGATTTAGTATATGAAGAATAAACTATGTGAAGATTTAAATGTTTTACAGTATGATTGAACTCTGTTATAGTTAAAATTACCTCTGTGAAGCAGTAACATAATGTTAGATGAACCGAAGCATGTGTAGTCATTTAAAAGTGTAGATAAATGTGTAAATTAGTGCATGTGTCTAATGTAAATTTGTGATTAAAGTGAAATGTGTAAATTGTACCGTTAGTGACACTGCTACCATAGAGGGCTGTGGAACCGTACTGTAGTAAAGTCCCTACGGGAAGGTTCAATGTGTGTGATATCCTATGGGCATTAGGATGAAATCCTAGATGTGGACAAGTACCACTGGTTATGGTGGAGAGTGCTTCTCCCAGTTCTGCGCAGTTAACAAGATATGTCACTGTGTTGCCTAGGTGATGGGTATGTGTATGTGTATATGTGTGTCCTTCTAGTGGTGGTTTGGACTATGTGTCACGACAACCAAGTGTAAAGTGTAAATATGTGAATGTGAATATGTGAATTGTGCAATATGAAATATGAGTATGTGAAATTGCTATGTGAATAAGTTAGCATGTGAGTAATTGTAAACCCATGTGATTATGTTTAATTAATGTCAAAACAGCAAGCAAAATGTGTGTATAAGTATGATAAATGCATGAGAAAATGATTAGATATCATGCTAGGTATGTTATTTACTTTGTACATAGTATCATGCTTTAATTGGGTATAATTGTAAAATGATTTGAATATGATTTAGATCCTTGATACATGTTGAATAGAATGTGTAGAAAGCATGCTATGGGTTTTATATTTAGTTGCTCAAGTAACATGAAGCATGTACCATGTTGATTTCTAAATGTGTAAGATTACTAGCATGTGTATGTGATATGTGTAAGGTTGTGTCCTATGATTGCTTGCTGGGTCTCTTTGGACTCATTCTTGCTTCGGCGTACAGGTGTGACAGGTGTCTCCACTTATGAGGAGGACATAGTTAGGAGCGACTCCGAGCACAAGGAGTAGCTACCTTTGGGGATGTTGCTACGTTGTTTCCTTTCTTTCATAGTATCTAATCAGTGGAATTGTGTAATTCACATGAACAATGTATTTTATTTGAAGTTGTAATAATGTGGACACTTGCATTTCTTTTATTGCTATCCAGACTGTGTATATATGATGATGATGATGGAATGAGAATGAGATTATTTATTTATTCCACTGTAATCTTGTAATATTTGTGTACATCTCAATCTAGTGTTAAGAGTTGGGTAAATATCCCACTGTAATGACGCCCTTTGTACCGACGTGGGTTGGTATAATCGTATCGATATAAAGAGGGTCATTACATTATCCGTCAAAGTCTCACTGCGACTCCTGTGAAGTCGAAGTTAGATATCAATTGATGATTATCAGTCGAAATCTCATTGTGACTCCTGTGAAGTCGAAGTTAGATATCGATTGATGCTTATCAGTCGAAGTCTTACTGCGACTCCCTTGAACTCGAAGTTAGATATCGATTGGTGAATAAAGATCATCAGTCAAAGTATCACTGTGTCTTCTCTACAATCAAAGTTATGTCGATTGATGAACAATATGTATAGTCGAGGTTTTTTTCAACATCGGTTGCCTTTGTTAAACATCGATTATCTTTAAGTTATACATCAATTGTCTTTAGCATATCAACTGTTGTTATCGTTTGTCTCTAAGTTATATATTGATTGCTGCTATATTCATTGATTGTCTTTACACAATCGATTGATGAAAAATCAAAACATGATTCTCTTATATATTTTTAAACATACACATAGTTCTACACTTCGATTCTTGAAAAGGTTTCCCTAATAGAAGTACATTATTACACATGCAATCTGTACTCCAATCTATCTAATGTAGATAGTGTAACTCCTTATTCTCTAAACTTTGATTTAATATTCTTTAATAAGAACATATCTGAAGTACAATATGTTTATTGTTTTCAAAGGCATCCATCTATTCTACAAAATATTGCAAGTGTCCTTCGAATTGACAGGCTTCCAGTATTTATGGAAAAGCTTTTTGTAGATGTACTGCATGCCAAGCAGGTGCCCATACCTCTTTGAATGCTCACCAACCCCAATACTCCTCAAGGACAGACCTTTTCTCAGGAATAGATAGACATCTCTTCAAAACGACTTGTCTCTTGTTTTCAATTATTATTTTATTCCTTACAAGTCTAACCATGAGGTAGAGAAAAGTCTTTTGCATGGGTATGGTGTTTGCGGACATTTATTGAAGCAGTTTACAGAACCATGCAACTATCCAAGTAGCCTGGAAGCCGTTGAGACTCTAGATCTACTGATGGACCTCTCATATAGTGTCCCAATTCTAAACGTTCAAATCTTTGAAACGGCTATCTTCCGCCAGGAAACAAAAACTCTGAAGGCTATATTAGAAGCTGAAGTTTGTAGATTCATACAACCACATATACAAGACATAGAAGAAAGAGATACACACCTACTACAAGAAAGAGAGCCACAAACACCAAAATGAGAAAAAGCTATATGTGCAAGCAGTCGACTTCAAGTTTTTTGCCTCTCTCTCTTGTCATATTCGTGGAGGATCAAAAGTCTGAGATTTGTACTTTAGACCACCTTTGAGTTAGAAGAGTTTTGAACATTCAAGTCTATTTATATATCTCTTTTCTGATCTCTTGTATTTACTCATTTCCTCGAGCAGGCACACTGTCTATACTTTGTTCAGTATAGAAACCAACAGGGGGTTTGTTCCATGTAGTTCCCCTTTGGTAGAAGGGAGGGCCAACGGGTGTAGGCGTTTGTTTACCCCCTGTGTTTAAGGGAAGACTTGCTGGGGAGCAAGTGGTTGTAATACCTCTCATTGGAGAGAAGGCCAAGGTGTCTTGGTAGTTAGTGAAAAATCTCAAGTTGTTCTTCGGACTGGACATAGGATTCCTGATTGAGAGGAGGTCCGAACCAGCATAAATTCTTTGTGCACTTTGTGTGGTTGATTTCGCTAAGTTACACTTGTTTCACACACCTTACTAAGTATTAACGCTACTGTCAAGTGTTAAGTTGTGTTTTTTGATGATAAAATATTATACACAATCTGATGTCATATTGCATATTTGTGAAAGGATGTTGATTTGTGTATTCATTTGGATGATGACTAAAACATGTGGTTGTGGATGATGTCTAAACACTCATACTTTGATTTTGATGAGACATTGTACATATAATAATAATGATTAATAACATGTTTTAATACCTCATATTTCATATTTTGATGAGAATGACATGTTTTGATGGTCCACACTTTATACATACATATTTACACAATTTGTCAAAGTTATGTCGACACACATTGGAAGTCAGGTCGACACACATAGTCTGCCCAGTAAGCTCCTGAAGAACAAAGTCACAGTTGTGTCGACGCTAGTTGTTAATCAGGTCGACACAAGTTTCCTCCCATTAAGCTTGAATTGAAATTTAGTCAGTTGCATCGACACACATGAAAACTTGTGTCGACACCATTGCATGAAAACTCAGAAACATAAAGGGTATGATTTATCTCTGAAGACTTTTGGGAGACTCCATTATTACCAAATACCCTTTCATCTAAGTGGCTATAAGGAGACGGACTTTTGGACACGTGGCAACCTTGGGTGAACCCTAGATTTCTGTGCACTTATTTCCCACATAAAAAGGGACTGCACCAAGGTTATAAAAGCTCATGTCTCATCTGGAGCAGCCATCCATCACAGAGAACGTGGGGATCAAGACCAAGCATAGAAGGAGAGTGTTAGAGTGCTGCAAGTGGAGCAGATCAAGGAGAAGAGCAGCAGCAGAAGAAGAAGCAGTCATGGAAAGGAGAAACAACATAGCTGAGAAGAAGAAGCAGTCGTGCAAAGGAGAAGCAGCAGAGCTGAGAAGAAGAAGCAGATCTGAGGGAAGGTGGAAGAGGAAGCTAGTGCAAGAGCAGAAGCACAAAGCTCAACATCAGTGGAAGAACTCAAGAGTATCAACTCAGATATGAATTTCTCTGTAAATAAGATCTGAAATTGAGTATAGAGAATTGAGACTGATTTGAGGGAGTTCAAGTCAGATTGGCTGAGGAACACATCCAGATGATGTGTTCTAGCAAGAAGATCTGAAGCACGACTTCCACTCTCAAAATCTAAAGATCTAGAGTTCAATTCAAATAGTCCAGAGGAATTGGGCGAAGCCGAAGGACTTGTGTTCGAGGATTTGTCTCCCTTAACTCTGATCTTCATGTGAATTTGTTTTTCACTTTTAAACTTCATCATGAGCTCTTTGATTGCTCCTATTGGTGATAGGAGTGTTGATCCCATACTGTGTTTGTGTGTGGAATGAGGAGGTCTGTCTAACCTTGAAGTTGTGAATCAGCGGATAAGCTGAGTAATCAGTAGTTGGCAAGCTGTGAGTTAGCAGTCAAGCTGTGAGTCAGCGTTCAAGCTGTGAGTCAGTAGTTGTTTGAAGCTGTGAGTCAGCGGTTGAGTGAAGCCTCACTTGGTTTGAGTGAGGGGTGGATGTAGGTCTCCATCTGGGAGCCGAACCACCTTAAAAATATCTTGTGCAGTGGTTTGATGTGTTGATTTTCCACTAGAATACTTGCATAAGATTTTGATCACCTTCTAAGCACTTACCCACTTATAGATAGATGATCTAATGTGATTTAGATTCCTATAAGTTAATCAAATTAGTGGGTACCTATTTGAATAGAGTTTTTAATTTGACATATTTTTAATTGCATAAGGTTTCTACTGCAAATCTATTCAACCCCCCTCCCCCCTTCTATATTTTCCATATCACTACATCGTCGATCCAATACTTGGTATCAGAGCGGGTTCTCCATTCTTGTGGTTTAACAGCCCGGAGAGTTCAGGTGAAATGGATCTAACGAGATATATGCCAGAAGGATACTCTATCTATAGACCTCCTAATTTTGATGGATCAAACTATACATACTGGAAAACTCGCATGCCGTTTTTCTTAAGAGCCCAGAATCATCAAATCTGAAAGGTGGTCAGTAGTGGACCCTATGAGCTACCAAAAGTTGAGGAGAAATGGACTACAGAACAAATCAAGAAGTCAAATGCTAACTGGAGCGTCATGAATATCATGCAATGCTCTCTCCATCCTATAGAGTTTTCAAGAGTCTCCTCATGTGCCAGTGTAGCGGTCCTCATCGATCAAACTCGTTAACCTAATAACGAGCCTGACCCGACTCTGCCTCCCGCGATCGAGCCATAGCCTCGCAAGGAATATCATTCACATGTCTGTGAAAATATAAAAGAAACAGCTCAAACATATCTAAGATTCCACATCTCACAAATATTTACATGAAATATAAATAGCCAGTTCTCAACTGAAGTCAAACACAAAGTACAGTAACCTAGGGCATACCCCGAGGTGAACAGAAAGTAAAGATTACACTACTGGAGGTGTAGGCCCAACTCCACTACGACGTGGCTCCGAACTAGACGAGGGACGAGAACCCTTCTGCTCTCCTTCACCTGAAAGGAGTAGGGGTGAGCCTCACAAGTCACTGGCTCAATAGGGAAACTCCCCCAAAGGTCGAACAAAACCAAACTCACATAGTACAGAAGCAGGAAGCTACTCTATGCAATTTATATCACTATCTACTCATGGTGTTAAAGCTGTAAATAACAATTATCACAAACTATTAACAAAACCTATCTTTTAATAAATAAACGACAAACCTTGTCCAAGTGTACGAGCTAAAGTAGAGTAACGCCACACTCGAGTCATGTAGACTAGTTCGCGACACCAGCAATTAACCCAGACAAACCACACAGGACTACCTCTCAGTCTCGTAGCTAGGAACGGAAGGTCCAACTGCCGCTCCACCACAACAAACCAAGAAATTGTGGAGACCAACCAACACCACACCTGCAGACCACACTACCACAGGCCCATACCTGACACCTTTAGCCTCAGTTTGGTAACGAGTTAACTTAAAGTTAACTCAAAGTTAACTCAGAGTTAACTCAAAATGTAGTTTGGTAACAAAAAAAAGTTAACTCAAGTGAGTTAGATTAAAAGTGGGTCAGATGTGAGTTAACTCATAATTTTCCAACCCACCTCTAGAGGTGGATTGGAGTCAACTCAAGTGGGTTAACTACCTTTTTGTCTTTTCTCAACACAACATTAATTGCTACTTTTTTTTTTCAAGTCACTTTTTGATATGAATGTGGGTTAACTCACTTTATCTTACCAAAGCAATCCCAAGAGAAAGTGGGTTAACTCACTGTAGTTAAATTGGGTTAACACACAAGAAAACAAACTAAAAAATGAGTTAACCCTGTATAACTTTAGTCATGGGTTGGAGTTATCTCTAACCCCAACCCTTTGCCAAACTGAGGCTTAGGGACTCCAGCCTGAGCTCCCTAATGTGAGGCACTAGAAACAGGACTAGCTGGGGCCCAGTACGTCTACTGGTGTCCGTGCCCCCAACTACGAGCGCGCTACAAGTGACTAAACACAACTCTCACAAGTCGTTGTCCCTCTGTCGTCTTTCCCTCAGCCGGACGTACAACTCAACACAAGAGTGAGGGTGTCCAGGAAGACGACATAGACCTCGACAGTACACAAGTAGCGGGACAAACCCCGAGCACTAACGTGCCTGGCTCACACAAAACTTGGGGTACTCGACTAGAGAGGTAACCACGGTAGGCGTCGTACTACTAGCCACGTACTAACAAACCAACCAAACACTGCAGTCCTTAACCTCGACGCGTGCCAATGCACCGCTTACCAACATTACGAATAAGAAATAAAACCAAATGATAATCACGTAACCATGCATAAACTCACAGCCTTCGGAAGCCAAAAGGCGACAGGGTGCTCCGTCGGCTTCAGAACGTGATGCCTCGATACGGCGTGTTCTGAAGAAGAACACGACGGGTCGGGTTGTCGCATTCTGAACGTGACACCCTGGGTCGTCGCCTTCACAGATATAGCCCCAACTCTAGGATTCCATCTCTGGAAACCCCATGCAAACCACACAAATGTCCATGGAAAGCATTTGTACACATTCTAATAGTTGCACTAGCATGCCATCTACCATCTACAACTCGTATAAAGGATTAAACATGCTCAAAAGATCATTCACCACGAGAAACAAGGTGGAATGTTCGTACCTTTGCGAGATACGCGAAGAACGACGATAGTTCGGCGTTTCCCTCGCTTCGTACCACTTCCTCGCGATGAGAGCCCCCTGAAAAACACCTCAGAACCTCGAAGCGCCCAAGAACACCCGAAAAAGACTTCTCCTGTTAGAGCAGAGCTTTTTAAGCTCATTTTGGCCGACCTAGGTTCTTAACTCTTCAGAGTTGAGAACGCGACGCACCTGGCGGTCGCGACTAGAACACGATGGTGTAGGCCGTCGCCTTCTAATTTCTGACGCCAGCTGGCTGCCCAGCATGCGCCACGCAACGGGCATGCAGCCAAAAAACCCCATACAACAACAATGTGAACGCGATGCTCTGGACTGTCGCGTTCAGAATGTGACGCCCAACTCTATCGTGTTCACAGACAGAGAACTAGTGGGCTTCCTGGGCCCAAATACTCGGCCCACAATTCCTAAACAACCTGCAAAACATTTCAAACACAAACCACAGGCCACATATTGGCCACCAGAACCACTAAACCTCAATCCGAACGGTCAATACACTACATTACTATCACCTAAAAGAAATTTTGTCCTCGAAATTTAATAAGAAACGTCAACATAAAATTGTTCAATTAAATATGCATGGTACTACCATGTAAAAGAATTTAAAAGCTTACTCAAACAAGTATGGATACACTTTCATCATTTCTTCTGCCAATTCTCATGTCTTCTCCACCTTGTCTGTTTTTCCATATGATTTTCACTAGTTCAATCCCTTTATTTCTCAGCTTTTGGGTTCTTCGTCCTATAATCTGTACTGGATATTCTGGCATTGACATATCTAGTTTCAAATCATCTCGAGTGTAACAGACTATTTGGGATGGATCCCGAATGTACCTTCTGAGCATAGAAACATGAAACACATCATGTGCATCTGTAAAGTTTGCTGGGAGATCTATTTTGTAAGCTGTTTCACCAATTCTTTCTAAAATCTAGAATGGACCAACATATCTTGGACTCAACTTACCCTTTCTGCTAAACCTTATAAACACATAATCACCAACTTCAAACTGCAATGGTCTGTCCCTAGTATCTACATAGCTCTTCTGACGACTTTGGGCTATTTGAAGCTTTTCCTTAATAAATTTGACCATTTCTAAATATTGTTGAATCAATTCTAGTCCCATGACTTGCCTTTCACCTACTTCATGCCAATTCAATGGTGTCCTACAAGGTCTTCCATATAGAGCTTCATAAGGTGTCATCCTGATACTTATGTGATAACTTTTGTTATAAGCAAATTCTACCATACCCAAGTGCTGTTCCCAAGTACCTCCCTATACCAAATAGCAAGCTCTCAACATGTCTTCTATAGTTTGAATTGTCCTTTCTGTTTGTCCATCTGTCTGCGGATGATAGGCTGAGCTGTACCTTAATTTAGTACCAATTACTCTCTATAAGCTTTTCTAGAAATCTGATGTAAATCTGGAATCTCTATCTGAGACAATTGTCACTGGAATTCCATGCAACGGTACTATTCTATCCACATATAATCTGGCTAGTCTGTCCACAGTCCATGACATACTCACAGCCAACAATCTACATACCTTAGTCAATTAGTCCACAAAAACCCAAATTCCATTGTGACCTGTTGTTGTTCTGGGCAAACCAACTACAAAATCCATAGCTATGTCATCCCATTTCCATTGTGAAATAGGCAATGGTTGCAATAATCCCCCTGGCCTCTAATGCTCTACTTTTACCTACTGACATATTAGACATCTTGATATAATTTCTGCTATTTCCTTCTTCATGTTCGGCCACCAAAAGTACTTTTTCAAATCTTGATACAATTTTGTGCTACCTAGATGGATAGTAGGGCTGTCAAATGGGACCCATTTACCTAAAACCCAAATTGGACCGGTGAAGGAAAGTGGGTAAAGGGTTTATGTCTTTACCCATTACTAAATATGTGGGTGGGCCTAGATCCAACTTTTTTATCATATTTATTTAGTAAGCCTAATCGGGTTTGTCTATTGGGTCTTTAAAGACCTAGCAGGATTTAGAAAAATCCCAATTCCAATGGCATGCGGCCTGCGCCGAGCCCCTTTCTCTACCAATGTCACCCCCGTCGCCAATGATGTTGTTGCCTTCCTCCCTTGATCTCTCCCTTAGTGGCTTGCCGGCAGCAATTTCCAGCGGTATGGTCCATGGGAGGAGGGAGAGGCTGCGGCGTAGGAGACGAGGCGGTGACGGCTCCATTCACTCGATCAGCGAGTTGGATGGCGGTGATCTTGCTACAGCACGGAAGTTGGAGATCAAAAAGGCACCAACCTGATTTGTAACCTTCTAGATGACATCTTCTGAGAGACCATCCCTCACAGCCGAAGCAGGCGCAGACGCAGGATCGCCCTCTGCCGGCATGTGATGGACCACATCGTGCTCCATATACCCCCCCTCCCCCTCCGCTGTAGTACTCGAACTGGTTCTGCACCATGGGGACATGATGGAAAGCCTGGTGCGGCGGCGGGGGTGGAACAGGTGCACCACTGGCGGCGGCGGCGGCGGCGACGTGGGCCCGCGATGGATCTGCACCATCCGCGGCTCCATCCGTGGCAGGGGTTGCCTGGCGAGCGGCGTGCGGGGGACAAACTCTGGCACCTGGGCGTCAAGGCGGCTGGAGGAGGTGTTCCTGGAGAGGGACGGCCCGGCGGCGGGGTCGGGCACGGCGGCGTCGCCGGGAGGTGGGGACGGCGGCGCCGGATTCTCCGGCGGGGGTGTCCCGAGGGACCGGTGATCTAGGGTTTTGTGTTGCATCGAGGCCATTTCTTCCTGCTGGGGTGGCGAGAGAGGCGAAGAAATAGAGAAGACCGAAGAAAATACGGAAAAGGGGGAAAAAGCGGAGAATATCATCTTAGATATTCTATGTGTAAAATCAAGATTAGATATTCTACAAAAATAAAAATTATCATTATGATTTTAAGTTTGAGACCCATACCCATTATTTAAAAGTAATTAAAAAATGGGTATGGGTATATCCTTGTAAGGAGTTATAGGGTATGGGTATATGTCTTACTTAATATTATTGGGTCTTAATTGGGAATGAATATATTAGACCCATTTGACAGCCCTAATGGATAGTATACCTAGATCTGTGAGCCTTCTCCAATACCTTTTGCCTTACCTCGGCTTCCGGTGGAACATATAATCGGCCTTTAAGTCTGACCATACTATCATCATCAAGTGTAACTTCTTCCATTCTGACAATATCTACTAGATTCTCATCTATTTTCTGTGCCTCTACTATTTGCCAATACAATGAAGGTTCCACTGCACTGTTTGCTAACACTGCTCGCTGCTGATTATATGGAAAAAATAGTGAATTATCTACTATATTTTCATATAATTTCCATTCTTTGATCATCATCTGGCTCAATACTGCCTTTCTACGTAGTGCATCTGCAATGACATTGGCTTTACCTGGGTGATATGCTAAACTGAAATCATAATCTTTCAGATACTCCATCCATTTGCGCTGCCTCAAATTCAAATCTTTCTGTGAGAAGATGTACTTTAAGCTTTTATGATCTGTAAAATTTCAAATCTTTCTCCATACAAGTAGTGCCTTCACAATTTCAATGCAAAAATTACTGTTGTCAACTCTAAATCATGTGTGGGGTAATTATCTTCATGTCGCTTCAACTGTCTTGATGTATATGCCACCACCTTTCCATGTTGCATTAATACCGCTCCCAATCCTCTTATGGATGCATCTGTATACAACACAAATCCTCCACTACCTGATGGTAACTCTAATATGGGTGTTGTAGTGAGTTTTTTCTATAATTCAGCAAAGCTTTGCCGACAATCTGAAGACCATACAAAGGGCACTCCTTTCCTGGTCAATCTTGTCATAGGTGCTGCAATCTTTGAGAAATCCTCGATGAATCGCCTGTAGTATCCTGCCAAACCAAGGAAACTTCTGATTTCTGACACTGTTGTCGGCTCTTCCCACTTCATAACAGCTTCAACCTTTGCTGGATCTACTGCTACACCTTCTCCTGAAATTACATGGCCCAAAAACTGAATTTCTCTTAACCAGAACTCACATTTACTAAACTTAGCGTACAATTGGTGTTCCCGCAAATTCTGCAATGTAATCCTCATATGTTCTACATGCTCCTCCTCTGATGATGAATACACTAATATATCATCAATGAATACCACAATAAACTGATCTAGATAAGGGTGAAATATTCTATTCATCAGACTCATAAATGCTAGCGGCGCAATAGTCAACCCAAATGGCATAACTACAAACTCATAGTGCCCATATTTGGTCTTGAAAGCTGTCTTGTCAATATCTTCTTCCTTTATCCTCAGTTGGTGATATCCTAATCTCAAATCAATCTTAGAGAGTACCCTGGCTGACTGTAACTGATCAAACAAATCATCAATTCTGGAAAGTGGATACTTATTCTTGATGGTGACCTTGTTCAATTGCCGACAACCTATACACATTCTCAAGCTACCATCTTTCTTTCTGACAAACAATACCAATGCTCCCCATGGTGAGTGACTGGGTCTCATAAAACCTTTCTCTTGCAATTCCTGCAACTGCTTCTTCAATTCCTTCAACTCTACTGGTGCCATTCTGTAAGGTGCTTTTGATATCGACATACTACATGGCTGCAATTCCACTGTGAACTCCACCTCCCTATATGGAGCTAACCTTGGCAACTCTTCTGGAAACACATCTACAAACTCCTTAACCACGGGTACCACTTCTACAGACTTGCCTGACTCAACTAAATTGACTGAAGCAAGATAAGCTACACACCCAGCATTGATCAACCTCCAAGCTCTAAGTGCGGAAATAATAAACTCAGGAGTGTAAAACGACATACCTTGAAAATCGAACACAGCTCCACTAGGTCGACAGAATCTAACTCTCTTCTTCCTATAGTCCACCACCACCCCATAAGCTTCCAGCCAATCCATACCCAAAATCACATCATACTCTTTCAACTGTAGTGCATATAATCTAGCTGGCAATTGATTCCCTTGTACTATAATTGGAACTTCATCTAAATAACATGAGGTGAGCATAAAACCACCAGAATGAGTCTCCACAACTAACTCACACTGCCTCTCTTCTAAGGGATGAACCATACTATCCATAAAATTATCAAAAATAAATGAATGTGATGCACTTGGATCAATCAATACTCTAGAAGAAAAAAAAAAAAAAAGGTAATATACCTTCAATCAGGTTGGATGCCTCCACCTGTGCTCTAGTTACAGCCATAACTCGACCTCGTCCCCTCTGAAAAGGTGGACCTCTATCTCGCTCTCCTGCTGTTTACTGGAATGGCTGCTGCTGTTGTACCCCTATGCCAGAACTGTATTCCCAGGGATGCGGACAATTTCTGGCTAGATGCTCTGGCTGCCCACAATTATAACACTTGAAACCTGGAAAAGCTATAGGTTGCCCTACTGTGCTCTGCTGTGACTCCTTTGGAGCTGGCCTAAAACCTTGGCCCTGCTGGAAACCCGGCTATAAACTTTGCTGGAAACCCTGCTGCCTACCACCACCTCGTCCTCTAAATATCTTCTTCAATTTATTACCCCACTTAGCAATTCCAGATGATGATGATGCTCTCGAGCGTGCCTTACCCTTGCTGATACCTGTGGATTGTTGTGGAAGCCGGAAACTACCTAACCCTTATGACTGTCTACCTGCACATTCCTCTCAAGAATTGTTGCCCTTTGCATTGCTTCTTCCACGGTCCTACACATGAGGGGTATCACTGCATTTTGTAGCTCTAGTTGCAGTCCTCGAATAAAATATTCCACCATCATAGCATTATCTGTAACCACATATGGGGAATATCTACTCAATGTCATAAACCTCATTTGATATTCTAATACTGACAAGTTTCCCTGCTCCAATGTCTTGAATTGCTCCCTCTTGGCCTGTTGTATCTGAACTGAAAAGAATGTATCATTAAATACCCCCAAAAACTCTTGTTAGGTAATGGTGTCCTCTGTTCTTCCAGCAAACACTGTCTGCATATTTATTTTCCACCATTCTTGTGCAAATCCCTGCAACTGGTACGTAGCAAGAATTACCCTATTAGCCTATGGACACATCATAGTAACAAAGACTCTCTCTATCTCATGTACCCAGTGCTCTGTAGTATCTGGATTCGGGCCTTCGGAGTAAGTAGGTGGCTACAACTGTAAAAACCTCTCCACTAATGTTGTAGACTCCTTTACACTAGCTGGTCGTGTTGGTACTGCTGGAAGTACGGGTACAATAGGTGGTACCTCGACTCCCGATGGTGGTGGGGGTGGTGCTACTAGTACTACCTCCTCTATGATCTGGGGTGCCACAACTACTGGCTGCACTGGTGCCTACTGATCTAATCTCATCCTAATCTCTGTAATGCTTTTCCGTAACCTCTCAATTACCTGATGTGTGGTCTCCTCAGGATCATCTCCACCACCTCCCCAATCTCTCCTATCTGCCATTTCTGATCCCGCACATACATCATTCCAACCATATAACATACAAACACATCAATACAAAAACTAGGGTGAACTACTAGCAGTGGACTAAAGTAGAGACTAGGCTATGTAAATTTCTGATTCCTTTATATTCACATGGGCCTTACTCCGATACCAACTGTAGCGGTCCTCATCGATCAAACTCTTTAACCTAATAACGAGCCTGACCTGACTCTGCCTCCCGCGATCGAGTTGTAGCCTCGCAAGGGATATCATTCACATGTCCGTGGAAATATAAAAGAAACAGCTCAAATATATATAAGATTCCACATCTCACAAATATTTACATGAAATATACATATCCAGTTCTCAACTGAAGTCAAAGACAAAGTTAAGTAACCTGGGGCATACCTGGAGGTGAACAAAAAAGTAAAGATTGCACTGCTGGAGGCGTAGGCCCAACTCCACTACGATGTGGCTCCAAACTAGACGAGGGATGAGAACCCTCCTTCTCTCCTTCACTTGAAAGGAGTAGGGGTAAGCCTCACAAGTCACTAGCTCAGTAGGAAAACTCCCCCAAAATCTGAACAAAACCAAACTCACAGAGTACCGAAGCATGAAGCTACGCTAGGCAATTTATATCACTATATACTCATAGTGTTAAAGCTGTAAATAACAATTATCATAAACTATTAACAGAACCCAACCGTTAATAAATAAACGGTAAACCTCATTCAAGTGTACGAGCTAAAGTAGTGTAACGCCACACTCGGGTCTTGTAGACTGGTTCGCGACACCAGCAACTAATGCGGACAAACAACACGGGACTACCTCTCAGCCTCGCAGCCATGGACGGAAGGTCCAGCTGCCGCTCCACCACAACAAACCAAGAAACTGTGGAGACCAACCAACACCACACCTTCGGACCACACTACCGTAGGCCCATGCCTGACACCTTTTGTAATACCCTCAAATTTTAAACATCATGATTTACTTAGATTTTTTTTTATGCGAACCAATTAGTCCTAAATTGAGATATTTAGGATTAAGAGTGTATTTAGGACACACTATCATACACCACTATCACTTTCAGTCGTACGTACCCCGACAGGGTGACACCAGATTTTAATAACAGAATTTAATTTGGAGACCACCATAATTCTCAAAAAAATATGTCGATATCAAAATGTAAATATCTGGAATTGTTGACGTGCAGATTTCGAGATTAAGCCGACGCAACTATTTTCGGGATAATTTTTGCTGGATGAAAAATAAATTCCAAAAATTTAAATAAAATTACCATAATTTGTAAAACCTTTCCATTAGCTTATGGGCAAAATTTCAACTTGATTGGACATCATTAGGACACCTAAACAAGGGGTTAAATGGGTCAGCTGAATTATCATCTAATTACGTCAACTATTTTCTTGAATTAAAGTTTGCTTACGTGTTGGGGGCTGCGTGAGCCACCTCACTTGGGTAGATGGCCTACACGTATCACCCTTAGGTCTAAGTTTGGAATCTTGCATGGTAAACGTGTAAGCAGTAAAAACCCAATGGTTATTACTGCGACACATTGATGGCCGACGTGCCATCATGCATTGGTTGCCTGGAGAGTTATAAAACTCCCCAACAACGATCATATGAACCTTTCCACTCCTCTTGTTGGTGCTACTGCTTTACCTGGTGTGGATCGCCACATCTTCAACTGCACCTGCCGAAGCCACTGCCTCAGCAGTCTTCTTTATTTCCTCATCTTGTTGTTGTGTTGATCTCTACGTTAAGAAGAAGAAGAACCTTTGTTCTCCTCCAATCAAGTAGGTTCCACACTTCAAATCCTTCTCAGTTTCTCATTTACATGCTCAAAATTTCTTCATTCATAGAAACCATGTTTCCTGTTTGTCCCATGTCCTATAGAGTTCTTCTTACTTTGTTCCACTTTTGATTAGAAGTCTTCAAGGATAATCTTTGATTTGGTATCATCCTTAACTTATATTTGGCAAGGCCATTGGAAGTATGAAATTATTCTTCCTCTTTCATATTGATCTACTCTTTAGTGAAAGTTCATATCACTAGACAATTTTAACCATTTCTAAAGGAAAGTGTTGTGGCTGTCGACAGATAGATTCCATCTGTCGACAGGCACCCTTGTTCCAGAACCCAGAAAACCAGAATCATCAGTACCCGTCGACTGACAAAACCCCATCTGTAGACAGATGACAATCGTTTGTCGACAAACACCAATAGTCTGTCGACAACTCAAGGCCAGATTCTAGAATTTGGTTCTGGATACACCAGTCGCTGTCGACAGCCACCTTCTGGCTGTCGACAACCATCAGTCTAGATTTTCTAATATGAACCAACCTGTCCCCAGTCAGTGGTGGGACATTCTTGTGATGTCCAAACCAATTGTCTTCCTTATTTTCTTAGACTCTAAACTATTTTACCACCGACTTGACTTACTTAGTCATCAACCAAACCATCCTTGAAATTCCATTCCTATTATGCACATGAGACGAAACTTGTGATCTGAAGATAGTGCTCTCTTCAAAGAGGGAATTAGGATCACTTGTGGTAGCACCAGTCACTTGTGGTCAGCTGTGGGCGACAGTTTATAGGTTAATCCAAGTCAGTGGTCTGATGATGGTGGGTAATAAACCCCGTTCTTGCGCAATGAACAAGATTTGAAGTGCTGGAATCACCTAGGCACTGAGGATATATTTATGTCAAATTATTAAACTCTTGAGAGCAGTATGATGCCTGTTAAATTCATTTCCAAATTAAGTTACGGTCTGAACATGGAAGACATATATGACTTTTGTTCTGAAATTCGTTTGAGCCCGCTATGAAACCAAATTGGGGCTATATGTTTATGCTAAGTATGAAGTTCATGAGCAAGCCTGTCTTTGATCTATATACGCATCTCTTGAATATTTACTGAGTTCAGCAGTTGAAACTCGTATTTTTACTGCTTATGTTTTATTAGATCAAGTTACGAACTTTGCTTGTGACTTCTGATTTAACCCAGATCTAAATTCATACTTAGTTCAATTTCCATACATTTAACTCTTGAGATTTAGACACTCGAAACTAAAGTTATTGTGTACTACAAGAGCCTTCATTCAGGATTTGATTGAAAGAAATTACACTTACTTTTACCTACTGAGTCCTCCGAATCATGCCTTTGTTTCCTCTAACCATTTCAGATTGAAGGTGGGTGTAATTTTAGCTACAGATTATTCGTCGTTCCGCTGCTGACCAAGAAGAAGAACTTAGCTTTTACATTCTCTAGAAATTTTGTTGTAATATAAGGGTCTAGAGATAGGATGCTTGGTCTTGTGTAAAAGATGAATGTTGATACTAAGTTACTTTACAAATGTATAACACTTGTAAGGATGACTTTGGGAATGGTTTGCTAGTCTTGTGCATTACACAGATTTGTCTACCCATAATGAAGTTTGTCAACGTAACCCCTCTTCTGATCAGATGTTATGTGTTATGTTTGTTGGTGTGGTTGGAAGAGGGTGTTAGAGAGGTGGTATCAGAGAATAGTTATGGGTAATAGACATCTTTGTGACCATTTTCACAAAGGAAATAAATAAAACACTTGTGTGAACGTTTGTGTGCATTCTAGAATTCCTAAAGATTATTTTGTTCTTAAAATTCAAGTGGCTAGCATGAATTAATTGGATGTGTTTGATGGTATCTAGGGAAATGGCAGACAAAGGGAAAGCTATCGACACAACCAGTGGGGATAGACTTGAGGAAATTGAGGAAGGTTCGAGGGAGGAAGTCCCCAATATTCTATCGACAAGTAACACTCAAGAAGGAAGAGCTGGGACTCCTAATTTTGTTACTTTTATGTAGTGATTCTGGGGGTTAGTGCAGACTCTAATGAAGAATCAACAGGACATTAGTGGAGAAAGAATTTCTGGAGCATCTCTATTAGAAAATTTTAAGAAGATGGGACCTCTAGCCTTCAAAGGAAATAGTCAACCTGAGATTGTAGAAGTATGGGTTAGAGAGATGGAAAAGATATTTAAGGCCATTAGAAGTGAAGAGGTGGACAAGGTTACACTGGCAACTTATATGCTTCGGGATAGAGCAGATGATGGTGGCAATCTGTCATAAGGAATGCATTCAGAAACAGAAGGTATAACATTAGTTGGGAAGAATTCCTAAGAGAATTGTATGAGAAATACACCCCACCGCACATCAAGGATAGGAAAGAAGTGGAATTCTTACAGTTGGAGAAAAAAGATATGACTGTGGCGGAATATGAAAAAAAATTATTGAACTAGAAAAATATGCACTCCATATTTGGGATAATGAACTCAGAAGGGTAAAGAAATTTGTGAGAGGATTGAAACCCAATGTGAGGAACAGGGTAGCTCCACTGGATCCCCAGAGCATGGCAGTGGCACTAAAGACTGCGTATATAGTGGGATATGAATTTATAGAGTATATGAAAAACAAAGAAACTAATGGGGGTAAGAAGAAAAATCTATATACCAAGGAAACGAAAGGTCAGAAGTAAAAATTGATTCAACCAAGCAGCAGGGAGAACAGAAAAAGGGTTGGCCTGTGCATATTCAATGTGGAGGGTAACACCCAGGTGATGAATGCTGGAAGGTAGCAGGAAAATGTTTTGGATGTGATCAGAAAGGACATATGATTAAGGACTGTCCGCTCAAAGTAGACCAAACAAGTCCACAAAAGCCACAACCCTACTTTCCGCAAGCCCCAAAACAACCACCCAAAGGACCAGCTAGAGTTTTCGCTTTAACAAAAGAAGAAGCTCAAGACACCCCCACTATGGCTGAAGGTATTCTCCTGACTGAAAATATGTATGCTAGAGTGTTATTTGACCCTGGAGCAACTCTCTTTTATTTCTTAGATCTTTGTTAATTCTATATCTCAAAAATCAAAACAATTAGTAGAAGGTATGATACTTGATTGTCCTACTTGTCAAATAGCTATTCTTACCTCTGTCATCCCTGAAATAAACTTGAAAATAGGAGAGCATGAATTTACAACATATGTATATGTACTGGGCAACATGCAAGGTTTTGACATAATACTGGGAATGGATTGGTTGGCAGAAAATCATGCATTACTAGATTGCCATAAGAAAGTTATAACATTTAAAAGGCTGGGATTAGAAGATTCAGCTATAGATGTCCAAGGATTAATGGAAGCAAGAATACTATATCAGCACTTAAAGCCATTAAATGGTTGAAAAACGGTTGTCAGGGCTATCTAGCAAGTGTAATGGCCATATCAAATGAGCATAAACAGATATCAGTCCAAGATATTGATGTTGTGATGGAATTTCCAAACATTTTTCTAAGTGATCTATCTGGATTACCTCTAAGTAGGGAAATTGATTTTGCTATTGAACTTCTGCCTGGGAGTTTACCTATATCTATAGCCCCTTATAGAATGGCACCAGCTGAGTTGATAGAATTAAAGAAGTAGTTGCAAGACATATTAGACAAAGGTTTCATTAGACCTAGTGTCACTATGGGGAGCTCCGATATTGTTTGTAAGAAAGAAAGATGGATCCCTCAGATTATGTATTGATTATAGGAAGTTGAATCAGGTCACAATCAAAAATAAATATCCACTACCTAGAATTGATGACTTATTTGATCAACTTTGGTCTGCCACAATATTCTCTAAGATAGATCTAAGGTCTGGGTACCATCAATTGAGAGTTAAAGAGGATGACATTCCCAAAACGGCATTCTGAACCAGGTACGGACACTACGAGTTTTTAGTACTACCATTTGGATTGGCTAATGCACTTGCAATATTTATGGACTTAATGAACAGGGTATTCCAGCCATATTTGGACAATTTTGTGGGGGTATTTATAGAAGATGTGTTGATATAATCATCTAATGAAGAAGAACATAAGGAACAATTAAAAATTATACTACAAACCTTAAGGAATCATCAATTGTATGCTAAATTAAGTAAATGTGTGTTTTAGCTCAAAGAAGTTAAATTTTTGGGCCATGTGATTTCTGGAAAAGGTGTGGCGGTAGACCCGAGTAAAGTTGAAGCAATTCTGAATTGGGAAAGACCCAAAAATCCATCAGAAATCCGAAGTTTCTTGGGATTAGTGGGCTACTACAAGAGATTTATTGAAGGTTTTTCTTCTATAGCTATGCCTTTGACTCAGTTAACCAGAAAAGAGATATCATTTGTATGGAATAAAAGGTGTGAGGCTAGTTTTCAGGAATTAAAAAGGAAGCTTACCATTGCACCAGTTCTTACTTTACCTCAAAGATCAGGAGGATTTATAGTGTATACAGATGCATCTCAAAGAGGAATTGGATGTGTTCTTATGCAGCATGGAAAAGTGGTAGCATATGCTTCTAAACAATTAAAGGATCATGAAAGGAATTATCCGGCCCATGACCTAGAGTTGGCAGCAATTATACATGCTTTGAAGATTTGGCGCCACTATTTATATGGAGAACAATTTAAAGTTTATACTGACCATAAGAGTTTAAAGTACATATTTTCTCAGAAAGAACTGAATTTAAGACAAAGGAGATAGTTAGAAATTTTGAAGGATTATGATTTTACAGTGAATTACTGTAACGTCGCGTGTTTTTGGATCCTTATGGATCATGTGTCTAATGGTTGTGGTGGCCATCGTGAGGCTAATGTGGTTTGGTCGTGTGGTGTGCGCAGGTTTGGCGCGGGTTTGGTCATGAAATAAAATAGGACCTGTTGCAGTTGAGTAGGGGTTGACGGCCAGGTGTGAACGTTGATTGGTTTGGCGTCCATCGAAGGTGACGTCAACCTTATGAACTTAACGGCTAGCTTTGTGGACGTTTATGGTGGCGGTTTTCTAATTGACATTATGGTTGACGCCAACCTGTGAGACCAGCAGGATATAGGTCTACCCGAGGGCAGTTCCCTCACTCCATTCTCCCTCTCCCTCACTCTATTTTCATGTCCTAGCTTCTTTACTGCTTCCAATGGTTGCGGAAGGCTAGTTGGAGGATCGTGGAACGAGTGGCGGTGACGAATTGTGCCAGGGAACGCCGGAGCGAGGTGTAATCTCTGTAGGAGCTCACGAAGGGTTTGGTGTAGATCGGGAGGATTTATGGAATCTAAACGTGTCTTGAGGTAGGGAATGATCCCTTTAGTTCTTTAGGACGTGATAATGCATCTGGAACGCATGGATTTGCATGTTAATTATGTTTTTGGGTAAGGGTATCCATGCGGGGTAAATGGGTGGTTTGAGCAATTTGAAGAATGAAACATGTTGTTTCGGTTTGATTGGAATGCATGCATGTTAGAGGAAGTGTTTCCTCGTGTTTTCCTGCATGATTTAGGGCCGAGGACACTTGTGGACTCGGCCTAGGGTTTCTATGAGAACTGGTAGCCGAGGAGCTTGCGTCAACATCGATTGACGTCAGGTTCTTCAGCTGGGAACTAGACGGCTAGATCCCTTGCTGTCTATATTCCATCAACGGCAGACGATGTTGCCGCCAACATGTGTTTATTTAAATATTGCCATGCAGGGTGTTTATCGATAATAAGCGGTGTGTTGGTACTTGTAGTGCACAGGGTGCACGTGGTTTCTGTGACTACCGTACTGGGTACGCAATTAGTCAGTTCCTTACGTGTTTACATGGTGTTCACGTGTGGTGAACTATCAGTGCACGAAGTTTGTGCGAGACTTCACATGGTTTGTGTGTGATGTGCACGTGGTTTTGTGTGCATGGCAAGTAGTACGACGCGTACCGTGGTTACCTATCCAGTTGGGTGCCCTAGGTCATCTGTGAGCCAAACTGTTAGCTCGGGGCTTTGTCCCGGTACTTGTGCTGTACCGTTGAGGTCTGTGTCGTCTGACCTGGACACCCTCACTCTTGTGTTTGAGTTGTACATCCGGCTGAGGGAAAGACGACAGTGGGATAGTGACTCTAGTGTTTATTTTTAGTCACTTGTAGCGCGCTCGTAGTTGGGGGTACGGACACCAGTAGTGAACACTGCTCCCCAGCTAGTCGTTTTCCAGTGCCTCACTCTAGTGAGCCCAAGCCAAGGTCTCTAGAGGTGTCAGGCATGGGCCAGTGACCGTGTGGTCCGCAGGTGGTGGTGTTTAGTTGGTCTCCACAGTTGCTTGACCTTTTCACATGGAGCGGCAGTTGGACCTTTCATCCGTGCCTGCAAGACTGAGAGGTAGACCTGTGTTAGCTTGTCCGAGTCAGTCTCTGGTGTCGCGAACCAGTTCACGTGGCTCGTGTTTGGCTGTCTCTACTTTAGCTCGTACACTTGTACCAGTTTGCCGTTTAATTATTATAGTTGTTTTTCGTAGTCGGCAGATGGTGAGTACTTTTACAGCTTTCATATCCTGCTTAACTGTTCTATAAATTGTTGGTACTATTTACTGCTTTTGTACTTGTGTTGGGTTTGCTCGGTGTTGGGGGAGTTCCCTACTGAGCCAGTGACTAGAGAGGCTCACCCCTACTCCCCTCAGGTGAAGGCGAGGAGGACGTTTCTTGACCATCGTCCAGTTCGGAGCCGCATCGTGGCGGTGCATGGTCAGCACCTCCAGCAGTGTAGTGTAGCTAGTTGGTTACTTTCTTCAGTTGTACCTCGGGGTATGCCCCAGGCTCTTGTACTTTATTTTCTTTTCTTGAAATTATGGCTATGTAAACTTGTGAAATATATATATGAAATGGTGTGTTCCTTTGTGTTTACACAGACTGTGGTGTGATATCCCTTGCGAGGCTTTGGCCCATTCGCGGGAGACGGACTCGGATCAAGTACGTTACCGGTTTAATGGACTTGGACGAGGTGTTCCGTCACAGTTGGTATCAGAGCCAGGTCCGTGTTAATATAAAGGAATTAGAAGATTACATAGCCTTATTTCCAGTCTTAAGTATACTGCTGGTAGGGACCCTGGTTTCTGATGATTCGTTGCTGTGATTCTGTTTGATGTTTTGTTTGAGCAAAAATTTCCGAAATGGCTGATGGAAGAGATTGGGGTGGTGGAGGAGATGATCCAGAGGAGAGCACTCAGCGTATGATAGAGAGGATCTGGGAGAGCCTCACTGATATTAGAAGGAGGATGGATCAGCAGGCGCCGGTACCACCAGTTGTCGTGCCACCTGGGGATGGAGAGAGTATACCTATAGTTCCAATTCCGCCAGGAGTAGAGGTGCCTTTTGTACCACCCTTGCCACCGCCAGTCTTAGCAGCAGAGGAGCCAGTGATTCGGGTAGAAACGTTTCTGAGATTGCAGCCGCCTACTTATTCAGGAGGGCCGAATCCAGATACAGCAGAACACTGGGTTCATGAGATTGAGAGGGTCTTTACGACCATGAGGTGTCCAGCAACAGATAAAGTCGTGCTAGCTGCCTATCAGTTGCGGGGTTTTGCACTGGAATGGTGGCGATTGAAGATGCAGACCACCTTCGCAGGCAGGACAGAAGAGACTATCACTTGGCTGGAGTTTCTTGATGTATTTAACGATACATTCTTTTCGATTCAAGTGCAGCAAGTGAAAAGGAAGTAGTTTCGAACACTCCAGCAAGGTTACTCTTCAGTTTTAGAATATCAGATGCGATTTATGGCACTCAGCAGATATGCGCCTTATGTAGTATCAGATAATAATATGATGGTTGAATATTTTATTCGAGGTTTAAGAGTAGAATTGCAGAATGCAATAGTGCCTCTCATGTGTAAGATAGTGGAAGAAGCAGCTCAGAGGGCAGCTACGTTGGAAAGGTCTATTAGAACTCGTCAGGTGGGCGAGTCAGATTCAGATAGTTCTCGGCTACTGCAGCAGTCAGTGGGTGTGAGTAAAGGTAAAGCACCAATAGGACCTTCTTCATCAGGTTTTGGTAAATGGGGTCAGAAATTGAAGCAAGCATTTAAAGGTAAAGGAAGAGGATGGGGAGGTCGACAACAATTTCAGCAAGGTCGTGGTAGGCCAGAGGTGGAGGAGTCGCAACAGAGCACTGCCAGACAACCTATTATTCCACCAGGGTATAGATGTTATAATCGCAATCAGCTGGGGCATTTGATTCGTCATTGCCCCTATCCGAGAGAGTATGGATACGGAAGAGGTGTGCAGCAGCAGCCACAGCAGTTTCAGCAGCCACATGCAGGTCGTGGCAGAGGAGCACCGCAGCAGCGGGGAAGGGGCTGGGTTATGGCTATCACCCAAGCCCAGGCGGAGGCATCGAACATGATAGAAGGTACTTTACCTCTTTATGACTATTCAGCAAGAGTCTTATTTGATTCGGGTGCCTCTCATTCTTTTATTTCCGAAGAGTTTCTGGATTGCATGACTCATCCTTTAGATGAAAGTCTTGTGAGTTAGTAGTGGAGGTTCCCTTGGGTGAGTTCCTACTCACTTCGAGCTATGTAGATGAAGCTCCTATTGTGATCGAAGGGAACCAGATGCCGGGTCGGTTGTATGCCCTACAGTTGACAGATTATGATATTATTTTGGGAATGGATTGGCTTGAGACTTATAGAGCAATGCTAGATTGCAGAAAGAAAATGATCAAGTTTTGTCATCCTAATGGTGCAGTATTTGAATATCAAGGTATGCCTTTTTATACCTCTAAGTTTCTAATTTCTGTAATTAGAGCTAGAAAGTTGATAAATGCTAGATGTGTGGCTTATTTAGCCTCAGTTAATCTGGTAGAGGTTAGTCAGTCAGTGGAAGCAGTTCCCGTGGTTAGGGAATTTGCTGATGTTTTTCCGGAAGATTTGTCTGGTTTAGCACCACATAAAGAGGTGGACTTTACCATTGAGTTACTGCCAGGTACCATGCCGATTTCTAAAGCTCCATATCGGATGGCACCAGCAGAACTTAAAGAATTGAAAAAGCAATTAGAAGAGCTGTTGCAGAAAGAGTTTATTAGACCGAGTCATTCCCCGTGGGGAGCACCGGTATTGTTTGTGAAAAAGAAAGATGGAAGTTTTCGTATGTGTATTGATAATAGAAAGTTGAATGATGTGACCATTAAGAATAAGTACCCGTTGCCGAGGATAGATGATCTGTTTGATCAGTTGCAATCAGCAAAGGTATTTTCTAAAATTGATTTAAGGTCCGGGTACCATCAGTTGAGAATTAAAGAGGAGGATATAGATAAAACAACTTTCAGAACCAGATATGGTCACTATGAATTTGTGGTTATGCCATTTGGACTGACCAATGCTCCTGCAGGTTTTATGGATGTGATGAATAGAATTTTTCATCCGTATTTAGATCAATTCATTGTGGTCTTTATTGATGATATTCTGATTTATTCAGCATCTAAAGAGGAGCATGCAGCTCATTTGAGGTTTACCCTGCAGTTGTTAAGGGATAACCAGTTGTTTGCCAAATTCAGTAAGTGTGAATTTTGGCTGAAAGAAATTCAGTTTCTAGGTCATGTCATCTCAGCTAAAGGAGTGGCAGTGGACCCGAGTAAAGTGGAAGCAGTAATGAATTGGGAAGTGCCTAGAACAATAACTGAGATTAGAGGCTTTTGGGGTTAGCAGGTTATTATAGGCGCTTCATACAAGATTTTTCCAAGATTGCAGCACCCATGACTAAATTAACCAGGAAAGGTGTGCCTTTTGTGTGGTCCGGTGAATGTCAGAAAAGTTTTATGGAGTTAAAGAAAAGACTTACATCAGCACCTATATTGGCATTACCGGCAGGAAGTGGTGGTTTTGTGGTATATACAGATGCTTCAAGGAAAGGACTGGGTGCAGTGCTTATGCAGCATAGTAAAGTGATAGCTTATGCATCTAGACAATTGAAGCCAGCAGAAGAGAATTACCCCACTCATGATTTGGAGTTGGCAGCAGTTGTATTTGTCTTGAAAATGTGGAGGCATTTTCTGTATGGCGAGAGATTTGAGATTTTTACAGATCATAAAAGCTTGAAGTATATCTTCTCGCAGAAAGATTTGAATCTCCGTCAGCGTAGGTGGGTGGAGTATTTAAAGGATTATGACTTTAGTTTGGCTTATCATCCGGGTAAGACCAACATTGTGGCTGATGCTTTGAGCAGAAAAACATATGTAAGTTTGATGATGATCAAGGAATGGAAATTGTATGAAGAAATAGTAGAGAACTCCTTGTATGTGCCAAGCAGTCAACGACGGGCAGTACTAGCCAGTAGTGCTATAGAGCCATCCTTGTATTGGCAGATTGTTGAAACTCAGAAAATAGATGCGAATTTGGCTGAAATTGTGAAAATGGAAGGAGTTACCATTGATGATTATTGTGTGGTTAGGCTCAGAGGCAGGTTGTTTGTTCCAGCAGAGAGAGAGGTAAAGCAGAGAGTGTTGGGAGAGGCTCATAAATCCAGGTACACTATCCATCCAGGTAGTACTAAAATGTACCAGGATTTAAAGAAACATTTTTGGTGGCCTTATATGAAAAAGGAAATAGCTGAGTTTGTTTCAAGATGTGCTATATGTCAACAAATTAAGGCAGAGCATCAGAAGACTAGAGGTCTATTGCAACCGTTACCCATTCCACAGTGGAAATGGGATGATATTGCCATAGACTTTGTGGCAGGCTTACCAAGATCGAGTTCCGGGCATAATGGAATTTGGGTATTTGTTGATAGATTGACCAAGGTGTGCAGATTAGTGGCAGTAAGTATGTCTTGGATGGTGGACAGATTAGCAAAGGTTTATGTTGATAAAATTGTTCCACTGCATGGTATTCCGAAGACTATTATGTCTGACAGAGATCCAAGATTTACTTCTGGTTTTTGGAGAAGTCTACAAAAGGTAATTGGTACTGAGCTGAGGTATAGCTCCGCTTATCATCCCCAGATAGATGGTCAGACAGAGAGGACTATCCAGACAATTGAAGATATGTTGCGAGCTTGTTGTTTAGTTTGGGGAGGTAACTGGGAGCATCATTTGGGAATGGTTGAGTTTGCCTATAATAATAGTTATCATACCAGTCTTGGAATGACACTATATGAAGCTCTATATGGAAGGCCATGTAGAACCCCATTGAACTGGCATGAAGTGGGAGAAAGGCAATTAGTGGGTCCTGAATTAATTCAGCAAACCACAGAAATAGTGAAACTTATTAAGGAAAAATTGCTGGCAGCTCAAAGTAGGCAAAAGAGTTATGCTGATAACCGGAGGAGACCACTTCAGTTTGAAGTGGGAGATTTTGTTCTCTTAAGAGTTTCCCCGAGTAAAGGTATTATGAGGTTTGGCAAGACTGGAAAATTGAGCCCAAGGTATGTGGGACCTTTCCAGATAATTGAAAGGATTGGGGAAACAGCTTATAGCTGGATTTGCCAGCAGATTTTGCGGATGTCCATGATATATTTCATGTTTCTATGTTAAGAAAGTGCATTAAAGATCAAGCTCAAATAATCAGTTACCAAGGTGGTGACCTGAGACCAGATATGACTATGCCAGAATATCCAGTGCAGATTACTGGTCGGAAGATAAAGAAGCTGCGGAATAAAGAAATTGACCTAGTTAGAGTAAGATGGGAAAATAGATTGGGAGGTGAGGATATCTGGGAGTTAGCCGATGAGATGGCTAAAGGGTATCCCTATCTGTTTGAGTAAGATTTGATGTTTCTTTTTAGATGATAGTACTTGTAAAAATGTGTATATTTAAGTTGTTTTTGCTTGAGTTGTGTTATGAATTTCGAGGTCGAAATTTTCTTTTTAGATGATAGTAATGTAACGTCACGTGTTTTCGGATCCTTATGGATCATGTGTGTAATGGTTGTGGTGGCCATCGTGAGGCCAATGTGGTTTGGTCGTGTGGTGTGCGCAGGTTTGGCGCGGGTTTGGTCCTGAAATAAAATAGGACTTGTTGCAGTTGAGTAGGGGTTGACGGCCAGGTGTGGACGTTGATTGGTTTGGCGTCCATCGAAGGTGACGTCAACCTTATGAACTTAACGGCTAGCTTTGTGGACGTTTATGGTGGCGTTTTTCTAAACGACATTAGGGTTGACGCCAACCTGTGCGACCAGCAGGATATAGGTCTACCCGAGGGCAGTTCCCTCACTCCATTCTCCCTCTCCCTCACTCTATTTTCATGTCCTAGCTTCTTTACAGCTTCCAATGGTTGCGGAAGGCTAGTTGGAGGATCGTGGAACGAGTGGCGGTGACGAATTGTGCCAGGAAACACCGGAGCGAGGTGTAATCTCTGTAAGAGCTCGCGGAGGGTTTGGTGTAGATCGAGAGGATTTGTGGAATCTAAACGCGTCTTGAGGTAGGGAATGATCCCTTTAGTTCCTTTAGGACGTGATAATGCATCTGGAACGCGTGGATTTGCATGTTAATTATGTTTTTGGGTAAGGGTATCCATGCGGGGTAAATGGGTGGTTTGAGCAATTTGAAGAATGAAACATGTTGTTTCGGTTTGATTGGAATGCATGCATGTTAGAGGAAGTGTTTCCTCGTGTTTTCCCACAGGTTTTAGGGCCGAGGACACTTGTGGAGTCGGCCTAGGGTTTCTGTGAGAACTGGTAGCTGTGGACCTTGGCGTCAACATCGCTTGACGCCAGGTTCTTCGGCTGGGAACTAGACAGCTAGATCCCTTGCCGTCTATATTCCATCAACGCAGACGATGTTGCCGCCAACATGTGTTTATTTAAATATTGCCATGCAGGGTGTTTATCGATAATAAGCGGTGTGTTGGTACTTGTAGTGCACAGGGTGCACGTGGTTTATGTGACTAGCGTACTGGGTATGCAGTTAGTCAGTTCCTTACATGTTTACGTGGTGTTCACGTGTGGTGAACTATCAGTGCACAAAGTTTGTGCGAGACTTCACATGGTTTGTGTGTGATGTGCACGTGGCTTTGTGTGCGTGGCAAGTAGTACGACGCCTACCATGGTTACCTCTCCAGTTGGGTGCCCTAGGTTCTCTGTGAGCCAGACTGTTAGCTCGGGGCTTTGTCCCGGTACTTGTGCTGTACCGTTGAGGTCTGTGTTGTCTGACCTGGACACCCTCACTCCTGTGTTTGAATTGTATGTCTGGCTGAGGGAAAGACGACAGTGGGACAGTGACTCTAGTGTTTGTTTTTAGTCACTTGTAGCGTGCTCGTAGTTGGGGGTACAGACACCAGTAGTTGACACTGGTCCCCAGCTAGTCCTTTTCCAGTGCCTCACTCTAGAGAGCCCAGGCCAGGGTCTCTAGAGGTGTCAGGCATGGGCCAGCGACCGTGTGGTCTGCAGGTGGTGGTGTTTAGTTGGTCTCCACAGTTGCTTGACCTTATCACGTGGAGCGGTAGCTGAAGCTTTCATCCGTGGCTGCGAGGCTGAGAGGTAGACCTGTGTTAGCTTGTCCGAGTCAGTCTCTGGTGTTTCGAACCAGTTCACGTGGCTCCTGTTTGGCTGTCTCTACTTTAGCTCGTACACTTGTACCAGTTTGCCGTTTAATTATTATAGTTGTTTTTCGTAGTCGGCAGACGGTGAGTACTTTTACAGCTTTCATATCCTGCTTAACTATTCTATATATTGTTGGTACTGTTTACTGCTTTCGTACCTGTGTTGGGTTTCCTCGGTGTTGGGGGAGTTCCCTACTGAGCCAGTGACTAGCGAGGCTCACCCCTACCCCCCTCAGGTGAAGGCGAGGAGGACGTTTCTCGACCGTCGTCCAGTTCGGAGCCGCGTCGTAGCAGTGCAGGGTCAGCACCTCCAGCAGTGTAGTGTAGCTAGTTGGTTACTTTCTTCAGTTGTACCTCGGGGTATGCCCCAGGCTCTTGTACTTTATTTTATTTTCTTGAAATTATGGCTATGTAAACTTGTGAAATATATATATGAAATGGTGTGTTCCTTTGTGTTTACACGGACTGTGGTGTGATATCCCTTGCGAGGCTTTGGCCTGTTCGCGGGAGACGGACTCGGATCAAGTACGTTACCAGTTTAACGGACTTGGACGAGGTGTTCCGTCACAATTACTGTGACACATTGATGGCTGACATGCCATCATGCATGGGTTGCCTGGAGAGTTGTAAAAACTCCCCAACAACTATCGTATGAACCTTTCCCCTCCTCTTGTTGCTGCTACTGCTTTACCTGGTGTGGATCGCCACATCTCCAACTGCACCTGTCGAAGCCACTGCAACAACAGTCTTCTTTATTTCCTCATCTTGTTGTTGTGTTGATATCTACGTTAAGAAAAAGAAGAACATTTGTTCTCTTCCAGTCAAGTAGGTTCCACACTTAAAATCCTTCTCAGTTTCTCATTTACATGCTCATAATTTCTTCATTCGTAGAAACCATGTTTCCTATTTGTCCCATGTCTTGTAGAGTTCTTCTTGCTTTGTTCCACTTTTGATTAGAAGTCTTCAAGGATAATCTTTGATTTGGTATCATCCTTAACTTATATTCGGCAAGGCCATTGGAAGTATGAAATTATTCTTCCTCTTTCATATTGATCAAGTCTTTAGTGAAAGTTCATATCACTAGACGGTTTTAACCATTTCTAAAGGAAAGTGCTGCGTCTGTCGACAGACAGATTCCATCTGTCGACAGGAACCCTTGTTCCAGAACCCAGAAAACCAGAATCATCAGTACCTGTCGACTGACGAAACCCCATCTGTCAACAGATGATAATCGTCTGTTGACAGACACCTATGGCCTGTCGACAACTCATGGCCAGATTCCAGAATTTGGTTCTGGATACACCAGTAGCTGTCGACATCCACCTTTTGGCTGTCGACAACCATTAGTCTTGATTTTCTAATATGAACCAACCTTTCCCCAGTTAGTGGTGGTACATTCTTGTGATGTCCAAACCAATTGTCTTCTTTATTTTCTTGGACTCTAAACTACTTTACCACCAACTTGACTTACTTAGTCATCAACCAAACCATCCTTGAAATTCCATTCCTATTATGCTCATGAGATGAAACTTATGATCTGAAGACAGTGCTCACTTCAAAGAGGGAATTAGGATCACTTGTGGTAGCACTAGTCACCTTTGGTCAGCTGTGGGCAACAATTTGTAGGTAAATCCAAGTCAGTGGTCTGATGATGGTGGGTAATAAACCCTGTTCTTGCGCAATGAACAAGATCTGAAGTGCTGGAATCGCCTAAGCACTGAGGATATATTTAAGTTAAATTATTAACCTCTTGAGAGCAGTATGATGCCTATCAAATTCATTTCCAAATTAAGTTACGGTCCAAACTTGGAAGACATATATGACTTTTGTTCTGAAATTCGTTTGAGCGCGTTATGAAACCAAATTGGGGCTATATGTTTATGCTAAGTATGAAGTTCATGAGCAAGAATGTCTTTGATCTATATATGCATCTCCTGAATATTTAATGAGTTCTGTAGTTGAAACTCCTATTTTTACTGCTTACGTTTTATCAGATCAAGTTACAAACATTGCTTGTGACTTCTGATTTAACCAAGATCTAAATTCGTACTTAGTTCAATTTCCATGCATTTAACTCTTAAGATTTAGACACTCAAAACTGAAGATATTGCATACTACAAGAGCCTTCATTCAGGATTTGATTGAAAGAAATTACACTTACTTTTACCTACTGAGTCCTCCGACTCATGCCTTTGTTTCCTCCAACCCTTTCAGATTGATGGTGGGTGCAATTTCAGCCACAGATTATTTGTCGTTCCGCTGCTGACTAAGAAGAAGAACTTAGCTTTTACATTCTCTAGAAATTTTGTTGTAATATAAAGGTCTAGAGAGAGGATGCTTGGTCTTGTGTAAAAGATGAATGTTGATACTAAGTTACTTTATAAATGTATAACACTTGTAAGGATGACTTTGTGAATGGTTTGCTAGTCTTGTGCATTACACAGATTTGTCTACCCATAATGAAGTTTGTCAACGTAACCCCTCTTCTGATCAGATGTTATGTGTTATGTTTGTGGGTGTGGTTGGAAGAGGGTGTTAGAGAGGTGGTATCAGAGAACAGTTATGGGTAATAGACATCTTTGTGACCATATTCACAAAGGAAATAAATAAAACACTTGTGTGAACATTTGTGTGTATTCTAGAATTCCTAAAGATTATTTTGTTCTTAAAATTCAAGTGGCTAGCATGATTAATTGGATGTGTTTGATGGTATCTAGGGAAATGGCAGACAAAGGGAAAGCTATCGACACAACCAGTGGGGATAGACTTGAGGAAATTGTGGAAGGTTCTAGGGAGGAAGTCCCCAATATTCTATCGGCAGGTAACACTCAAGAAGGAAGAGATGGGATTCCTGAATTTGCTACTTTTATGCAGTCATTCCGGGGGGTTAGTGCAGACTCTAACAAAGAATCAACAGGACATGAGTGGAGAAAGAATTTCTGGAGCATCTCTATTAGAAAAATTTAAGAAGATGGGTCCTCCAGCCTTCAAAGGAAATAGTCAACCTGAGATTGTAGAAGGATGGGTTAGAGAGATGGAAAATATATTTAAGGCCATTAGATGTGAAGAGGTGGACAAGGTCACACTGGCAACGTATATGCTTCAGGATACAGTAGATGAGTGGTGGCAATCTGTCATAAGGAATGCATTCAGAAACAGAGGGGAAGACATTAGTTGGGAAGAATTCCTAAGAGAATTGTATGAGAAATACACCCCACCGCACATCAAGGATAGGAAAGAAGTGGAATTCTTGCAGTTGGAGCAAAAAGATATGACTGTGGCGGAATATGAAAAAAATTACTGAACTGGAAAAATATGCACCCCATATTTGTAATAATGAACTCAGAAGGGTAAAGAAATTTGTGAGAGGATTGAAACCCAATGTGAGGAGCAGGGTAGCTCTACTGGATCCCCAGAGCATGGCAGTGGCACTAAAGACTGGGTATATAGTGGAATATGAATTTATAGAGTATATGAAAAACAAAGAAACTAATGGGGGTAAGAAGAAAAATCTATATACCAAGGAAACGAAAGGTCAGAAGCGAAAAATTGATTCAACCAAGCAGCAGGGAGAACAAAAAAAGGGTTGGCCTGTTTGTGTTCAATGTGGAGGGAAACACCCAGGTGATGAATGCTGGAAGGTAGCAGGAAACTGTTTTGGATGTGGTCAAAAAGGACACATGATTAAGGACTGTCCGCTCAAAGCAGACCAGACAAGTCCACAAAAGCCACAACCCTACTTTCAGCAAGCCCCAAAACAACCACCCAAAGGACTAGCTAGAGTTTTCGCTTTAACAAAAGAAAAAGCTCAAGACACCCCCACTGTGGCTGAAGGTATTCTCCTGACTGAAAATATGTATGCTAGAGTGTTATTTGTCCCTGGAGCAACTCACTTTTTTATTTCTCAGATGTTTGTTAATTCTATATCTCAAAAATCAAAACAATTAGTAGAAGGTATGATACTTGATTGTTTTACTGGTCAAATAGCTATTCTTACCTCTGTCATCCCTGAAATAAACTTGAAAATAGGAGAGCATGAACTTACTGCATATGTATATGTAATGGACAACATGCAAGATTTTGACATAATACTGGGAATGGATTGGTTGGCAGAAAATCATGCATTACTAGATTGCCATAAGAAAGTCTTAACATTTAAAAGGCCGGGATTAGAAGATTTCAGCTATATATGTCCAATGATTAATGGAAACAAGATGACTATATCAGCACTTAAAGCAATTAAATGGTTGAAAAATGGTTGTCAGGGCTATCTAGCAAGTGTAATGGCCATATCAAATGAGCACAAACAGATATCAGTCCAAGATATTGATGTTGTAAAGAAATTTCCGGATGTTTTTCCAAGTGATTTATCTAGATTATCTCCAAGTAGGGAAATTTATTTTCCTATTGAACTTCTGCATGGGACTTTACCTATATCTATAGCCCCTTATAGAATGGCACCAGCTGAGTTGATAGAATTAAAGAAGCAGTTGCAAAACTTATTAGACAAAGATTTTATTAGACCTAGTGTGTCACCATGGGGAGCTCCGGTATTGTTTGTAAGAAAGAAAGATGGATCCCTTAGATTATGTATTGATTATAGGAAGTTGAATCAGGTCACAATCAAAAACAAATATCCACTACCTAGAATTGATGACTTATTTGATCAACTTCGGTCTGCCATAATATTCTCTAAGATAGATCTAAGTTCTGGGTACCATCAATTGAGAGTTAAAGAGGATGACATTCCCAAAACAGCATTCAGAACCAGGTACCGACACTACGAGTTTTTAGTACAGCCATTTGGATTGACTAATGCACCTGCGGTATTTATGGACTTAATGAATAGGGTATTCCAGCCATATTTGGACAATTTTGTGGTGGTATTTATAGATGATGTGTTGATATATTCATCTAATGAAGAAGAACACAAGGAACATTTAAGAATTATACTACAAACCTTAAGGAATCATCAATTGTATGCTAAATTAAGTAAATATAAGTTTTGGCTCAAAGAAGTGAAATTTTTGGGCCATGTGATTTCGGGAAAAGGTGTGGCGGTAGACCCGAGTAAAGTTGAAGCAATTCCGAATTGGGAAAGATCCAAAAATCCATTAGAAATCTAAAGTTTCTTGGGATTAGCGGGCTACTACAAGAGATTTATTGAAGATTTTTCTTCTATAGCTACACCTTTGACTCAGTTAACCAGAAAAGAGATATCATTTGTATGGAATGAAAGGTGTGAGGCTAGTTTTCAAGAATTAAAAAGGAAGCTTACCACTGCACCAGTTCTTACTTTACCTCACGGATCAGGAGGATTTATAGTGTATACAGATGCATCTGAAAGAGGAATTGGATGTGTTCTTATGCAGCATGGAAAAGTGGTAGCATATGCTTCTAAACAATTAAAGGTTTATGAAAGGAATTATCCAGCCCATGACCTAGATTTGGCAGCAGTTATACATGCTTTGAAGATTTGGCGCCACTATTTATATGGAGAACAATTTGAAGTTTATACTGACCACAAGAGTTTAAAGTACATATTTTCTCAGAAAGAACTTAATTTAAGACAAAGGAGATGGTTAGAATTTTTGAAGGATTATGATTTTACAGTGAATTACCATCCGGGTAAAGCTAATGTGGTAGTTGAAGCGTTGAACAGAAAGAAATCAAGAGCACTACAATTACACCAACGATGGAAAGAAATGACAGAACTGATTGATTACTCACCAAGGTGTAGTGAGAAAAATTTGATACTGGCACAATTGACAGTAAGGTCAGTACTAGTAGATAAAATTGGAAATTGGAGAGATTTAGAACCAGGATCAAAAACTAAAAGAGATGGTGAACAAACCAGGATACATCAGAGATAGTCAAGGGATAATCAGATTTCAAAATAGAATATGTATATCAGAAAATGAAGAAAAAAAAAGATAATTATTGAAGGAAGGATACAAATCTCAGTATTCAATCCACCCTAGTAGCTCTAAAATGTAGGAAAATATGAAAAAGCAATTTTGGTGGCATGGAATGAAAAAGGACATAGCAGAATTTATGAATAGGTGTTTAACATGTCAACAAATAAAAGTAGAGCACCAGAAGCCAGCAGGGCTTATGCAACTAATTGAAATTCCAGTGTGGAAATGGGAGCAGATAACTATGGACTTTATAATGGGTTTGCCAAAGAGAAGGAAAAAGCATGATGCTATTTGGGTAATTGTGGATAGACTAACTAAATAAGCTCATTTTCTAGCAATTACAAAGACTCAATCATTGGAAGATTTGGCTCAATTATATGTAAAAGAAATAATGAGACTTCTGACTACCTAGTATGTTTATGCTAAGTATGAAGTTCATGAGCAAGCATGTCTTTGATCTATATACGCATCTCCTGAATATTTACTGAGTTCTGCAGTTGAAACTCCTATTTTTACTGCTTACGTTTTATTAGATCAAGGTACGAACATTGCTTGTGACTTCTGATTTAACCTAGATCTAAATTCATACTTAGTTCAATTTCCATACATTTAACTTTTGAGATTTAGACACTCGAAACTAAAGATATTGCATACTACAAGAGCCTTCATTCAGGATTTGATTGAAAGAAATTACACTTACTTTCACCTACTGAGTCCTCCGACTCATGCCTTTGTTTCCTCCAACCCTTTCAGATTGAAGGTGGGTGCAATTTCAGCTATAGATTATTCGTCGTTCCGCTGCTGACCAAGAAAAAGAACTTAGCTTTTACATTCTCTAGAAATTTGGTTGTAATATAAAGGTCTAGAGAGAGGATGCTTGGTCTTGTGTAAAAGATGAATGTTGATACTAAGTTACTTTATAAATGTATAACACTTGTAAGGATGACTTTGTGAATGGTTTGCTAGTCTTGTGCATTACATAGATTTGTCTGCCCATAATGAAGTTTGTCAACGTAACCCCTCTTCTGATCAGATGTTATATGTTATGTTTGTGGGTGTGGTTGGAAGAGGGTGTTACACCTTTAGAGACTCTGGCCTGAGCTCCCTAACGTGAGGCCCTAGAAACAGGACTAGCTGGGGCCCAGTATGTCTACTGGTATCCGTGCCCCCAACTATGAGTGCGCTGTAAACGACTAAACACAACTCTCACAAGTCGTTATCCCTCTACCGTCTTTCCCTCAGTCGAACGTACAACTCTACACAAGAGTGAGGGTATCCAGGAAGATGACACAGACCTTGACGGTACACAATTACCAAGACAAACCCTGAGTACTAACGTGCTTGGCTCACACAAAACCTGGGGTACCCAACTAGAGAGCTATCTACGGTAGGCGTCGTACTACTCGCCACGTACTCACAAACCAAGCAAACATGGTAGTCCTCAACCTCGACGGGTGCCAATGCACCGCTTACCAACATTATGAATAAGAAATAAAACCAAAAAATAATCACGTTACCATGCACAAACTCACAGCCTTCGGAAGCCAGAAGGTGACAGGGTGCCTTGTCGCCTTTAGAACGCGACGCCTCGATACGGCATATTCTGAAGAAGAACGTGACGGGTCGGGCTGTCGCATTCTGAACGTGACACCCTAGGCCGTTGGCGAACATAGGTAAAATCTTTTTTAAAAAAAAATGAAGACTGTTAAGGTAAAATCTCATATCATTTCAAAATAGAATTGCTTGAGTTGGAATAACTTTTTAGAATTTTATCTGAACAATGAAAAATATGTTTTGATGTTGCTCCCAACAATAACATTGTGTCATAAAGATTGGAATCATGTTTATGTTATCATGCTCGCTTGACTATGCCCATGATTCTTTATGCATATCATTTTTTTTGACTTCTTGGTATATCAAATGATGACATGTGGAAAGACAAGTTATGCTTGTCTGGAAGCCATCATTTTGTGCGAGTAAAATACTCTACTAAGTACCAAAAGTCATATTTTGCATAAAGCTAATTTTGTACATAATCATATTCGAATTGCTTGCAAACTTTTTCATATCATGTACATGCTAAGGGGGAGTAAATTTAAAAAGATAAAAGGTCTTTGAACAACTGCAAATAAATGTCAAAACTTGTTAAAAGTGGAAAATTTCAAAAATACTACTTTTGATCATAATCAGGTCGACACATATTTGCTCATGTATGGACCCCAGTGCCGACACACTGAGGATCTAGTGTCGACACATCATCATCTAAATTTTTGTAACTGTTCATCTTCAGGGGGAGCTGACTCTTTCTCGAATCAACTTGATAATATCCACTAAAATTCATGCTTGAAAATCAGTTTCCATTCATTTCCTAACTCAAATCATCATTATAACTCTCTTTGACTTGCCATTTGAAGAATTCATATGACTGAATCTATTGTGGTGTTTTGTTGATGTAAATCAATCTTTTTCACTCTCTCGAATCCTTATCATCATTAAATCTCTTGGCTTGTCAGTTGACTTCTTCATGCTCCATGAATCCAATCAAGGTTCCATTGATAATTTTATATGTGAAATAAAGATTAATTATTTGAAATTTTTTGTGTTCTTGGATTAAACATGAAGATGAGAAATAAGATCCAGAGTCATGTGTCTATCTTTATCCTCGAATGTTATTTTAGACTTTTTTTGCAAAACACTTTAATTAGACACATGAGTTGTTATGAGTTTTATATCAAAAGAAATACTAAAGTTTTGTTTTTAACAAATGCTAGGAATAAATTTTAACAACCCAAGACTATGATCTATTAAGGTAAAAAGCTACTTGTCACTCAATTGAAAAATCTTGAAAAAAAAATTTGAAATAATTTTTTTTAGGAAAAAGAATATTTTACGAAAATTACAGAGCAATGATTAGTACACTGAGTAACTAGGCTCTTTCACCTGAAACGTGGTTGAAGCTTGAGTCAAAAGGTGTTACTAAGTTATCTCTGGTCAAAAAGAGGCAATCAAATAGTTAACATGCTGAGTAGTCGGGCATTCTTGCACTGAGTAAGTGTGTATGCTCCTACAAAAAGTATGGATTAAACCATTTTGCTAAATCTCTTGAAATGTTTCAAAAGATTAAAATGAAAAGAAAAGAAAATAGTGTATAGAGTGTAGGTAACCTAGAAATCATGTTGTTCAAGAATGTTAACTTATTATTCTACATTATGTTAACATTAAAACTTTGATTTTTCTATTGATATACATTCTTGACAACTCAATTTAGGAAAAAGCATCATATCACATTTGTAAATAAAATTTTGAAGTGATTTTTGATGATAAAGAACTGACATTTAAACTCAATCAAAAATCATCGTCATTTTTAAACCTTGGTGCACATTATGAAAGGTACAATTACCATTGTCTCTCATATATTAATATCATAGTATACCTTGATACTCCTCTGACTAACCCATCTTGCTGCTTCCTCTGAATAAAAAATCATTCATGTTCATCCTTTTCATGTCAAATGCAGATCTCTATCTTTTAGACTCTTTCTGCTACTTGAGAATCAAATTTTGTATTCAGGGGAAGAAACTTGTCTCATTTATCAAACCACATTCTTGCTCATACCATTGGACCAACAATTTGTGTAATCATTTCTTTTGGTATCATTGTGCTCATGCCATTCTTACTTATTCATTTGGTCTCCAACAATTGATATCCATTGTATCACATCCTTGTGCTTTCAGTTTCCTACTTCATCAATTAGTATCAATTTATTCTCACCCCTCTTGCATAGTCTACTTTATTTGAAATCAAAGACTCAACTTGTATCATCACAGGGGGAAAGTGCTCTGAACAGAGGGTCAATACACTTGTCACTGATTAAGGGGGAGAGTTTGTTCCTACAGAACTTTTGATTACACTTCATGTTTCGCTCTTTTTGTTGCTGTCAAAAAAGGGGAGAAATGTTATATTCTGTGAAAAATGTTGACATGTTTTGTCATCATCAAAAAAGGGGAGATTGTTGAGTTGTGTGTTTTGATGATGACATATTATACACAATATGATGTCATATTGAATATTTTTGGAAGGATGTTGAGTTATGTATTCATTTGGATGATGACTAAAACTTGTGGTTGTGGATGTTGTCTAAACACTCATACTTTGATTTTGATGATGACATATTATACATATTATAATAATGATTAAAAAATATGTTTTTGATACCTCATATTTCATATTTTGATGATAATGACATGTTTTGATGGTTCACACTTTATACATACAGATTTACACAATTTTGTGAAAGTTGTGTCGACACACATTAGAAGTCAAGTCGACACACATAGTCTGCCCAGTAAGCTCCTGAAGAACAATGTAACGACCCTCCTTATACCGGTACGATTATACCAATCCACGTCGGTACAAAGGGCGCCGTCACAATGGGACATTTATCCAACACTACACAATAGGCTGAGATGTACATAAATAAAGAAGAGAGTACAACGAAAATAAAAGAGATCTTATTCCATCATCGTTCACATAATTCCACAGTCTATATAGTTAAAATAAAAAAAACAAATGTCCACATTAATACATGTCCAAATGAAATACATTGTTCATAACATCGTTTACATGCTATGAAAAGAAAGTAAATATGTAACTATCTCCACAAGTAGCTACTCCTCTCGCTCGGAGTCGCTCCTCACTACGTCCTCCTCAAGTACGGGGACTCCTGTCTCACTTGTATGTCAAAGCAAGTATGAGTCTTCCAAAAGAAAGACTCAGCAAGTAATCTAAAGATAACATCCTTACACATATCACATACACATACTAATCTAATTAACAATAAAGGAAACACATGGCACATGCTTCATATTAATTAAGCAATACATAGGAATAACCTATGACATGCTTTCTATACATAATGAATAACATGATACACGGTTTCAAATTCTATTCATATCATTTCACAATTATACACAATTTAATCATGGAAATATGCACATGGTAAATAACAACCTAGCATGATATCTAATCATTTTCACATGCATTTATAACACATATTCACATCTTAAACTTGTTGTTTTAATATAAAATTATCACATTCACATAGTATCACATCTCTTCACATGCTAACACATTCACATTACACTATCACATGCTCATATTTCACATTTGCACATTTTCATATTTATACACTTAATTTGTCGTGACACATAGTCCGAACCACCATAAAGAAGGACACACATTCACATAATCACATACCCGTCACCTAGGCAATACAGTGACGAATCTTGGTTAACTACGGAGAATCGGGAGAAGCCCTCTCCACCATAACCAGTGGTACTTGTCCACCTCCAGGATTTCATCCTAATGCCCATAGGATATCACATACACATTGAGCCTTCCCATAGGGACTTTACTATAGTACGGCTCCACAGCCTTCTATGGTGGCAGTGTCAATTTCAGCACACTTTACACATTAACACTTTATCACATGGTTTACGTTATTCACATGCACTATTTAACTAATTCTCATGCACTTTAACATATATTCATGGATTAGTTTACAGAACTCAGAAAGATTGATTCACAGTGGCAAATTGTCATAATTACATCTAAACATGCTGCTAATTACTTTAATTTACATGATTTGACTCATATACACTTGATTATGGTTTAATACCCTCGTTAGAAGCAAACAGTACTTACTGACATCACAACAGTACCAAACTTTTATCACATACTCTATATAGGTAATATATCACATGTTTAATTTTTTAGATTTTTTGCAGTTGTAAAACTGATTTTAACAAATTAATTAGATTTCATACAAATTTATCATGAAATTCACTTTAACATAACATACAGTAAAACAGTCGATGTTAATAGCTCTAAAACCTGAAAACAGTAACCCTAATATGATGGAAATTTTTTGAAACCCTAATATGCAACGAATCTATTTATTCAGAATTAAACATGGTCAGATCATGCTTATTGTCTAATTTCAGAAATTATACTAAATAATGTCTTGCTCTGAAATTTTTCAAAAATTCATGATATGACCTAAAGACTGTACCTGTCCAACCATAAATTTTACAATATATACAGACAACCATAAGTCTAAAATCACAGCACATAGATCAAATTCACATTCCTAAAAAAAACCTGAAGAACTTGGCGGCAAGGGCCTTGCCGCCAACATGGGTTAACGACACACGATGTTGCCGCCAACTCAAGATCTTGGCGGCAACAAGCTTGCCGTCAAGTTCCTGTCCGCAGAAAGAGCAAACTGCACCCAAATAGCTTGGAGAATTGGGGGTTCTAGGACACGAATAAAATCCAGAAAAATTCCTAGGACCTAAAGGACATGTCTAGGGATGAGATCCCTCGATTACTTGCCTATGAAAAAAAATATAGGAAGATCTAATTTAGATGGTGAAGCCATCCTCACCCAAGCCAAGAAGGGGCAGAAAATTCCTCCCAAATCTAATTTTCCTGCCGATGTAGATTGATCTCCCGAGTCGGGGAAGCCTCAACAATGCAAGGGGCACCTCCCAGTCGATGCAGATCACCGGAAGAATCCCACACACGCTGGATCAAGCTTGCAAAAGTTCAATTTTTCCCTCAAGAAACCCTAGGTTTTCCTTTGAGCGAAAAGACCTAATCTCACTGGAAACTGGTGGTTTTATAAGGCTAATGGGTTGGGGTATGCATTACATTAGGTTTCCTAACGTTGGAGGTGGGTTTCCTAATCAAGAACTACAAGAAACGCAGTCGTTTTCAGATCTAAAATCGCAACACAACTGGAGAAGTAAACGGCCAATTTGCTGCCATTAACCGGAAGTCAGCGTCCATCGATCTGGACGTCAACATGAAGTCAACAGCACACTAGTTGCCGTCAACCTGTCCTTAACGTCAAGAGATGCTGACGTTAACTGGGATTTCGGGTAGATAACGGAAATATCTATAACATACATACACCATATAAATACATACAATAAGCAATGCATTATTTAAATATAATATGTACAGAATTAAATAAATACTATATGTACAGAATTAAACATATATATATACATATGCACATAAGTAAATAAATAATTATAATATGCAACAAATCAAATAAGTATAATATGACAAAATTCGAGTGCCTTACACCCTCTCCCCCTAAAAGAAAAGTTCGTCCTCGAAGTTAGAATGAAAATACTAACCAAACAAGTGGGGATACTTCTTCTTCATGGCGTCCTCAAGCTCCCATGTAACCTCCTCCTGCGAGAAGTTCCTCCATAACACCTTCACGGATGCAATACCCTTGTTCCTGAGGTGCTGAACCTTCTGGTCTAGGATAGCTACTGGTTGCTCTACATACGACAAGTCTGGCTGAATCTCCACTGGCTCGTGACTAATAACATGCGACGGATCACGCACATATCTCCTAAGCATAGATACGTGAAAAACTGGGTGCACACTCGCTAGCGCTGGGGGTAAAGCTAGCTCATATGCCACGTTGCTGATCTGCCTTAGAATCGCAAACGGGCCAATGAATCTAAGACTTACTAGCTATGCCTGCCAAACCTGACAACGCCTCAGGCAGGCGAAACCTTAAGAAATACATGCTTGCCAACCTCGAACTCCAAATCCTTCCTTCTGTTGTCGGCGTAACTCTTCTGCCTATCCTGTGCCGCAACAAGTGTAACGGCCCTCTTTATTCCCGTACGGTTATACCAACCCACATCTATATAGAAAGCGTCGCCACAGTGGGATATTTACCCAACACATTCAATAGGCTGAGATGTACACAAATATCAACACATAACAGCGGAATAAAAGAACTGAATGTAAATTTATTATTCCATCATCCACATTTATCCACAGTCTATATAGTACGAGAAAGAACTAAAGTTCCCATAACTGAAATTTAAATCAAATACATTGTCCACAACTTAATACATGACGCCCTTTATTACATACTTATGAAAAAAAGTACAAAAGTACAATTCTCCACGAAGGTCTCCTACTCACGCTCCGAGTCACTCCTGACTATCTCCTCGGAAGAAGTAGGAATATCTGCACCTATACACCGAAACAACAGTGAGTCTAAAAGACTCAGCAAGCAAAACCATGCACATTGCATATACATACATCATATAGACATTTTACTTTTAAACAAAACCATCAGTACATGTATCATGGTTTAAGCATTCTTCCAAAAACCAAAACATGATATTTCTACAATCTTATGGTACAGGGTACATGCTTTATATTTCCTTTCACAATAAAATAAACCTATCACATGTTTTCTATACATTCTTTAACATGCTAATTCAAGTCACGTTTTATTATATTTGTCTTATAATACAATGGCATGTTAAGCATGGAAATTACATGTAAGGAAAGAGATATTTCTCATTTAAATGCTGTGACACATAGTCCAAACCACCTCTATAAGGACACACACTTATCTCATTCACACACATATCCATCACCTAGACAATATAGTGATTGACCTTAGTTACTCCGCAGAACCGGGATAAGCACTCTCCACCATAACCAGTGGTATTTGTCCACCTCCAGGATTTTAATCCCAATCCCCATGGGACATCACACACATATGAACCTTCCCGTAGGGACTTTACTACGGTACAGTTCCTCAGCCCTCTAAGGTAGCAGTGTAACCCATGATACATTTACACATTTTTTTTCCATTGATAAACACACGCACTTTTGTATACCGTTTAACACATTAACTCCATATTTACATACATGTACATGGTTCAGCTTACCTGACATGGTACTACTGTTTATAGAGTTAAATAGTTACAATTTAATCATAAATCATATTGTAATTATCTAATTTATCACTAATTACTCTAAACATGCTTTAACTAGTTATTTCAACATATAATAATCAAATAAGTACCTACTGTTGTCCAATTCACATGAAAATTTAACTACAGACTTTTTAGAGGTTACGCATCATGCATACCTAATTTCACATTTTTCGGAGTCATACACAATTTATGATAAATAAAACATTTATTCTACCTAATTTATGAAGTCATCAATTAAGCATGATACACAGTGCCATATACATATTTATCTATTCTAAAATTTGTGACCAACAATCATGATATTACATGCAATTTCTGAGAATTTATTTTACAACATATAATTTATTAGAGATTTAAAATTGATAATGCATGCTCATTGATTTATAGTTTAGAAAATATAACTATTTACACAGATATCAGAAAATTTCCAAACTCTCATGGCATGAACTGATACCCATAAACATTGTACAAAAATTCTCTAACACCCAATAACTTTTAAGGTTGGAAAAACCTGTCTAACATACATTTCAGAAATTTTAATAAATAGAATATTCAATGAAAATTCCACAAAATTTCACAACATCATCTACTCGAAGTATTACATAGCATATAAAATTTACAGTATATCCTCATGTGCAAAAATCCAAAAAAAAAATTATAAAGGGGCAAACAACACAATATTCTTGCTTGAAGAACTCAGTGGCAAGGGTATGGCTGCTTACCTGGTTGACGACAACATAGGTGGCTGCTAACCTCGGATCTTAACGGCAGCCAACAAAGCTTGCCGTTAAGTTCCTGTCTGTGCAAAACACAAACTGAACACCAAAAATCCAATAGAAAGGGGGTTCCAGGACACGATTAAAATCCGTAAAATTTCCTAGGACCTACTAGACGCATGTATGAACAACGGGAATGGTTCACTTGCCTTCAGAAAATCTACAAATAGATATTTGGGTCGAAGAAGCTCTCCTCGGCCCATGCCAAGAAAAGCCTCCAAAATCTCCTCGATCCGGGTTCTGTGTTGATCTTTGCTGCACACCGGAGTCGGGGAAACCTTCTTCGTTGTTCATACTCCCTCCCAGTCGTGGTAGAATGCTGGAAGAAGCCTCAAATCGTCGGATCCAAGAGTTCGAAGAACGGGTTTCGCACAGAAGGGTTCTAGGGTTTTGACAAGCCAAAAGGGTTGATTCGACCGCAAAAGGGTGGTTTTTATAGAACCTCGAGGTCTTGGGTATGCGTAGGCAGAGAGGGATGACTGTTGGGATGGTTTCCTAAACAAGGGCCGATAAAATCACGGGCATTTCTGGATCTGAAGTGCAACCAGATCTGGGTTTCAGACGCCAGCGTCAATGGCCGCCTATATGAGGTTGGCGTCCATCGATATGGCCACTGACCTATACTCAACGTCAACTCATGTTGACGCCAAATGACATTTCGGCCAGAACTTAAAAATGCATAAAACTATATATATACATAAAACTATATTTACACAATGCAAATACATGTAATATAAGGTATACATTAGAAAATGAATACCATTCGTACAATGTAAATGAATAATATATATACAATAGATATGCATATTTATATATTTACAACAATACATCAAATAGTTTATTTATATACACATGCATATATTCACACATACAAACATCCATTTCTCACTCAATCAAACTCCTATATAAGTGAGAAAAATTCTAGGGCCTTACACCCTCTCCCCCTTAAAGAAACTTCGTCCTCGAAGTTAGACCGACACTTTTCGAACAACTGAGGATACTCCTTCTTCATTGCATCCTCAAGCTCCCAAGTAGCCTCCTCTCGCGAGAAGTTGTGCCATAACACCTTCACCGACGCAATGCTCTTGTTCCGGAGATGCTGAACCTTCCGGTCAAGAATAGCTACTGGTTGCTACACATAAGATAGATCTTGATGGATCTCCACTGGCTCGTGGCTAATAATATGAGATGGATCTCTGACATACCTTCTGAGCATAGATACGTGGAAAATAGGATGAACACTAGCTAATACTGGGGGTAAAGCTAGCTCATATGCCACGTTGCCCAATCGTCTGAGAATCTCATACGGGCCAATAAATCTAGGACTTAACTTACCATGCTTGCCAAATCTAACTACACCACGAGCAGGCAAAATCTTCAAGAAGACATGCTCACCTACCTCGAACTCTAAATCCTTCCTCCTACTGTCGGCATAGCTCTTCTGCCTATCTTGTGCCACAACAAGCCTCTTCCTAATAACCTGGAGCTTATCCGAAGTCTCCTGAACTAACTCCGGACTGATCAGTTGCCTATCACTAGCCTCCTCCCAATATAAAGGAGATCTACAAGGCCTACCATACAATGCCTCAAATGGAGCCATACTAATGCTCGCATGGAAACTGTTGTTGTATGCGAACTCCACAAGAGGTAAATGGCACTCTCAATCATCCTTCCAATCCAGAACACATGCCCTCAACATATCCTCGAGCGTCTGGATACTCCTCTCGGACTGTCCGTCAGTCTGGAAATGGAACGCCGAACTGAGCTTCAGCTCCGAACCTAATGCAACCTGAAGACCCTTCTACAGCCTCAAAGTAAATCTCAGATCTCGATCCGAAATGATCGACTTTGGCACACCATGCAATCTAATAATACTGCCAATATACAGTCTAGCTAAGCTCTCTACTGACTGCTTCTTCTTCATGGGCAAGAAATGTGTAGTCTTCGAGAATTTATCTACTACTACCCAAATCGAGTCATTACCCCGTCTAGATCGAGGCAAACCCGAAACAAAATCCATAGTGACATCTTCCCACTTCCATACTGGGATCTCCATCTTCTGCATAAGACCAGATGGTCGCTATCGCTCGGCCTTCACTTGCTGGCATACTAGACACCTAGACACTTACTCTACTACATTCTTCTTCATGCCAGACCACCAAAAAGATCTCTTCAAATCCTGGTACATCTTAGTGTTACCCAGATGAATAGAGAATCTCGACCTATGAGCCTCTGCTAAAACATGCTCACGGACATCTACAATGTCGGGAACACAAATACGGTGATGGAGTCTAATCACACCATCCGCATCACGAGCAATGCCTGCCTTACCCACCAATTCTTGGAGTCTAGGGTCGGCATTCTGATGCTCGATCACTTCATCCAACACCGAAGACCTAATGGACAACTGAGCTACAAAAGCCTGACACAATGATGGCTCTAACTCAGTCATCGCACACGCCGCATCCTCCAACATCTTCCAATCCTGCTGGACCTCTTTCTACTAAGAGCATCTGCTACGACATTCGCCTTTCCAGGATGATATTGGAGGTCGAAGTCATAGTTCTTCAGGAACTCAATCCATCTTCTCTACCTCAGGTTTAATTCCTTTTAGGAGAAAAGATACCTCAAGCTCTTGTGGTCAGTGAACACCTCAAATCTGACACCATAAAGATAGTGCCTCCAGATCTTCAGTGCATGAACCACTGCCGCAACCTCTAAATCATGAGTCGGATAGTTTCGCTCATGCTCCTTCAATTGCCGAGAAGCATATGCTACTACCCTTCTTTGCTGCATCAATACACAGCCAAGGCCAATCCGAGATGCATCCGTATAGATGGAAAAACCTTCATCACCACTAGGTAATACCAATACCAGAGCTGAAGTAAGCTTAGCCTTCAATAATTGAAAACTACTCTCACATTCCTCAGACCAAACAAACTTCTCACCCTTCCTGGTTACCTTGGTCAATGGGGCGGCGAGAGATGAAAATCCCTCAATAAATCACCGATAATAACCCGCCAAACCAAGGAAACTACGAATCTCTGAAGGGGTCATGTGAATCTCCCAATCCAATACGGCTTGGACCTTCGCTGGATCTACTGCTACACCAACACCGGAGATAACATGCCTAAGGAAATGAACCTCGCACATCCAAAAATCGCACTTGCTGAACTTTGCATACAACTTGTGCTCTCGGAGAACTTCCAACACTACCCTCAAATGCTGACGGTGTGTGGCCTCATCCGGAGAATAGACCAACACATCATCGATGAAAACAACAACAAAACTATCTAAATAAGGTCTAAACACCATGTTCATGAGATCCATGAACACTGCCGGGGCGTTGGTCAGACCAAACGGAAGGACCAAAAACTCATAATGTCCATAACGGGTTCTAAACGCTATCTTGGACACATCCTCACTCCTAATCCTTAACTGATGATAACCAGAACACAAATCAATCTTAGAAAAGACCGATGCATTCTGCAACTGGTCAAACAAATCATCAATCCGAGGTAAGGGATACCCGTTCTTCACAGTCACTTGGTTTAGCTTCCTATAGTCGATGCATAACCTAAGTGACCCATCCTTCTTCTTTACGAACAACATAGGTGTGCCCCACGGAGAAACACTAGGGCGAATAAATCCCTTACCTAACAAATCTTGCAACTGCTTCCTTAGCTCCGCTAACTCCGCAGGTGCCATCCGATAAGGGGCCTTTGAGATAGGAGAGGTGCTTGGAAGCAACTCTAGAGTAAACTCCAGATAAATCATCAGGAAAGACATCTGGAAAATCCTGCACTACATCTATCTCCTCAAGAGTAGGTGACTCATCAGCCTTGGGTACTAATACCACGCTGGCAAGAAAAGCGTCACAACCCTTGTTCACCATTCTCATCGCCTTCATGGCGGAAATGACAAACTTCCCCGCTAAGTTCCTTGACAAAGAATGTGAAAACTCATCCTCACCAGGAATGCGGAAGACAATCCTTTTTCCACGACAATCTACCAACGCATAGTGCTCCTCTAGCCAATCCAGACCAAGAATAGCATCGTAGTCCTTCATCTTTAGCAAGAAGAAACACCCTTCTAGAACTCTATCCTCAATGCACACCGGTAAGGCCGGAATAGACTTCCTAGTCGATATCGTTCCCGCAGGTGTGTGCACAGACAAATGGACTTCTAACTCCTCAGACTCTAATCCTGACTCTAAAGCTAACTGCCTAGCAAAACGCTCAGAAATGAATGAGTGACTGGCACCCGTATCAAATAAAACTTGATCGTGCACACCCATGAAAAGAACCGTACCTTCGGTAACATGCTCTGCCTGCTCGGCATCCTCATGAGCTAACGCAAACACTCGAGCCGGGGCTCGAGGCCTTCTTGGTCTTCCTATCGCTGGCACTGCTGCTACTGCCAATGCTGGAGCTGGTCTGCGCTGGACTCCCTACTGAAGTCTGGGACAATCCTTTATCTTATGCTCACTGCTCCCTCACTTAAAGCACTTCCCCGCCATCTTCCAACACTCCGTACCACTATGTGCCCTTCCGCAATGAGGACACTCCTTCTTGCCACTGGGGAATGCTGAGAAGATACCTGACGACTACCGAATACTACGGAATGCTACGGTGATTGATACGTCGCCTTCTTCTTCTCCTGCCTCTGGAATGGAGCTGCAAGCCTCTTCTGTGAAGCCTTCTTCTCCTCAAGATATTGTAGGTTCAAGTGATTAGGTGAAACAGATCTAGAAGGGGGGGTTGAATAGATCTGTTACCAATTCTTGCGGAAGCTTAAGAAAATTAAAACTACTTTGACTCAGAGATCTAATCACAAAAACAATTTTCAGATCTGAAGTGTGAGTGTGTAAGTGGAGGTGTGAGACAATTAGGCAATTAGTGTGAAACCGCAATCCTATGCAATCATCTAGCGCAGATCAACAATTCAAACCATTGCACAAAGGATTTTTTAGGTGGTTTAGAAATCACAGCTGTGATCCCTACGTCCACCCCTCACACAGTGAGGACACTCTACTCAAAATTTGAGTACAACTCACACTGGAGCACGATGACTCCAACACACTTGAGTTAGACAACTCACACACAAATTCCAGAGCACAACCGCTCCAGAAACTGAGCACACTTGCTCAAACACACACTAGTGTTCAACTCACCAAAATCGAGCTCAATGGCTCACAAAACACAAGCAAGATCAAGACCAACATAAATCAGATCCTCTAGCAATGATCTGATCCAAGGAAAATTCATTCACAGAAACTTGAGCAACACTTCATGCACAAATCTCATGGATGAATCAGAAGAACAACTTCATAATTGTAAGAAATAGATACAATATTTGTGTTCTTCGATGAAGATTCCTTGCAGAAGGTTGAATTTAAGAGATCAGGTGATGCTTTCAATCACTTGGCGATGCTCTACTTCAATTGCCTCTTCTGCTGGATCTGCGCCCTTGAGAAGTGCTTCAACTTCTTCTTCAGAGCTCTCCTTCACTCCCTTGTGCTTTCTAAGGAAGTAGATGGATCACCACAGCAACGAGAAGAGCAGGAGCGGGGGATTCCTCCTTTTGCCACCAAAAGCTTTTTGCTGGAATCTTATGGAGATCTCCTTGGTCTTGGGGGCCAACAATTGGGGGGTATATATAGCCCCATAAGTCCAATTGTACCCTTGGGGTGCGTGGGCACACGATCCAAGGCAACTTCCCTTGAACCCCAAGTAGCCACGTGTCCAGAGGAATCAGATGTTGAAACTTCAACCGGAGTGTGTCGACACTACCACAAAGTGTGTCGACACCCTGTCCCAGGCAGGCAAAATGATCTCCTAGAAGCTAGGACTAGTGTCGACACCACCATTGAGTGTGTCGACACAACTTGACCCTGTCTTCAAAGATAGCTTATGGGACAGTGATCCAGTGTCAACACCACCAAGGGATGTGTCGACACCATCATGACAAAAACTGTATAGCCCTGAAAATTTAACACATAAGCCATTAGCACAAGGCATTATCATCAAAGTATGAAATGTAAAATGTTCAAGACATGTTGTTTGGGCATTATTATTATATAAATGAGGCATGTACCATGTTCAACCCAACAAGCACAAAATCACAAAGTGTCATCATCAAAACTAGAGAGAGAGGGATACTAAAACCACACTCAACCCAACATTCTCCCCCTTTTTGATGATGACAACATTGAATCAACATGAAAATTTGATTTTCTTACAGATGTAATTTTGAGCCATTCTTTCACAAAATCTCAAGCATACAAGATATGACAGTGATATTCAACATTTTCATTTACTCCATCATTTGTCATTGAAAGAGAATTTCTACAAAATATGACAGTTGTCACAACCAAAACAAAATGTTACTAACAAGTATCCCTTTTCAAAATGAACCATACAAAATATGACAATCACATCCAAAAAGTTTTGCTAACAAGCATCCCTTTCACAACATGAATCAACCCATGAACCAACCCTTCTCCCCCTTTGACATCATCAAAACAAGAAAATCCATCAAGAGGATGGAGGTGGAGGAGGGAGAGGGAGTAAAATAGACTCTATAGACTGCATTCTGGTGTCCAAAGCAGATAAGTTTGTCCTCAACTGAGTTTGCATGGTGGACAAACGAGTATGTAACAGTTCTTCCATTCGTTGATGATTATCATGAATGTGCTCTTGAAGTGTACTAAGATTAGCTAGAACTTGAGATGAAGTTGAAGATGATCTTGGCACATTGCTGGATGGTTGGATATTCCGGAGCTCACCCTTCAGTTTTGTCATCTCCTCATCAATGTGAGCTAAGAATGCCTTCATTCTTTCCATATCATCAACTAACTGAGCAAACGACAGTCGAGTCTTAGACACAAGTGAGACAGTCTCTTGACTGTTGAAAAGATCTCGCTGAGTGTTAGCTAAAATTCCTTGGAGAACTACTTCAAGCTTGTCTTGAAGTTCTTTCAGTTGGACACAAGCATCTCCCAAGGTGCCAATAAGTCTGTTGAATCTATGAGTTGCATGTTCTGCCAGCTCTTGCTGTCTAATGAACTGACCATTAACTGTATTTTCCAACCTTTGAATTCGAAGCTCAAATCTTTCGGCCAGTTGTTGTATAGAAGAATTGAGAGTGGCAAATTTCTCTTCAAGAAAATTATACAACTTTGGAGGAACAGAAGGTCCACCAGATGAAGTGGATGCTGAACCAGGAAATTGGTGAAAGAAGGATGGAGGATCCACATCATGAGGTAGAGGTGAAGAACCATGAACTGTAGGTGAAATGTGTGTATCCTGTGGAACTTGGACCTCAACCTCAGATGGGGGCTGAACATCTTGATCAAGCTGTGGGGACTGAACAGCAGAAGGATGTGCCTCTCCTTCAGGTGCAGCAGGTGGCTCAACAATTAGCCCTCGACAAACTTGAGCACCCTCAATCCGAAAGCCCATAAATTTTTGCAAATGTTTCAAACAATAAATATTATTTTGTGGAATGGATTGAACGTTTTCATTTGCAAAAGAAACACCAAAATGATTGAACACAGCAGTGAGATGAGCAACATATGGCAGTGACCTATGAAGGTCCTTTCTAGTTGTTTTAGACAGAATTTGTATCATGATAGGATGCAGATTGACTTTGATATCTTTCTTCATGCAATACATGACAAACCTTTGAATATCTGTGAGCCTGTCCCTTCCACCACCTTGTGGTGTGATGATTGTAGTGAGAATGTGATGAATTAATCGAAGGACATGTGGAAATGTGTTTGTATTGTACTTAGTGACATAGGTTTGCCTGGAGTCTGTTTGATTATGAAGGAGACCAGTTAGCAAGGTGTATGCTTCATGCAAATCAAATTCAAATTCATGGTAATCTTCCCCTTCATCAGGAATCTTGAAGAGTGTAGAAGCCAGATCAGTTGATAAGAGAATAGAACCCCCTTTCACTTTAGATTGAAAACCCTTTGGTACATCAGTCAAATTCATGTAAAATTCTTGCACCAGCCTAGGATAGAAAGTGTGAAATTCAGAAATAAAGGGCAGCCAGCCTTGAAACTTGAAAAAGTTGATGAAATCAAGAAATGCACTAGCAAAGTCCTCATCTTGCAAATCAACTGCTCGGGGCTTAAGAATGGGTTTTCCTTCAGAGACTATCTTGGAAGGTGGAGCTTCAGAGGGATTAGAAGAACCAGGTGAGGTGGAGGAAGATTCCCCTGATCCTGAGGCACTGGTTTCAGAAGAACTGGAGAGAAGCTTCCTCCGGGGATGACGAGGCACTTTGGGGGATTTGCCACGACCAGAGGATTGCAACCTACCTCACTTGGAGGGAGTTGCAGAGGGTGAATAGGCATCCAGTTGCTGCGTCGGATCAAGGCGACGCTTGCTCCTGCGTTCGGTTGGGGGCTCTTCAATTACAACCCCACGAGCAGTAGCCCTAGACCTCGTGCCCCTCCTTCGTGTCTGCTTGGGAGGCATCGCAGCAAGCAGAGAAGAGAGGAAGATGATGTGGAAGAGGAGGAGATGGCGGGAACAAGAGAGAAATCTCCTGTTTCCTTTGAGATGAAAAAAAAAAGGCGGTGTGTCAACCTGCAAGTGAGGGCATAGAAAAAGGCTTGATGCAAGAGATGAAGAGGTAAGATGAGCCGCTGGTGCTCCTTACCTTAAGCAGTGACTGATAAAAATAATAATAATAAATCTGCCTGGAGAAGCAATAGTGTTGACACAGGAGGGAACTGTGTCGACCTGACCAGTGATGGTGTCAACACATGAAGAGGATTGTGTCGACCTGACTGGGCAAAAAACAGATGATATGATCAAGAAAAACTGGGATGAGGTCTTTATGATAATGAAAGAGGTATGAAATCAACTTGTCAAGGATTTTTAATATACTGAAGAATCCATTTGTCATTTCTTAACAAGAACTCATTATTAATTCAAGGGTTAAGCAATAACATACAAGATATGTTCATTGATTAAAATGAAATACTGAAATGACATTTTTGAATGATATAGGACATTCAATACAGTTAATGGCAATCTTTCATATTCTTCTAATCCAAGGTAATGAAAATTTCTTCTTGAATGAAATCAATTGTGATGAAGTAAAACAGTCTTAATCAATCTGATTTGGAGTAAGGTTGTTTGTTTTGTGACTGAATTTTTGTGGACATTTAAAAAAAAAAATCAAACTTTCAAATGTATTAAATCTTGTTCATATAAGAACTAAGGCTTTTTACACACCATAGTACCTGGTTACGAAAGATTTACTCATTATTCAATTTCAAAGGGGCAAATGATAACCTTTTGACATGAAAATATACGTTTATGAGATGCCAATATCTCCAGTTACTCTGTTATCATCAATATTGTATGATTTTTTTTTTTACTTTATTTTACCCCTTTGAACAGAGATAGCAACAAAAACGTTTCATGACATACATGGTACTTCATTCTTTGTGAAGGTTTGTAGTTTCTCAGCATTAGTGCCATTGCTCTGTTGAAAGAAAGATGGAAAGTGAATGAAAAAAAAAAATCAACCTTCTCCCTCATCAGTTGTAAAAGAGATGTCTAAATTCAATGCACAAGTGATCTTCATGTCTTTAAAGAAATTAGATTACTTTAGGAGTTCAGAATATAATTGAAGATTGACTGTAAAAATGTAATAGATCAGTCAAAAAGCCATTATGTGGTTTCTTTTGATAAGATTAATGAACATCTCATGAATAGGAATTGTATCAACACAATGAATTAATTCTGAGTTTATGTAAGAAAAGAAGTATGAATTCTTTAGCTCCCCCTGAGTTGTTGATTCCAGAAGTCTTTCATTAAGATAAAGAGAATCAAAAGATTTGAATGAAAAAATTAAGATGAGCAGAAATGTTTTTATTAAAGGACAGGGACTCCCCCTCAACAATTGCATACAAGACTCTTGATACTTGGCGGAGACATATACTCACGCATAGTGAAAGTGTCCAGACAAGCCTGACTTGTCTTCTTCAAATCACTATTTGATATACCAAGAATGCCAATGCAATGTGAGTGTGAGGAACTAATTTGCAAGAGTTGAGAGTGTTGTAAATGCAAAAATAGATAGAAGAATGCAAGAAATATTTACAGCATGGAGCAATTACTCCCCCTCAGAATGTGCCCTAACAAAGACACACAACACTCAACCCAATGATGGAGAGGTCAAGAAGAATGTGGACATTTGCATAATCCAAGCTCTCTTCTTAGAGATGAGAAACTGTTGTCTGGAAGAGGTTTAGTGAAAATATCAGCAATTTGATTTTCAGTTTCAATGAAATGAAGTTCAAGAGATTTCTTAGCAACCTCATCCCTTAAGAAATGATGCCTAATATCAATGTGTTTTGTGCGTGAATGCTGAATTGGGTTTTTAGACAAATTAATAGCACTAGTGTTATCACATAAAATGGGAATGCATCCTAACTTATGATTATAGTTTAGGAGCTGGTGTTTCACCCAAAGAATTTGTGTGCCACAACAACCAGCCACAACATACTCAGCCTCCGCAGTGGATAGAGCAACTGAGTGTTGCTTTTTGGAAGCCCAAGAAATCAAGCATCCACCTAGATATAAGCACAAGCCACTAGTACTTTTTCTATCAAGCTTACAACCCGCATAATCAGCATCACAATAAGCAATCAAATCTAATTTACAACCAGCAAGATACCAAATGCCAAGTTCACATGTTCCAACAAGATATTTAAAAATTCTTTTGACAGCTAACATCTGACTTTCTTTAGGATTAGCTTGAAACCTTGCACACAAACACACACTAAATTGAATATCAGGTCTAGAAGTAGTGAGATAAAGTAGAGATCTAATCATACCTCTGTAGGTCTTTGGGTCTACTGACTTACCAAGTGAGTCTTCTTCTAGTTTTACATTTACTGCAATTGGTGTGCTTGAGTGCTTGAGGTTCTAAAAGTCAAACCTTTTTAGGAGTTCTTTGACATACTTTGTTTGACTTATAAAGATCCCTTCACTGGTTTGGTTAACCTGCAATCCCAAAAAGAATTGTAAATCACCCATTAAGCTCATTTCAAATTCAATTTTCATTTGGTTAGCAAATTCAGTGCACAAATCATTATTTGTGGATCCAAAAATTATGTCATCAACATAAATTTGGACAACAATTATTTGTTTACTTACTATTTTTTAAAACAAGGTTTCATCAACATTACCTCGAGTGTATCCCTTATCTAATAAAAATGAACTCAAACGGTCATACCAAGCTCTTGGAGCTTGCTTGAGACCATAAAGAGCCTTATGAAGTTTGAAAACATGATCAGGAAATTTTTCATTTTCAAAGCCTGGAGGTTGTTCTACAAAAACACTTTCTTTGATGTAACCATTTAAAAAGGCACTCTTTACATCCATTTGATAAACTTTGAATTTCAATGAAGATGCAAAGGCAAGAAGTATTCTCACAGCTTCTAGTCTAGCTACAGGGGCATATGACTCTTCAAAATCAATGTCAAACTCTTGATTGTACCCCTTGGCAACTAGTATAGCTTTATTCCTAACAACCTGTCCATTTTCATTCAATTTATTTCTAAATACCCATCTAGTGTCAATAACAGATTGGTCACTAGGTCTAGGTACTAATTCCCACACTTGATTTCTGTCAAATTGATGAAGTTCATCATGCATTGCATTGATCCAATCTTCACTCATTAGAGCTTCATCAATTGACTTGGGTTCAATTTGGGAAATTAGTGCTAGTGGGTCTTCATTTATTACATTCAAAAAAGATGATCTAGTTCTAACTCTATCATACATATTGCCAACTACATTCTCAATTGGATGATCTCTCAAAAATCTGTTTTCAGGAATTACCCTTGAGATGCATTCAAGTCTGGAACAATATTACCTGATCCACTTGTGGTAGGTGAATGGTTGTCTAGACTTTCAAGTGAGTCTTTATTTTCCTCAATGGTTGGAGAAGACTCAACAATGAAATCATCCTCTTCCTTATTTTGATGAGCCCTGCAAGATGTAGAATCATCAGTTGAAAATGAGTTTTCATCAAAGACTATATGTGGAGATTCTTCCACAGTTTTATTTTTGAGAATGTACACTCTAAAAGCTCTAGAGATTTCTGAATAACCAAGGAAGATGGCTTCATGACTTTTGGCATCAAATTTATCAAGATTTTCCTTATTGTTATTATGTACAAAGCATTTGCAACCAAAAACTTTAAAGTAAGATAAAGTTGGCTTTTTTTTTTCAATAGTTCATAGGGGGTTTTTCTAATTTTTGGTCTGACCAATGCTCTATTTAGAATGTGATATGCTATGTTTACAGCTTTAGCCCAGAAGGATTTGGGCAGTTTGCTTTCCAAGAGCATAGATCTAGCCATTTCCACAAGTGTTCTATTCTTCCTTTCCACAACTCCATTTTGTTCTGGAGTTCTTGAAGAAGAGAATTTGTGGAAAATGTTTAGTTCAGCACACAAATCAGAAAAAGTTTTGTTCTCAAATTCACCCCCATGATCAGTTAAAATGGATTTGATTTTATGTGAGAAACCTGTTAAGGTAGAGGTGCAGAAGTTCCTGAATTCTAGACAAGCATCACTCTTGTGGGATAGGAAAATAACCCATGTATATCTAGTAAAATCATCAATGATGACAAAACCATATCTTTTGCCACTAAGACTAAGAATCCTTGTTGGCCCAAAAAGGTCCATATGAAGCAATTCTAGTGGCTTAGATGTGAGTACATCATTGAAGGTTTTAAAAAGATTTTCTGGTTTGTTTTCCTTGAGCACATATCCCACAAAGTTGATTCTCAATGTTTGGAAAATATTCAAGAAGTCCTTTAACTAGATTTAGACTTAAAAGTTTATTTATTGTGTTAAAACTTGCATGACCAAGTCTTTTATGCCATGTCCATGCAACTTCATCTTTATTTGCAACTAAACAAATGTTTTCAGCAAAGTTTTTATCAAGATTGATCATGTAGACATTATTTTCTCTCTTGCCAAAGAATTTTATTTTTTCAGCTAAAGAGTCAATTATTTTGCAAAAATCTAATTCAAACACAACATTGTGACCTTTGTCACACAGTTGGCTTATATTTAACAAATTATAGTTCAAACCATCAACTAACAGAATATTTTTAATTGAATTTGAGGAGGATTTACCAACCATTCCAGATCCAATGATTTTTCCTTTATTTTTACATCCAAATGTGACAGGTTCTCCCTCCTTTTCAATCAGAAATGAGAACTTTGTTTTGTCTCCTGTCATGTGTCGTGAACACCCACTATCAAGAAACCATACATTGGAGTTGGGTGCACGAACTTCCTACAAAAATCAAATCAAAGAAGAGAAGATTTTGGTACCCAAACATTGTTGGGACCATCAGTGTGTTTGAGCAGAGACAATATATCTTTTCTAATCCATATTTGAGTTGTTTTTGGCATTTGATTTGTTTCAGAAGTGATTTCTCTTTTTTCCAGCTTAACATTTCTTTTTGGAATGAAAATACCAGTGTTCTTTCTTTCATGAGCATAGAGGTTATGCAATTGGGCATAATCATTCATGTATGGAAATTCAAACCAAGGATTCTATTGGTATCTTGGGAATTTTGGATAAAAGAATTGTGAATGGTACCAATAAGGATTATGATACCATTGATTCCAAGAGTTGATCCAATCAGATTGATGTGTTGCCTTGGATCTCCAAGAATTATCATGAAAGTTTTCTTTTGTGTTTTGATTATTTTTCAAATTTTTGTTTGATTTTTTGTTTGACTGATTGTTGATTTTCAGAGTTGGATAGGTTGACCTGTGTTGGACTGGTGTCGACCTATTTTGTTTCTTTTGGTTAGAGACATTCTGTTTGTTCTAATTCTTGAAAATTTCAGATGTGTTATTTGACACTTGTTTATTGTTGTTTTCTGGACTAGCACTTTTAACAAATTTTATGAAGGGAGTTTTTGAAGATTTTTCTTTCTTTTCACCAGTTTTATTCTTCAAGAATTTTTGTGTGGAGAATCCTAGTCCATGTTTCTCAGATCTCATTCTTGCTCCTAACAATGCATCAAGATTTTCTTTTCCTTTAGTGAAGGTTTCAATTACTTGTTCCTTTTCTTCCAATAAATTCTTAAGTTTCTGGATTTCATAAATATCTTATTGCTTTTCCATTTGTTGCAATTCCATATTTTCATAAAGTTTCTCAAAGTCATTATTGGCCTTTTGAGATGCAATTTTCAGTTCATCAATTTCGTTCAAAAGTTCTTCCTTTTCTTCATTGAGATCATATACTTCATTTTCAAGTTCAGAAATTCTTCTATTCAATGAAGTATCATGCATGGCATTTTCAAATTTCTTTTTCAAATGTTTGTTTTCCTTTCTTATTTCAGAAAACGTTTCAACCAACTTAGCATATGCATCTTGCCAATCTTCAATAGTGTATTGTTCAAAGGAATTACCTACCTTTCCATCACTGTTGTTTGCCATAAAACATAGCTCCTCATTCCCTGAACTTGAGGACTTTTCTTCTTCATCCTCACTTTGGTCTTCATCTGACCAAGTTGCTGCCATAGCTTTAGGCTCCTTCAATTTGTTGTTCTTTTTGTACTTGTCCTTTTTATTTTCAGGACATTCCCCTTTCATATGTCCTGCCTTGTTGCACCTGTAGCAAATAATAATCTCATCAGTTTTTTTGATTTCTACTGGAATTGACATTTGAAGCAGAAGAAATATTCCTTTTTCTAGAAGAGAATTTCTTCTTTCCAGTAAATTTCCCTTTTCTTGATTTTAAAATTTTTCTAAATTGCCTATTCATGAGGGCAATTTCATCCTCATTGGACTCAGACTCTTCAGAACTTGATTTTTCTTGACTTTTCTCTTTGTTACTTGATGAGGCTTTAAGTGCTACTGGTTTGGCTTTAAGCATATGTTCTTCACTTCTTTTCAAACTTATTTCATATGTCATTAAAGATCTTATAGGTTCATTCAAAGAGATTTTGGACAAATCCTTAGAATCTTCAATCACAGTGGCCTTAGTATGCTAGATAGGTGATAGAGAGCACAAAATCTTTCTTACCAAATCAACATTAGTGTACTCTTTACCTAGTGCCTTTAGTCCATTGACAATTGTCATAAACCTAGCAAACATTTCAGAAATTGATTCATCAGATTTCATCATAAACAATTCATATTCAGAAACAAGTATGTTTGCTTTGGTTTCCCGAACTTGAGATGTTCCCTCATACATTAATTCAAGTTTATCCCACATCTCTTTAGCAGATTTACACATGGATATTCTTGAATATTCTTTAGGGTGGACTGCACACTGAAGCATGTTCATGGAACTATAGTTAAGAGTGGCCCTCCTAATCTGTTCTCTAGTCCAATTCTCTTCATCTCCTTGATTTTCATAAGGACCCACTTCAACTACCTTCCAAATTTCATAGTTTTGAGCCCTAAGAAAAACTTGCATACAATTTTTCCAATAAGAGTAATCAGACCCATTGAAAAATGGTGGCCTATTAATGGAATGACCTTCAGCAACAAAACCTCGAGAATCCATTAAGTAAGAAGAAAAGCAGTAACAAAACAATCAACCAAATCAAGCAAGTGTCACACAAAGATCAGACAAAAACACTCAAATTGGATCAGAACAATTGTGAACCTGCTCTGATACCAATTGTAGGATCGAGTGATTAGGTGAAATAGATCTAGAAGGGGGGGTTGAATAGATCTGTTGCCAATTCTTGCGGAAGCTTAAGAAAATTAAAACTACTTTGACTCAGAGATCTAATCACAAAAACAATTTTCAGATCTGAAGTGTGAGTGTGTAAGTGGAGGTGTGAGACAATTAGGCAATTAGTGTGAAACCGCAATCCTATGCAATCATCTAGCACAGATCCCTACGTCCACCCCTCACACAGTGAGGACACTCTACTCAAAATTTGAGTACAACTCACACTGGAGCACGACAACTCCAACACACTTGAGTTAGACAACTCACACACAAATTCCAGAGCACAACCGCTCCAGAAACTGAGCACACCTACTCAAACACACACTGAGTGTTCAACTCACCAAAACTGAGCTCAATGGCTCACAAAACACAAGCTAGATCAAGACCAACATAAATTAGATCCTCTAGCAATGATCTGATCCAAGGCAAATTCATTCACAGAAACTTGAGCAACACTTCATGCACAAATCTCATGGATGAATCAGAAGAACAACTTCAGAATTGTAAGAAATAGATACAGTATTTGTGTTCTTCGATGAAGATTCCTTGCAGAAGGTTGAATTGAAGAGATCTGGTGATGCTTTCAATCACTTGGCGATGCTCTACTTCAATTGCCTCTTCTGCTGGATATGCTCTCTTGAGAAGTGCTTCAACTTCTTCTTCAGAGCTCTCCTTCACTCCCTCGCGCTTTCCAAGGAAGTAGATGGATCACCACAGCAACGAGAAGAGCAGGAGCGAGGGATTCCTCCTTTTTCCACCAAAAGCTTTTCGCTGGAATCTTCTGGAGGTCTCCTTGGTCTTGGGGGCCAACAATTGGGGGGTATATATAGCCCCATAAGTCCAATTGTACCCTTGGGGTGCGTGGGCACACGATCCAAGGCAACTTCCCTTGAACCCCAAGCAGCCACGTGTCCAGAGGAATCAGATATTGAAACTTCAACCGGAGTGTGTCGACACTGCCACTGAGTGTGTCGACACCCTGTCCCAGGCAGGCAAAATGATCTCCTAGAAGCTGGGACTAGTGTCGACACCACCATTGAGTGTGTCGACACAACTATCTTTAAAGATAGCTTCTGGGACAGTGATCCAGTGTCGACACCACCAAAGGATGTGTGGACACCATCATGACAAAAACTGTATAGCCCTAAAAATTTAACACATAAGCCATTAGCACAAGGCATTATCATCAAAGTATGAAATGTAAAATGTTCAAGACATGTTGTTTGAGCATTATTATTATATAAATGAGGCATGTACCATGTTCAACCCAACAAGCACAAAATCACAAAGTGTCATCATCAAAACTAGAGAGAGAGGGATACTAAAACCACACTCAACCCAACAGATACTACTCCATCTCTCCCTCCTGTCGACAAGCCGCGCTAAGAGCCTCATCGAGGGTACGATGGTCAAATGCCACCAACCTCGTCCTTAGTGATGGCCTCAGACCCATCACGAACTTCTTCGCCTTCTGGCGCTCATCAGCAGCGATATGACGGACATATTTTGATAGCTCGGCAAACCTGGCCTCGTACTCCAGTACGGTCATGGAGCCCTGATTCAAGGAGAGAAACTCCTGCTCCATCTTGTCCTGAATGTGCTCCGGAACAAACTTGGCCCGAAAGAGTCTCACGAACTCGTCCCAAAACACCTCTACAGCACCGCCCCCGAATCGGGTACGTAGCAACGAGGACCACCGCACATCGGCTCGTTCTTGCCAAAACATTCCATAAGGACCAATCCAGATAATCTAGTCTTAAAGAAATAAATACATAAATAATTTACACACACCTGTAGCATATAGGTGGCTAGCGTGACCCTATCGTCGTCAGCACACCTAATAGCTCGGAAGATCTTCTGAATCTCCCTCATCCAACTCTCTTCCAATAGCGGATTGCTCTCCCCCTTAAAAGAGGGTGGCGACATCCTCTTGAACCGTTCCATGATGGAGGGTCCACCATGATCCTGAGCTTGGGGAACTGGCGCCTGAGCCTGCTACAGAAACCAACATAAGCCACACATATACAATATAACAATATAACAAACATGCAAGTAAATAGATCAGACTACTCTATTTACTATTCTAACCTGAGCCTCCAGCTGAGCCTGGAGTGCAGCCTGAGTATGGGCCTGCGTCTGCATAGCCTGAACTAGACCTTGCATGAACACTCCATAGTCCATTGGTGGCGGTGGAGGAAGCACAAGACCTTGGGGTGCTGGGGCCTGCTGCTCACCCTGGTCCTCACGCTCACGCCTAGGCTCAACTCTCTCCTCTCTCCTCAGGTCAACCTCGCGAGCAGGAACACCACCACGCCTACCACGCGAAGCCATATCCTGCAAAACAGGTTAATCCCAATTAGGAACTAAACTATCTAATTCCTAACTATGTGGACAATGTATAGAGACTTAGCATATAATGAAGATGATGGTATATGCATATTTATGTACAATCTCAACCTGTTGCTCTGATACCAATCTCTGTAATGACCCTCTTTATATCAGTACGGTTATACCAACCCACATCGATATAGAAAGCGTCACCACAGTGGGACATTTACCCAACACACTCAATAGGCTGAGACGTACACAAATATGAACACATAACAGCGGAATAAAGAACTGAATGTAAATTTATTATTCCATCATCCACATTTATCCACAGTCTATATAGTACAAGAAAGAACTAAAGTTCCCATAACTGAAATTTAAATCAAATACATTGTCCACAACTTAATACATGATGCCCTTTATTACATACTTATGAAAAAAAGTACAAAAGTACAATTCTCCACGAAGGTCTCCTACTCACGCTCCGAGTCACTCCTGACTATCTCCTCAGAAGAGGTAGGAATATCTGCATCTATACGTCGAAGCAAGAGTGAGTCTAAAAGACTCGACAAGCAAAACCATGCACATTGCATATACATACATCATATAAACATTTTACTTTTAAACAAAACCATCAGTACATGTATCATGGTTTAAGCATTCTTCTAAAAACCTAAACATGATATTTCTACAATCTTATGGTACAGGTTACATGCTTTATATTTCTTTTCACAATAAAATAAACATATCGCCTACTTTCTATACATTCTTTAACATGCTAATTCAAGTCACGTTTTATTATATTTGTCTTTTAATACAATGGCATGTTAAGCATGGAAATTACACGTAAGGAAAGAGATATTCCTAGCATGGATTCTATGAACAATCGCACATTCATAACACATTTATAAACATGAATAGCTTGCTGTTTTGGCATGGATATAACACATTCATAAAAAGATTCACATGCTCTCATGTTACTTTCACATATTCACAAGATAACTTACACATTCACATTTCACATACTCATACTCATATTTTTCTCATTTAAATGCCGTGACACATAGTCCAAACCACCTCTAGAAGGACACACACTTATCTCATTCACACACATATCCATCACCTAGGCAATATAGTGATAGACCTTAGTTACCGCGTAGAACCGAGAGAAGCACTCTCCACCCTAACCAGTGCTACTTGTCCACCTCCAGGATTTTAATCCCAATGCCCATGGGACATCACACACATATGAACCTTCCCATAGGGACTTTACTACGGTACAGTTCCTCAGCCCTCTATGGTAGCAGTGTCACCCATGGCACATTTACACAATTTTTTTTTCATTTATAAACACACGCACTTTTGTATACCGTTTAACACATTAACTCCATATTTACATACATGTACATGGTTCAGGTTACCTGACATGGTACTACTATTTACAGAGTTAAACAGTTACAATTTAATCATAAATCCTATTGTAATTATCTAATTTATCACTAATTACTCTAAACATGCTTTAACTAGTTATTTCAACATATAATAATCAAATCAGTACCTACTCTTGTCCAATTCACATGACAATTTAACTACAGACTGTTTAGAGGTTATGCATCATGCATACCTAATTTCACATTTTTCAGAGTCATACACAATTTATGATAAATAAAACATGCATTCTTCCTAATTTATGAAGTCATCAATTAAGCATGATACACAGTGCCATATACATATTTATCTATTCTAAAATTCGTGACCAATAGTCATGATATTACATGCAATTTTTGACAATTTATTTTACAACATACAATTTATTAGAGATTTAAAATTAATAATGCATGCTCACTGATTTACAGTTTAGAAAATATAACTATTTACACAGATATCAGAAACTTTCCAAACTCTCATGGCATGAACTAATACCCATAAACATTGTACATAAATTCTCTAACACCCAAATTCCATAAGGATCACACAATCAGTAACTTTTAAGGTTGGAAAAACCTGTCTGACATACATTTCAGAAATTTTAATAAATAGAATATTCAATGAAAATTCCACAAAATTTCACATCATCCACTCGAAGTATTACATAGCATATAAAATTTACAGTATATCCTCATGCGCAGAAATCTGATAAAAAAATTATAAAGGGGCAAACAACACACTGTTCTTGCTTGAAGAACTCGGCAGCAAGGGTGTGGCCTCTTACCTGGTTGACGGCAACATAGGTGGCCGCTAACCTCAGATCTTAATGTCAGCAAAGCTTGCCATTAAGTTCCTATCTGTGCAAAACACAGACTGAACACCAAAAATCTGATGGAAAGGGGGTTCCAGGACACGATTAAAATCCGTAAAATTTCCTAGGACCTACTAGACGCATGTATGAACAACGGGAATGGTTCACTTGCCTTCAGAAAATCTACAAATAGAGATTTGGGTCGAGGAAGCTCTCCTCGGCCCATGCCAAGAAGCCTCCAAAATCTCCTCGATCTGGGTTCTGTGTTGATCTTTGCTGCACACCGGAGTCGGGGAAACCTTCTTTGTTGTTCAGAATCCCTCCCAGTCGTGGTAGAATGCCGGAAGAAGCCTCAAATCGTCGGATCAAAGAGTTCAAAGATTGGGTTTCACACAGAAGGGTTCTAGGGTTTTGACAACAGCCAAAATGGTTGATCCGACTGCAAAAGGATGGTTTTTATAGAACCTCGGAGTCTTGGGTATGCGTAGGCAGAGAGGGATGACCGTTGGGGACGGTTTCCTAAACAAGGGCTGATAAAATCGCGGGCATTTTCGGATCTGAAGCGCAACCAGATCTGTGTTTTAGACGTCAACGTCAATGGCTACCTATATGAGGTTGGCATCCATCGATATGGCCGCTGACCTATACTCAATGACATTTCGGCCATAACTTAAAAATGCATAAAACTATATATATATACATAAAACTATATTTACATAATGCAAATACATGTAATATACAAGGTATACATTAGAAAATGAATACCATTCATATAATGTAAATGAATAATATATATATTACAGATATACATATTTATATATTTACAGCAATACATCAAATAGTTTATTTATATACACATACATATATCTACACATACAAACATCCATTTCTCACTCAATCAAACTCCTATATAAGAGAGAAAAATTCTAGGGCCTTACAACAAGCCTCTGCCTCATAAGCTGAATCTTATCTGAAGTCTCCTGCACCAACTCCGGACCAACTAACTGTCTATCCCCTGTCTCCTCCCAACACAAAGGAGATCTACATGGCCGCCCATACAAAGCCTCAAACAGAGCCATGCCAATGCTCTCATGAAAACTGTTGTTGTAGGCGAACTCCACAAGAGGTAGATGACGCTCCCAATCACCCTTCCTATCAAGCACGCATGCTCTCAACATATCCCCGAGTGTCTGGATTGTCCTTTCGGACTGGCCATCTGCCTAGGGATGGAACGCCGAACTAAGCTTCAGCTGGGAACCCAAAGCATCTTGAAGACCTTGCCACAGCCTCGAAGTAAACCTCTGGTCTCGATTAGAAATAATGGACTTTGGCACACCATGCAACCTCACAATGCTGCCGACATAAAGACTAGACAAACTCTCCACAGACTGCTTCTTCTTCATAGGCAAGAAATGTGCCGTCTTGGAGAAACGATCTACAATCACCCAAATCGAGTCATTGCCCTTAGTTGATCTGGGCAAACCCATCACAAAATCCATAGTGATTGCTTCCCACTTCCATACGGGTATCTCCATCTTCTGCATAAGGCTCGATGGTCGCTGATGCTTGGCCTTAACCTGTTGGTACACTAGACTTCTGGACACAAAGTCGGCCACATCCTTCTGTTGAGCAACTACCCTAAGGAATTTAAGATTTTCTTAAATTAATATATATGTTGTTTTGCTATGACAAAAATCTTGAAATAGACCTTTTACAAAGCAAATATATTAGTTATATATCACAAAAATCATACAGATATATTACAGGACTATACCTCCATCTCAGAAATTTTTCTAAGTCCACAGCTCTCTCTATGTCCTACTGAATTCGGCTGTTAACTTCGACTCCCTCAGAAACGAAGTCAAATAACCTTGAATATTGTCCACAACTTTATATATAATTCGACTGATGACTCCGACTGTTACAGTCGAATGCCTTTCAAAGTTCAAAGCATGATTCGACTGTCATATTTGACTGTCATCTTCGACTACCACAGATATATATAATTCGACTGATGACTCTGATTGCTACAATCGAATGCCTTACAAAATTCAATACCTGATTCGACTGTCGTCTTCGACTGATACAGTCGAATGCTTCAGAATTTGATCTTCATGGTATCCGACTGCTGAAGTCGAATCACCTTTACTTTTTCAATCGAATTGCCTTATTCTCTCTGGTTGAATCATAGTTATTTATTGAATCGAATCGCATGTTATGGATTTATCTTCACTGCTAATTCTGTACTTAACTCTCTTCTAAAAAGGATTAACACTAAGTGTAAGATTACTTCTTAATCTTCTCATACAACCTCTTAATAAACCTTCAATATTTTATCAGTCCATCAAAACTGTCATTATCCTATTATTTTATTATTTTATTCTCTGTCAGGATAAGTCATATTAGTCTTAAAATATTCATCTAAATCCTGCGCATGACATTTCTGATATATTTTAAGAAATAATCCTTGAATTGTTCAATGCCTTTGCTCCGGATTTTGTTGGATTCATTAGACACTATGCATTTATGAATTCTCAGGCGCATGGCATCTGACAGTACTCACCTACCACTGACAGATCCATACTTTGCCTTTTTAGCATATCTGTATGTCTACTTTTCCTTTCTAAAAGCTTGTGCATACGAGGTTTCCATACCTTTGTCTGTACTTATCTGACTTACCTACCTCATAGGTATGGAGTTCTCTTTTCTTTCTGTCTTGTGTTTGTAACAGGCATTTATTGGAGCACATTTTTTTTTAGCATGACTCCTTTACAGTCTATTTGATATGAGCTTATCTTCTAGCTGTGAACGACTACACCTCCTCTGAAGACTTTGGAAAGATGCAAAACTGAAAGACTTCTGGACAATAAGCTCATCAAGATCCAAAGGAAACTAGAGCTTTCTCCAAATGGTCAAATTGCAAACGGTCACAAACTCCAGCGGCTATCTTCTAAACGACTATATTCTGAAGTGTATAAAAGGAGCTCAAGTTTGAAGAAGGAATACACACATATAACACATGAAGAGAGCATACAAGCTTCATTCGAATTCCTTCAAGTCTCACAAGCCCTTCTGAAAGCTAAAGTCTGAGAGCTTTTTCTTCCTTAGAAGACTTTCTCTGAAGCTCTCCTAGTAGTGTTGGGTGGCAATTGTAATTGCTTACTTTATTTAGTCCACCCTTGTATTTCAGATAGGATTTGTATCTCATCTCTGATCCATTGAATCCTTTTGAAGTCTGTGTTTGTGCTCAGTTCTGAGACAAACACACAAGTCATTTTATTTTCTCTTGTGTATTTTCTGCAGAAGTCTGTTTCTGCATTGCCCCTCCTGTGTAGGGAAGGCCTTTATAAAAGGCAGTTGTTGTACCCCTGATTAGGGAAGACTTGCTAAGGGAGCAAGTGGGTTTGTAATTCCTCTCAAGGGTGAGAGAAGGCCAATTCATTGGCAGATAGTGAAAATCTCAAGTGGTTGGCTTAAGGACTGGATGTAGGACTTCCATGTGGGAAGGACCGAACAGGATAAACTCTTGTGCATTTATGTGTGACTGTTTTTCCACCATGTTCACACTTGAATCACACACCACACACTAAGTACTAACTCATCTATTTAGTGTTGTGCATTTCAGAAGAAAATTTTAAGAGTTAAGAAGTCCTATTCACCCCTCGTCTAGGACATCTAGTTTGCCATTTCGATCCAACACCTTCTTCATGCCAGACCACCAGAAAGATCTCTTCAAAACCTAGTACATCTTAGTGTTGCCTAGATGAATGGAAAATCTCAACCTATGAGCTTCTGCAAGAACATGCTCACAGACATCTACAACATCAGGGACACAAACTCGGTGCTGAAATCTAATGACACCATCCTCATCTCGAGCAATGCCTGCCTTGCCCACCAACTCTTGAATTCTAGGATCAGCTCTCTGCTGCTCGATCACCTCATCCAAAACCGTAGACCGGATAGACAATTGAGCCACGAAAGCCTGACATAACTGCGGCTCCAACTCAGTCATCACACATGCTGCATCCTCAAGCATCTTCTAATCCTGCCTAAGAAAAGACCTCTTCCTACTGAGAGCATCCGCCACGAAATTTGCCTTCCCTGGATGATACTGAAGCTCGAAGTCATAGCCCTTGATAAACTCAATCCACCGTCTCTACCGCAGTTCAACTCCTTCTGAGAAAAGAGATACCTCAAGCTTTTGTGGTCAGTGAACACCTCGAACTTGACACCATAAAGATAGTATCTCCAGATCTTCAGTGCATGAATCACTGCCGCAAGCTCCAAATCATGGGTCGGATAGTTACACTCATACTCCTTTAAGCATATGCAACTACCTTACCATGCTGCATCAACACACAGCCAAGACCTATCTGAGAAGTATCAGAGTAGATGGAAAAAACCCTCTACACCACTAGGCAAGATCAACACCAATGCATATGTAAGCCTCTCCTTCAGCAACTAGAAACTACTCTCACAATCATCAGACCACACAAACTTCACACCCTTCCTGGTTAGCTTAGTCAAAGGTGAGGCGATTGATGCAAAACCTTCAATGAATCGCCTGTAATAGCCTGCTAACCCAAGGAAACTCTGAATCTCCGATGGGGTCCTTGGAATCTCCCAATATAACACTACCTGGACCTTCGCTGGATCAACTGCAACTCCAGCGCCTGAGATAACATGCCCAAGGAAATGAACCTCGCGCATCCTGAACTTTGCATACAACTTGTGCTCTCGGAGAACCTCCAGAACAACCCTCAAATGCTCACGATGTGTAGCCTCATCAGGGGAATAGACTAACACATCGTCAATGAACACCACAACAAATCTATCCAGATACGGTCTAAACACCCTATTTATGACATCCATGAACACTACAGGGTCGTTGGTTAGACCAAATGGAAGCACAAGAAACTCATAGTGTCAATAACGAGTCCTAAAAGTAGTCTTGGACACATCTTCACCCTTAATCCTCAACTGATGATAGCCGGACTGTAGATCAATTTTAGAGAACACCGATGCATTCTGCAGCTGGTCAAACAAATCATCAATCCGTAGCAAGGGATACCTGTTCTTTACTGTCACCTGGTTGAGCTTCCTGTAATCAATGCACAGCCTGAGGGAGCTGTCCTTCTTCTTCACAAACAATACAGGTGCGCCCCATGCTGACACACTAGGGCGAATAAATCCCTTATCCAGCAAATCCTGCAACTACTTCCTCAGCTCAGTTAACTCCGCAGGTGCCATCTGATATGGAGCCTTAGAGATAGGAGAGGTGCCTGGAAGCAAATCTATAGTGAACTCTATCTCCCTAGCCGGTGGCAATCCAGACAAATCATCAGGAAATACATCTAGAAACTCCTGCACTACCTCAATCTCCTCAAGGGTCGGTGACTGATCAGCCTTAGGGACTAAGACCACACTGGCCAGAAAAGCATCACAACCCTTGTTCACCATCCTCATCGCCTTCATAGTAGAGATCACAAATCTTCCAACTAAGTTCCTTGGCAATGGATGTGAGAACTCATCCTCACCAGGAATACGGAAAGTAATCTTCTTCACTCTACAATCCACCAAGGCATAGTGCTCCTCAAGCCAATCCAGACCAAGAATAGCATCATAGTCCTTCATCTTAAGCAAATAGAAGCACCCAAACAAACCTCGGTCCTCAATGCACATAGAGAAAGACGGAATACACTTCCGGGTCGATACCGTACCTGCCGGTGTGTGCACAGACAAAGGGACTTCTAACTCCTTTGCCTCTACTCCAGACTCTACTGCTAACTGCTTGGCAAACCGCTTGGAAACAAACGAGTGTGTGGCACCCGTATCAAACAACACCCAAGCATGCACACCCATGACTAAAACTGTACCTTCCATGACGTTCTCGGCCTGTTCCGCATCCTATCGTGCTAGTGCAAACACTCGAGCACACCCTGCTGAAGTCTAGGGCAATCCCAGATCTGGTGCTTGGTACTGCCGCACTTGAGACACTTCCCTGCCAACTTCCAACACTCGGTGCCTCCGTGTGCTCTACCACAATGGGAACACGTCTTCTTGTCGCTGGGCTTGAAACTGGGGGACTGCGGTGCAACTGCCTGCTGACTCGACGCCGCTAGACACTGCGGTGACTGGTACACGACCTTCTTCCTGTCCTACCTCTGGAAAGGTGGCACGGACCCCTTCTGAGCTGACCTCTTCTCCTCTAGGTACTGGTCCATCTTGCTCTCTTGTCTGCACGCTGCGCTGAGAGCCTCGTCTAGAGTGCGGTGGTCAAACGCCACGAGCCTCGACCTTAGTGATGGCTTAAGCCCCATTACAAACTTCTTTGCTTTCATGCGCTCATCAGCAACTATATGGGGAGCATATTTAGATAGCTCGGCAAACCTGGCCTCATACTCCAGAACCGTCATGGAGCCCTGAGTAAGAGAAAGAAACTCCTGCACCATCTTGTTGCAGATGTGCTCGGGGATAAACTTGGCCCGAAAAAATCTCGTGAACTCAGCCCAAGTCACCTCTATGGCACCATCCTCATACCTGGTGCGAAGTACAGAGGCCCACCAAACATCGGCTCTCTTTTGCAAAACACAACCCTTAAGCACAAATCTAAACAAAATCCTAACTTAACACAAGTATATAAACTTTAAGTACCTGAAGCATGTAGGTGGCCAAGCTAACTTTATCTTCCTCAGCACACCTAATGGCTCGGAAGATCTTCTCCACCTCCCTCATCCAGCTCTCTGCTAATAGTGGATGACTCTCCCCCTTAAAAGAAGGCGGAGCCATCCTCTAGAACAACTCCATGATGGAAGGACCACTATGGCCATGCTTCTGAGGAACTGGAGCTGGAGCCTGGGCCTGAGCCTGCATTGCCGCCTGAGTTTGCGCCTGGGTCTGCATTGCCTGAACTAGGCCTTGCATGAACACTCTGTAGTCCACAAGTGGTGATGGTGGAAGTACTGTGGGACCGTGGGGTGCTGGGGCCTACTGCTCACCCCTGTCCTCACGCCTCTACTCATCCTCCCTAGCCTGAGCACCATGCCTACCACGGCTCGCCATAGCCTGTAAAACAATTTAATCTAGTTAGAATCTAAGTTATTTAGTCCTAACCATTTTCTTATCTATCTTTAATCCATTATTAGATATTTTTCTACATATATGGACAATATTCTATAAAGACTTTGCAATATTGTAAAGATGATGGCATATTCATGTACTATCTCAAACTTGGGCTCTGATACCAATCTCTGTAACGACCCTCTTATACTGGTACGATTATACCAATCCACGTCGGTACAAAGGGCGCCGTCACAGTAGGACATTTACCCAACACTACACAATAGGCTGAGATGTACATAAATAAACAAGAAAGTACAGCGGAAATAAAAGAGATCTTATTCCATCATCATTCACATAATTCCACAGTCTATAAAGTGAAAGTAAAAAAACAAATGTCCACATTAATACATGTCCAAATGAAATACATTGTTCATAACATCGTTTACGTATTATGAAAAGAAAGTAAATATGTAACTATCTCCACAAGCAGCTACTCCTCTCGCTCGGAGTCGCTCCTCACTACGTCCTCCTCAAATACGGGGACTCCTGTCTCACCTGTATGTCAAAGCAAGTATGAGTCTTCCAAAAGAAAAACTCAGCAAGCAATCTAAAGATAACATCCTTACACATATCACATACACATACTAATCTAATTAACAATAAAGGAAACACATGGCACATGCTTCATATTAATTAAGCAATACATAAGAACAATCTATGACATGCTTTCTATACATAATGAATAACATGATTCATGGTTTCAAATTATATTCATATCATTTCACAATTATACACAATTTAATCATGGAAATATGCACATGGTAAATAACAACCTAGCATGATATCTAATCATTTTCACATGCATTTATAACACTTATTCACATCCTAAACTTGTTGTTTTAATATAAAATTATCACATTCACATGGTATCACATCTCTTCACATGCTAACACATTCACATGCTCATATTTCACATTTGAACATTTTCATATTTATACACTTAATTTGCCGTGACACATAGTCCGAACCACCATAAAGAAGGACACACATTCACATAATCACATACACATCACCTAGGCAACACAGTGACGAATCTTGGTTAACTGTGCAGAACCGGAAGAAGCCCTCTCCACCCTAACCAGTGGTACGTGTCCACCTCTAGGATTTCATCCTAATGCCCATAGGATATCACATACACATTGAGCCTTCCTATAGGGACTTTACTACAGTACGGCTCCACAGCCTTCTATGGTAGCAGTGTCAATTTCGAAACACTTTACACATTAACACTTTATCACATGGTTTACATTATTCACATGCACTATTTAACTAATTCTCATGCACTTTAACATATATTCATGGATCAGTTTACAGAACTCAGAAAGACTGATTCACAGTGGCAAATTGTCATAATTACATCTAAACATGCTGCTAATTACTTTAATTTACATGATTTGACTCATATATACTTGATCATGGTTTAATACCCTCTTAAAAGCAAACAGTACATACTGACATTACAACAATACCAAACATTTATCACAAACTCTATACATAAATTTTCAGATTTTTTGCAGCTGTAAAACTGATTTTAACAAATTAAACAGATTTCGTATAGATTTATCAAGAAATTCACTTTAACATAACATACAGTAAAATAGTCGGTGTTAACAGCTCTAAAACCTGAAAACAGTAACCCTAATATCATGGAAATTTTTTGAAACCCTAATATGCAACGAATCCATTTATTCAGAATTAAACATGGTCACATCATGCTTATTGTCTAATTACAAAACTTATACTAAATAATGTCATGCTCCGAAATTTTTCAGAAATTTATGATATGACCTACAGACCATACCTATCCAACCATAAATTTTATAATATATATAAACAACCATAAGTCCAAAAATCACAGCACATAGATAAATTCACATTCCTAAAAAAAAAAAAAAAAAAAACCTTAAGAACTTGGCGGCAAGGGCCTTGCCGCCAACATGGGTTAATGGCACACGATGTTGCTGCCAACTCAGGGTCTTGGCAGCAACAAGCTTGCCATCAAGTTCCTGTCTGCTGAAAGTGCAGACTGCATGCAAATAACTTGGAGAATTGGGGGTTCTAGGACACGAATAAAATCCAGAAAAATATCCTAGGACCTAAAGGACATGTCTAGGGATGAGATCCCTCAATTACTTGCCTGTGAAAAAAAAACCAAGAAGATCTAATTTCATTGGTGAAGCCCTCCTCGGTCAAGCCAAGAAGGTGCAGAAAACTCCTCCCAAATCCGATTTTCCTGCCGATGTAGATTGATCTCCGGAGTCGGGGAAGCCTCATCAATGCAAGGGGCACCTCCCAATCGATGCAGATCGCCGGAAGAAGCCCACACACGCCAGATCAAGCTTGCAAAAGTTCAGTTTTTCCCTCAAGAAACCCTAGGTTTTCCTTTGAGCGAAAAGACCTAATCTCGTTGGAAACTGGTGGTTTTATAAGGCTAATGGGTTGAGGTACGCATTACATTAGGTTTCCTACCGTTGGAGGTGGGTTTCCTAATCAAGAACTGCAAGAAACGCAGCCATTTTCAGATCTGAAATCGCAACACAACTGGAGAAGTAAACGACCAATTTGCTGCCGTTAACTGGAAGTCAGCGTCCATCGATTTGGACGTCAACATGAAGTCAACGGCACACTGGTTTCCGTCAACATGTCCTTAACGTCAAGAGATGCTGACGTTAACTGGGATTTCGGGCAGATAACAGAAATATCTATAACATACATACACCATATAAATACATATAATAAGCACTGCATTATTTAAATACAATATGTATAGAATTAAATAAATACTATATGTATAGAATTAAACATATATATATGCACATAAGTAAATAAATAATTATAATATGCAACAAATCAAATAAGTATAATATGACAAAATTCAAGGGCCTTACAAACAAAGTCACAGTTGTGTCGACACTAGTTGTTAGTCAGGTTGACACAAAGTGTCCTCCCATTAAGTTGGAACTGAAATTTAGTCAGTTGCGTCGACACACATGAAAACTTGTGTTGACACACATTGCGTGAAAACTCAGAAATGTAAAGGGTATGATTTCCAAATGGTGTGATTTATCTCTAAAGACTTTTGGGAGACTCTATTATTATCAAAATACCATTTCATCTAAGTGGCTATAAGTGAATGATATGCGGAATTATCTTAAACAGTAATCTAGAAGGGGGGTTGAATAGATTACTACCAATTAGAAACACTATGGCCTTCTTTTTAATCCAACACTAACTTATCAAAAACTTAAACAGATTTATATAGAATTTGAACTCTAATGTGTGTGTTGATTGTGAGTAGAACAAATGACAATCTATCTAGCGTGTGAGTAATCAACGTGCCTACCAAACATCTACCGTGAAATGTTCAAACCACAGGACACGAAGATTTAAGGTGGTTCGGAGTACAGAACTTGTGTATCCTACGTCCACCGTAAACACACACACGCAGAAGAGCTGCTTATGAGCAAGTTCAACTCTACAACACACACACCCACGTTATCTGATGCAAACACGCAATCAGGAGAACAAACCACACGTGGATCAAGCACAAGGAACGCTTGAACCACTACCAGACACACAAAGATGCGAAAAGTAGAAGAAGAGAAGAGTTCTAAGTTTTAGAAACAAATCTAGATGAAGAACTCTTCTTGGTGATTGTCCAGAAGAATTCCAAGCTTCGTGTAGATGATGCCCAGTAGATGGAGAAGCTTGAATTGTGGACGAACTGGCTTCAACTCTGCTCGTGAGATGAATCTTCCACGAACAGGATGGAGGATTGAAGCAGAGCAGCAAGGAGAAGCTTTCTCTTGGGTTTTGCTTAGGGTTTTGGTATGGTGGCTTCTTGCTGCGAAAATACCTCCATATGATCTATATATATGGATGTCCAAGTATAGAGAGACGTGCTAAAAGGAAACACCCTAATATAGAACATATCCATATCTCGTATCTGACTTTTCTCTTCATCTGTCGACAGGCACTTTATAGCTGTCGACAGCTACTGCACACTTTTGGTTTCCAGAACCATGATGTTGCTGGAAGTCCTAAGCTGTCGACAGGAGATTTGCTGGCTGTCGACAGGCAGCATGTATCTGTCGACAAGTACATTGTATTTGTCGACAACTACTGCTCCAATTGAGCTTCCAGTAGCTTGTATGTTCTGGACAAGTCTATCTGTCGACAGGTACATTCCTGGTTGTCGACAGGAAGTCACATGAAGTGCATTTCTTGTTCTTTTTCACTTGGATCTTGTTGCTTGACTTGTATGCATTCACACCTACATTGAGAAACATTCTAAGTGAGATAAAATGAATGCATAGGTGATCAATAAAAGCATGTTATCACATGATTGTGTCTTTGTCATGTTCATCATGTTTCAACCATTCATACAACATCAATTATGTCACTCATCATCAAAAACATTTAAGCACATGTCATCATACACATTGTAACCGAACATTCTCCCCCTTTTTGATGATGACAAAATTAGCAATTTATACAATTGATGTTTCTCCCCCTTTTGACAACATTCAAAAAAATAGATCATGCACACATGGACAAGAATAAAGGAAGAAACTGTGTTTTCATTCATTGAGCAATAAGCACACACAGTTACAAAGGACATCCAGTACATGAAATATATAGAAGTAAAAGAAGGGAAATTACATGACTGACACATATAACTGACCCAAGACCCAAACCTAGTGAAAATAGACAAAAAATAGAGAACCCACACGAAAACCTAGACTCTCAAACATCGTCATTCCCAGGGGCAGTGGGATGGCGAAACGCATGAAATGTCGTAGAGAGCCGAGTGAGCCGATGCTGAATTTGCACATGGGAGTCAGCAAGTGCATCCATCCTGGTGTTCACTTGCACATTCAGCTCATCAAAACAGGCATTGATCTGATCAAATCCAGTTGTGACTTGTTGCTGCATTTGTACCATTTGACTAGTGATGAAGTCCCGGAGTGATAATGTTGGAGCCTGTGGTACTTGTTCATCATGAATATCTTCATCAACTCCCTGAGCATCCATTGGCTCTGCTGGGGAGTCTTCATCAATACCATCATCTTCATCATCCTCTGCGGATTCTTCTACAATATCCTGCTCCTTGCCCTTGAGAGTCTTGGTAACTCTTCCATCCACAGGCTTGTATCCCATTCGATGTGCCACAGTGAGATCAAATGAGCTACGGGACTTGAAAGTTGTGCTTTCAGAATTGGAGATAGGAATGCCAAGAAAGGATAGGAGGGATGTAATGTAGCAGGCATACATCATTGATCTTTTTGGATTGCAGAAGCATTGATTAAGAAGGTCAAGCATCAGAATAGGCAAATTAACCTGCTCACGCTTGAGAAAGAAATAGAACAGGGATTTATGAACTTCGATCACAAGTTCCCGGCTGCCATCCTTTGGCACAACCATGGTGGTGAAGATATGATGAACGAGACGATGAAGTGGAGGGAAGGTATTGGCATTTAGCTTCATACAATCCTTGGTAGAATCATATAGCTCGAGAGTGATGAGATTGTAGTACTCCGAGGCAGAGGCATGGTTGAGTAGAACATCAACCCCGGAGTTAGGGATTTGGAAAGCATGGGTAAAGAGGTTTGGTGTAATCTGGAAGGGAATACCTCTTACCGTGGAGAATAGATCAACCTCAGCTGATTTCCCCATGTTGTTGAAGAACTCCGTCACAGCGATCAAAGAATACCGCTTGTGGGAGTATAGAAAAATCGTCCAACCCTGCGTATCAAACAGGGGCTGGAGACCAGGGAACATGTCTTCAATGGAGACAAAATCCACATAGCATGGTTGTATGAAGCTTTGAAAGGTTCCTCGTACCCTAGTGAGATGTAAGCCCTGGGGAATAAGTAGCTCCAGAAGACGGTCGTCTCAATGCTTGCTCCGGCACTCAGATGGTGCCCTAGAACCCTCGCCGGCTTCGAGTGCATCATGGCATTGACGAGAGGCACACAACTTCTTCTTGGGAGCCATGTGAGTGGAAGGGTCGGAGTTGGGAAGATCTCTGAGGAGAGGAAGAAGACATGAGGAGAAAGCAGGAAAGAACAGAAGTGTGTTTGAGGATTTCAGTTCTGGAGGAAGGAGAGGGGTTTTGGGGTTTAAGAGAAGGAAGATACACCTTTTGGAGGAAGGTGAAAGGGTGAAAATACGTGGGTTAACCTTTTAAAGGTTTTTAAAGAGAGTTTGAATAATAAGGGTCCCAAAAGATCTGGCCAACATTTGATTTGGATGGTCTGCTGAACCGCCCAGACTGCCGGCTGTCGACAGGCACCCAGCCAGCTGTCGACAGCTACTGTGCAGATATGTCCCATAACAGAATTTTGAGTGTGTTGTGTTGGGAATGAGTATGCACATGGGATTTGAACGTTGAGAATAGGTCTATACTTTTTACAAAGTGTCATAAAGACTAGTATCAAGACACATAAAAATGCTACAATGGTTAAGAGATAATACTTTGGGAATTGTAAGTGTTAGCATTTAGAAAACACCGTTCAAAAACATATGATTCTAAGATAACCCCTTTGAATAAAACCTTTTAAGAAAATCATATACCTTAGTGGGTGATGTTCAATTGGTAACTAAAGATAATGTCTACATGAACAATTGACACTAAACAACCCGTTGCCCTGAATTTAGACTCTTGGAGGCTTCACTCTATTTCAAGTATTGGAACAATAAGTTTTATGAAGTTAATGTGAGAAAAGTGGTAATTAGGATCACTTCCACCTTTTGACGTGAAGGTAGACATTTGTGATGCCCTTACCCCCAGTTACTCAGTGTTAGTGACCAACATACCATTATGCAGAGTTAATGAAAGAACTTTTTAACGCGAAGATAGACATTTGTGATGCCCATGTCCCCGATTACTCAGTGATGTTCATCATTGCTCTGACTTTATCCTTGGCATATAAATTTTGTTTGATTTTTTTTAGTTTTGAAATAGGTAGCTTTTCTCTTTTTTTTTTTTTTAAATTGTAAAATCAAGGTCAAAGGTTATTTAAAGTCAATGGCCAATGTAAAATCATTAAGTTAAATAACCTTCTTACTTGTCAATCCACTTTAGAAACATGATCATCCACACGAGAGTTATTCAAGTGAGTTAGGTTAAAACCATTTGTTCAATGTTTTCTAGATGATACAACCTAGACTCAAGCACAAAATATTATTTCAAAATCATTGTGATTAACTAAATGTCTTTAATACTATGTGAGTATGAAAGGTTGTAATGAATATTTATTCCCAATTCTCCCCTTGCATATAATAGTAACATATGCATGAAGAATGGAGGAGAAAAGATGAAGAATTGACAGAAGATGTGTATATGTCGACGGCAAGAATGTGCCTGTCGACAGGTACTGAATTCCAGAAGAATGGAGGTTCTGGGAGAGGTCATCTGTCGACAGGTAGAGTGGGGTTGTCGACAGCTACTGAATGTTTTTCAGAAACTGGGTTCTGGGAAGGCTTGGTTGTTGACAGCTAGGATTGTGGCTGTTGACAGGGACTTGAACAACTCAGTTTAAAGGCTTGGGATTGAGAGAAATTTGACTTGATAAAAGGAAGGATTATGACACATTGAGTATGAAGGGTTACCCATAAGAATTTCACTCACTTAGCCTAAACTTACTCCCCCATAGTGTGTGCAAGTGATGACTCACATTCAAGTAAATCAAGCAGGAATATATACATCCAGACCAAGCATTTGCACACAAAAGAACATCCATAAGCATGTGAACACCAATAATTCATTTTCAAATTTTTATTTTATTTTTTTTAAGGAGATGCATGTGACAAAATTAAAAGAAACCAAATACTTTATTATGGAGTTAGTGACCTTTATGTATAAGTAGACTATGGATACTTGGCGGAGTATGTTTACTCACGCATAATGATAGTTTCCAAACAAGCCTAACTTGTTCTTCCACATGTCACCATTTAATATACCGCATAGTCACTACACACAAGGATTATTTACTCCGCAATCTGGTATTGGATTCATTGAATTTTGCACAATCCCAATTCTCTTCTTAAGGAAGTGAACCTATCTTCTAACAAAGGTTTGGTGAAAATATCAGCCAATTGTTTTTCAGTAGGAATGAAGTCATGTTCTAGGTTCTTATTGGCTACTTCATCTCTAAAAAAATGATGCCTGATTTCAATGTGTTTGGTCCGTGAATGTTGAATTGGGTTTTTGGAAAGATTGATAGTACTAGTATTGTCACATAAGATAGGTGTGCATCCAATGTCAATGTTGTAGTCACACAGCTGACTTTTGATCCACAACACCTGAGCCGCACACTCCCTGCAGCAACATATTCTGCCTCTATAGTGGAGAGTGCAACCGAGTGTTGCTTCTTGGATGCCCACGAAACCATACAACCACCAAGAAATTGGCAATACCCACTAGTGCTTTTTCTGTCAATTTTACACCCAGCATAATTAGCATCAGAATATGAAACCAGTTTAAAGTTACTACCTGCTGGATACCATAAGCCCAAATCATACGTACCTGAGAGATATCTGAAAATCCTTTTGACTACAATCAAATGGCTTTCCTTTGGACTAGATTGATATCTAGCACAAAGGCAAACACTAAATTGTATATCCGACCTACTTGCAGTAAGATAAAGGAGTGAGCCAATCATACCTTAGAATTGCTTTGCATCTACCGTTTTACCTTTCTCATCATTTTCCAGTTTTATGCTTGTGCTCATTGGTGTTGAGGCTGGCTTGGCTTGTTCAAACTGAAATCTTTTCAGTAGCTCCTTGACATATTTTTCTTGATTGATGAAGAATCCATCTTCATATTGTTTCACCTGCAAGACAAGAAAAAATTGAAGCTCCCACATTACACTCATCTCAAATTCACTGTGCATGTGTTTTGAGAATTCTTCACACAGTAAGGGGTTAGTTGAACCAAAAATGATGTCGTCCACATAGACTTGAACAACAATAATATGATTGCAAACGTACTTAGTAAAAAGAGTTTGGTCCACTTTACCTCTTGAGTAGTTTTTACTCACCAAGAAATTGCTTAGCCTGTCATACCAAGCTCGGGGTGCCTGTTTCAAACCATAAAGAGCTTTGTGCAATTTATAGACATGGTTAGGCTTATAAATTCTAACTACTTGAACATGTAACCATTCAAGAAGGCAGTTTTAACATCCATTTGAAAAAGTTTGAACTTGTTTGAACATACATAGGCTAACAAAATTCTAACTGCTTCAAGCCTGGCTACAGGTGCAAAGGATTCTTCAAAGTCTATCCCAAATTCTTGATTATATCCTTTTTCTATCAATCTAGCTTTGTTTCTCACCATTTTACCCTCTTCATTTAGCTAATTCCTAAATACCCATCTTGTTTCAATTATAGAAATTTCAGCGGTCCTAGGAACTAAGCTCCAAACATTATTTCTTTCAAATTGCCCAAGTACCTCATGCATAGCATCAATCCATGAATTTTCTTTTAGAGCCTCTTCAACATTTTTAGGTTCCACTTGAGAGACAAATGCTAAATGATCTTGTTCTATAATGTGTCTTAGATGAGACCTAGTTAGAACTCTATCATTTACATTTCCAATAACATTCTCAAGTGGATGATCCTTTGAGTACCTGACATTTCTGATTGTTGAAGGACCCAGTTGATCTTGCTCTTGAGGAATTTGTTCTTGGGGAGGGAATTCTGGAGGATTTTCTTCAGATCTGTCGACAGCTTCTTCTGGGTCTGTCGACAAGAGCTTATCATCTTGCCTTTCAAGGATTATTCATTCATCATCATCATCAAACCTGTGAATGTCTGCACTGTTAGTTTTTGTCTTTGACTCATCAAAAATAACATGTGGAGTTTCTTCCATAGTTTTGTTTTTCTTGTTAAACACTCAATAAGCTCTAGAGTGTTCAGAATAGCCTAGAAAAATACTTGGATCACTTTTGGCTTCAAATTTATCTAAATTCACTTTGTCATTATTATGAATAAAAACTTTAGAGCCAAAGATCTTGAAGTACCCAATGCTGAGTTTCTTACCATTCAAGAGCTCATATGGGGTTTTCTTCATTACAGGTCTTACCATGGCTCGATTGAGGATGTAGCATGATGTATTCACTGCTTCTGCCCAAAAGCTCCTTGTGAGTTGTCTTTCAACCAGAAGAGTACGAGCCATTTCCACCAAGGTTCTATTTTTTCTCTCCACAACTCCATTTTGTTCTGGAGTCCTTGGAGAAGAAAACTTGTGATCAATTCCTTGGTTCTTGGATAATTCAGAGAATGAATTATTGTCAAACTCTCCCCCATGATCAGTACAGATTGGGCATATTTTGTGTGTGTTTCCATGCTCAACCTTATTGAAGAACTCCTCAAAGATATTAAGTGCTTCATTTTTGTGAGCCAGAAATTTAACCCAAGTGAACCTAGAGAAATCATCTACAATGACAAACCCAAAATGTTTGCCATTGAGACTGAGTGTTCTTATAGGTCCAAATAGGTCCATGTGCTACAATTCACAAGGTTTTGAAGTGATAATAGGAGCATTTGATTTAAAAGACTTTCGGGTTTGTTTTCCCTGTGCACATGCATCACAAAAACATTCATTTTTATTGAACTGAATTTCAAGAAGTCTACTTACCAGTTTCATCCTCACGATCTTTTGCAAAACATTGCAGCTTGTATGACCTAGCCTACGATGTCACAAGGTCAATTCATCCTGTTTATTTGCAACAAGACACAAATTGTTATTTTCTGGTTCATCTAAATCAACTAGATAGATGTTATTCACTCTTTTTCCAGAAAACTTGAGACTTCCTATTTCTTTATCAACAATTTGACATGCATTTGATTCAAAGATGACTTTATGGCCTCTATCACACAATTGGCTAATGCTAAGAAGATTGTAATTAAGACCATCAACTAGTAACACATTGTCTATAGAGTTGGAGGCATACTTACCAACTTTACCTGTGCCAATGATTTGGCCATTATTGTTACCTCCAAAGACAACTTGTCCTCCGTCTTTTTCCACCAGCATACAAAATTTCTCTTTGTCTCCCGCCATGTGCCTCGAGCAGTCATTATCCAAATACCATTTGTTTTGATTTTGGGTTGCTAGGCATACCTACATAGATGGATCAGACAAGAGGTTTTGGTACCCAAATTACTTTGGGTCCCAATGTTTTATTCATGCCAAAAAGTAAATACTTTGGAATCCAAACTTGTTTGAATTTCAGTTTGTTCAAATTATTCCAGCATTGTTTTTCAGTGTGGCCAAGTTTTATACAGACATTGCATGATGGAGTTTTACTCAAAACAATTTTTTTACTGATATGTTGAACTTGTGTTTTCATTTTTCCTTTTTGTTGCCAGAAGGTTTTCCCTTTTGAGTGTACTTCCAGGCTTGTTGAACAGAAGAGGTCTTTTGATTGTTTTGATATTGTTTACCTTTAGCCTGAGCATTCCTGCTCTTGGGTGGAACCTGTTTACTTGTACTTGGACCATGATCAACAAAACATGTAATCAATTTTTGTCCAATTTTCTTTTGTTTTTCCGGTTGAAACCCAAGCTCATGCCTAGTTACATTTGTTTTAACACCCAAAACAACATCAAGATTTTGCTTTCCTTTTACAAATCTTGAAAGATCTTCAGATTTTCCTTTTAATTCCTTTTGAGCTTGTTCCAACTTTTTCTGAATCTCTTGATTCTCAAGTTGGAGAGTTTCAACTGATTTGCTTAACATTTGTTTTTCCTTTTCATTTTCTTGCAATTTTTCTTTCATGCAATCCATTTCTTCATAGTGACCTTCCTGTTCAATTTTTAGCAATTCAATTTCTTTAGTCATGATTGCAAGTTGTTCATCAGTGTTTGTGCTAGACACAAGATTAGTGAGTTTCTTTTTTAGTGCTTTATTTTCAGACTTGAATTCACAAAATTTTTCATAGAGCAAAGTGTATGCCTCTTCCCATTCATCAACTGTATAGTTTTCAAAGGAAGAGTTTACCTCATTTGAGTCTTCACTCCTTGCCATTAAACACTGAATTTCTTCATCTCCAGAGCTTCTTTGAGCATTGTCGTCTTCATCTTCATCACTCCAAGTCGCCATCATTACCTTGGCTTTCTTGAAGGTGAATTTGTCCTTTTTCAGCTTCTTCTTGAGCTCTGCGCATTCACCTCTGATGTGCCCTGGTTTCTTGCACTCATAGCATACAATCATGTTAGATTTCTTGTTAGACTCAAGCTTATTTGTAAAATATTTCTTTGGAAAAGTTTTGGAGTTACCTGAGCCTTTCTTTTTGAACCTGAGAAATTTATTGAACTGTCTAGTGAGCATGGCCATCTCATCATTCTCACTATCACTAGACGATTCAGATTCATCACTTTCCTGTTGTGCCTCTTTCTTAGAACTTGAAGAACTTTTGTTAGAGCCTTTTAAAGCAATGGATTTCCTAGGATTTACCTCAGTTTCTTTTCTTTTCTAACTTATTTCATATGTCATCAGGGATCCAATTAGTTCATCCAATTTCATTGTGGAAAGGTCTTTAGAATCCTCAATGACAGTGGTCTTAGTATGCCAAGAGGATGGAAGAGACCGAAGTATCTTCCTAACTAAGTCACTTTCTGAGTACTCCTTTTTAAGACCTTCCAACCCATTTATTATTAGCATGAATCTAGCAAACATATCTGAAATGGTTTCTTTATTTTTCATTTTAAACATCTCATATTCAGATACTACCATGCTTGCTTTAGTTTCCCTTACCTCAAATGTACCTTCGTAAATGAGCTCAAACTTGTCCCACATTTCTTTTGCTGAGTTACATGTGGAGACTCTTGAAGACTCCTTGGGATGCACGGCGCACTGCATCATGCTCAATGCGCTCGAATTCAAGGTACCTTTCTGAATTTGTTCTCGAGTCCAGGTATCTTCATCAGCGGGCAACTCATATGCTCCCTTACTGATGATTTTCCACAGCTTGTAGTCTTGAGCTCTCAGAAAAACCTGCATACGATTTTTCCAATACCGATAGTCAGTGCCATCAAAGAAGGGTGGCCTGGACACTGAGTGTCCTTCAGCCATAAACCCTTTGTTAGTTTCCATGAGATCAAATTTCTCCTGATCCTAAGATCAAGCCATTAAGGCAGTAAATCGGAGAAACCAAGCTCTGATACAAATTGAAAGATATGCGGAATTATCTTAAACAGTAATCTAGAAGGGGGGTTGAATAGATTACTACCAATTAGAATCACTATGGCCTTCTTTTTAATCCAACACTGACTTATCAAAAACTTAAACAGATTTATATAGAATTTCAACTCTAATGTGTCATTGTGAGTAGAACAAATAACAATCTATCTAGCATGTGAGTAATCAACGTGCCTACCAAACATCTACCATGAAACATTCAAACCACAGGACATGAAGATTTAAGGTGGTTTGGAGTACACAACTTGGGTATCCTACGTCCACCGTCCACACACACACGCAGAACAACTGCTTATGAGCGAGTTCAACTCTACAGCACACACACCCACATTGTCTGACGCAAATACGCAATCAGAACAACAAACCACACGTGGATCAAGCACAAGGAATGCTTGAACCACTACCACACACACAAAGATATGAAAAGTAGAAGAAGAGAAGAGTTATGAGTTTCAGAAACAAATCCAGACGAAGAACTCTTCTTGGTGATCGTCCAGAAGAATTCCAAGCTTCGTGTAGATGATGCCCAGTAGATGGAAAAGCTTGAATTGTGGACGAACTGGCTTCAACTCTGCTCGTGAGATGAATCTTCCACGAAGAGGATGAAGGATTGAAGCAGAGTAGCAGGGAGAAGCTTTCTCTTGGGTTTTGCTTGGGATTTTGGTATGGTGGCTTCTTGCTACGAAAATACCTCCATATGATCTATATATATGGGTGTCCAAGTATGAAGAGACGTGCTAAAAGGAAACACCCTAATATAGAACATGTCCATATCTCGTATCTGACTTTTCTCTTCGTTTGTCGACAGGCACTTTATAGCTGTCGACAGCTACTGCACACTTTTGGTTTCTAGAACCATGATGTTGCTGGAAGTCCTTAGCTGTCGACAGGCGATTTGCTGGCTGTCGACAGGCAGCATGTATCTGTCGACAAGTACATTGTATCTGTCGACAACTACTGCTCCAATTGAGCATCCAGTAGCTTGAATGTTCTGGACAAGTCTATCTGTCGACAGGTACATTCCTAGTTGTTGACAGGTAGTCACATGAAGTGCATTTCTTGTTCTTTTTCACTTGGATCTTGTTGCTTGACTTGTATGCATTCACACCTACATTGAGAAACATTCTAAGTGAGATCAAATGAATGCATTGGTGATCAATAAAAGCATGTTATCACATGATTGTGTCTTTGTCATGTTCATCATGTTTCAACCATTCATACAACATCAATTATGTCACTCATCATCAAAAACATTTAAGCACATGTCATCATCCACATTGTAACCCTACAATAAGGAGATGGACTTTTGGTCACGTGGCAACCTTGGGTGAACCCTAGATTTCTGTGCACTTGTTTCCCACATAAAAAGGGACTGCACCAAGGCTATAAAAGCTCTTGTCTCATATGGAGCAGCCATCCATCACAGAGAACGTGGGGATCAAGGCCAAGCATAGAAGGAGAGTGTTATAGTGCTGCAAGAGGAGCAGATCAAGGAGAAGAGCAGTAGAAGAAGAAGTATTCGTGCAAACAAGAAGTAACATAGCTGAGAAGAAGAAGCAGTCATGCAAAGGAGAAGCAGCATAGTTGAGAAGAAGAAGTAGATCTGAGGGAAGGTGGAAGAGGAAGCTAGTGCAAGAGCAGAAGCATGAAGCTCAGCATCAGTGGAAGAACTCAAGAGTATCAACTCAGATCTGAACTTCTCTGTAAATCAGATTTGAAACAGAGTATATCGAATTTATGCTGATTTGAGGGAGTTCAAGTCAGATTGGCTGAGGAGCACATCCAGATGATGAGTTCTTGCAAGAAGATCTGAAGCACGACTTCAACTCTCAAAATCTGAAGATTCAGAGTTCAATTCAAGCATTCTAGAGGAAATTGGGCAAAGCTGAAGGATTGGTGTTCAAGGATTTGTCTCCCTTAACTCTGATCTTCATGTGAATTTGTTTTTCACTTTTAAACTGCATCATGAACTCTTTGATTGCACCTACTAGTGATAGGAGTGTTGATCCCATACTGTGTTTGTGTGTGGATTGAGGAGGCTTGTCTGTGTCACGCCCCTCCAATTTAGCAGCGGAATAAATCGGAGGAGAACGCGAACAACGAGTATGGTAACGACAATTGCGCATACTTTCGCAAACATCAGAGCATCTAATAAACAATAATTGGAATAAACTCTTTATTTCATTATAAAATCACTAAGACTATTACAACCACTAATTCAGAGCCACACATAAGGCTCAATGACATCATTACATTGAAAAGAAATCTAAAGCAATAACTACTAGACTCCATGGTACTAAGGTAACTTCATGAGTTGACTTCGGGTCGCTCATCACTCTAGTCTTGTCCCATTGGTGTGTGTGTGACGTCAGAGTCCGACTTACCTGAGACACAATAACAAATAACGAAGGGTGAGCGATAACGCCCAGTAGGACTTAAATCTCAGGGTCAAGCATGCTTTAAATAATTAGTGCATTAAATGGCAGAGTAACTAAAGATAGAACGAGTCATGTAAAGTCGAGAAAGTAAGAGCACAAGTAACATAGTTCAAATAGTAGATGAATCAAGTATAGTACAATGAATAAGAACGAGTCACGAAAGAAAGCAACACAACAACACGATGGCACATAGCGTCAACGTCAAGCAATATCAAGCAACATGTATAGCAAGGAGAGAGAAAGTAGTTGGCCATATAGAGAGTAAATTGCACCTTGATTGATTTTCTTATCAATCGAAATAGTATAGCACTTTTGATTAACTTTCTTGTCAATCGAGATAGAAATTGCACTTTGGTTATCCGAAGATAGCCGAGAGAGAGTATGGAACTTGTTTGTCAAAAGACAACGAGAGAATATAGCACTTTGTGTTGATTGTCTTAGATTAATCTTGATAGTATGGCACTTGGATGTAATGCCGACATCTTGATCATTTAACTCCCGCGGGCAAATGGCACTTTCGGGCGCTCCCCCCAGGACCTGATTGGGCCCTATTGCGCTGGCATTGGTTATATTGTTTATCTTTAGACAATCAATTAATTGCCAATCTGAGAGTACCAAGAAATAGATAAGAGCACTAGATGAATAGACGAGAGAGTAGAGTGAACGTGAATAGGTGAGCGAGTAGAGTAAAGATGAGAGCTAGTGGACATCACGTAAAACAACGAGTAAACAAGCAATAGTAATAGTTGCACAACACGCGCACGTCGTATTGGTAGTCAGATGGAATTCACGATCTTCCCGCTGGCCATGTTATGCACAAGTCTAGAGGTCCGACATGATTCAAGGTAAGAGCGAACTTCTAATAGCCGTTTGGATCATATCGATCCCTAAAGGGGTAATGGGTGTTAGGGTACAACCGGCTCGTCGACCATGTGGGAATCTATGATCAGAGGAGACTTACGGAGACCTTGCACAAGGATTCACTAGTCCGGTGGAAGGAGTATCCGATGGAGAGTTCGTCCAAGTCAAGAAAGTGTGTAAATATAGAAACAAGTGCTCGACGTTCTAGAGGAATTCTAGAATAGTGGAGCGTCGAGATCGGTGTTCTAAAACATCGCACTAATCGTAAACGAGTACTTGTTAAAGTAAGGTAATTAATTGCAATAATCACCAGATATGTTATGTGTCATATTCATACAAATTAAGCCATGTTTGGATGGTTCAACGTGTGTGTATGTGTCATGAAATCAAGGATATGAAAGATCAAGTGATTGACTTTTATTAGATTAAAATACAATCAATACTTACAACTTTGTTTTTATGTAGTTAAGATTGTCAACATGATATGGGAATTATGGTGGTACAACAAGACTTGCAAAAGACTGATTTTCAGGCCCAAAACTGATATCACGACGTGGTCTTGCAAGCATCGCGACGGGTCGTCAGATCAGGCAGGCAGAATGCGACATAGGTACTGTCGCGACCAGAACGCGACAGAGGTACTGTCGCAACCCGACCTCAGAATGCGACATATCGGGCCGTCGCGTTCACAGGGTCTGTGCCTGAGTCCGTCAGGGATCTGACATGCTCTTGGTTCAGACTACCATGATTTGACACATGGTGATATTCATGAAACACCTATATCTCTCTATATGCTGACCTTTAGACAAAACTCGCAACATAGAAAATGTCGAGGACATCTATTGGCAGAACTTTTGTGTTGTGGGCTGGGTCTGAATCGGTCTCTAATTGCATTAAATATAGGAAGAACGTGGGAAAGCCCTAAACATGCATGACTTCGTTGCGACTTACATGTTAGACTTGTAACATGAGATCTACTGACATTTGGAAAAACGTCTAACATAAAAGATGACAAGGACAACTAGTATAAGAACTTTTTTGTTGGGGTTTTAATCTAATTCGGTCTTGAACCTTGTGAAAAACATGAAGAAGGGAAAGTTAAATGCAACCTGAAAACGCAGTATCCTGTATGACTCTATTACGAAGTTTATAACTCTCTAACTAATGATATTTAAACAAAACACTTTACATGAAATATGACCATGACAACTAGTTAAAGAACTTTTATCTTGGAGGCTTGACCTACTTTGGCCTTTAATCTTGTGCAAAACAGGAAGAACTTAAAGTTAACTGCATCTCGACATTGCAGTATCATGCAGCGACTCGATTAACACGCTTATAAATATCTATCTAAAGACTTTTGGGCAAAACATTATACATGAAAGATGATTGTGACTACAATTATAAGAACTTTTATGTTGATGATTTAGTCTAATTTGGTCTCGAATCCTATGCATAATAAGAAGAACAGTAAAAGCACTAACTGTGCGCGACCTAGGGAAAACGATTAATACACAAAGTATACTCGATGAAAATTAGTAAAATCAGAAGCAAATGAATCTAGACTCGAAGCTCTACAAGTTGGTATTATTTTTCTTTAATATTGACCCAAAAATGTCTACCTTTGAACGAAAAGAACTCCCTGCAGGTTCCTGGTTCGCTACAGGGCGAGGTGGAAGAAGACCATAGTTTTCCCCAGCCTTCTCCTCTCCTCCAGTGCCCCAAACTTGCTGCACACGACCCCAACTTGATGCTAAACCTTCCCCAAACATTTTGTGAAGAGTTCTTATAGTTTTAGGGTGCTACTTCATGTCCTAATGGGACTAGGAAAGAGGGCTGTGAATTTCTGCATTCTAGTTTCCAAAATCTGAGATTCTCTCACCCAAAGGAGGTAGCAAAGGTTTAGGAAACTACCTCTTAGAGTTGGGTCCAGTTTTGACTTACCTTGTATGACTAATTACCCTAATTTAAACCCTAATGTGCCCTTCACAATTATTGCATATTTACAGGTGCGAATTTTTAGTATTTTTATGTTCCAATTTTATTATTAGGCTAAAAGTGATCCATTGGCCCATTTTCATTAATGGGTCACTAGTACATAATATTATAAGTCTCTCCAACCTATTTATTTAATTTATGGTTGGGTTATTGTTCCGTGTTAACAATTTTCCGACTTAGTTCCCTAATTCGGTTAACTTGGTCACGTGTAACGTACACTTGGCCAATCGGATTTTTCGTTGCTCGAATCTCTTCATGAAACTCTTAAGAATAATGTTTGAAGTTGATTTATAATTTTTACGGAATTTTCTAATGTGTTTTCTCACGTACGATAGTGGTACGTAAGTTTTATCATTTCGATAATACGTAAGTTATTTATTTACTATTTTCATACTTGAATTTGTTCATGGGTCATAAGTTGTCCATTGATCCAATTCCTTTTATGGACTATCCCCACATATTGTTTGGGATCTACCCATAATTTTTATTTCAATTGTTAATCCACTTGGCTCATGTAATAATGGATTTTCCAATTTATTCCTTAGTTACAATAATAAGTCACATAAATTATAAATCATGGTCCGAATTATTTTTCTATGCCCAAATTTCTTAATGGGTCATTAGATCATAATTTTTAAGGTATAACTATTATTTTCATAGAATTTTTATATGAGTTTCTACTCATGCAATAATGATGTGTATCTTTTAACTAGTTTGATTTTTATTAATGGGCAAAATTTTCATTTATCTATAATATATATTTTTTTAATTAATGAAATTTCTGTGGTATTACATCCTCCCCCACTTAAAGAGAATTTGGTCCCCAAATTCCATGACTCCTTCAATTAAATATGAATCATCATACTATACTAAGAGTATTAATCGAGACGAGTTTAGGCTTACCTTCCATGGTTCGTACTCCGTCATTTAGACTAGGTGTTGTCGAAGCTTCGAGTGTATCCTTATGTGTTGATTCTCCGTAATGTTTGTCTTTCTCGGGCAATTCCTAATCTTGTGGTCTGAGCTTCCACATCGGAGAAACTTTCCTTGATTCTTCCAGCAATCTTTCGATATGTGGCTCGCCTTATAACAATTCTTGCATCGACCTTCGTGATTGAGATTTAAACGCCTATCATTTTTATTGTTCTGTTTACTCTTACCACTGTTTAGTCGCTTCCTCTTTGTCATAGAGTTGAGATCTTTCACACTAGTAGCTGATTCTTCTAAGAGTGGACAGTCTCGCAGCTGATGTCTCGAGTTGCCACAACGTAGACATGCACCAATTCTTCGCCAACACTCCTTGGCCACATGACCTGGCTTGTGACAATGAAGGTAGATAATTGCATCGTTACGATTCACTTGTTGGTTGGCCTTCTTGTCATGGTTATATCTTCTCTTGCCATTCTGATTGGTCTCCTTTTTAATCTCCTTAGTTGCTTCCAGAGCTCTTTCTAGCAGTTGAGCGGCTTGCTGACATGCCAGAACTAGCCTTTGAGTTGGTCTCATGTCGGCGTCCATTAAGAGTTCCTTCTTTTCACGAATCTTCTCGAAAAAGTATTTGGTGGTGAAGAGTTCTAAAAATTCTTCCCACTGTATGTTGATGTTGGGTAATTGACGACTGGAAGCTTCCCACCAAGCTCTAGCATCGCGGTCCAACTGGAAGGTTGCCAGAAGGACTTTCTCCTGCTCTGAACATTGCATGACTCTAAAAATTTGTTCCATCGTCTTTACCCAATTTTCGGCTTCGTCGGGATCCAGAGTTCCATTAAACCTAGGAGGATTTATTCATTGAAAATTCGCATATAAGTCTCCGGGCCCATTTCTTGTTCTGGCTTGAATCACGTTGTTAAGGGCTTGAGTCAATCCTTGTACGGTCCATTGTAATTCAACCATTGGCGCACGCTCGCCAGCCATCTCCTCTAATCTCCTGCGAGCAATAATAATCTATTAAGTTCTTCTTAAACTTAGGGTGTTTGTACATATAGTTAAACTCCTAGCATAACCCCAAGCTTTACCCAATCTCTCACATAGGCATGGTGGTTGACTAGACACGTGTCATGGCAGTCCACCTAGAACATCCTAGGACCTACAATATCCTATTAAGGACATCCTAGGCTCTGATACCAACTGTCACGCCCCTCCAATTTAGCAGCGGAATAAATCGGAGGAGAACGCGAACAACGAGTATGGTAACGACAATTGCGCATACTTTCGCAAACATCAGAGCATCTAATAAACAATAATTAGAATAAACTCTTTATTTTATTATAAAATCACTAAGACTATTACAACCACTAATTCAGAGCCACACATAAGGCTCAATGACATCATTACATTGAAAAGAAATCTAAAGCAATAACTACCACTACAAGAAAAAGCGCATATAGAGACCGATTTAGAGACCGAAATTTTCGGTCCTTATTCGGTCCCAAAATAGGGACCGAATAGAGACTGAAAATTTCAGTCCCAAATATAGAGACCAAATAATTTTGGTCCCTATTCAGTCCCTGAATAGGGACCAAATAGGGACCGAAATTATTCGGTCCCAAATATAGAGACCGAATAATTTCGGTCCCTATTCAGTCCCTAAATAGGGACCGAATAAGGACCGAACTTATTCGGTCCCAAATATAGAGACCGAATAATTTCGGTCCCTATTCAGTCCCCTGAATAGGGACCGAAATTATTCGGTCTCTATATTTGGGACCGAATAATTTCGGTCTCTATTCAGTCCCTGAATAGGGACCGAATTGAGACTGATAAAATTCGGTCTCTATATTTGGGACCGAATAAGTTCGGTCCTTATTCGGTCCCTATTTAGGGACTGAATAGGGACCGAAATTATTCGGTCTCTATATTTGGGACCGAATATATTCGGTCCCTATTCAAGGACTGAATAGGGACCGAAATTATTCGGTCTCTATATTTGGGACCGAATAATTTTGGTCCCTATTCGGTCCCTGAATAGGGATCGAATAGGGACTGAAATCTTTCGGTTTTTATATTTGGGACTGAATTATTTGTGTCCCTATTCGGTCCCTAAATAGGGACCGAACGGAGACTGTAATAATTCGGTCTCCATATTTGGGACTGAATTAATTCGGTCCCTAAATAGGGACTGAATTTTTCGGCCTCCATATTTTGAGATTGATTAAATTCAGTCACAATTCGATCCTTAAATAGTGATCGAATAGTAAATCAGTCTCTATTTTACAGACCGAATGATGACTGATTTTATTTCAGTCACAAATTCTCAATAACGTGAGAAAGATTTGTGACCGATTTTGTGACGTCTCAAATTAATACCAGGTATAGCCGCTAGTATATTTGCCGCAGAAAATCATTTAAAGATTTATATTGTTTCATGTCGGCACCATTTCTGCACATATGTACACTGACAAGGTGTCACTGGATTTTGGTAATAAAATTTAGTTCGAAATTACCATAATTATCAGAAAAATATGTTTATACCAAAATTGTGGATATTGACAATTTTTGATGCACGGTTAATGAGGTAAATATGATTTATCTACTTTTAGGACAATTTATACTTGATAAATATTTTTTTAGGAAAATTTTAAATAAAAATTACCATAAACTTGTTTACGTAAGATTTAACCTGCATCTAAATGTGAACATGTGTAAGTAGTGGTAGGTATGTGTAAAAGTGTATATATTTATTAGTATATATATATATATATTATATAGGTGTGTTTGTGTGTGTGTGTTAATAAAAGAAAAGATAAAATAATGTCAAAAAGATTATTAGGTATACTTACGTGTTTTAGCTAATACTCAGTCTTAGCTAGGCAAGTGTTCTTGTGAATTGAAGGATTCTTATTCTTCTTCTTTTCTTCTGACTGTGTTTTGGAAATAGTACTAGTAGTGTCAACACATCTATCCACTAGTGTTGACCTATCTATCTAGTAGTGTCAGTTAACACTATCTATCCAGTAGTGTCAACACTATCTATGCAGTACTAGTGTTGACCTATCCGTACACATGTGTCAACACTATCTATCCAGTAGTACTGTCACCATTATCTATCCAGTAGTTTTGACCAATTTATCCCTTATAGCGTCAACCTATCCCTTCATAGTATCGACCAATACCTTGTAGAGAGTTGACACTTTCCTTCAGAGTGTCAACACTCTCTTCTATTCAGGTTGACACACTCTGTTAATTTTCAAATCAACTTATAACTCATGTCTCCAGTGACATAATTAGGTCGACACACCCATATTCTAGGTCGAATAAAAAGCCCTTTTTTTTTCTTTCAGAATATGGAGAACAATATGAACCTTTCTCAAAATTTTAAATAATTAATCTGAATTCTCAGGTCTACACACACAACGAACTCACACTTTAATCGTTTGTGTTGTTATCTATGGAAATTAGGGTTGTAAATGTGTAACACCTTGATTTTGTTTATAAAAATACTTGGTCATTTGTGTATAATACATGATGACGTTCCAATTAGTTCGAATATTACGCACACCTCCATTACTAAAATAAAGCTCGGTAATTAACACACAAGAGGCCCATAAATTAATAACCTAAATAAGTAAAATTATGTTGATGGAAAAGGATTAAAATAGAATTATATTATATTAAAGAAATATATGGAATTTTATATATGTATATATATATATATATATCAATTATGGCACAATGATTACGTAAGGTAATCACTGTTCATCCTGCGTAACTTGGGTTACGTAAGAACTGTATTACGTGTTTAACCCAGGTGAAATCCTTTCGAAGATTTCATCGCCATCGTTCGTTGCAATCTCGCATGCGGATAAACCCCACCTTTAAACCCCGCCAATGATCCTTATCTTATCCTCCCGCACATGCTGTTGCTGCTATGCTTTGCTACTCCTACAACTGCTCTACTGTTACTACTGCTTTACTGCTGCTACTGCTTTGCTGTTGGTGATGCTATGCTCTGCTACTGCTACTATTGTTTCCACTGAAGCCTGAGGAAGAGGCAGGAGGAGGCATTAGAAGCTATAGGAAGAGCTCCGGAAGCTTGTCTTCTTTCCAACCGATGTAGGAAATCTAAACACTTTTGTAGGAGAGCTTCATTATAATAGGAGATTTCATTCCTCCCCCTTTTTATTCCAAGTTCCAGAGAGTTGCCATTTGAGTGATCGTTCCCAATAAGGGAGGCCCCCAGCCATAACCCTTAATGTTCCCTCTTTCCCCTCCACTCACATGTACAAAAGAAAACAGAGCATCGTTTGGTTTGTCACCGGAATCGGTCGACCGACCGATCAATTCGGTCGACCGATCCCTCCTTTTCCAACCGCCCAAGAGAGAGAAAGAAGAGAGATGAGGGACCTAAAGCCTCCCACTTCCCTAGAAAAATATATACAAGTGTAGTATAGTCATATATCTTCTATTCCTGCTCATTTATTTCCATTCCCAGGCCCAAAAAAGTGGTGCGATTTGCATCCGTACGAGTCTGCGTTTTTCCGGAATCAGTCGACCGACCTTGTCTTTTCGGTCGACCGATCCTACAGCCAAAACCCCACTACCAGTACTGGAAAAGTCGGTCGACCGACTTTCCCAGGTCAGTCGACCGATTTTGCCAGATCGGACGACCGACCTCCCCACATCGGTCGACCGATTTTACAGTTTTTTTTTCAGATAGGTCTGTTCCTTCCTTAAGTGTCAGCAGATACCCTGCAAGACTGCAAACTCATACCTTATTTAAATTCCATATCATTGAAGTGTTATAATTTGATGTTTCACTTACTTAAGTTATTACATGTAAATAAGGAAGTACCCCCCATTTGAATCCAATAAAAATATCAGAAAAATCATATCTCTTACCAATAAAAAGTCAACTCTCCCACCGGAAGAAAATTGAGATTTTGGCGATTCCATCAAAATAGCGTCTTTCCAATCTCTCATAATTTGGCCTACCTAAAAATCTCATAATTCAAATAAACCTAGTAGAATGCTAGAAATCTAAGGTCCAGTGTGAAATGATAAATACACATATGACTTCTCCAAGGGAGCCCCCTCCTACTGAGACAAAAGTCAAACATATCCTACCCCTCCGATCGACCAATTTTCTCTTGAGTTCATACATGTTGTTTCAACTCGTTCCTTTCCTAGAATTCTCATATTATTTAGACTTGGACCAACCCTACTAACTAGCCTTACTTCGACTTGCTATCATTATACTCTCACATTGAACTTGCTTTAATATTAGTATTACTTCAAGGTCTGCCCGAACTATATTAAAAAGACTGATCAAATGGAAATGGTGACACCTTGGGTCTTCGGACTCTACTGGACCAATGCCTGTGCAATGGGGCCGATCCAGTCCCGGGAGGAGCACCTGAACTCGGCCACTGAATCGGTCAATTCGAATTGTACCCGTCGAGAATGGATCTACTGGGTGTTTGGCATAATACCACCTACTGCTAAATTTAGTCTACATTTCCATGAACTGTATTATGGCATGAATTTCTTTACTGTTTAGTTCCGGGCAAATTCTTTTATGATATCTTCATTGAACTGTACTTCGATATCTATGTTGCGTCCTCTTACTGTCTGTTATACTTACTGCTCTTTTCCTACTACTGTCCAACTTATATTTTGCAATTTCCTACTGGGCACGATTGCTCATAAATCCTACTTTCCTTTCAGGCATCTTAGATAGGTCTGACTCGCCAGGGGATTGTGCGCCGAGTGATCCATAAATTAGCAAACCTTACTTCTTTAGACTATGTCACTTCAGTTGTTGTATATTTTAACTTTAAACTATCGGTACTTGTAACATATTATTCCGCTGCAACTTTCTATATATATACAAGACCGTCCCTGCTTGTATTAACTCGATCTTTCTATCACCCCCGAAAATAGTATATGAGTAGGACGTGACAAAATGGAACCCGAAATTCTGATTTTTCGACCTGATACTGATAAAAATTAATGGGTTCAGAATTAAAAGATGATACCGATTTCTTATTGGAATTCTCAGGTCTACACACACAACAAACTCACACTTTAATCGTCTGTGTTGTTATCTATCGAAATTAGGGCTGTAAATGGAACCCGAAATTCTGATTTTTCGACCTGATACCGATAAAAATTAATGGGTTAGGAATTAAAAGATGATACTGATTTCTTATTGGAATGGGTATCGGGTTTTTTTGATAATATATCAGTATCGGATTTGGAACCACTTATTTTCGAAACCGATTTCTGATTAATTAAAAATTAATGAAAATATAAAAAAACCTACTTTAACCCTTCCTAGTTCCTCCCCACTAGGGGTGTTCACTATTCGGTTCAAACCGAAAAACCAAACCAAATCGATCAATTTGGTTTGGTTTGGTTTGAAAGTGAAAAAAAATTGGTTTGGTTTCAAACTAAACCGAATTTGTTAATTCAGTTCGGTTTACAGATCTTATCAACCGAACTAAACAGATAAAACTGAATTTTAATAATATACTAGTTCTTTGCCTGTGCGATGCACGGGAAGTTTTAAATATTTAAAAATTAATAAATAATAATATTTCAGAAAGTTAACATAGTTAGTTGTTTTTATATATAATATTTTTTATATTAAAATTAGATTGAATTACATGTTTATTCTAAATAATTGTTTACAATATGACTATAAATTTTCAAGTTAGATGTCAAAAAAAATACAACTTTTCCAACATCTTTATATATATAAAAAATAAACAACATATGTACAACATAATAAGAAGCATAAGATTCATATAATTGTCACCCAAAGAAGACAACTAAACTTTGTTAAAGTCTCAGATTTTTCTATTGAATTGATGTTTAAATGGTAGCTTTTTTTTTTTTCATATTCCCTCTACTTGATCCGATCCGAAATGAGTTAATTCTGGCCATTACATCTAATGGTGCATATTTAACATATAAAAATATATCCTACAAAACCTACCCACGCCTCCCTCTCCCCCGTTTGTTTCCCCCAAATCTTCTCAGCTCGAAATCCCCTCCTGGCTCGTACGGCGCGGCCCTGCTCCTCCCTCCCCTCGTCATCTCGGCCGGCGGCTCCTTTATTTGGCTCGATAAAAAACTCGACTCGACTCGTTTATTAAAGTAACGAGCAGAGCTTGAATAAAAAAATAAGCTCGGTTCATAAACGAGCCGAGCTTGAAGAAAGATATGCTCGACTCAATTATGTTCGTGAGTAGCTCGTTAAGATACTCGATAAAATACTCGTTAAGATATTCTATTTAATATTCATTAACATACTTGATAAATTAGTCATTATGTTATTAGATATCATATTAGATAAATTATTTGTTAAATATAAAGATATAAATACATTTATATATTCTTAACAATTTATTATCAAAATATAAAAAAGTTATAAAATTTTATGTGTAAACGTCCCCAGGGGTAAATTTAACGCTAATCGATTTGGGATGCTCGTTAAGCTAACCGGGTTAAACTGGGGTTAAAAAGGTTAGCATATCCCCTTTGGCCTATTTTTTGGTGCCACAAATATTTGGTTTATAAGGGGGATTAAGCAACTCTCGTTCAAAAATTTTCTTCTCCCTCCGTCAAAAAGAGCTCAAACCCTATTTCGTCAAACCCCCAAATCCCATTCCCGTTTTCCAAGCTTCCAGCACCTTCCCCCCTTCGGCCCTTCCCCACCCCCCGGCTCCCAGGTGACCAGGTCCTCCAGGCTCCAGCGGCGCAGCGCTCCCCCCCCGGCTCCCAGGTCCTCCCAGCGGCGCAGCGCTCCCCCCCCCCCGGGCCCCTCCCAGCCTCCCTGGACCGTGGTCGACGCAGCGGCGCAGCATTCCTCCCCGCTCGGCCCCTCCCAGCGGCGCAGCGCTTCCCCTCCTACCCTCGGCCCCTCCCAGGCCGACGCAACGGCGCAGCGCTTCCACCCCCCTCCCCCTTCCAGCCTCCCAGGTCGATCAACGCAGTCACGCAGTGCCTTCCAGCCTCCCAGGACGATCGATGCAGCGCCTTCCTGCCCCCCCTCCCAGGTCGAAAATTTTTATTTGCCCCCCTCCCAGTCCCAGGTCAACGCAGCACCTTCCTGCCCTTCCCATTTCTATTTCCCCTACTCCCAGGTCGACGCTGAGGGCGAATAGGGTTTGGCGGACTGATTCCAAGGGCGCGACTCTTCTCTCCGCGAGCAGTGCAGGGGTTCAACGGCCAGTGGATCAGGTGGTTCCTCCATCTTCTCCCTCTCCAACTTCTCACATGGTGGACCAGGTGATTTTTCAGACTTTTGTTTTATTTTTTTGTTTATTTTTTAGATTGAACTGTTGTTGCAGTAATATTTATGAATTTTACTTTCATTTTGTTCTTCTGTTTGTTTTTTTCCATAGAATGATATCAGTAACCTTTTTGTCATGTATTTTTACATATTTTTATGACTGTTTGTATTTATATGTTGTTGTTTTTTTGTCAAACTTGAAGATGTTATAGATTTTTGTTAAGACTTGGTTGAATATGCTATCTTGTTGTATGTTTGGTTTCATGCAAAGGTTTCATCTGGTCCATTAGGTGAACTCCTATAACTATGCTCTTTCAGAGTGCTTTAGATATTGTGTTATTATCATAGTGCTTTGAATTCTAGGCGCCATGACAGTGAAGGCTTGGTGCCATAACAATGGGGTTGAACTCAATTGGTATTATCCTGTTAGGGTATTATATTAGTGGACTCATTACTATGCTCTTTCAGATTGCTGTTAGCCTGTTATGGAAGATTTTGCACATTCTTTGATTTTGTATGTGCACAATTGAGGAAGCTAAAGAAGCCCTTCCATGCATGGTGATTGCAGTTCAAGTGGTATGCTTGCATTTATTCCTTTATACTTGTCTTCTATTTCTCAACATTTATTTAGATTTCTCACATGGATTTCTCATGTGTTGGACAAAATGGATAAATCTGACATGCCATCTTCACATGCTTTCTTCTCCCTCTCCAACTTCTCACACGGTGGACCAGGTGACTTTTAAGACTTTTGTTTTGTTCTTTTTTCTTTTAGATTGAACTGTTGCAACTGCAGTAGTATTTATGATTTTTACTTTTATTTTGTTCTTCTGTTTTTTTTCTAGAATGATGTCACAGTGTGTGGACAAAAGGTACATTTGCTAATCCCTACCAGTTTGGTATATATTTGCTTTAACAAGACCATTTTTTTTCTTTAAGCAAAGTTCAAAGTTTTAAGAATTATTTGCTTTCTGATTATTTAAAGTGTTAAATGATTGATAATTCCTACCAGTTTAATGTGAAAATGTTCCTGACAACATTGTGTTACTGTTGTGTGGAATTGGCATTGTTTTGGGGTTAAATATTGTTGTTATTATTTTGGAATGGATAGCATGTTTATTATAAAGTCAAGTGATTTCACCCTTGCCTTTTGCCATTCAAAGCATCGTTCAAAGGATGTGGATTGGACTTGAGATTATCAAGTTCCATAGTCATTGTGCCCCAAGACATTAAATAAGTAAAAAAATATAAAGTTTCATAGCCATTGTTTCACTGTTGCTTCCTTTCATCTCCCCCCCATCCCTCCTCAAGTCTGCATATTTTCCGTTTCTATTTTTCAATTATCTTGGCCTACCATTATCCTTGCTGACTGGATTGTTTGTGTTCAAGAAAATAGAAAGATTTTGATTCTGTAAGTTGTAGTTGTCACCTTGGTTTTGATTCTTTAATATCTTCCTGGACTGGCTGGAAGCTCAAACTCAGTTTAGACTTGGTTTTGATTATGAAAGAAGTAAGAACTCGCTCTTGATTTAATGTGAACCTGACAGAGTTTGCCAGTGTTTTGTTCTACTTTTTTTCCCTTTATTTTGTCACACACTCTATTCACTGTCCTGATTTTTTTTTCACTGTCACACACACTCTCTATCTTCTTTTTCTTCTTCTTATTTTTACAGAAAAAAATATCCTGATTTTCAAAAATCTATGTTCTTCTTCTTCTACTTTTATATTTTTACAGAAACACAAGATTAAGTACAAATAGATATCCTGATTTTTTATTTTGTTCATACAAAATTCATGAGTTTGTAAAGCATGGTTTGCAACTTTGTTAATGCCAAAATTTTAGGATTTTTTGGTAATTTTAATCAATTACCATAGCACTGTTGTTAAAAACTTTTGTTAACTTAGGAAACATAGCATAGCACTGTTGTTAAACACTTTTTGACTATTCAAGCACAGTGCAAGCATAGTGCACACTACCACAAAAGCTCATAGGAGCAAGCAATAGCATTTTATGTACCATATTATAACAATCCTCTCAAAGATGCTCCTGCATTTGCCCTTAAGGGTTTTATAGATTTTTTTTTAATTGTTAGAATTATCCACACTACTCATACAAGTCTCCCTTTCTTATGCCTCTGTGAGAGATACCATTAAGTGTGGCTTTCTTAGAAATTTCCCCTATTCAGTTTTTAACTTGAGTGCACACAAAAGGCATTTACCCTATTCTGTTATGGTTGATGTTCTTAAATGTCATGAGTTTTTAAAGCACAGATTTAGAATTTTAAGTAAATCTAAATATAGTTTTAATGTGCATGTCAACATTTTATATGCAAGAACTGACTATTTATATAGTTTGTATATTTATGTCGCTGCCCTTTTTTTTTTTGGATTTTTCAGATGTCTTATTACATTTCTAACAACTTTACTTTTTGTTTCATTTTTTTTTAATATCATAAGATAGAAAATATAAAACATGACAGAAAGCTCTAGAAAAACATTATTGTTTGTTGTGCATGGCACTCGGTACAAGTATAGGAGGCAATTTAGAGTATGAAGTGGCTTACATATTTTAACTTTGTATTATATTACCGGGCTTTCCACTGTTGAATAGAAAAAAAAAAAAAGGGTCCTCACCGCACCCATTGACCCTTAAAAGCCTAGAAATATGTAATAGACCAGAGTAGATCATATATTTGTATATAAAAGGCCCTTAAGATCAATTGTAGTAGTTAAAAGAGTTTAGAAGTGCCCGTTTTGCAAGCAGCATCTACCGTTTGAAGACATTTCACTTTTTTTTAGCACTTTCTAGCTGTGTCAAGTTGTGTCAAGTTATAACACTTTCTATCTTGAGTTATTAACACTTTCTAGCTGCTTCAATGTCCCAAAGCATGAGTCATGAACAATTTTTCCTCTTAATTCAAGAACATATATGTTTTATCTATTATGCTAATTTTTCCTTGTTACTTCAGGACCTGGCATTTAATCTTATTTGAATCAAAAGATCTGAGGCCAAGCAATGACAACAGTTTATTTCAAGTGATTACATGATGACAGGAGACAGCCCGCATTCAGATAGTAGGTCTGTCTCAAGGTGGTCTGAGGCACCCAGACAAGAAAAACAGGTGTGAGGTAATTTATCTCTTCAGACACAGATAAGTGGACTAAGTGTCCAAGCTTTTCTGCAAAATTGTTAAAATATCTAATAGAAAACAAGTAAACAGCTGCCAATGTTTCCCTACTCAAAGAAGTAGTTCAATGTTGCAAAAAGTACTATCCATGCCGAAGATACTGCAGAACGACCTTACAGCTTCATGGCATTCAAATAGTTTAAAACTTTGAATTTTACATGGAATAGCTTTCAGAACAATGGAACAGAACTCTTTTCCCCCAGCAAAAAGGGAAAAAGAACATGTACAATTTTCTTCACAAGGAAGCCAAGAGCCAGAACATAACAAGAGAGGATTTGGCGATTAAAGCCCAAGTAACAAATGCACATGATATGGATATCTGATACCTACCAGTGGAGGTAATTTCTCCTTGGTATTATTGTCAGGAATACGGTTAATGGAGATCCCCAGTGGTGTAGTACGTACCTTCTTGATCCATCTGACCCTTTATTTGCTCAGGTAGGGGAGGCATTTATCAAGCAACAAATAAAAGGTTTCCCCTATTAATTTGCTTCAGATTTAATTTGCGTCTGTAAATTATGGGTTCTTTTTGTAGTTATTTGGTTGATACTAGAATCTATTTTTCAATATTCTAGATTGTCTCTTAGTTTATGATAAAGACTTTAGTTGTTCAATAGTTTCAATTAAAACTAAGTGACTTTTTTCTTGCAATTTTGACAAAATGCAGAGTATGGGGACATAACTGACATATATAACTGGTATGCTATATTTTACATGGCATTTCTCGCTGCATGCCACAGCCACACTGCTGTGTTCTTAAAAGTAATATGACTGTAGTATACTTGCTCCTTTCTGATATCTGAGTGAAATTTAAAAATCAGAAATTTCTTCTGGTTTCTAATGTTCCAGGAACAGAAGGGATAGTTAGGTTACTTTGATGTAGGCTAATTTGATGAGAAGTCAAAGGGGCAGAAAAGATCCAAGCTTTCTGGAGATTTCTTTCCATCGGCCATATGAACTCTGCAGTTTTGGATGCAACCAGCAGAGTCGGTTGTTGCCCGATACTATATTATCCATTCAACTGGCAACTAGATTCTGATGAATTCTTGGAACTTTGATTTTGCTATACCAAGAGATTCCGAACATCAGATTTGCTGAAGTATCTGGACTTGGATTTGAGGTTCCAAATGGTTGGGTGCAGGCTTATTGTAATAAGGGTCTGATAGTTACATAAAATGCTTTTTAATGAGATCTTCCTGAATGTATGTTCCAACCCAACATTCAACAATTAACTATATTCCAATGTCCAAAAACCACCACTGCTGAAAGCATTAGAATCTCTCTTCACTTGGAAAGGAGAAGACATTGAAGTAATCTTCTATGTCAACAAGCAAAGAAATCCAACGAGTAAGCTAGTAAGATTGGAAGCTTGAGATAACAAACATTGGGCAAATCTAAACATTCTTCCCAAGTATTCTACCCAGATGAACCCTCAAAAGCAACAAGCCGAGTAAAGCAGATACCTTTTGTAAACAGAACCCTTACCATGAGAAGCAGTGTACTGACAAAAAAAAAAAAAGACCAGAACTCTTTTGGCCATCAAATCCCCAAAGGAGTTAGGTAATATCAGTGCATACAGCTGACCTCTCAATCTTGAATCATGTAGAATGTTTTATTCTCTTTTAATTTATCACAATGTGGGTCATGTATATCAGTGCATGCAGCTGAGAAAGAACTGAAAAAAGGTTGGTTTCTTTAGATAAAAAAAATATTTGTGATAATGGCTTGTGACATTGTCAACCAAATTGCTTGTGGCACCAGTATGCTATAATAAATTCTTTACCCCTTTGGACTTTCAAGTTTTCCCTTTTACAGCAAGAAAAAAAACCTATCTCATTGGAATCATGCTTTTTATGCACAATATTAGGTCTCATGATTGCATTGTTTTGAATATTGTTTTAGGATTTTGATTATGGCAAAATGAGAATGAAAGCACCCCAGGTGTCACGGGTCAAACTACTATGAATGAGGCTGAGGCTTCTTCTGATGTTATACCTAATACGAATATTTCACGAAAGCGTGCTAGAGGTCCACAATCTGAAGTCTGGAAACATTTTACTAAATTTTTTATTGGAAATGTGCAGAAAGCCCGTTGCAATGCATGCAAAGCTGTGTTAACTGGTTCTAATAAGGCTGGCACAAGTCATTTGTATGGCGCGCGATATCTTAGCAGCTCCTGCTTCCACAGTTGCATCTGAGTCGGCTTTTAGCACTGGAGGGCGAGTTCTTAATAATTTCTGCAGTTCTTTAGCTCCAGACACAGTGGAGGCTTTAATTTGCTCCCAAGATTGGATTAGAAATGCTTCAGCAGGTATGTTACTATGTTTTAATTAAACTAAGAAGTTTTAATTTTTGTAGTTAAATTGTAATCACTTTCTTTTCTATTTTAGGACCGGTTGGACGAGATGGAACAATCAATGATCTATATAATGTGTAAATAATGGGTACTTCTGCCCAAAATTTACATGTTTAGAGGATGCAGGGACTGAAGAGCCAAAACATTTTAGTTTTGGGGGATACATCTGTGAAACTGCTGACATAGTTATCTTGCATTGTTTTGGATTGTCTTTTCAGCAGGCCTTGTTTTCAGTTTAGAAGCATTAGATTTTGTAATTGTGCTGCTCATGTGATTATTCTCAAGATAATCAGATTTTGTACTAATATATCTATGTCGCTGGGGACTTATCCAGCATATGTAAACATTTATATTTTGAAATTTGAATGGGAACTTATTCAGTATAAGTAATCAATTTTATGTTGCTCATTTTTATTCTGTCAACCATGAAACTGAAAGCTGTTAAATCTATGTAGTGTATTTGGAACTAGTAGGTTCTCGGTGAATTCTCTCAACAAATTTTTGTTGTTGCAAATGCTCTATTATATGCTCAAATAAACTATGAGGGAGATCCGTCTGAATCTAAATGGATATCCCTTCATCTGAATTTCATCCTACTCACTGTTTGTTCTAAGAGTAATGTAGGATCTTTTTGAACAAAAAATAGTAATACTTTATCAAAACATTTATTAAATTTGTTGGGCCGGGCTTGACTGAAGGTGGGCTTTATAATTTAGTTGATTACTCGGGCCCGGCTCGGCCCGGCCCGATGCCACTTGGGCTTGGGCTTGGGCTGGGCTTGGGCCTAGAAAAATAGGGGTTGGGCTTGGGCCAGATCTAGCTTGGCCCAGCCCGAGCCCGACCCATTGACAACCCTACTTTCAACTCTACAGAATTGGAATCGACCAAACAATAACCTACTCCCTAATCTTTACTCCAAAACAGTTGCCATCAAATTTTTTTCCCTTTCGTAATCCATTTAGAACTATATGATTGGCCAAAATTCCTTGACACAATACTTTATCCATGTACAAAGACACATGATCATGACCAAATGGTGTTTTTTTATAATGTAGATATGTAGAGCCTGTGCTGGTTGTTAGTGAGCAGTCAATTCACAAACACATGTTAACAGTAGGCGGAATCAGATAGGGGTGTGTCTCTATTTTATGATTATTGAGTCGAAGAGTTCAAAAGTTAGATAGACCTTTTTTATTTGGCAGCATGCATCCATATTATATATAAGTTAGGCAGTATCAAAGAATATAATATAATACAAAGATTATTGGTTCTAACACATTTGAATGTATTTTTGTAATGTATTCTGGATTTGTTCTTAATTAAATAGCCCATAGTGTTCGATCGCTTCCGACGTGCCCAATTTTGAGTGGTTTTCTCATCTTGATTCTATGTATTTAAGGCCATGTTTTTGGCCTAGAGCATTGTATCGATTTCTTTATAGTGGAAAAGGTGGTTGTACAAGTGTAAGGCTCCGTGGAATAGGTTTAACATATCGTCAATCCAAACCACATAAATCGACGTATAATTGTCTCTTCTTCTTCTCTCTGTTCTGCTATGATTTCGACGCTCAAAGTCACAATAAACAAGTTAATTTAGTTTTAAAATAAAAAATTTAAGTTTCTGGGTTCAAAATTAGAAGTACTCATCAGATTGGCCTCCGGTTTGTTCCAGCACGGTCGGGGCGTTGGGTGTGAGTTGTGGAAACCGACGGAGTTTAATTTGGACTCCCGGTTTGAGCTCGACACTCAAAGTCACAATAAACAAGTTAATTTAGTTTAAAAAATGAAAATTTTAGGTTTGTGGGTCCAAAATTAGAAATACTCATCCGATTGGCCTCCGGTTTGTTCCAACACGGTCGGGGCGATGAGTGTGACTTGTGAAAACCGGTGGAGTTCAATTCGGACTCCCGGTTTGAGCTCGACGCTCAAAGTCACAATAAACAAGTTAGTTTAGTTTAAAAAATGAAAAACTTAGGTTTGTGGGTCCAAAATTAGAAATACTCATCCGATTGGCCTCCGGTTTGTTCCAGCACAGTCGGGGCGATGAGTGTGACTTGTGGAAACTAACGGAGTTCAATTCGGACTCCTGGTTTGAGCTCGACGCTCAAAGTCACAATAAACAAGTTAGTTTAGTTATGTCGCACCCCTCCAATTTAGCAGCAGAATAAATCGGAGGAGAACGCGAACAACGAGTATGGTAACGACAATTGCGCATACTTTCGCAAACATCAGAGCATCTAATAAACAATAATTGGAATAAACTCTTTATTTCATTATAAAATCACTAAGACTATTACAACCACTAATTCAGAGCCACACATAAGGCTTAATAACATCATTACATTGAAAAGAAATCTAAAACAATCACTACTAAACTCCATGGTGCTAGGGTAACTTCGTCATTTGACTCCAGGTCACTCATCACTCGGGTCCTGTCCCATTGGTGTGTGTAACGTCATTGTCCGACTTACCTGAGACACAATAACATATAACGAAGGGTGAGCGATAACGCCCAATAGGACTTAAATCTTAGGCTCAAGCAGGCTTTAAATAATTAGTGCATTAAATGGCAGAGTAACTAAAGATAGAGTGAGTCATATAAAGTCGAGAAAGTAAGAGCACAAGTAACATGGTTCAAATAGTAGATGAATCAAGTATAGTACAAGGAATAAGATCGAGTCACGAAAGAAAGCAACACAACAACACGATGGCACATAGCTTCAACGTCAAGCAATATCAAGCAACATGTATAGCAAGAAGAGAGAAAGTAGTTGGCCATATAGAGAGTAAATTGCACTTTGATTGATTTTCTTATCAATCGAATAGTATAGCACTTTTGATTAACTTTCTTGTCAATCGAGAGAGTAATTGCACTTTGGTTATCCGAAGATAGCCGAGAGAGAGTATAGCACTTGTTTGTCAAAAGACAACGAGAGAATATAGCACTTTGTGTTAATTGTCATAGATTAATCTTGATAGTATGGCACTTGGATGTAATGCCGACATCCTGATCATTTAACTCCCGCGGGTAAATGGCACTTTCGGGCGCTCCTCCCAGGACCTGATCGGGCCCTATTGCGCTGGCATTGATTATATTGTTTATCTTTAGACAATCAATTAATGGACAATTTGAGAGTACCAAGAAATAGATAAGAGCACTAGATGAATAGATGAGAAAGTAGAGTGAACGTGAATAGGTGAGCGAGTAGAGTATAGATGAGAGCTAGTGGACATCACGTAAAACAACGAGTAAACAAGCGATAGTAACAGTTGCACAACACGCACACGTCGTATTGGCAGTCAGGTGGAAATTCACGATCTTCCCGCTGGACATGTTGTGCGCAAGTCCAGAGGTCTGGCGTGATTCAAGACGAGAGTGAACTTCTAATAGCCGTTTGGATCATATCGATCCCTAAAGGGGTAATGGGTGTTGGGGTACAACCGGCTCGTCGACCATGTGGGAATCCATGATCAGAGGAGACTTACGGAGGCCTTGCACAAGGATTCACTAGTCCGGCGGAAGGAATATCCGACGGAGAGTTCGTCCAAGTCAAGAAAGTGTGTAAATATAGAAACAAGTGCTCGACGTTCTAGAGGAATTCTTGAACAGTGGAGCGTCGGGATCGGTGTTCCAAAACATCACAAGAATTGTAAACAAGTACTTCTTAAAATAAGGTAATTAATTGCATTCATTATCAGATATGTTATGTATCATATTCATGCCAATTAAGCCATATTTGGATGGTTCAACATGTGTGCATGTGTCATGAAATCATGGATATGAAAGATCAAGTGATTGACTTTTATTAGATTAAAATACAATCAATACTTACAACTTTGTTTTTATGTAGTTAAGATGGTCAACATGATATGGGAATTATGGTGGTACAACAAGACTTGCAAAAGACTGATTTTCAGGCCTAAAACTGAGATCGCGACGTGGTCTTGCAAGGATCGCGACGGGGTCGTCAGATCAGGCAGGCAGAATGCGACATGGGTACTGTCGTGACCAGAAAGCGACAGAAGTACTGTCGCCACCCGACCTCAGAACGCGACATATCAGGCCGTCGCGTTCACAGGGTCTGCGCCTGAGTCCGACCGGGATCTGACATGCTCTTGGTTCAGACTTACCATGTTTTGACACAGGGGTGATATTCATGAAATGCCTATATCTCTCTATATGCTGACCTTTAGACAAAACTCTCAACATATAAAATGTCGACGACATCTATTGGAAGAACTTTTATGTTGTGGGTTGGGTTTGAATCTGTCTCTAATTGCATGCAATATAGGAAGAACGTAAAAAAGCCCTAAACATGCACGACTTCGTTGCGACTTACATGTTAGGCTTGTAACATGAGATCTACTGATATTTGGATAAAACATTTAACATAAAAGATGACCAAGACAACCAGTGTAAGAACTTTTATGTTGGGGGTTTTACCTAATTCGGTCTTTGTCCTTGTGAAAAATATGATGAACTTAAAGTTAAATGCAACCAGAAAACGCAGTATCATGCATGACTCTATTACGAAGTTTATAACTCTCTAACTAATGACATTTAAGCAAAAACTTTATCAAGAAAGATGACCATATCGACTAATACAAGAACTTTCATGTTGTAGGCTTGACCTACTTCGGTCTTAAATCTCAAGCAAAACAGGAAGAACCTAAGGCTAACTGCAAACCCGAAAACACAGTATTATGCATGACTCTCTTACGGGGTTCATAACTCTCTAAATAAAGACTTTTAGATAAAACGTTCAACATAAAAGATGATCATGACGACAAGTAGAATAACTTTTATGTTGATGATTTAGTCTAATTCGGTCTCAAATCATGTGCATAATAAGAAGAACGGGAAAAGCCCTAACTGTGCGCGACTTAGGGAGAACGACTAATACACAAAGTATACTCCATGAAAATTAGTAAAATCAGAAGCAAATGAAGCTAGACTTGAAGCTCTACAAGAAGGTATTGTTTATCTTTAATCTTGACTCAAGAATGCCTACCTTTGAACGCTAAGAACTCCCTGCAGATTCCTGGGTTGATGCAGTGGCTTGGGGAAGATGTTCTTCATGACTCCAAGCCCTAGGGTCGTCCTCCTTGCTCCTGGGAGTTGTTCCCATGTCCAGAAACGAAAGGAGCATGCTAAGGTTGGTCATAGAGGGTCTTAAGATGGTTTTATAAGGCTAGGTTCTCTTAATTCCGAGTTTTGGAGTTTCTAAATCTTGTAGTAGGAATCCTACCAAGAACTACCATAGGAGCTATTGCCATCCTAAAGCAACCCCAATGAGTAAGTAGTAGGGAGCAAATTCGTGCTCTCATGTTGGGCTTAGATTTGGGTCATGATTAATGGCCCAACTAACTCATGGTTAAGCTTAAATGACCCATTTTACTAATAGGTATTGGGTTAATACGAATTTTAAATATTATTTCCTTTTTATTTGGCCACCTATTGGACCAATAATTGTGATTTGGCCTCGAACAGATATTTTACTTTAGTTTGCTATATTAAATAGCCGGTTTCCGACTTAGTTTCCTAATTCGGGTAACTTGGTCACGTGTAACGTACATTCAACCAATACGATTTTTCGTTGCACGAATTCCTTCATGAAAAGCTTAGGGATAATATTTGAGGATGGTTTATAATTTTTACGGAATTTTCTAATGTGTTTTCTCACGTACGATAGTGGTACGTAAGTTCTATCATTATGATAATACGGAAATTATTTATCTACTATTTTCATACTTGCATTTGTTCATAGGTCATAAGTTGTCCATTGGTCCAATTTATTTTATGGACTATCCCCACATATTATTTGGAGTCTACTCATAATTTTTATTTCAATTGTTAATCCACTTGGCTCATGTAATAATGAATTTTCCAATTTATTCCTTAGTTACAATAATAAGTCACATAAATTCTAAATCATGGTCCGAATTATTTTTCTATGCCCAAATTTCATAATGTTTCATTAGATAATAATTTTTAAGGTATAACTATTATTTTCATAGAATTTTTATATGAGTTTCTACTCATGCAATAATGATGTGTATCTTTTAACTAGTTTGATTTTTATTAATGGGCAAAATTTTCATTTATCTATAATATATATATATATTTTAATCAATGAAATTTTTGGGATATTACAAGTTAAGAAATGAAAAACTTAGGTTTGTGCGTCCAAATTTAAAAATACTCATCCGATTGGCTTCCGGTTTGTTCCAGCACGGTCGGGGCGATGAGTGTGACTTGTGGAAACTAACGGAGTTCAATTCAGACTCCCGGTTTGAGCTCAACGCTCAAAGTCACAATAAACAAGTTAGTTTAGTTAAGAAATGAAAAACTTAAGTTTGTGGGTCCAAAATTAAAAATACTCATCCAATTGGTCTCCGGTTTGTTCCAACACGGTCAGGGCGATGAGTGTGACTTGTGGAAACCAACGAAGTTCAATTCGGACTCCCGGTTTGAGCTCGACGCTCAAAAGTCACAATAAACAAGTTAGTTTAGTTAAGAAATGAAAAGCTTAGGTTTGTGGGTCCAAAATTAAAAATACTCATCCGATTGGCCTCCAGTTTGTTCCAGCATTGTCGGGGCGATGAGTGTGACTTGTGGAAACTAACGGAGTTCAATTCGAACTCCTGGTTTGAGCTCGACGCTCAAAGTCACAATAAACAAGTTAGTTTAGTTAAGAAATGAAAAAACTTAGGTTTGTGGGTCCAAAATTAAAAATACTCATCCGATTGGCCTCCGGTTTGTTCCAGCACGGTCGAGGCGATGAGTGTGACTTGTGAAAACTGAAGAAGTTCAATTCGGACTCCCGGTTTGAGCTCGGCGCTCAAAGTCACAATAAACAAGTTAGTTTAGTTAAAAAATGAAAAACTTAGGTTTGTGGGTCCAAAATTAGAAATACTCATCCGATTGGCCTCCGATTTGTTCCAGCACGGTCGGGGCGATGAGTGTGACTTGTGGAAACCGACGGAGTTCAATTCGGACTCCCGGTTTGAGCTCGACGCTCAAAGTCACAATAAACAAGTTAGTTTAGTTAAGAAATGAAAAAACTTAGGTTTGTGGGTCCAAAATTAGAAATACTCATCCGATTGGCCTCCGGTTTGTTGCTGTGTGTTGTGGATATTTTTATTATTATTGTGTTGTGGACATTTTGATTATTTTTATCTGGTGGACATTTATTATTGTTGTGGACAATTTTATTATTGTGATGTTGTGGACAATTTTCTTATTGTTGTGGATATGTTTATTATTGTTGTATTGTAGATATTTTTCTTGTGGACAATTATTATTGTTGTGGATATTGTTATTTATTTTAATACAGGTTATTTTCCTAAAAATGTATATATTTTAAATATATATATATATAAAAATAGAGACCGATTAGTGACCGATTATAATCAGTCACTATTCGGTCCCTAAATAGTGACTGACAATTCAGTCACTATTCAGTCCCTATTTTAGGGACCGAATAGGGACTGACTAAGTTCGGTCCCTATTTAGGGACCGAACTGATTCAGTCCCAGTTTAGTCCCTAAAATAGGGACCGAATAGGGACTGAATCAGTTCGGTCCCTATTTAGGGACTGAACTGATTCAGTCCCTATTTTAGGGACCGAAATATTCAGTCCCAGTTCAGTCCCTAAAATAGGGACCGAATTAATTTTAGGGACCGAATTCAGTTCGGTCCCTATTTTAGGGACCGAACTAATTCAGTCCCAATTCGGTCCCTATTTTTAGGGACTGAATTGGGACCGAATAGTTCAGTCCCTAAAATAGGGACCAAACTGATTTGGCCCCTATTCGGTCCCTAAAAATAGGGACCGAATTGGGACTGAATCAGTTCGGTCCCTATTTAGAGACCGAACTTATTCGGTCCCTATTCGGTCCCTATTTAGTGACCGAATAGGGACCGAATTGAGTCGGTCATAGATTTGTGACCAGAAATTATAGACTGAAATATTCGGTCACTATTTGGTCACTATTCGGTCTCTGAGATGTTTAGGGACCGAATAGAGACAGAATATTTCGGTCTCTATTTCCGTTTTTTTCCTGTAGTGTACTAGACTCCATGGTACTAAGGTAACTTCATGAGTTGACTTCGGGTCGCTCATCACTCTAGTCTTGTCCCGTTGGTGTGTGTGTGACGTCAGAGTCCGACTTACCTGAGACACAATAACAAATAACGAAGGGTGAGCGATAACGCCCAGTAGGACTTAAATCTCAGGGTCAAGCATGCTTTAAATAATTAGTGCATTAAATGGTAGAGTAACTAAAGATAGAACGAGTCATGTAAAGTCGAGAAAGTAAGAGCACAAGTAACATGGTTCAAATAGTAGATGAATCAAGTATAGTACAATGAATAAGATCGAGTCACGAAAGAAAGCAACACAACAACACGATGGCACATAGCGTCAACGTCAAGCAATATCAAGCAACATGTATAGCAAGGAGAGAGAAAGTAGTTGGCCATATAGAGAGTAAATTGCACCTTGATTGATTTTCTTATCAATCGAAATAGTATAGCACTTTTGATTAACTTTCTTGTCAATCGAGATAGAAATTGCACTTTGGTTATCCGAAGATAGCCGAGAGAGAGTATGGAACTTGTTTGTCAGAAGACAACGAGAGAATATAGCACTTTGTGTTGATTGTCTTAGATTAATCTTGATAGTATGGCACTTGGATGTAATGCCGACATCCTGATCATTTAACTCCCGCGGGCAAATGGCACTTTCGGGCGCTCCCCCCAGGACCTAATCGGGTCCTATTGCGCTGGCATTGGTTATATTGTTTATCTTTAGACAATAAATTAATGGCCAATCTGAGAGTACCAAGAAATAGATAAGAGCACTAGATGAATAGACGAGATAGTAGAGTGAACGTGAATAGGTGAGCGAGTAGAGTAAAGATGAGAGCTAGTGGACATCACATAAAACAACGAGTAAACAAGCGATAGTAACAGTTGCACAACACGCGCACGTCGTATTGGTAGTCAGATAGAATTCACGATCTTCCCGCTGGCCATGTTATGCACAAGTCCAGAGGTCCGATGTGATTCAAGGTAAGAGCGAACTTCTAATAGCCGTTTGGATCATATCGATCCTAAAGGGGTAATGGGTGTTAGGGTACAACCGGATCGTCGACCATGTGGGAATCTATGATCAGAGGAGACTTACGGAGGCCTTGCACAAGGATACACTAGTCCGGCGGAAGGAGTATCCGATGGAGAGTTCGTCCAAGTCAAGAAAGTGTGTAAACATAGAAACAAGTGCTCGACGTTCTAGAGGAATTCTAGAACAGTGGAGTGTCGAGATCGGTGTTCTAAAACATCGCACGAATCGTAAACGAGTACTTGTTAAAGTAAGGTAATTAATTGCAATAATCACCAGATATGTTATGTGTCATATTCATACAAATTAAGCCATGTTTGGATGGTTCAACGTGTGTGTATGTGTCATGAAATCAAGGATATGAAAGATCAAGTGATTGACTTTTATTAGATTAAAATACAATCAATACTTACAACTTTGTTTTTATGTAGTTAAGATTGTCAACATGATATGGGAATTATGGTGGTACAACAAGACTTGCAAAAGACTGATTTTCAGGCCCAAAACTGAGATCGCGACGTGGTCTTGCAAGGATCGCGACGGGTCGTCAGATCAGACAGGCAGAATGCGACATGGGTACTGTCGCGACCAGAACACGACAAAGGTACTGTCGCGACCCGACCTCAGAATGCGACATATCGGGCCGTCGCGTTCACAGGGTCTGCGCCTGAGTCCGTCAGGGATCTGACATGCTCTTGGTTCAGACTACCAAGATTTGACACAGGGTGATATTCATGAAACGCCTATATCTCTCTATATGCTGACCTTTAGACAAAACTCGCAACATAGAAAATGTCGAGGACATCTATTGGAAGAATGTTTGTGTTGTGGGCTGGGTCTGAATTGGTCTCTAATTGCATGAAATACAGGAAGAACGTGGGAAAGCCCTAAACATGCATGACTTCGTTGCGACTTACATGTTAGACTTGTAACATGAGATCTACTGACATTGTGCATGACTCTATTACGAAGTTTATAACTCTCTAACTAATGATATTTAAACAAAACACTTAACATGAAAGATGACCATGACAACTTCTTAAAGAACTTTTATGTTGGAGGCTTGACCTACTTCGGCCTTTAATCTTGTGCAAAATAGGAAGAACTTAAAGTTAACTACATCTCGACATTGCAGTATCATGCAGCAACTCGATTAACACGCTTATAAATCTTTATCTAAAGACTTTTAGGCAAACCTTTCTACATGAAAGATGCTTGTGACTACAAATAGAAGAACTTTTATGTTGATTATTTAGTCTAATTCGGTCTCGAATCGTATGCATAATAAGAAGAACGGTAAAAGCCCTAACTGTGCGCGACTTAGGGAAAACGATTAATACACAAAGTATACTCGATGAAAATTAGTAAAATCAGAAGCAAATGAATCTAGACTCGAAGCTCTACAAGATGGTATTATTTTTCTTTAATATTGACCCGAAAATGCCTACCTTTGAAAGCAAAGAACTCCTTGCAGGTTCCTGGTTCGCTACAGGGCGAGGTGGAAGAAGACCACGTTTTTCCCCAGCCTTCTCCTCTCCTCCAGCGCCCCAAACTTGCTGCACACGACCCCAACTTGATGCTAAACCTTCCCCAAACGTTTTGTGAAGAGTTCTTATAGTTTTAGGGTGTTACTTCATGTCCTAATGGGACTAGGAAAGAGGGCTGCGAATTTCTGCATTCTAGTTTCCAAAATCTGAGATTCTCTCACCCAAAGGAGGTAGCAAAGGTTTAGGAAACCACCTCTTAGAGTGGGGTCCAGTTTTGACTTACCTTGTATGACTAATTACCCTAATTTAAACCCTAATGTGCCCTTCACAATTATTGCATATTTACAGGTGCGAATTTCTTAGTATTTTTATGTTCCAATTTTATTATTAGGCTAAAAGTGATCCATTGGCCCATTTTCATTAATGGGTCACTAGTACATAATGTTATAAGTCTCTCCAACCTATTTATTTAATTTATGGTTGGGTTATTTTTCCGTGTTAACAATTTTCCGACTTAGTTCCCTAATTCGGTTAACCTGGTCACGTGTAACGTACACTTGGCCAATCGGATTTTTTGTTGCTCGAATCTCTTCATGAAACACTTAAGAATAATGTTTGAGGTTGATTTATAATTTTTACGGAATTTTCTAATGTGTTTTCTCATGTACGATAGTGGTACGTAAGTTCTATCATTTCGATAATACGTAAGTTATTTATTTACTATTTTCATACTTGAATTTGTTCATGGGTCATAAGTTGTCCATTGATCCAATTCCTTTTATGGACTATCCCCACATATTGTTTGGGATCTACCCATAATTTTTATTTCAATTGTTAATCCACTTGGCTCATGTAATAATGGATTTTCCAATTTATTCCTTAGTTACAATAATAAGTCACATAAATTATAAATCATGGTCCGAATTATTTTTCTATGCCCAAATTTCTTAATGGGTCATTAGATAATAATTTTTAAGGTATAACTATTATTTTCATAGAATTTTTATATGAGTTTCTACTCATGCAATAATGATGTGTATCTTTTAACTAGTTTGATTTTTATTAATGGGCAAAATTTTCATTTATCTATAACATATATATTTTTTTAATTAATGAAATTTTTGGGGTATTACAGTCTGACCTTGAAGCTGTGAATCAGCGGATAAGCTCTGTAATCAGCGGTTGGCAAGATGTGAATCAGCGGTCAAGCTGTGAGTCAATGTTCAAGATGTGAGTCAGCAGTTGTTTGAAGCTGTGAGTCAGTAGTTGTTTGAAGCTGTGAGTCAGCGGTTTAGTGAAGCCTCACTTGGTTTGAGCGAGGGGTGGACGTAGGTCTCCGTCTGGGAGCCGAACCACCTTAAAAATATTCTATGCAGTGATTTGATGTGTTGATTTTCCACTATATACTTGCATAGGATTTTGATCACCTTCTAAGCACTCACACACTTATAGATGGATAATCTAATGTGCTTTAGATTCCTATAAGTTGATCAAATCAGTGAGTACCTATTTGAATAGAGATTTTAATTTGACATATTTTTAATTGCATAAGGTTTCCACTGCAAATCTATTCAACCCCCCCCCCTTCTATATTTTCCATATCACTGCATCTTCTATCCAACATTAAGTGTTCTTTCATTTCCAGGTATTTTTTTTTTAAAGTGTAAGAAGTTATTCACCCCCTCTAGAACATCCAAGGCTCCATCTCGATCCAACAAGTGGTATTAGAGCCTAGTCTTCTTAGAAGGATCTAAATATTTGAGAAGAGATAGGAACAGAAGCGCACAACTATGAAGGACAGTCTATAACAAGACCACCATTATTTGATGGTGAAGACTACCAATATTGGAAGATGCGAATGGAATACTTCATTCGAGGCACAGACTTTGATCTGTGGTAGGTAATAGAATAAGGTGATTATGTTATCCTTGATGATGGTACTTCTACATTATCAATAGCAGATAAAAGGAATAAATCCCTAAACTATAAAGTTAAAAACTATCTATGTTGCGCATTATCCAAGAAAGAATTTAATTAGTTATCTGTATGTAGAACTGCTAAAGAAATATTGGATAAATTACAAGTAACATATGAAGGAACTGATAAAGTTACACAAACAAGAATAGACATTCTTGTTTCTCAGTATGAATAGTTTAAAATGCTACCTAATGAAAATATTACTCAAATGTATAATAGATTCACTAATATAATAGTTGGTTTAAGCTCATTAGGGAAGAACCTTACTAATGAAGAAACAGTTAGAATAATTCTCAGATCATTAACTCAGTCTTGGACACCCAAAGTTACTATAATTGAAGAAGCTCATGATCTTTTAGAACTCTCTATAAATAAACTAGTTAGTTCTCTAATGGCTCATGAGATTAATATGGAAAGATTTTATGAAAGTTCTTCAAAAAAGAACATGCCAAATGCCTTGAAAGTTGCAGACTCCTCATCTTCATCTTCTAAAGACTCCAAAGAAAAATCTGAAGATGGTGATGATGAAGTCATACTGTCAAGAAGACTTCAGAAAATCCTTGCCGAAAAGAAAAAGTTCGGTTCAAAAAGACACTTCAAAAAATAAAAGAGGAAAGAGCCAACATGCTATGAATGCAACCAACCAGGACACTTCAAATCAGAGTGTCCTAAACTCAAAAAGAAAAATCCAGTAGAAAGGTATGAGAAAAAGAAAAGTAAAGAAAGAAAATTTAAAAAGCACAAGAAGAAGGCAATGGGAACTACATGGGACAATGAAGAAGCAACAAGTTCAGACACATCAAACTCAGAATCAGAAGAAAAGCAAGTAAATCGTGCCCTCATGGAAGGACTAGATTAGGTAACATCTGAAACCTCATTTACTTCATGTTTAGAGTCTAATTCTGATAGTTTAGAAGATGTATTTAATGAACTGTATGATAAATATAAAATTGATATTGAACAAATGAAAGTTCTTAAGCTAAATCTGATAAATGAAGAAAATCCAACACTTTTCTAAAAACTGAAATAGAAAGATTAAGACAGCATTTAGTTGAAACCAAAAGAACAAATGAACTGTTATCTAAAGATTAAAAAATAAAAAATGGTAAAATTATGGAACTTGAAATTAATCTAAATGAATTAAAAAATAAAGAAAATTTGAGAGAAGAAAATGATTACTTAAGAGGTTCCATAGACAAAATAACAAACTGCAAAACATCCATAGTAGTAAAACTAAAAGATGCTAGAACAGGGAAAAGGAAATATGGAGTAGGATATCAACTACCTATAAACGAAGATAAAATTACTTATCCTAAACAATATCCAACTCCTAAGTTTTTAAAATAAAAATTAATTAAAATTTTTGAAAAGATTAATCAATATGTTTACAAATAGAAACTTATGACTAACAACACTACAAAGTCAAAACATACATATGTTTTGTGTTGTAGTCATTGCAATTAGGACACACTATAAGCACATGCACCACTAGACATTTGCATTGGATTCTAAAACCTAACCTTCAAAGACTAAAGAAAGTTTGATACCAAAAGTCTCAACTTAATTCTGTTTGCAAGGGCGCCTGAAAGCATTCAAATGAAACTTAGATAGTGGATGCTCAAGGCATATGATAGATGATAGAAAGCTATTCACAAGTTTCAGAAGTGAAATTGGTCAAGTTACATATGATGACAATGGAAAAGGAAAAGTGATAGGATGTGGAACAATTGGAACAATAGGAACAAAAGGAAAATATCTAATAGAAGATGTTATGTGTGTTGAAGGACTAAAACACAATCTTATTAGTATTAGTCAACAATGTGACAAAAGGTCACTTAGTAAAATTTCAGAATGACAAGTGTGTTATCCTAAAGGATGGAAAAATAGTTTTGGAAGCACTGAGAGTTAAGAATTTGTACACTCTTCAGTTGGCATAATTAAAAGAAATCAACTTGTGCCTTGCAACTACAAAGAGTGGAGAGAATGATTTATGGCATAGAAGAGTAGGGCATGCTAGCACCTCAGTGATCAAAAACTTAATCAGGCATGATCTAGTTGAAGGTCTTCCAAAGTACAAATTGAAGAAATCTAAAATATGTACAACTTGTGCAAAAGGGAAGCAGACCAAGACATCCTTTCAATTCAAAACAATGGTAACTACTTCAAAACCATTGGAACTCATTCATATGGATTTGTTTGGACCTATAAGAACAGTGAGTCTTAGAGGAAAAAATCATGGCTATGTAATTGTGGATGATTACTCAAGATACACTTGGGTATCCTTTTTGGAAGCCAAATCAGAAACTTTCTCAGCCTTCTTGAAATTCAGTAAAATGGTACAGAAGAGCCAGAAACATGAGATAATCGGCATCAGATCAGATCATGGTGGGGAATTCAAAAATGAAGAAGTTGTCAGATTCTTGAATAAAATAGCATTGAACATAATTTCTTTGCACTAAGAGCACCTCAACAAAATGGAGTAGTAGAAAGAAATAACAGAACACTGTTAGACATGGCCAGAACAATGCTTACATAATATAATCTACCTAGATATTTCTGGGCAGAGCCAGTCAACATAGCCTGCTACATTATCAATAGATGCATGATCAGAGCAACACTGAAGAAGACTCCATATGAACTCTACAAAGAGAAAAAGGCAAATATTAGTTGCAAGGCCCTAGTTTTCGGTGCATATTATGACTTGTTATGTTTTAATTTCTGCCCGAATTTTTTCTTAATGTCAACATCCCTTGACGTTAACATCTGGTTGACGACAAGATATGTGTCATTTACCATCTGACTTGAGGATCTTGATGTCAAGATCGATTGACATTTACTTTATGTAGACTGCAACCAATTAGATGTTAAGATCTCCAGCTGTGTTTGGGTTTCTTGGCCTGAAACCGTCCCGATTCTCCGGGAGATAAATTAGGAAACCTATGTCGGTTAGGACTTTCTCTTCCCTAAGACACCTACGACCCAAACTCCTATAAAACTAGGTCATCTCTGCAAAGAGAGGGCTTTGGCTCAGCTAGGGCTTTTAGGTTTCGAGAGAGGAAAAGAGAGAGTTTTGAGAGGGTGAATCCGGCGAACCAGAAGCTGCACCTGCGTTCTTCTGCAAGGGGGAGGTCCTTCAGAATGTGGAGAGGCTCTCCCAACGTAGGGAGATCATCTACTTGGTCATGGAGGCCGAATCAAGCTGTGGAGTTTACCTCTTTGGCTTGGCCGAGGAGGGCTTCATCACCCAAATCCGATCTTCAGAGAGTTTTTTTAAAGGCAAGTAACTTAGGGGTTTCATCCCTATGCCTATCACCTAGGGTTCTAGGATTTTTGTTGATTTTTGTCTCGTGTCCTGGACCACCAATTTCTCCCTTAATTCGGTTTCAGTTTGCACTTTTTGTAGACAGGAGGCTGACGGACACATACTTGCCATTAAGTTCCTGGGTTGACGACAATTGATAATGTCGTTAACTACACTTGACAGTAATGACCTTGCCATTAAGTTCTCCAGTTTCATCAGAAAAATATTTTAGTGCATGTGAGGTGATCTTTCAAAAGTTTTTTGAGGTAGAAATGAATTTTAGGATTTTTGCCTTGTCACATATGTATGTTAGACTGAGCCATGGAATCCTGATAATTTTTTGATCATATCTACGATTTATTAGAATTTTTTATAGGAGCAAATAAGCATGCCATCTTAGATTTAATTTGGGACGAATTATGTATGTTGTATATTCCTGTCTCAGTATTTTCCCATGAACTTAGGGTTTCTGTGTACATGTTTCAAGACAGATAGACACGTCAATTTTCTGTTGATAATGTTTTTACTAAATCCTCTTGATAATTGCCTGAAATTCATTTTAAATGTTAAAAAAATAGATGTACTATTGTGAAAATTCAGAAAAATTAAACACCTAATATATTCCATGCGTAGGGTCTATGATTAAATTTTGAACATGTTCTGGCATACGTGGCTACTATTTTAAGTTATAAGTCACTAATGGCCATGTTAAGTATGATTAGTTAAAAATGATGTTTTTCTAATGATTATTACCCTAATTAGGTTCTGTTAAGCATGTATTAACATTATGAGATAGTCATGATTACTTCTGGAACCTGATATATGTGTTTGAATCATGAGCATATAAACGAGTCACTAAGTGCATGAAAATTTGAGTTAAACATGTGATCAATGTGAATAATGTGGTTAAGTGATAAATGTGCCGAAATTGATACTACTACCATAGAAGCCTGTGGAGCTATACTGTAGAAAAGTCCCTATGGGAAGGCTCAATGTGTATGTGATATCTTGTGGGCATCAGGATGAAATCTTGGAGGTGGACAAGTACCATTGGTTAAGGTGGAGAGGGCTTCATCCGATTTTGCCCAGTTACTAAGATTCATCACTATATTGTCTAGGTGATGGGTATGTGTTATGTGTGTGATGTGTCCTTCTTTATGGTGGTTCAAACTATGTGTCACGGCAGAAGATGTTTAAAGATATGAATTATGTGTGAATGTGCCAAGTGAATATGTGAAAGTGATGTGCTAATGTGCTCCAATGTGAAATAATGTGACAGCATGTGATTAAGTTAAAACAGCAAGCAAAAGGTGGAAAAATGTGACATATGAGCATGTTGAGTGTGGTAGATATCATGCTAGTATTACTGGTAGATGTGTGTTTAATTTCATGATTTGAATATTAGAAATGTGTCATATTCTAAGATGTGTTAGAGACCATGTGTTTTCATGAAATCTATGTGTAATTAGCATATTAGAAACTTGCTCATTTAATACTTGCTTATTACTATATACATCATGCGATAGATTACTTTATATGTTAGACTTGTGTAGAATGAATGTGATAAGTGTTTGGGTGTAACCAATAGATTGCTTACTGAGTCTTTTGTGAAGACTCATCCTTGCTTAAACATATAGGTGAGGCAGGTATTCCTGAGATTGAGGAGGAGATAGCGAGGAGTGACTCCGAGCGAGAGGAGTAGCTGAGAACTCGAGAGCTATTTACCTAGCTTGTACTTTTCTTTACTTAGCATGTGAGACGATGTTATGATATGGATTTGGTTATTTATGGACTTCGTATAAGTATTTTTCTACTATATAGACTGTGGGATGTGTGTAATGATGATGGAATAAGAATTAATTTCATTTCCGTTGTACTTTCCTTTGTTATTTGTGTACATCTCTACCTACTATGTTGTGTTGGGTACATGTCCCACTATGACGACACGCTTTATATCGACGTGGATTGGTATAATCATACCAGTATAAAGCGGTCATTACAGAGATTGGTATCAGAGCCCACAGGTTGAGATTGTACATAAATAAGCCATCATCCACACAATATTTCAAAGTCTGTGTAGAATTAGTCCATATATGTGAAAAACACCTAATAATGAACAAAAGATAGTTAAGAAAATGGTTAGGACTAAATAACTTAGATCCTAATAGAGATGTTTATTTTATAGGTAATGGCGAGTCATGGTAGGCATAGTTCTTAGGCTCGGGAGGTTGAACAGAGACGTGAGGAGAGGGGTGAGCAGTAGGCCCCAACACCCCAGGGTTCCACAATACTCCCACCACCGCCACCTGTGGACTATGGCATGTTCATGCAAGGCCTAGTCCAGGCGATGCAGATGCAGGCACAGACTCAAGCTGCATTATAGGCCTAGTTGTAGGTGCAGGTTAGAGTTGTTGAATAGGAGTAGTCTGTTTTGATGATTGTATGATTGCTTATGTGTTGCTTATTATTAAAGGCTCAGGCTTCAGCCCCAGTTCCCCAGAAGCATGGTCATGGTGGTCCGTCCATCATGGAGAGGTTTAAGAGGATGGCTCCACCTTCTTTTAAGGGGGAGAGTCAACCCCTCTTAGCAGAGAGCTGGTTGAGGGAGGTAGAGAAGATCTTCCATGCTATCAGGTGTGCGGAAGAGGATAAAGTGAGCTTGGCGACTTACATGCTACAAGAGAGGGCCGATGTTTGGTGGGCCTCTATGCTATGCACCAGGTACGAGAATGGAGCTTTAGAGGTGACTTGGGACGAGTTCATTAGACTCTTTAAGGCCAAGTTCATCCCCGAGCATATTCAGGACAAGATGGAGCATGAGTTTCTATCTCTTACACAGGGTTCCATGACTGCCCTAGAGTATGAGGCCAAGTTTGCTGAGTTTTCCAAGTACTCTCCCGATATTTTTGCAGACGAGCGAAGGAAGGCTAAAAAGTTCATGATGGGGCTTAGACCATCACTCAGGTTGACACTGGTAGTTTTTGATCATCGGACCTTAGACGAGGCCCTCAACATAGCGTGAAGGCAGGAGAGTGAGATGGACCAATACATGGAAGAGAAGAGGGTGACCCAGAAGAGGTCGGCAACACCATTCCAGAGACAGTACAGGAAGAAAGCAGCCATGTACCAGCAGCCACAGCGTACAGCAGTTCCAAGCCAGTCAGTGGTTGTGCCCTAGACACCTAGTTTGAGGCCCAATGATAAGAAGGAGTGTCCTTATTGTGGAAGGACACATGGCATCTCAGAGTGTTGGAGGTTAGCAGGGAAATGCCTAAAGTGCGGCAGCACAAAGCACTAGATCAGAGACTGCCCCAGACTTCAGTAGTTTGCACAGAGAGGAGCTCCAGCCCCAGTAGCAGTAGCAGTAGCTACACTAGTGACAGAAAAGCTAGGAAGGCCTCGGGCCAAGCCCAAGTGTACGCACTTGCTTGTGAGGATGCTGAGCAGGCCGAGAACGTCATAGAAAGTACTATTTTAGTTATGGGTATACAGGCTCGAGTATTGTTTGATACGGGTGCTACACACTCGTTTGTTTCTGAGCGGTTTCCTAAGCAATTAGCGGCAGAGTCTAGAGTTGAGGCAGAGGATTTAGAGGTTCTTCTGTCTATACACACACCAGCGGGTACTTTAGAGACCAGGAAGTGCATTCCATTTTTACTTGTGTGCATTAAGGATCGAGGTTTGTTTGGGTGCTTCTACTTGCTCAAGATGAAAGACTATGATGCTATACTTGGTCTGGATTGGTTTAAGGAGCACTATGCCTTGGTCGATTGCAGGAGGAAGAGAATTACTTTCCGTATCCCTGAAGAGGGTGAGTTCTCACCTCCTTTGCCTAGGAATCTAGCGGGAAGGTTCGTGATCTCCACCGTGAAGGATATGAGAATGGTGAATAAGGGTTGTGGCACTTTTCTTGCCGGTATGGTCTTGATTCCTGAGACCGATTAGTCACCTACCCTTAAGGAGATCGAGGTTGTGCAAGAATTCCCAGATGTGTTCCCTGATGATTTGTCTAGATTGCCACCATCGAGGGAGATAGAGTTCACTATCGAGTTGCTTCCAGGAACCTCACCTATCTCGAAGGCTCCCTACCGGATGGCACCTGCGGAGTCAGCTGAGGTGAGGAAGCAATTGCAGGAGTTGCTCGATAAGGGGTTTATTCGCCCTAGTGTGTCACCATGGGGTGCACCTGTACTGTTCGTAAAGAAGAAAGATGGTTCTCTCAGACTGTGCATAGACTACAGGAAGCTCAACCAGGTAACAGTGAAGAACAAGTACCCTTTGTCACGCATTGATGGTTTGTTTGATCAGTTCCAGAATGTGTCCACATTCTCCAAGATCAATCCGCAATCAGGCTACCATCAGTTGAGGATCAAGGAAAAGGATGCTTCCAAGACTGCATTCAAAACCCGTTGTGGACACTACGAGTTCATTGTGCATCCTTTTGGTCTAACTAATGCCCCTGCAGCGTTCATGGATCTCGTGAACAGGATGTTCAGGCCATACTTGGACAGTTTTGTTGTGGTGTTCATAGACGATGTGCTAGTTTACTCCCCTGAAGAGGCTACACACTTTGAGCACCTGAGGACAGTTCTAGAAGTTCTCCGAGAGCACAAGTTGTATGCCAAGTTCAGCAAGTGCGTCTTCTGGATGTGCGAGGTTCATTTCCTTGGGCATGTCATCTCAGGCACTGGAGTTGTTGTTGATCCAGTGAAAGTGTAGGCAGTATTAGAATGGGAGACTACGAGGACACCATCTAAGATCAGAAGTTTTCTTGGTTTAGCAGGTTATTACAGGCGATTCATAGAAGGCTTTGCCTCCATAGCAGCACCTTTAACCAAGTTAACCAGGAAAGGGGTTAAGTATGTGTCGTTTGAGGATTGTGAGAGTAGTTTCCAGAAGTTGAAGACAAGGCTAACATCTGCACCCGTGTTGATATTGCCTAGTGGTGCCGAGGGTTTTGCGATCTATTTAGATGCTTCACAGATAGACCTTGGTTGTGTTTTGATGCAGCATGGTAAGGTAGTTACCTATGCTTCGCGTCAACTTAAGGAGCATGAGCGTAACTATCCGACCCATGACTTGGAGTTAGCAGTTGTGGTCCATGCACTGAAGATCTGGAGACACTATCTCTATGGTGTTAGATTCGAGGTGTTCACAGACCATAAGAGTTTGAGGTACATGTTCTCTCAGAAGGAGTTGAACCTGTGACAGAGAAGGTGGATTGAGTTCCTAAAAGATTACGACTTCGAGCTTCAGTATCACCCAGGAAAGGTGAATGTCATGGCAGATGCACTCAGCAGGAATAGGTCTCTACTTCAGAAAGATTGGAAGATGCTTGAGGATGCAGCGTGCACTATGACCGAGTTAGAGCCACAGTTATGCCAGGCTTTCGTGGTGTAATTGTCTATCCGATCCACTGTGTTAGACGAGGTAATAAAGTAGAAGGGAGCCGATCCCAGACTTCTAGAGATGGTGGGTAAGGCAGGTATTGCTCGTGATAAAGATGGTGTTATCAGATTTTAGCACAAAGTATGTGTGCTAGACATCGTGGAGGTTAGAAAGCAAGTGCTTGCAGAAGCTCGCAGATCATGGTTCTCCATTCATCCAGGCAACACCAAGATGTACTAGGACTTGAAGGGGTCCTTCTGGTGGTCAGGCATGAAGAAGGATGTGGAAGAGTCCGTATCTCGGTGTTTGGTGAGTCAACAACTTAAGGCTGAACGTCAGAGACCATCAAGCCTTATGCAGAAGATGGAGATACCTGTGTGGAAGTGGGAAGCGATCACCATGGACTTTTTGACGGGTTTTCCATATTAGTTAAGGGCAATGACTCGATATGGGTGATCGTGGACCGTTTTTCCAAGACTATTCACTTCTTACCTATGAGGAAGAAGCAGCTTTTGAAGAGCTTGGTGAGGCTTTACATTGTCAGCATTGTGAGACTGCATGGAGTGTCGAAGTCCATTATATCAAATAGAGACCCACGGTTTACGTCGAGGCTATGGCAGGGTCTCTAGGAGGCATTGGGTTCTTAGTTGAAGCTCAGTTCGACTTTTCATCCTCAGACAAATGGTCAGTCTGAGTAGACGATTTAGACACTCGAGGACATGTTGAGAGCAACGTGCTTGACTGGAAGGGTGACTGGGAACGTCCCCTACCTCTTGTGGAGTTCGCTTACACCAATAGTTTCCACACAAGTATAGGCATGACTCCATTTGAGGCACTGTACGGTCGACCCTGTAGGTCTCCATTGTGTTGGGAGGAGATTGGAGATAGACAGTTAGTAGAACTTGAGTTGGTTCAAGAAACATCAGACAAGATCCAGCTTATCAGCCAGAGATTGACTGCAACGCAAGATAGGCAGAAGAGCTACGCCGACAACAGAAGGAAGGACTTAGAGTTCGAGGTTGGCGAGCATGTTTTCCTCAAGGTATCACCTACACAAGGCATTGTCAGGTTTGGCAGGCATGGCAAGCTGAGTCTGAGGTTTATTGGCCCGTTTAAGATTCTCAGGCAGATGGGCAGTGTGGCATATGAGCTAGCATTACCCCCAACGCTAGGAAGTGTGCACCCTGTATTCCATGTGTCTATGCTCAAAAGATACGTGCGAGATCCATCACATGATATTAGCCACGAGCTAGTGGAACTTCAGCCAGATTTGTCATATGTGGAGCGACCAGTGGCCATCTTGGATCGTAAGGTTCAACACCTCAGGAACAAGGCTATAGCATCTATGAAGGTATTGTGGAGGAACTTCTCATGAGAGGAAGCTACGTGGGAGCTCGAGGAGGCCATGAAGAAGCAGTATCCCCATCTGTTCGGTTAGTACCTTTGCTCTAACTTCGGGGATGAAGTTTTCTTTTAGGGGGAGAAGGTGTAAGGCCCTAGTTTTCAGTGCATATTATAACTTTTTGTCATGTTTTAATTTATGTACGAATTTCTTCTTAACGTCAACATCCCTTGACGTTCACATCTGGTTGACGGCAAGATATGTGTCATTTACCACCTGACTTGAGGATATTGACGTCAAGATCGATTGATGTTTACTTCATGTAGACGGGAACCCATTGGACGTTAAGATAACCCATTGGACGTTTGAACCAGAAGCTGCATCGGCGTTCTTCTGCAAGGGGGAGGTCCTTCTGAACGTGGAGTGGCTCTACCAACACAGGGAGATCGTCTACTTGGTCGTGGAGGCCAAATCAAGCTATGGGGTTTACCTCTTTGGCTTGGCCAAGGAGGGCTTCCTTACCCAAATCCGATCTTCAGGGAGTTTTCTAGAGGCATGTAACTTAGGGGTTTCATCTCTATGCCTATCACCTAGGGTTTTAGGATTTTTGTGGATTTTTGTCTCGTGTCCTAGACCCCCAATTTCTCCCATAATCCGGTTTTAGTCTGCACTTTCTGCAGACAATAAGTTGGTGACCACATACTGGTCGTTAAGTTCTTGGGTTGACGGCAATCGATCATGCCGTTAACTACACTTGACGGCAATGACCTTGCCGTTAAGTTCTCCAGTTTCTTCAGAAAATTGTTTTAGTGCATGTGATGTGATCTTTCAAAAGTTTTTGGAGGTATAAATGGGTTTTAGGATTTTTTCCTTGTCATGTACGTATGTTAGACTGAGCCATGGAATCCTGATAATTTTCTGATCATATCTAAGATTTATTAGAATTTCTGATAGGAGCAAATAAGCATGCCATCTTAGATTTAATTTGGGATGAATTATGTTTGTTGTGTATTTCTATCCCAGTATTTTCCCATGAACTTAGTGTTCCTGTGTACATGTTTCAAGATAGATAGATTGTTTGATAAATTCTCTTGATAATTGGCTGAAATATGTGTTAAATGTTAAAAAAATAGATGTACTATCGTGAAAATTCTGAAAAATTACACATATAATGTATTCCATGTGTAGGGTCTATGATTAAATTTTGAGCATGTTCTGACATCCGTGGCTACTATTTTTAGTTATAAGTCACTAACGGCCATGTTAAGTATGATTAGTTAAAAATGATATTTTTCTGATGATTAGTACCCTGATTAGATTCTGTTAAGCATGTATTAACATTATGAGACAATCCACATTACATATGGAACCTAATAATTGTGTTTGAATCATGAGCATATAAATGAGTCATTAAGTGCATGAAAATTTGTGTTAAACATGTGATCAATGTGAAGAATGTGGTTAATTGATAAATGTGCCGAAATTGACACTGCTACCATAGAAGGCTGTGGAGCCATACTGTAGAAAAGTCCTTATGCGAAGGCTCAATGTGTATGTGATATCCTATGGGCATCAGGATGAAATCTTGGAGGTGGACAAGTACCACTGGTTAGGGTAGAGAGGGCTTCTCTTGGTTCTGTGCAGTTATCAGGATTCGTCACTATATTGCCTAGGTGACGGGTATGTGTTATGTGTGTGATGTGTCCTTCTTTATGGTGGTTTGGACTATGTGTCACGGTAGAAGATGTGTAAAGATGTGAATTATGTGTGAATGTGCCAAGTGAACATGTGAAAGTGATGTGCTAATGTGCTCCAATGTGAAATAATGTGAAACCATGTGATTATGTTAAAACAGCAAGCAAACGGTGGAAAATGTGACATATGAGCATGTTGAATGTGGTATATATCATGCTAGTATTACTAGTAGATGTGTGTTTAATTTCATGATTTGAATATTAGAAATGTGTCATATTCTAAGATGTGTTGGAGACCATGTGTTTTCATGAAATCTATGTGTAATTAGCATATTAGAAACTTGCTCATTTAATACTTCCTTATTGCTATATACATCATGCGATAGATTACTTTATATGTTAGACTTATGTAGAATAAATGTGATAAGTGTTTGGGTGTAACCAATAGGTTGCTTGCTGAGTCTTTTGTGAAGACTCATCCTTGCTTAAACATACAAGTGAGGCAGGTATTCCTGAGATCGAGGAGGAGATAGCGAGGAGCGACTCTGAGTGAGAGGAGTAGCTGAGATCTCGAGAGCTATTTACCTAGCTTGTATTTTTCTTTACTTAGCACGTGAGATGATGTTATGATATGGGCTTGGTTATTTGTGGACTTCGTATAAGTATTTTGCTAACATATAAGTTGTGGGATGTGTGTGATGATGATGGAATAAGAATTACTTTTATTTCCGATCTACTTTCATTTGTTATTTGTGTACATCTCTACCTACTGTGTTGTGTTGGGTACATGTCCCACTGTGACAATATACTTTATATCGACTTAGATTGGTACTATCGTACCTTTATAAAGGGGGTCGTTACATTAGTCATCTTCAACCTTTCAGTTGTAAGTGTTTTATTTTGAATAATGGTAAATATAATCTAGGAAAATTAGATGCTAAAAGTGATGATGGTTTTCTATTAGGAAATATTTCAAAACCTAGAGGATATTATTATACTCTGTAGATTTTGATGATCACAACAACACTAAGTTTAACTCATGTTGAGAGAATCACAAAATCACATAGTGATGTACTTGTTAATGATTCAAATATTTGATTTATTTATATTTAATTTCATGGTCTAATTTGTGTGTTAAGTGTGCATGAATATAAGCTGAAGTTGCTAAAGTTGAAGTTGAAGTTGACGTTGAAGGTAAAGTCGGAGATGGAGTTGAAGTCAAAGTTGGAGTTAGTGAAAATCAGACGACTGATTTTTGGTTTTAGGTCGACCGATTTTGGGTTTTAGGATGATTGATTTTCCTAGTAACATTGGTACTAGGACAGTGAACAAATTGGACAACCGATTTGTGAATTTCGGTTGACCGATTCTGGCAATTCCAACACAGATATTCCTAAAAAGAGTCCTACGAAGGTTGAACTCTTTTCAAACTTTGAGGAATCCTTTGGGATTATAAGTAAAACATATTCCCATGATTTGGGAGAGTTCTCCATGCACCCAAGATCCCATCTTGTGCCCTAGACTTCAGAACAAAGGTTTCTTGCCCTCGAGAAATCCTACAGAAGCCCTGGGCATCCAGAAGGTTGGAAGATGTGTTCCTATTGATCCAGAAGACTTCCAAACATCCCAAGGAGCTGATCTTCATCAGAAAGACGTGGGCTTGGGTGATCATATCGTGGTTCTTCACTTGGAGAGTTCTACATCGACAATCCTGCTTCTACAGTGGCTCTTCATATTTTAGACAGGGGGAATTCTTGTGTTTTTTATTCTATCTCTTTTCCCACTATCATGTGCTTATTGGTTTGTTTTGATTTCATATTGAACATCAACATTTGTGTGTGTGTGCTCGGTTTGTGACCACGGAGTTTGGGTTTTTGGTTTCTTTGTGCTCGTGAAACAAAGATCGTTTTTGGGGTTGGTGTTGTCCCTAGGAAACAACGGTGTGAGGGGTTTATCGGTTTGTACCCGGGAAACAAGTTAGTGAAAATCCTCACGGGGGTGTGAGGTAGTGGACGTAGGCGCACACATGGGTGTGTTTGCTGAACCACTATAAATCCTGCCTGTCTTGTGGTTTGATTCCATTTTTTCTATCTCTATTCTATGCATGTTAGGATAGTTGGTTTCATTGTTTTAATTATCATATTCCGTTGTGCACATCATTCTATAGATTGTCTTAATTGTGTCTAATCTATTCTTTGTAAAAGAAATTTTATATAGGCGATAACCAATTCACCCCTCCCCTCTTGGTTGATCATCGCACATAGGTTCACGTATTTTACACTTCAATGGGTATCAAAGCAAAGCTCTTGATCTAAAGAGAGATCCTGTTTGCGATGGCCAATAAGAGATTCATGCCAGAAGGTTTGTGTATCCAACATCCACCATTCTTTGATGGTAGTAATTATTCCTACTGGAAAAATCGTATGCACATCTTTCTCAGGGCTCAAGATTATGAGATCTGGAAAGTCGTAAATACTAGTCCATATACTCTGCCAAAGGATGAGGGAAAGTGGACAAAAGATCACATTAAAAACTCCAAGGTTAATTTTAGTGCATTGAATATACTGCAACGTGCTATTCATCCTTATGAATATTCTTGTATGTCCATGTGCAGTTTAGCAAAGGAGATGTGGGATAAATTGAAGCTTATCTATGAAGACACATTAGAGGTCAAGGAGACCAAAGCCAACATCTTGGTCGATGAATATGAGATGTTCAAGATGAGCCCCGTGGAAACAATTTCTGACATCTTTGCAAGGCTCTTCAACATCACCAATGGACTGAAGGCTCTTGGCAAGAACTATACAGACACAGAGATCGTCCATAAAATTATGAGATTCCTCCCACCGGCGTGGCACACAAAAGCCACAGTCATCGAGGACTCCAAGAACTTATCAAGCCTCACTGTGGAGGAGTTTATTAGGAGTTTCATGACCTATGAGATAAACATAAAAAGGGAGGAAGCAGAGCAACCCATTTTCAAGGAAAAGGACATGGCTCTGAAGGCTAAGAAATCTAAGGTATATAATTCTAAAGAAAATTCCTCAAGTGAAGATGAGGAGGAAGTGGCCAAGCTAGCCCATAGCTTTAGAAGGTTTCTAAAAAAGAAGCCACAATATGTATCATCTTCCAAAGACTATAAGGGCAAAAACAAGCAAGAGGACTCTAGTAGAAAATCAGCATTGGTCTGCTATGAGTGCCAAGGTATTGGGCACATGAGATCGAAATGCCCAGTGTTTTTGGAAAAGCAGAGTAAAGTCAAGGCAAGAAGTCCAAAACAATGGTCGCCACGTGGAGTGACTCTGACTTGTCTTCCTCCGAAATTGAGGAGGCCAAAGAATCCAAGAAGGAGGACTACAGTCTCATGGCTATTAAGGATGAATCTTTAGAGATAACTTATTATCGTGAATCTTTTACTCTTGAGGAGATTGAGCAAATATATTCAGTCTTGTATGAGAAATACATAAAAGTTAAAAGGGAAACAAGGGCTTGAAAAATAAAATCAATGATATTTTGCATAATGAATGTCCATGTGAATCATGTGACTTGTTGAACGTTGAATTCAATGTTCTTCAAGATGAAAATGAAATCATGCAAAGCAAAATTACATTGTATGAACAAGAAATGGAATGCATGGCTAATGATAATGGTTTTTAAAAAAAAATCTGCATGCTTGAAAAGGAAAACACATCTTTGAAATCTGAAAAGGAAAAACTGAAAAACCAAGTGCATGTGCTTGAAGAGAATGTTAAAAATTCTGAAAATTCTGTTAAGAAAATGCATGAAACAATAGATAATCTAAAATCAATTGTCTCTAGAATCCTGAAGGGGAAGCAAAAGCTTGATGAAGTCCTTAGTGTTAAAGTGAACATTAATAGGCATGGTTTAGGGTATTTCCCTAAAAATAAAAAGAACAAATCTGTTGAGTCTAAAATGAAAACATCATTTGTTCATGCCTCTAATGCTATTACCACATGACAGTCACATTCTGAGAAAGCTACTCATGTTAAAAAACCAGTTCATGCTAAGAATACTAAGCAAGTTAAGAAAAACTAACTTATGTGAAAGGTAAGCATGTTGATTATCATGTCAATCATAGGCCACAACCCACAAAACACAATTATAATGTTACATTCTATTTCTGTGGTGGATATGGTCATATGAGCTACAATTGTTCTTTAAAAAAAACATGTAGAAAATGAACTTGGTGTGGATTAGGAAGGATCTGTTGCCTTCTAGGACTAACAATGTTGGACCCAAAACCATTTAGGTACCAAAGAAATCCACCTGAGAATTGTGGTTTCAGGTGTCTTGAAAAAATTGGAGCATGAGCATCAATGTTGAATACAAGGCACTGAAATTGTTCTGTGAGTATCATGTACATGTCTGTCATTGAGCTCTTAAGGTAAGACATGAATACTCTTGTACACCTTATTGTTTACTTATTTAGATTTTGATCATAGGCTGTGTTTTTGTTTTCTTTTTACCAGAAACAAAAAAAAAAATTGAAAAATCAAAACGCAAAAAGAGTCTTAGAATCTAGTGTCCTTTGCATGTCTATCCATTATATGCTTGCATGTAAAGTAAATGTAAAGCACCTTGACTCTTTCTAAGGCATAATACTCCCTTGATATTTCACTGCATTGGCTTAAGACAATGTGTGCATTAATTCAGCCACTAAGAGGAAGACATCTGCATTTGAGGTATGCATACATTAAGGGGGAGCCAAATAGTTATGTATTTAACTTGCTTCTCAAAATTCATTTGAAATTGAAGCCAACACACTAACGCACAAGACTATGATTAATAGATATCACTTTGATGATCGGTTGAAATTTTTCTTAATACTCTTGTGATGCTTAAATCCACATAGCTTGTAGTAACTCGTGAGGACATAGCTATCTATCCCAAATTGAAAGAGAAATTGAGCTTAGTAACCGGGTCTTTCCATAGAACAAGTGAGAAGCTTTGCGTCAAACGACAATACTTTCCTCAAAAGTGAAAGAAAAAAAAGAAACAAAAAAATGACATCATTTGTTTCAGAAAAAAAAAAAAAAAGGTAGAGTGATAGCTACCAAAATTTGAGGGTCTAACATGCATGGGTAAGATTGAGAGCATCTGTTAGTGTTAATTAGAACTCTACTTATCATCATGTGTGATGCATCTTAATCATGTCTCACACTTCACTTTAAATGGTATTTAATTTTGAATGTGTGTTGAGAACTTGATTAAACATTGGACTATTTAGTGGCTATCTTTTAGAGCATGCACTCCCATAATATTCTCCAAAGTGGCATTTTCATATACTTTGTACCTATGCCAATTGCTTTTCTTATCCCTATTACCACCTACTTTTTTATGTTGTCAAAAAGGGGGAGAGAACATGTAGATTTTGTGTATTCTGGTTTTGGGGACAGAATATGTAGATTTTGTGTTCAAAAGAAAAGGAAAGTTAGAAGTACTTTTGAGAGGGGGAGTAATGGCATGACTATGAATGCTTGCTTGCATGTGTGTTGTGTGTAAAAAAAAAGAAGAGGAACAACAAATTGAGATTAGAAATCAAATGTTGTGTTTTGTGTGAAGAATCTACAAGTGTTTTGTCATCATCAAAAAGGGGGAGATTGTTGTACTCTGTAGATTTTGATAGTCACAACAACACTAAGTTTAACTCATGTTGAGAAAATCATAAAAGCACATAGTGATGTACTTTTTAATGATTCAAGTATTTGATTTATTTATATTTAATTTGATAGTCTAATTTGTGTGTTAAGTGTGCACGAATATAAGCTAAAGTTGCTAAAGTTGAAGTTGATGTTGAAGCTAAAGCTGAAGTTGAAGTTGTAAGTCGAAGTTGATAAAGTCGACTTTGCTAAAGTCTGAGTTGGAGTTGAAGTCGGAGTTAGAGTTAGTGAAAATAGGATGACCGATTTTGGATTTTAGGATTATCGATTTTGGGTTTTAGGACGACTCAATTTCCCAGTAACATTGGTACTAGGATAGTGAACAAATCGGACGAACGATTTGTGAATTTTGGTCGACCAATTACGATAATTCCAACACGGACTTTCCTAAAAGAGTCCTACGAAGGTTGAACACTTTCCAAACTTTGAGGGATCCTTTGGGATTATAAATACAACATATTCCCATGGTTTGGGAGAGTTCTCCATGCACCCAAGAGCCCATCTTGTGCCCTAGAGTTCAGAACAGGGTTTCTTACCCTTGAGAGATCCTATAGAAGCCCTAAACATCCAAAAGGTTGGAAGACAAGTTCCTATTGATCTAGAAGACTTATAAACTTCCCAAGGAACTGATCTTCATCAGAAAGATGTGGGCTTGGGTGATCAGATCGTGGTTCTTCACCTGGAGAGTTCTACATCGACGATCTTGTTTTTATAGTGGCTCTCCATATTTTAGACAGGGGGAATTCTTGTGTTTTCTATTCTATCTCTTTTCCCACTGTCATGTGCTTATTGGTTTGTTTCGATTTTTTATTGAACATCAACATTTGTGTGTGTATGCTCGATCTGTGAGCACGGATTTGGGTTTTTGGTTTCTTTGTACCCGTGAAACAAAGATCGTATGAGGGGTTGGTGTTGTCCCTGGGAAACAACCGTGTGAGGGGTTTATCAGCTTGTATCTTGGAAACAAGTTAGTGAAAATCCTCACTGGGGTATGAGGTAGTGGATGTAGGCGCACACAGGGGTGTGTTTGCTGAACCACTATAAATCCTATGTGTCTTGTGGTTTGATTCCATCTTTTCTATCTCCATTCTATGCACGTTAGGATACATGGTTTTGTTGTTTTAATTGTCATATTCCGCTGTACACATCATTCTATAGATTGTCTTAATTGTGTCTAATCTATTCTTTGTAAAAGAAATTTTATATAGGCAATAACCAATTCACCCCTCCCCTTTTGGTTGATCATCGCACATACGTTCGCGTATTTTACTCTTTAGATATAAAGTGTTCCACAAAGGAACTTTAACAATTGAAGAAACTGTTCATGTTTTATTTGATGAAACTAACCCCTCTATTAAGGGAATAGAAGAAGAAAAAAATGTTGTTGAAGACTTGTATAGGGATCTGGAACAAACTTCTCTTAACGAAAAAGATGAAGACAAGGAAGATCCTCCAATAGAAGAACTCCAACATCAAGAAGAAACACAGGAAGGACTTCCTAGAGTATTGGGGTAACATAGAAATCATCAAAATGAAAATATAATAGGTGATCCTCAAGATATGGTAATAACCAAAGGTATGTCCATTCCTTGTGATTACACTGCATTTGTTTCTTAGATTGTGCCTAGGACAATTAATGATGCACTAGCAGATGAATCTTGGATCCTAGCGATGCAAGAGGAACTTAACAAGTTCCAACGCAGCCAAGTATGTACTCTTGTACCTAGACCTCTTGTTCAGCCAGTTATTGGGACTAGATGGGTCTTCAAAAATAAAATAGATGAATCAGGGATAATCACCAGAAATAAGGCCAAACTAGTAGCTCAGGGATATTCCCAAGAACAAGGCATTGACTTTGATGAGACATATGCTCCAGTTGCTAGATTAGAGGCAATTAGAATTCTATTAGCATATGCATGTTTTTTAAATATCAATCTATATCAAATAGATGTAAAGACTGTTTTTCTAAATGGTTTCATAAAAGAAAAAGTTTATGTTGAACAACCACCAAGTTTTGAACATACTAAGTATCCAAATCATATTTTTCATTTAAAGAAGGCACTATATTGTTTGAATCAAGCTCCAAGAGTTTGGTATGAAAGACTAAGTGTTTATCTTCTATCACATGATCTTTCAAGAGGTAAAGTACATATCACTTTATTTATTAAGAAATTTTCAGAAGGGATCTTAACTGTACAAATATATGTTGATGACATTATTTTTGGTTCTACAAATGAATCACTTTGCAAATTCTTTGAAAATCTCATGCAAAGTGAGTTTGAAATGAGCATGATAGGTAAGCTTAATTAATTTCTTGGCTTGCAAATCAAGCAGACCAAGGAAGGTACTCACATTTGTCAAACTAAGTACATTTCAGATCTACTTTCAAAAGATGGTTTTGACAGGTGTAAGCCATTAGGAACACCTATGAGCTCAAGAATAAAGTTAGATAGTGATCCAACTAGCAAGAAAGTAGATCAAAAGATCTATAGGGGTATGATTGGGTCATTACTCTATCTCACAGCTAGTAGACCAAATATAATGTTTAGTGTATGTTTGAGTGTCAGATTTCAGGCTAATCCAAAAGAATCTCATATTAATGTTAAGAGAATTTTTAGATATCTTATTAATACAAGTAAATTGGGTTTATGGTATCTCAGATATTCTGAATTCAAATTGCTTAGATATAGTGATGCTGACTATGCTGGATGCAAAACAGATAGAAAAAGCACAAGTGTCACTTGTCAATTTCTTGCAGGATGTTTAATATCTTGGTCTTCCAGAAAAAAACAAATTTTAGTAGCATTGTCCACAATAGAAGCAGAATACATTATAGCCAGAAATTGCTGCACCCAACTGTTGTTGATCAAACAACAACTAGAAGACTATGGTCACAAATTACTTGAAATTCCAATTTGTGTGGCAACACAAACGCAATCAATCTGATCAAAAATCTTATCCAGCACTCAAGAACCAAACACATTGAGGTCAGACCTTATTGCATGAGGGACCATGTAATAATGGTGATATTTTACTTGAATTTGTTGCTATAGATCATCAATTAGCTGATATATTTTCTAAACCACTTTCTAAAAATAGGTTTACTTCAATCAAAAGAGAAATAGGGATATGCAACCCTGAATAAATGCTTAAATTCTATGACTACATTGTATGATTAATTAAATATCAACTTTTTTCTAACTCCTTGACAGTGAACTTCTCACAAGTCAGAGTTCAAGTAGCCGAAGTTATTAGCCAAATTTTAAATTTGAATCTATTTACTTTTAGGGGAGGAGTTGAATAATAAATATTTAGTTATTATCTTTTCATCTACTTAATCCTAGTCGTTGATCTCATGGTGTGGTCTTTGACATATTTCCCTCTTTTATATAAGCTCTCCTACTCTCATTCCAAAACACCCATTCGAAACCTCTCTGACTCCCTTGTCTTATTCCTGATTACCGCATCTATCTTCGACTCCGACGGAAACGTTGCTATGAATCTCCCGATCTCATCATTTCTTCTAAAGAAAGATAGGATCTTTGACCTTATTTGGATCAATTCACACCTCCTTTGCAATCACTTTTAGACATTTCCATCGTATTTGTCTAGATGGCCTCTTCTAGGGCTCTAGATGCCTCCTTCTTTACTCCAAAGTAGTTCCAAAGTTATATGTCACGTCCCAAAAACTTACGCAGCAGAAATATTGGAAGGAATTGATCTTCTGAGACATGAGTAGCCGGAAAATAAACCTCTAGCTAGCGGGCTTTAGATGTGTATCTACACAATATAATATGGCCCACATAATGTGTAACATCGCGCGTTTTTCGGATCTTCGTGGATCCTCGGTTTAGCGTATGGGGTGGTCACACCTTGACCAGTGCGACTTGTGTTGTGTGTTTCTTAGTGGATCTGTACCAGGGTTGGTTATGAATATGTGTTGGTGTTCAGTGCGGTGGACATCAACAGTGGGTTGGCGTCCAGGTTTGTGACGTCTACTGTGTGTTGGCGGAAATGGTGTTGTCGTTAACATGTTCTTGGCGTCCATCGAAGTAGACGTCTACCGTTGAACTTGGCGACGAGCAATGTGGATGCCTAGTTGTGACGGTTTGGTTAGCGGCACAGAGGTTGACGTTAACCTGAGGCGCCTGTGTTTTTAGGGGCAACCCGAGCCTTCTTCTTTCCCCACCTTCTCTCCTCCTTTTCCCCCACCTGTACCCTTGTGCCTCTTCACTGCTCCCAGCGGTTGACGGGAGCACGTGGGAAGGCCGTGATGCGCGCAGCAGCGGCAGATCAGGCGGGGAATGACGGATTGGAGGGCGGTATTCGCGGGAAGCTCCTGGGGGTTCGGTGTAAATTGAGGTTCTATCGGGGTTTATATGCGTTTCTGAGGTAGGGACGTAAGCCCTTTAGCTTCTCTTGTGTATTATTCCAAGCCTGTTGCGTGTAATTTGCGTGGAATAGTGATTTTGGGGAGGTTTTCCTTTCTGTCGGGTTTTATGGTGGCTTGGCCGATCATGCGTTGGATCATGTTTTTCCGACATTACGGTGGTGTGTGGTGGTGAGAGGAAGTGTTCCCTCTTCATCACGTCGCGGTTTTGAGGGCTGGATTGCTCTCAGGGGATGTGGATTGTGGCTGGTTCAGCTGCTGGGAGCTGAAGAAGTCAACGTCAAGGGATGTTGACTTTGAGTTCTTCAGGGAAGAGATAAACGGCGTGATCGTTTGCCGTTAAACTCTTCAGGGAAGATCTTGACGGCAAGGTTGGTTGCCGTTAGGTTCTTTAGGTAAAATATTAACGGCAATCGAGGTTGCCGTTAGTCCCACGTTAGCGGCGGTCGATATTGCCGTCTATCCGCTGGTGAGTTCCCAGCAAGCTGTGTTTCCTTTTTTCCTCAATTTATGGTGTTGGACGTGTGGTGCACCCTATTGGTGTATTATACACGTGGTGTCTACGTGGTTTAGGTGTTGTGCATGTGGTTTGTGTGTACATGGCACATTGTACGTTATTATGTTAATTGTATTCCAAAAATTGTGGTGAGTTTGTGGTGTTATGGCAGTGAGGTTCTTGTGTGAGCCTAGCCAAGAATTTGAAATGTTTTTATGATTCGGATGACATGCATATGTAAGCAGGACTAGATGTCGATATTATGATTATTATAATGTGATTTATGTGGTTATATTGTAATGCTTGGGCAGTGAAGGTCCACACCGACCTAGCCCTGGTCTATTGTTGTCCTTCGAAGAATATTATACTGATTTATGTGTTAAGTGGTGTGTGTGCTGCCACGGAGGTCACGAGGTGGCCGATGTTAGGCTATAGTGTTATTATTAATATGGTTCATATATGTGTTTGTGTAGGCTAGCTTGTAGGTCACGAGTGACCAGGACAAGCTACTCCTCACACATGTATCGTGATTTGTAATAAATGTGTAAGTGATGTGGTTTGTGTATTGCCGAGTGTGGTGGTCCGGCGCCTATTCCGGAATGCCTCTCTAGTCGGGTACCCCAGGTTCTTTGTGAGACAGGCACGTGTGTTTGTTGTGCACGGGGTTTGTCCCGGTACAGTGTGGTACCGTCGAGGTCTTTGTCGTCTTCCTGGACACCCTCACTTATGTGTTTGAGTTGTACGTCCGGCTGAGGGAAAGACGACAGTAGGGCAGCGGCTTGTCTTTGTGGGTGTGCAGTCGCTTGTAGCATGCTCGTAGTTGGGGGTACGGACACCAGTAGTCAACACTGGTCCCCAGCTAGTCCTATTTTCTAGTGCCTCACTTTAGGGTGCTTTGGCCAGAGACCCTAGAGGTGCCAGGCATGGACGTGCAGCTGTGTCTCTGCAAGTGTGGTGTTGGTTGGTCTCCACAGTTGTTTGACTTGTTCTCATGGAGCGGCAGTTGGACCTTTCGTCCGTGACTGCGAGACTGAGAGGTTGTTTTTGTGTTGTGTTGTCCGGGTGGGATACTGTCCTGATCATCCAGTAGTCTGTTCCCGTGTGGTGGCATCGTTCCTTTCCGACTCGTGCTTTACCACTGGCTGTGGTTCGTGAGTTTGTGACTCATAGTCGAGGTTTGACTCGTTCGATGTGCTCTGGTGTTGGCACAGTTGTGACTACGGTTGTAGCTTGTGGTGTGCCCGAGTGGTGGCACAATTTTAGTTATGGTTGGTGAATATTGACTCACCAAATGTGGTTTAGCTCGCTATGGTGTGCCCTATTACGGCACTGGTTTACTTGTGGTTTCGGTGCTGCTGCCTTGTGGTAATAGGTACCTGTACCCTGTGTGGGTAATGGTTTGTGGTGGTACGTCGTGTACCAGTCTGTTCTGGTATTGACGTGGAACTGTGTTTTGTGGAGGTCGTGAGGTGTGACCTTCCACTCAATGTGCTTTACCTTTCTCGAGTAAGCTACCGTATATGGTTTTCATGTGTGACTTTTGGTTAGCAGTCCTGTTACCCACGTACTTGAGATTTGCCTGTGAAGCTTATAGCCTAGGCAGTGGTTTGCTTGTGCGGCTTATAGCTTAAATGATTGATTGTGACTATGGTTTGCCTGTGAGGTTTGAGGCCTAGGTGTTACTGTTGTTAAGTGGACTAGTGGTGTGGAGCTAGTCCTATTGTTCTCTCTTACTTTCTGAGGTTGTGAATAGTTAATGTGTTTATATTTAATTGCAGTATTAAATACAATTATTGTGAGCATGAAATGGTTTGGTTATATGTGTGGCCAGTGAGACCCATTGAGGTTGAGGTCTCTTCTCTTTAGTTGTTGTGGTCCTTGGGTGGTCCCTACTGAGCCTGTGACTTGTTGAGGCTCACTCCCCTACAGTTCTTTTCAGGGCTTGCCGAGTGTTTGTCTTGCAGCGGTGTTATGTGAGACTTGTACCACCAGCAGTTAGTGTAGTAGTTAGTATTGTGTGAGCTTGTGCTCCCTCGGGGTATGCCCCAAGTAGTTGTACTTTTTAATTAGACATGAATAATGTAATGGGACAGTTGTAAATTGTTATATGCAGGTATGAGCACATGTACTTTCTTGTGTCTTATACTGTGTAGTTGTCTTTTATATTCTTACTGGACAGTTGTGTGAGCTATCCCTTGCGAGACTTCGGTCCGTTCGCGGGAGGCGGATATGGATATGGAGCCTTAATGGGCATAAATATCCAGGGCCATCCCAGTTGGTATCAGAGCATGGTCCAGTTAGAATATGAAAAGACATTGAAGTTACAATGTCTCAATAAATGGATTAATGTCCACTGCTGGTAGTAAGTCTGTTGTTTTATGTGTTATAAGGTGGTTTTTATGTGAGCTTTTGGCACGCAAACCGTGTGTTTCTGTTTGTTAAATTAGCAGTTGTGAGCAGTTGTTGAGCCATAGAGTGGTTAGTGGTATAAGTTGTGTTGTTGCACCAGTGTGCTAGGGTGCAGTTGAAATTGTGTGTTTGAAAAGTTTTCAGTGGCAGATATTAAAGGAATCAGTGGAGTTAGTTATGTTGGTTAGCAAAAGTAAAAGGCAATTTCAGAAAGATATTTGCAAATGGTGCTCTAGTAAAGAATAAGGTTAACAGAGACAAGTATAATATGAGGTGTCAGTATGACAGATCAATAGAATGTTACCAGCAAAGAATAGTGTGTGTGTATGATAAGTTGCAGAAGAGGACCTTGGCAGAGGTATTGTTGTGTTTGAGATTTGTGTTAATAGGATTTGAGAAACGACTTGAGTAATAATGTGATTAGAGCTTTGGCAACTTGAGAATGATTAAATAAGGCAGGCTGGTTTCAGATGAAGTACGAGTACATAGAGGAATAAAGAATTGTGACAGTCCGATAAGGATAAGGGTGTCATGACAATTAGAGAGTTGAGCAGAAGTGGTTAGTTAAGTAAAGAAAGGGTAAAGAAAGATCACTATATAGTTAGACTTTTCTGAGCACAAGAAAAATACTGGCCTAGCAAGTGGCAGTTTATGAGAATTATATAGAGTCGAATGCAGTGTTACAGATAAGGTTACTGTTGCTTAATAACTGAGTATAATTCGAGAAGAGAAGAGGTGAAGTTTGTGTTTAAAAGAGATTGAGGCTAAACGGAATAAAATAAGAATTATGTGAATCATAATAGAAAGAAGCGGATTAATTAAGAAATAGTTAAAGTGGTACCAGGTTAAGTGAAATAGGGAATCAGGCGGAGTAGGCTATTGTATTTAACGAGATTGACTCCAGACAATGGCCTTGGCAGTTGTGAATAAAGAATACATGTGTAACAACAGCAATAGCGGTATGAGTGGTATAGAATGAACAGCTAGGCAGTACAATAATTGAGAAGAATGTTTATAGAGAGGATATTATGTTTAATACAGTTGGCAGATTATTAATCTGGAAAAAGAAAGAGTATGATAGATTGTGAAACAAATATAACTGAAAGATCGAGAAAGTGATCAATAAGAGTTTGCATGGCTAAATGGAAATTGAAAGTGGCAAGTACAAAACAGAGAGAATGTAATCAGTTAAACAGTGAATGGCTTAAAGTCAGATGGCACCCGATTGAAATAAAGTTTAATGCATGTAAAGTTAGCTGAGCAGTTTAATTCTTCCCTAAAAAGAAAGTGTTACAGTAATGAAAGCAGATGTTTTGAGAAATGATGGAAATAATGTGGTTAGTCAGATAGAGAATGTAAATTGAAGTTAAAAAGAAATATGAAAAATAAAGTATGATAGTAATGTAATGGTATGGTAGAATTCAGATTTTTAAAAGGTGTGGTACAATTAGAATTGAAGTATTGGAAAAAGTAGTTTGGAAATTTTGATATTGTTTTCCAATATTGATTGAGCAAGCAAAACAATGTGTAATGAATATAGCCGGAATCAAAGTAATTATGAAAGTGTGTAGCAATTGTGAATAATAGTAGAAGCATAATGTATGAAATATTCTGTCAAATATTCAGCAGGATCAGAGTAGCGCAGCGGAAGCGTGGTGGGTCTACAACCCACAGATCAGAAAACTAAAAATATGAGAATGGATAAAATAAGGTAGTAATTAATAATGATAAGCAGGATAATGGCTAGCAATGACAAAGAGAGTAATGGAATGGCATTAAGAAATTCGAGAAATTAAGCAAGGTTTAGCACGAAAGAACATCCAAAGGTAGTGGAATAAAATGAAAGGATTTGAGCAGAAAGAAATGGTCCGAAAAGAAATGTTGCAACCACAGCCCAGAAAATATGAAAGTAGATTCAGTCCAAGGAGATAAAGCGCCATTGGCAAGGTAGAATTGCCCATGACAGAAAGATAATGACTAATAGATGGAATCCGTGAAATAAAGCAGTTATGAAATGAAAGAAAGAGAAAGGAGAAGCAGGACAAGTGCAGAATGGAATAGAATGAGACTGACAGTGTGAAATAAATTGAAAGGTAAGGAAAGGTAATGGAATCGACAGAACAGAATAATTGTGAAATGGATTGAAAGAAAAGAAAAGAACAAAGCAATGATGGAAATAGACAAATGAGTCAGTTAGCGTAGATGAATTGAAAGGCTAATGCAAAGAAAGAGTATCCTTCTTGTTCTATATACGATTTTATTTCTTTTTAGGTGATAATCCGATTTGTTGTGATTTATTTTATATGTTGAGGACGACATTTCTTTTTAGGTGATAGTAATGTAACGTCGCACATTTTTTAGATCTTCGTGGATCCTTGGTTTAGCGTATGGGGTGGTCACACCTTGACCAGTGCGACTTGTGTTGTGTGTTTCTTAGTGGATCCGTACCAGGGTTGGTTATGAATCTGTGTTGGTGTTCAGTGAGCTGGACATCAACAGTGGGTTGGCGTCCAGGTTTGTAACGTCTACTGTGTGTTGGCGGCAATGGTGTTGCCGTTAACATGTTCTTGGTGTCCATCGATGTAGACATCTACCGTTGAACCTGGTGGCGAGCAATGTGGACGCCTAGTAGTGACGGTTTGGTTAGCGGTGCAGAGGTTGACGTTAACCTGAGGCGCCTGTGTTTTTAGGGGCAACCCGAGCCTTCTTCTTTCCCCACCTTCTCCCCTCCTTTTCCCCCACCTGTACCCTTGTGCCTCTTCACTACTTCCGGCAGTCGACGGGAGCACGTGGGAAGGCCGTGATGCGCGCAACAGCGGCAGATCAGGCGGGGAATGATGGATTGGAGGGCGGTATTCGCGGGAAGCTCCTGGGGGTTCGGTGTAAATCGAGGTTCTATCGGGGTTTATATGCGTTTCTGAGGTAGGGACGTAAGCCCTTTAGCTTCTCTTGTGTATTATTCCATGCCTGTTGCGTGTAATTTGTGTGGAATCGTGATTTTGGGGAGGTTTTCCTTTCTGTCGGGTTTTAGGGTGGTTTGGCCGATCCATGCATTGGATCATGTTTTTCCGACATTACGGTGGTGTGTGGTGGTGAGAGGAAGTGTTCCCTCTTCATCACGTGGCAGTTTTGAGGGCTGGATTGCTCTTAGGGGATGTGGTTTGTGGCTGGTTCAGCTGCTGGGAGCTAAAGAAGTCAACATCAAGGGATGTTGACGTTGAGTTCTTCAGCGAAGAGATAAACAGCGTGATCATTTTCCGTTAAACTCTTCAGGGAAGATCTTGACGGCAAGGTTGGTTGCCGTTAGGTTCTTCAGGTAAAATATTAACGGCAATCGAGGTTGCCGTTAGTCCCTCCTTAGCGGCGGTCGATATTGTCGTCTATCCGCTGGTGAGTTCCCAGCAAGCTGTGTTTTCTTTTTTCCGCAATTTATGGTGTTGGACGTGTGGTGCACCCTGTTGGTGTATTATACACGTGGTGTCTACATGGTTTAGGTGTTGTGCATGTGGTTTGTGTGTACATGGCACATTATACGTTATTGTGTTAATTGTATTCCAAAAATTGTGGTGAGTTTGTGGTGTTATGGCAGTGAGGTTCTTGTGTGAGCCTAGCCAAGAATTTGAAATGTTTCTATGATTCGGATGACATGCATATGTAAGCATGACTAGAGGTCGATATTATGATTATTATAATGTGATTTATGTGGTTATATTGTAATGCTTGGGCAGTGAAGCTCCACACCGACCTAGCCCTGGTCTATTGTTGTCCTTCGAAGAATATTATACTGATTTATGTGTTAAGTGGTGTGTGTGCTGCCACGGAGGTCACGAGGTGGCCGATGTTAGGCTATAGTGTTATTATTAATATGGTTCATATATGTGTTTGTGTAGGCTAGCTTTTAGGTCACGAGTGACCAGGACAAGCTACTCCTCACACCTGTATCGTGATTTGTAATAAATGTGTAAGTGATGTGGTTTGTGTATTGCCGAGTGTGGTGGTCCGGCGCCTATTCCGGAATGCCTCTCTAGTCGGGTACCCCAGGTTCTTTGTGAGCTAGGCACATGTGTTTGTTGTGCTCGGGGTTTGTCCCAGTACAGTGTGGTACCGTCGAGGTCTGTGTCGTCTTCCTGGACACCCTCACTCCTGTGTTTGAGTTGTACGTCCGGCTGAGGGAAAGACGACAGTAGGGCAGCGGCTTGTCTTTGTGGGTGTGCAGTCGCTTGTAGCGCGCTCGTAGTTGGGGTACGAACACCAGTAGTCGACACTGGTCCCCAACTAGTCCTGTTTTCTAGTGTCTCACTTTAGGGTGCTCCAGCCAGAGACCCTAGAGGTGCCAGGCATGGACGTGCAGCTGTGTCTCTGCAGGTGTGGTGTTGGTTGGTCTCCACAGTTGTTTGACTTGTTCTCGTGGAGCGGCAGTTGGACCTATCGTATGTGACTGCGAGACTGAGAGGTTGTTCTTGTGTTGTGTTGTCTGGGTTGGATACTGGCCTGATCATCCAGTAGTCTGTTCCCGTGTGGTGGCGTCGTTCCTTTCCGACTCGTGCTTTGCCACTGGCTGTGGTTCGTGAGTTTGTGACTCATAGTCGAGGTTTGACTCGTTCGATGTGCTCTGGTGTTGGCACAGTTGTGACTACGGTTGTAGCTTGTGGTGTGCCCTAGTGGTGGCACAGTTTTAGTTATGGTTGGTGAATATTGACTCACCAAATGTGGTTTAGCTCGCTATGGTGTGCCCTGTTACGGCACTGGTTTACTTGTGGTTTCCGTGCTGGTGCCTTGTGGTAATAGGTACATGTACCCTGTGTGGGTAATGGTTTGTGGTGGTACGTCGTGTACCAGTATGTTCTGGTATTGACGTGGAACTGTGTTTCGTGGAGGTCGTGAGGTGTGACCTTCCACTCAATGTGCTTTACCTTTCTCGAGTAAGCTATCGTATATGGTTTTCATGTGTGACTTTTGGTTAGCAGTCCTGTTACCCACGTACTTGAGATTTGCCTGTGAAGCTTATAGCCTAGGCAATGGTTTGCTTGTGCGGCTTATAGCTTAAATGATTGATTGTGACTATGGTTTGCCTGTGAGGTTTGAGGCCTAGGCGTTACTGTTGTTAAGTGGACTAGTGGTGTGGAGCTAGTCCTATTGTTCTCTCTTACTTTTCGAGGTTGTGAATAGTTAATGGGTTTATATTTAATTACAGTATTAAATACAATTATTGTGAGCATGAAATGGTTTGGTTATATGTGTGGCCAGTGAGACCCATTGAGGTTGAGGTCTCTTCTGTTTAGTTGTTGTGGTCCTTGGGTGGTCCCTACTGAGCCTGTGACTTGTTGAGGCTCACTCCCCTACAGTTCTTTTCAGGGCTTGCCGAGTGTTTGGCTTGCAGCGGCATTGTGTCAGAATTGTACCACCAGCAGTTGTGTAGTAGTTAGTATTGTGTGAGCTTGTGCTCCCTCGGGGTATGCCCCAGGTAGTTGTACTTTTTAATTGGACATGAATAATGTAATGGGACAGTTGTAAATTGTTATATGCAGGTATGAGCACATGTACTTTCTTGTGTCTTATACTGTGTAGTTGTCTTTTATATTCTTACTGGACAGTTGTGTGAGCTATCCCTTGCGAGACTTCGGTCCGTTCGCGGGAGGCGGATCTGGATATGGAGCCTTAATGGGCATAAATATCCAGGCCCGTCACATAATGAACACAACTAAGCCATTATACCAATCTCGTTAATGTCAAACACCACACTGTTATCTTCATGTTCATAATGACTCAAGAAAATGAAAATTACATGAGTTTGTACTTCCTCGCATCCTACTACGTCGAACTAACTCTCAAACAGATACTATGGATGGAATACACTCATCACTCAGATGCATTCCCATCAGATGCCTGGCCTTCCTCTTCCTAGTCTATGTCACCTAAAATGTTAAGAAGCAGGTAATGAGCGAATTAGTCTAGTAGGATTTACACCTCAATGTGTGGGTAGTAATATAAGTGATTAACATTTTAAGAACTAGGCAGGCACGATTATCAAGATATGCATGAACGATAAATCATTTTAACACAATATGTGAACAAGATAGATTGAACAAGATCTAGAATGATGTAACAAGAAAGAACTAACAGTAGAACTGTATGTACAAGCACATAGGATATCAATCGTTTGCAAGAACGCAGGATAGCCATATCACGCAAGCAAGGAAGCACAGACGAGCAAGAACTTTTAACATGTAATAGTAATCAGGCACGATGCCACAGTGCACACTAATGATCTATGCCACCTTAGAATACACACTATGAGAATGTGTATGTGATTTTGTATCTATCATTCAACACGCAAGTACTCCCAGTGTAGATGCAATGCCAGTAATCATTATACCCCATGGTTAACAGTATATTTTCGACTCTCTGTCGATGGGGCTAGACTGGAGCCCTGGGACACTCGCTATGCCCTATACACATCTCACTATTTTCAAATGAAGATACCCACAGTCAATCATGGCCAATAACAAGAGTTTTCAAGAATTATACATTTCAATATCATGTTCATAAGGATTTCAAGAAACGTCGAGTCAAGTGAACATAATTTCGTGATAACAATAGTCAAGAGATTCAATCCGAACAACACACAACTTGTATTTTTCTTTTTCTTTTTAAGTTCCATAAACTTTAATGACTTTGACCATAAAAGAATAGGATGTATATAAGATAAAGAGTCCTCTAACTCTAGGGAACTCCAAGGTACAATCAGTTAGGTTTCTATGAGGAAACCCATAGAGTATAGAGACTTTCTTAATTACGTTCGTAGGAAAACAACAGTGCATGCAATAACCGGAAAACATATCTAATAAGGAAAGTCAGGACATAGTAAGGATCATCGTAAGAAAACGAATAGACTCACCTCGAAACCTAGCATGTACTCTCACAGCTTTAATTGAAACATTATAACTTTGCATTGGAATATAAGGACGAAGAGGCAAAATCAAAGAATAGTATGATTAGTAACTTCCATATAGAACGTTAGAATCCTATTCATATAAATAATGTTTTTAGCATGTGGTTGAATATGACTTATAAAGTACAAACGTAAACTGATCATCATACTAGCAAGACTAAGAAAACGATGCAGGCTCACTTGCTTGATCCATACTCTGAATCTGGGGTTCCTGAGACATAACTATAAATGAAAGGGATTGCTGGAAATGAAAAGTAAGCAGATCTATGATGTTCGTTTGACCCAGTTACATGAGATACAAGGAAACAAAGGTTCAGAGTATGCACAGAATTCAAAAACAATCAGATACTCTTTACATGAATGGTAAAATCAAGAAAATAGGGACACATAAGACTAGACTTGAAGAACTTTCAGATGATATAATCAATGTTAAGTTGGTGCCCGAGATTACCTACCTTTGGCTACTTCTGACACAGGGTTCTTATAGGTCAAAACAGATGCTAAGGGAGAAGGATCCTCGAAACCTTTCTACTAGCTCTTCCTCCTTGCTACTAGAAATTCCTCCCATGTTCAGCAACGAAGAGAAGTCTAGGGTGAGCTATGGGGGTCTTATGATGATTTTATAGCACCATGATGGTAAAATTTTTTGAGTTTGTAGTTTTTCCTAAACTCTTGCTAGAAGTCTATCATGTTCAAAACTTCCATAGAAGTTGTTTTTGTAACAAGTTTGTTCCTATTTGGGTTAGTTATAGGGAGCAGATTTGGAATCCTCTATTGGATTCGGGCACGATTTATGGCCCATACCTTCCATATTTTTCTTAACTAACCCCTTTTTATTATCGGGTCTAGATTTAACATGATTTTCCTTATGTTTATCACCTACCGGTCCATTAGCCCTATTGGATCCGCCATCTTTATTTGAACCACTCCTGCAATTATTCCTTCATGATAACAAACTCATGTTTACCTTTATACTTATTTAATAATATTTAAGAACATTATTGTACAATCATTCTTCCTAACTTTGTACTGATCTATAACTTTGTCATGTACGAAGTCATACATAATTTGGCCGTAATCAGTCGAAGCCCAACTTCGTCATAAATGAAATCCCATTTCAACTGTCAATGTTATATCTCAGTCAATCGATTGGATACATTGATTGCCTTGCACATCGATTGCTGACCAACATCGATTGCTCCTTTAAACATCAATTGCTGAGCAACATCGATTTCTCCTTTAAACATCAATTGCTGACCAACATTTATTGCTGCTTTAAACATCGATTACTGACCAACATCGATTGTCCGTAAACATCGATTGCTGACCAACATTGATTTCTCCTTTAAACATTGATTGCTAACCAACATCGATTGTCCTTAAACATCGATTGTTGACCAACATCGATTGTCCTTAAACATCGATTGCTGACCAACATCAATTGTCCTTAAACATCGATTGCTCCTTCAAACATGGATTGTTGACCAACATCGAATGTCCTTAAACATCGATTGCTGACCAACATCAATTGCTCCTTTAAACATCAATTTCTAACCAACATTGATTGTTCTTAAACATTGATTTCTGACCAACATCATTTGTCCTTAAACATCGATTGCTAGCCAACATCGATTGTCCTTAAACATCGATTGCTGACCAACATTGATTGCTCCTTTAAACATTGATTGCTGACCAACATCGATTGTCCTTAAATATTGATTGCTGACCAACATCGATTGTCCTTAAACATCGATTGCTGACCAACATTGATTGCTGTTATATTTCTATCGATTGATTATATACGCATAGTTGCATATCGATTGGTGTGTACTCACACTAATTGTTGGACAAGGTCTGATAATCATCTTATTTTGGTTAATATTATAGTGTTTACTGGACAAGGCTTTAGTAAGACCCTAGTTTGCTTTTCCAACTTATTACTACTTTTCGGGGTGCTACATTATCCACCGCCAAAGCCTCATTCTATCTTGGTAAAATAGTGGATTTATCCTAGTTAACTGGCCAGCTTAGTTCAGTAGTAGATACATTGAAAGCTATGGGTTGGAGAAGATTGTGTGAGATCAAAGAGCCAACTTTTGAAGACGCCGTAAAAGCATTCTATGTGTCCCTCATAGTTTCTGCAGATGGGTTTTTGGAAGGATATGTCAAAGGTATAAAGATCAGTGTCTCCAAAGATATCTTGGAAAAAATTTTGGACTGCCTTACCTCTAGGCACAAAACCAGTGAAGCAATCCCTTTGGAGAAGCAAAAATTAGGGATTATTGGAAGCAGAGGTAGTGCTCACAAGAAGGGGCTACTTATAAATGAACTCTCCGCTGAGAAGAGACTCCTCCATGCCATCATCACCACTATTGCGACGCCAAGAGCAGGAACTTACTCCTCCATCATAGTAGAGATGGAAACTTGCTTTTTTGGGCCATTCAAAGGCATCAAGTTTGTCTGACATCACTCATCATGTAAAGAATGGCAGGGTTCAGATTCTTACAAGAATCTCTCCCTTATGGACCCTTGTTGATAGTTTTGTTCAGAGGAAATTCTGTGGATTTAGAAGGAGAACTATCAACTACAGTTAAAGAAAGGATTGGGCTATCCACTCTTCGCAGAAGCCAGTGCTCTCTAGAGGATAAAACCCAAAATGTTTGGATTAAAGATTCTGTACCAGACTGCACACATGAAGTTTTTTCTAATGAGATGCAGGGTACATTTTCTACTGCTCCTCCAACTCAGCCAGTGGCAGATAGAAGAGAAGTAGTTAGAGAAGAAGTTGAGCCTGCCGAAGAACAATAAGTAGGACCCTCCATTGATCCAGATCTCCCTGAAGAAACAATTGCTCAAGTTATCAGGGATGTTAAGGGAAAATCAGTGATTTATGAAGAAGATCCTTCAAGTGCTACAACTTTTGAACCTATTATGGATGAAGATTTTCATCATGTCTCTAGACCACCTGTAGAAAGCCAGCCAAGGTCTTAAGGGGAGACAAGCCGAACCATTGATGATGTTTTTGAATTGCTCCACAAGCAACAAGACATGATTACTATTCTTTAAATGCAAATACATCAAATTGATGTAAAATTTGATTTCATGTCAAGTGAAGTTCAGCATATGAAAGATCTGCTATTTCAATTTGTTTGCAATCAAGAACAGCCAGCTCAGCCAGCAGAACAGTAAGAACAGCCAGCACAGCAGGCAGCAGAGCAGGCAGAATAGGCTGCTGAAGAAGTGCATTCACCATAGGCTGAGGGAGCTAAGTCTCATGTCAAGATTTTTAAGAGGAGAGTTAAGAGGAAGCTAGTCAAGTCAGGTTCTATCATATTTCCTTCCTCCCAATCAACACCCTCCTATGATCCTCATCCCTCACATACTCCCACACCTACCTCACAACCAGCAACCTCTTATCGTTCTTTTCCTCAAACTTATACTAGCACTCAAGAACTCTTGAACATCCCAGAACTTCACATGTTACCACCCTCCTTTTTCTCATCTCTTCCCCGCTCATCTATTCCTACCTCTGATCCTAACACTCAACCATTAGCTCAAGTAATACCTAGTGTAAACCTTCCCTCTCAAGTTGGGCAAAAAAGAAAAGAAAAAGTCAACAAAACAGAATATCCTCCATTTTGGTGTGCATTTGTCTATCACTCTCAGAAGAATTTTGCTTTATTTGAAGAATTTTTTAAAATCAAGGTTTTTCTAGAAGTCCATGGGTTTCCTAATTATAAATTCGAAGATTGTCTACCCCTTCTGATTAGGACTAAGGAACTTCCCCTACATGTTTTGAATATCATTACTCAAAAGAGCAATAGTCTTACTGTTGGGGAATTTCTGTCAATATACCCTGATGAAGCAGTAAAATATAGAGAAGCCAAAGTTAGAGGAGGTGGTGCTCCACTAAATGTTCATGTTCATTTGGGTTTGGGTTTGAGATTTTTTAATTTGTTTGGAACTCTCATTAGGCAACAGCAAGAAAGTTTTAACCGCATGAAGAGATTTAATGAAGTGAGATTTCAGCTAAACCTAGCAGAAGTTAGTAGGGGTTAGTGGGCTATGTTGTTAAGAGGGCAAAGGACAATCACACCCTCTATGACTATTGGATTACCCTCCAACTTGTGCCCCAGCCTAATAGGTGCAGTTTCATCTAGAAGGGGTATTACCCAAGTGGTTTTCAATAGGCACATCAGACTAGCTGTTAGATTTTAGGTCAAATATTCCAAAGACCTCTCTTTTCATAGATTTGCTCTAATTCACATTGCAAAGACTACAGAACATTTTAAGGAATCTCTGCATAGTTTTGTTGCCCATATAGCAAGCCCAGAGGGGGGGTGAATGGATTGCTAAAAAATTCTTGTAGAATAATTCCTGTAAATAAAACGCTTGATAGAGAACACTAAGTTTGATAGTTAGAGTTAGTGTTAAATAAAGACAAAAAACCAAACACACAGACAACAAGAAATTTTATCCTGGTTCGGATCTCCTATCACAAGGAGTCTTACGTTCAATCCCCAAGCAACACCTTGGGATTTCACTAAGTAAGGGTACAGTCCCCCTTAAGGACACTTACACATCCAGAACCAACTTTTTTTTTTTTTGAGTTAAGGAGGTCCTCAGAGGGCTAGCCAGGAGAGTGCACCCTCCCCCAGAGGGGGAGAATGGACCCACTCCACCGGCTAAAGAACTCTTGGCCTAATTTGATATAATAGAAGAGAATTACATAGAGAGGGGGCATACCCCCTTTAGATCAGTCTAACATTCATGAGGCCCGATCTATCAATAGTTAAAGGACCCTTACAAACTTTAGGGATACTATGACCGCCCCAGAAGACCTCATTTTGCATGGAAACAACGGCATGATTAGCTAAGCGGTCAGCCACCTGGTTTGTCTCCCTGAACACGTGGGATATAATGCTGGTATCCTCATGCAGGAGTGCTCTAACTATGTGCCACCAATGCTGGACACGCCAGGTAATTTATTTGTTTTGCTGAAGAGATTGCACAAGTGATGATGAATCACAGTAAATAGCTGAGAGGCGGACTCCCAAAAGATGGGCTAGACGGAGACCATCACAAAGCGCCCTGGTTTCTGCAATGATGTTATTTCCCTCACCATAATAATGGGCAAAAGCAGCAAGGATATGGCTTGATCTGTCCCGAATGCATCCTCCTCCGCCACATAAACCGAGGTTTCCTTTAGACGCCCCATCAACATTAAGACAGAAACCTGTAATGGGAGGGATCCAACGAACCAATTTCATTTGCTTTGGAGATGAGCGATAATGGAATCCATAAGTCTGAAGGGCTATGTCTTCAACTGGCAAGGGATGGGTGTTAAAAGTAAGTTTTTCCATAGCAAAGGAAATATGGATTCTAATGTTCCTGATCATGTCAGCAGGCCGAATTCTAGTACCTTCATATCTGGCTGAGCATCTGTCCTTCCACAGCTCCTAGAGCATAAGAATTATGCAGTAAATGGAAATGAAACCATGAGGTGAACGAACATTAGAGTGTTGGATGAAGCTCCAGATTCTAGCTGTGATTTGAGGATGGAGATGAACTTTATTGCTTGCAAACGGGAGGAACCACTTCCACATGAAAACAACAGTGTCACTATGAAGGAAAATGTGATTAAGGTCTTCACTCTGGGGAGTGGAACAACAAGTACATTTGGATGCCATATGAATACCACTTTCAGAAATCTGACTGTCAACAGGCACAGCTCTGTTGAGGACTTTCCAACAAAAAAGAGAAGCTCTCGGGTTAAAGGAGTGATGCCAAATTTTGGTGATAGCAGGCCGACGAATACCAGTGTATCTGATCAAATTGTATGTTGATTTGGTGGAGAAATCCCCATTGGTGGAAGCAGCCCAGATGCATATGTCCTCTTCTTTCGTTAAAGAGACATCTTGAAGTAGAGCAGAAGGGATGACCGATCTTAACGGGTGAGAAGAATCCATAACAACCTCCTGAAGGTAAGTGGCACAATAATCAGGGAGAACAGGAATGAAAGCAGAAAACGGGTGATCTCCCATCCAAGTATCCTTCATGATATTTATTCTATCACCTTTGCCATAAATCCACCTTGAGTTAGCTTGAATAATGGAATTAGCTGCCAAGGAGTACCGCTTAGGCATGCCAGGAATTTGAGAATAATTAGAATCAACAAAACGTCTTCTAGCATAAGTAGACCACAAAGATGTACCATACCGGATGTTCCACAGTTGCTTCACTGCAAGAGAAACTTGCACATGGTGAATGTTGCGAATACCTAAACCGCCCTCCACCTTAGGACATTGAATCATGTGCCATGCAACCTAATGTCGACGACGATCTCCATCAACACCATTCCAGAAGAAAGCAGCAGAAAACTGCTCAATATAAGATATAATAGATTTAGGAAGGGAGGATGCTGCCACAAGGTAGACTGGGAGAGAAGAAAGAACCGAGTTGATGAGAATAATCCGGCTAGCTTGGGAGAAGAGCTTACCCTTCCAACTGCCAAGAGTAGTATTAACACGATCAACAAGGGGTTTGTAGTCAGAAGTGAGGACTCTCCCAGGTCTCAGGGGAACACCAAGGTACTGTAGCGGGCCCTGCTGTCTAACATACCCAGTGACTTCTTTTATTTTCTGAACAGACTGCGTGGAAGCTTTCCGAGAGACCATGAAAAAGCTTTTCCTGGCATTAATAAGCTGTCCTGAGGAGAGGGAGTAGTTGTTCAGGAACTGCATAAGACACTTAACATTTTGAATGCTACCATTTGTGAAAATAAGAGTGTCATCGGCATATAGAAGATGGGAGGGGGGCGGACAGCATCTGGGCCCTGCATAAGGGATAATCTGGTCAGTGGAGACCAAGTTCTTCAAACCTTGGCTGAGAGCCTCTTCCATGATAATGAAAAGAGCAGGTGCAATGGGGTCCCCTTGACGAAGACCTCTAGTAGATTTGAAGTAGCTAGCATGCAGACCATTAATCAAGACCGAAAACCAGCAATTTGAGAGGAGCATGCCAATGTAAGAGATTAACTTGTTAGCAAATCCAAACATTTTTAGAATAGCAAAAAGGAAGTCCCACTCAACACTATCGTAAGCCTTCTTAATGTCTAGCTTGAATATGGTGTTTCCCCCTCTAACTTTCCTATCAAGATCCCGGACAAGCTGACGAGAGAGGGAAACATTATCAAGAATGAATCTCCCTTTAACAAATGCACCTTGTTCTTCTGAGATAATTTCAGGTAAAATGGTAACCAACCTATCACATATAATTCTTGACATAATTTTGTAACAAAAATTGCATAGGCTGATCGGCCTGAAGTCATTGAAGGAGACAGGATGGGCTTTCTTAGGAATAAGAGCAATAATAGTATAAGTGACCCCTCTGGGAAAAGAGTGGCCTTGGAAAAAGCCACTGACAGCAGCAAACACATCAAACTGAATAATATCCCAACAAGAGGTATAGAAATTTCCGGTAAAACCATCAAGTCCAGGTGAGCTATTACCATTCATATTCCAGATAGCTTTTTTTACTTCCTCCAAAGTGGGAGAGGCACAAAGAACCATGTTCTGGTCATCAGAAATCAGATGGGGAATGACAACAAGAAGAGCTTGGTCGATAGAATGCGGAGTGGTCTGCAAGAGATTACCAAAATAGCGGGCAGCCTCATTCCGAATAGCCTCCTGGTCTTCGGTCCAGCTACCATCTATTTGAATCCTCGTTATTTTGTTTCGTCTACTGTTACCTTGGACTACAGCTTGATAGAATGCTGAGTTCCTGTCTCCTTTCTCCAACCAGTTCATTCTAGCCTTTTGGGCCCAGAAGGTATCCATGTAGTGAAGCGCTCTCTTGTAGTTGGCAGTAGCCTCCCCTAGGATAGACCGGTTGCCAGGAGTGGGATTACTGTCAAATAGCTCATGTTTCATCTTGATTTCATTTTCCATAAGTAAAATGTTTTCTTCGACGTTGCCAAAGATATTTTTATTCCAGACACGCAAGGCCTGCTTGACAGTTTTCAGCTTAGAGAAAAGAATCATAAAAGGATTGGGGTGAGTGATGTTATGGTTCCATGCCGTCTTGACAGTGTCAAGGAAAGAATGATGCGCTACCCACATAGCCTGGAAGACAAATCTAGTCGGTACTTTGTTTTCTTCCTCAAAAGAGATGAGTAAAGGGGAGTGGTCCGAAGTACGTCTAATGAGATGTCGAACACTAACACCAGGAAAAGCATTCCCAAAGGAGCTATTAGTGAGGCATCGATCCAGTCTGGCTTTGATGGAGGCCTCCCCTGTTCGGTTATTGGACCAGGTGAACTGGGGGGCCAATGTACCCAGCGTCAGATAAGGTGGAAGCATGCATGAAAGCATTGAAGTCCACCATGGACTGCAGGTTACCAAGGCGGCCGCCAAGCTTTTCAGTAGGGCTAGAGACACAATTGAAGTCCCCCCCCCCCCCCCCCGATAATCTAAGGGATCACAATATTATCAGAAATACTCAAATAAGCATCTTCTAGTGTTGGTATTGCAACTTGCATACACAAAGGAAATCATCATAGCCGACTGCTCATCTTTCAGAACAGAAAGAGTAATGTGTTGTTCAGAGGAAAAGGAGACCTGCATAGGTAGATTACGCCATAGGACCCACATCTTTGAGTCCTCACCAGCGTTCCTGCAAAACAATCCATCTTTAGAAAGGTGCATAACTTACCAGCCCTGCTTAAAGGTATCATCGGCTCAGCTATAGCAACAAGATCCACGTTATTCTGCTTAATAATCCTTCTCAAGGATCTCCTAGAGGCATTACTGGAAACACCCCTTATATTCCAAAAAAGAAAAGGATTATTCATGATGAACCGTATCCAAAGTGAAGCCCCGCAGCCCTAACCTGCGATCGTGTCCTGGCACCGCCCTTCTTTTGAGTGTGAAGATCTTCGAGGGAGATGTCATTAGGCATAAGAATATTTTCACTAGCAGCTATAATGGCAACCTTATGTAACTGTTCATCAGTGAGTTTAGGAAAGAGCTCAGACAACTGCACTCGGTTAGCCTCCGAGGTGAACCCTTCTTCCTCAGTCACCGTCGCCGGAGAAGGAGGCACAACCGCCTTGTCAGCAGCGGCAGTGTCAATATCATCAGCGACCCTGTCATAGATATCCTCTTGTGGTGTACGTACTTGCAACTCATGCAGAGTTTCCTGACTATGCAGACCATGCAAATTGTCAGCAGACGCATGTCCCATCTCTGACGTAGTGTTAGGAGGAAACTGAGTAGGGGGACCAAGGTCCTCACTAGTTGATAAGATATGTTCACCATTTTTTCCATCTTCAAGAGCAGAAAACCTATTCTCTGACAAAACTCGGACTGGAGCCTGTAGCGTTGGCTTCTGACGCCAAGTTTTCTTCAAGGGGATTTGCATGGACGTGTCTACCTGAGCTTGGCGTGGCTGGGAGGCATCACTTTGCACTGTCTTATTAATATTCGACTGCTTGATTAATATCCAGCACCAACTGGACTTCTCTTCTCAACCCGAAGAGGAACTAAAGCACCTGATGCAATAGGTCTTCCTTCTTGCCGAAGGGAACAACCACCCACTCAAGTAGCTCTTCTCTTCACACCCGAAGAGGAACACTCACAGAGCATGAGTAAGAGGTGGATGGCCCCTAGACCAAGCTAATACTAACCGTTTGATCTGAGGCAATGTCTAAGAGACAAAGAATATCAATAAGGAACTCTCTCTCAGATCTACTCAGGCTCTCAAATACTAGGCAATTTTCTATGGAGAGCTAGGAGCTACACAGGGTTTGAATGGACGAGCGAGCTCTTCTGTTCTTTTCAGTTCTTCAGAATGCAAGCTTGAAAAATTCTCCAGACAAGAATGTGTCTTGCATGGAGTCACCAGTCTTCTATTTATCTTCTTTGAAATAATTTGACCATTGAAGTATCCGTTGTCTCACATCTTCATGCACGTTGGAGTGAATGGTCTGAAGTGTGGAGCAAGAAAACTTGTAGCCATTAATGCTGGGGAACACATTCACATACAAAGGAAGATTGTCTAATCTTCTAGCTTCTGTCAGGTTGACAGGTCCATCTTTGTAACGTGCATTTCTACCGAAAACCCTACACACAATAAATGCTGACACATAGACAACTTATATTTGTCTAAATTGTCAGTCAACATTAGTAGTCGTGCTATATGAAGATACACCAAAAAGAAAATGACATTTTGTCATCACATAAAGCGTGACTTAATGTGACACAAGTGATATAAGCAAAGATATATCGTGCAGAGATTTGTTCCATCATAATAAATGTTGAAGACTACATGATACGTGAGAAGATTTGAAATCCACAGAGATTTGAAAATGTATTTGAATATCATGTGGAATGAATCTCAAGAAGGTTTGAAAAGAATTTAAATAAGAATATTCAACAACTGTCTAAAATAAATCATTGATAGAGAGTTGATGTATTTAGACAGTCTGTGTACTGAGAGAGTCGATGTTGATATGAAATCGATGATACAATCATAAATCATGTGAGAATGTAATCCATGTTGAAACCAAGTCGATGTGAACATAATCCATGTTTGAATGTAATGACATCGTTGTTCTGTACAAAGTTGTTGTTTAATAGAAGTCATTGTTGTACTGAAATCATTGTTTAAGTAAAGTCGTTGTAGAGACGAAATCGTTGTTTCACAAGAAGTCGATGTAAAAACGAAGTCGTTGTTTTCATATGAAGTCAATGTTTAAGTGAAATCGTTGTAGACACGAAGTTGTTGTTTCATATGAAGTCGATGTTCTACTGAAATCGATGTTTAAGTGAAATCGTTGTTGACATGAAGTCGTTGTTTCATATGAAGTTGATGTTCTACTGAAATTGATGTTTAAGTGAAATCGTTGTAGACAAGAAGTCGTTGTTTCATATGAAGTCGTTGTTCTACCGAAATCGATGTTTAAGTGAAATGAAGTTGATGTATCAACGAAATCGATGTTTAAGTAAAGTGAAGTCGATATAGCAACCAAATCGATGTTCTAACTATGAAGTTGTTGTAATACCAAAATTGTTGTTTTACTTATGAAGTCGATGCTAGAATGAAATCGATGTTTTTCTAAGGAAGTCGTTGTTAAGTGAAACCGATGTAGAACCGAAATCGATGTTCTTCTAAGGAAATTGTTGTGATCTATTATATGGAAGTCGATGTATACTTAGACAAAATATATGCAATAAGCTTCAAATGACAGTGAGTGTAGACAACTTACAGGTTTTGTTTGAATTACTGTCTGTGGGTAAACTTCAGAAAGAGTTGTTAGATAATACTTTTGAGGTTTTTGTTAATCACCAAAAAATACATATAATTAATAAATTATATGGAGATGGATTGATCATCAATCTCCCCCTTTTTGTGATGACAAAAAATAAAGAGTTGCATACATAAAAGAAGTTGAAATAAATTTGCGGAAAATGTTTAAGGTATGTATGTATTTCAGAATACTTTTATCCCCCTTTTTATCATTAAGCAAAAAGAATCAGATATGCAGAAGATAAAAATAGAGATAGAAAAAGATAAATGGTGCCAAAAAGAGAAATTTTATTCATTAGTGGGGGTAGGCATGTAGAAAGCAGGAGACAAACGAGAAGCATGGTGAGTAATGAGCTGCCAAGCTTTGACTTCCTGCTCTTCAAAGACACCCCAACTAATATTGTATGATGGCCCTGTTAGAATGTGGAGCCCGAACTCTCAAGCAGATCTCCATAAGGGGTTAGGTCGCGGTTCAGCATTCGACTGCCACAGTCGAAGTCAGAAATTGAAGCAGTCGTTTGAATGATTCGACTCACGTAGTCGAATGTCAGATTGAATGATTCGACTCACGTAGTCGAAGGTCAGATGTGAATGATTCGACTCATGCAGTCGAATGTCAGCATGAAGGATTCGACTCATGCAGTCGAATGTCAAATATGGAGGATTCGACTCATGCAGTCGAATGTCGTTCTGAGGCGATTCAGAGACATGACCCTTTTGCCCTTGTGTGACTCGATTGAGGCGCCCTTTCCTCCCAGTATATAAAGGGGGGTTTTGTCCTCTTTGTATGTGACATAGTGTGTATCTTTTCTTGGAGAAGAAGCATTGAAAGCTGCTGTGGCCGTGGACGTAGGAAGGCTTCTTGCCTCCGAACCACGTAAAATCCTGGTGTTCCTGTCTTCTTCTTCCCACCTCCTTCTATCTCTCTCTGGTATCTACAAGTGGGTAGTGTGAGAGAGTTGTCGCTGGTCCGAGTGCTGTCCTCCCAACAGGCCCCATCTCTAGACTAAGTCGCTTGATGTGAAGTAGTCTCTGCTCTTCAATGAAGTTAGTATACTCCAGATTTGTAAGAGATGACTTGTGGGGACCAGCAATTCCAAAACTGGCATGCTAAAGAAATTTATCAATGGAGAGAGGGTAGTGCAGATTATGAGGAAGCAGATCCTTTCACAGAGCTACATAGATCTTGTATCTCTCAACCCAGGTTGAATAGGGATCTAAAACCAGATTTATGGAGTTGAGGTCCATGAATTTTTCTGGTGAGAGAGTCAGCTGATTGGACTTGCTCAGGGAGGAATTTAGGTTCTCAAGCTGAAGTGCAGCCTCAGTATAGGCTTTACACTAGTCAGTGTTGACAAATCTCTCAGCCTCTGCAAGGAGTGGAGCTAAAACAGATGACTTGATAAACCCTCCCTGATATTCCCTGAACAGGAATCTATGAAAGGCAAGAGGAGTTCCCTTATGAACAAAGATCTTGGCCATAACTCTGGAACATCTCTCAATGATTATAGGACCCACCTCAAAGTCCATAAGAAGAAAGTAGAGTTTGGGGAGAAATGCAATCTCAGGCATCTTCAAGGTTGCAAAGTCAACCTGAAGAGGGGTGTTGACTGGATTCTCTGTACAGAGCTGAGCAATGGAGGCCCTGAATTGGCCAAGCTGAACTTCTGGCAGGCGATTTACAAAATATTAATCTTGGTACATCTGGAATTGACTGATCAATTTGATCTCCTTCTGAATGAAGGGACCCCAAGATGTTCTGTGCTTGCAGACAAACCACTCAGACAAGGTGAGGAGATGGTCTAAGGGTGGAAAGATGTTGGACTTGGCAATCTTAAATTTTCTGTAAAGTGTTTTGTTGGCCCTGGCCCACTGATCCTCAGTCTTGGACTCAGCACTAGATAGGATTTTTGCTTGTTCTGCCTTAGGAAGAGGAGAAGTAAGAAGAATGATATTTAGATGTTCAGAAAGGTTAAGGTGAGGAAGACCAAAAGTGGCCGTAAAAGTGCACTTTTGGAGATATTCAGCATATAAGGTTTTTCTTCTGTTGACAATAGAAAGAGAATACCACAGAGGAGGAAAGAGAGTTTGATTGGAAGGGAAGACAAGAGCTGAAGAGGTCTTTCGTTTCTTAGAGGGAGGACTGGAGGAAGGTTGGGAATCAGTCCTGTGAATGTGGGCAGAGACAACAAGAACTGTGCGGAGGATGGCTTCTTCAAATTCATCCTTGATGTCTTTCATAGTATGATGAACTATACTGGTACCCTCAGGAATGATAATGATGAAGGAGGGTGGAGTAGGTAGATGAAGAGAGGCAAAAGATGGAGGAGGAGGTTGAGGGGATGGTCCTGCAGAGGAAGGACTAGTTGAAGAGGGACCAGCATAAGAGGATAAGGTAGGAGGTGCCTCAGAAGTTATGTGAGGAATGGAGGAAGAAGGGATAGGTAAGGAAGAGGAGGCAGTAGGGAAAGGAGTAGGAGAGGAGATATGTTTTGGAAGGGGTTTCTTGGAGGGTTCAGGTGTAGGTGGGGCAGTGAAGGATGTAGGTGGAGAGGTAGGGGCTGGAGTCTGAAGACTAGGAGGGTCAGAAGGCCCTAGGGGCACAGTAGCTTCCTCTACTGAAACTTGAGGCCCGGTTGGCCCTGCCACTGACTCCACTTGCACTGATGGCCCGACTCCAACTTCTTCAACTACAAATGGCCCTGATGGCTCTGACTCTTCCACTGATGGCCCTGGTGGCCCTGCAACTTCCACAGATGGCCCTGGTGGCCCTGATTCCTCAAGAGATGGCCCTAATGGCCCTGCAACAACCTCCACTGGTTCAGAAGGCCCTGATGGCCCTGCACATTCCTCTGGTACTGACTGAGTTTGAGCAGGAGGGGCTGGAGTTGATAAATGTACCCTCACAAATTCTGATAAATCTGCCATCAACTTCTTCAAGCTACCCAGCTCACTTCTCATCTCTTGGAGCTCAAATTTGACTGCTCCAATTTCTTTGGCTTCAATTCTCTGACTAAGGAATATTGATGTTACATCCGACTACAAAGAGCACAAGATTTCCCCTAGAGCATTCAGTTTAGCAATGACTAGCTCCAAGTGCACATGAAACTTCTTCTTCATGGATCTGTGGTGTGCCTTCTTGGTGAGCAAGGGAATTCCTGGAGCAACACATTTTCCTTTTCCTCCAGAGCCAACAACAGGCTCAACATCTTCTTCTGAGGTATCTTCAACCAGACCTTCCTGAAACTGGTCTGTCGGGGCACTAGCAGTAGGCTCCCCCTGAATATTTGGCTCCCCCTGAGCAGGAGCATCTGCCATTGGAACATCTTCAATGTGGCCTAGTGCCACAACCTGTCACGCCCCGACGCGGAATATCGGAACGCGAGGCAGTTGCAAGTGAACGGGCATAGAGCGAGCGTTAGACATCAAACCATTGCACAATAAATAATACTAAAGAAAATTCATTTCATTAATTCATTCCAATGCCTAATTACAACCACTAATATCAGAGCCAATCTATAGGGCCCGATTACACTGAAATAAAAGCAAAAGACTGAACTTCAAATTTAACTACTATAATGCTAATCATAGTGCTAGGACGCTAGGGTACTCATGACATCACTCCAGGTCATTCCTGTCCTCTTGAGTGTATGGTTCATCCTCGGTCTCACCTGAGAACACAATGACAAATAACGCAGGGTGAGCGATAACGCCCAGTAGGACTTAAATCTCAGGATCAAGCATGCTTTAAGTGATTAATGTCTTATAAAGCAGGATAACTAGAGAGAATAATGAGAAAACGTATAGAAAGTGCTAGTACATGATAACGAAGAACAATGGTACAATGCACGAGAGTATAGCACGACAAGTTTTGATATTGGATTGGCCGTATAACAAGATAATAAGTAAAGTTGCACAACAGTGCACAAGTCACGATAGCAAGTGTTGGTCGATATTCTTTCAACCACAAGATTCAAGTAAACCAATAATAGACTGTTTGATTAATTGATTGTCATAGATCGAATCTTGCGTGTTCATGCGTTAGGTGTATGCCATCACCCTGATCATTAGACCCTCGCGAGTTATAGCCTTTCAGGTGCTCCTCCCAAGGACCAGACCGGGCCCTTATAATGTTGCCTAGCATAGTCATGTTTTTATCATAGACAATCAATCATTTAATGGCCAAATAGAGAGTACCAAGAAATAGATGAGATCGCTAGATGAATAGACGAGATAGTATAGTGAACGTGAATAGATGAGCAAGTAAAGTATAGATGAGGGCTAGTGGACATTGCACGTAATGCGACGAGTAAACAGGCGACAGTAACAGTTGCACAACATGCGCACTTGGTGTTGGCAGTCAGGTGGAACTCACGATCTTCCCGCTGGCCATGTTATGCACAAGTCCAGAGGTTCGACGTGATTCAAGGTAAGAGCGAACTTCTAATAGCCGTTTGGGTCATATCGATCCCTAAAGGTGTAATGGGTGTTAGGGTACAACCGGCTCGTCGACCATGTGGGAATCCATAATCAGAGGAGACTTACGGAGGCCTTGTGCAAGGGTTCACTAGTCCGGTGAAAGAAATATCCGACGGAGAGTTCACCACAAGTCAAGTAAAGTGTGTATATAAAAACAAGTACTCGACGTTCTAGAGGAATTCTAAAACAGTGGAGCGTCGATATCGGTATATAAACAATGCTAGAAACGAATACAAGTCCTTTAAAATATGGCAATTAATGTACTTTATTGCAATAAATTACCAAATACATTAAAAGATATTTTATGTCAGATTTCAGCCATATATGGATGGTTCATGTGTGTGCATGTGTAAGAGAGATCATAGATAGAAAAGAAGTCGTGAATATGTATTTTAAAGCATTCAATAAAGCTCCATTTTTAAGCAGGTGTTTTTACTGCGTGTATGACTGTAGCAAGTGAGAGCAATAACTTTTATGGGTTTTCATGCAAAATCCTGTGAAGGCAACATAGGCCAGTAAGGATTGCGACAGGGGTAGGGCAGGTAGCGACAGGGCATGAAAAGGGTGGTGACAGGGCTGTCTGCTCAGGCGGTCAGAACGCGACGGGGTCTCCTATCGTGTTCAGAACGTGATAAGAAGAGGCGTCGCGACGGGCTTGAGAACGCGACCTGTCGGGCCGTCGCGTTCTCAGGTCTGTGGACTGAGTCTGACAGAGTTCTGCTCTGTCTTGGATTGCGGTCCAAGATTATTAGATTTTGATATAGGGACGTTCAGAAAATCATAACTAATTGTATACACGATGAAAAATCATGAAACTAGTTTTGAATTGATCTAGACATGCAAGGGTACTTCCGGATTAGGAATTTGAAAATAATCATGGTATTGACAAGGTTCTAACAAGTTGAACAAGAAGCAACCTGATTCCAAGTGCAGCAGATATGAATGATTTAATTCGAGCAACATGCTTGATAAAAATTAGGGCTTTTAAGGGCAAAAGATGTCTATCATGCATCAGTATCTCCCATTAAAATTTGGAGGCATGAGATAGAGTATTCAAAGAGATATGAATTAAGCATGAAGGGTCGGGGTCATAAGAGTTGCAGAACTTCTAAATTCAAGAAGAAAATATTGGCTTGATGGAAAATTATAAAACTTGAGGATTTTGTTCCTGATGTATAGAACAATCTACAGACGAAATATTAGGATTTTAGCTTGTGAGAATGCCTACCTTTGACTCGATTTATCTTCTAGGGCTTAGAAATCCAAGAACGAGGAAGAAGCTCCAAGAACTCCTTCTCCCCATGAGATCCTCTCCTCCTTGGCCTCTTCTCCACGTCCAACAACCTTTGGCAACGAGCTAGGGTTGTCCAAGAGGGTTTAAGAGGTGTATTTATATGAATACAAGTTCCTATTCCTACTACTACTCAAATTACTCTTAATTACGAGATTTCCTAACTCCACCTTTCCTCCCTTGCTTTCCAACCTCTAATTGGGTTAGGATAGTATCTAAATTCGTGTTAGACTATATGGGGTAGGTTTAGGAATCTAATTTCAACTCTAATTGCCACTTTTATTGCTTTAATAACCCCTTTCCAATTATGAGTTAATTAAACTCCGAATTTAGGGTATTTTCTTATTATTCTCCCTTTGTAAATTCATATTTTGACCCAATAAATCCCAGAGGGTCCATTAAGCAAGGCCCATTAATCTTTTCCATTTAATGGGTTTTATTTAATGCTCTTTTCATTTAAATATCCATTTAGCTAGGTTTTAATTCTTTATTTAAATTTTTATTTTTCAAAAAAATTCAGGTTGCTACACAACCTCTGCAACTATGTCTTCATGGCTCTCCTTCATTGCAATTTTTACTTTAGGAATATTGGGGGTTTCTTCAATGTGAATATCTTCATGCTCCCCCTCAATATGAGCAGCATCTTCAGCAACTGATTCTTCAATCATAGCAGGTGCAGGGACTGTAGGAGGGATTACTTCTTTAGTAGTTTGCCCAACAGGCTCAATGTACTCTGGTGCAATATCCTCAATCGTCCTTTTAGGTGTAGGAGGCTCTTCTTCTCTGACAGCAACTTCTTCCTCTTGGACTTGTGGAGCTTCATAAGCTTCTCCAATGATGGCTTCTCCTTCTTCAACCGAGGTCTTGGTCCATACATTGCCAACTATTGAGAAACCACTCTTCTTCAAATTTCTAGATCGAATGGGCTGACCCATCTTCTCCATCAATTCTCCCTTCAAGTCAATTTCTAGGTGACTAATGGGCATAGGGAAGGGACACTGCCAATTTGTTCTTCCTATCTCAAATAACTTATGCAGTAGACTTCATCCTTTCTATTATAACCTGAACCATGTTTATGTCTTGTTTCTGAACGGCCCAGAACATCATGTCTGCATCTCCTATAGTGCATGATGAAAAAGTGACACTCCTCAGCACTAAAATCTGACAAACTATAAAATGCAAAATTCTGTTGAAAGTATTGAACTGGTTGTTGTCGATCTTCCCATCCTTCAGTTTATACTCTGTTCCAATGATCCCTAGTCCCTTGGCATGAATATCTACCGAATCCACTAAAGTGTGCCCAACTGTAGAAACTCCAAATAATCTCTCTAACAGATCATGGGTGATGTGAATGGATGTACCTTTGACCATGGAAGTGAGAAACCCATCTTCTTCTATCCTCAAACAGGTATAGAATGCTTTCGCCGGGTGCGGATAGCTAGGTTCCGAGACTATGCAAATTCCTGTCCACTTCAACCTCTGAATAGCTTCAACTACACTGTGCATACCATGCTTCTCCAGATCTTCTAGGTTCACTGCCTTGTTCCCACAGAGCTTGATCTTCACTGCAGAGAAACGCTCCAGTTGGTCTACTGTGAGGAAGGCGGCGTTGTAGCCACCCACACAGCCGAAACTCCCAGAAGCGGCCATGGAATCAAGCAAGATAGGGTTCTGGAGGATCATGGGAGAAGAAGGAATAGAACCCCTCAAGCAATTTGAGAGGGAAGTGAGATTTTCTTCGAAAGCACAAAGACGGATGTCGGAGTCGATGAGGGTTTCACACGCTTTTGAGTCAAAAGAGATAAGAGAGAGAGAAAGTGAATCGGTGAGGGAAGGATTACGGACGTAACAGAGGGTCATAAAGGCGCTTTTTGAAATAGCGGAGCAATAAATGCGGATAAGGACAAGATAAGAGAGGATATCGCAAAATAATGGATTTAGTTAAATCTAGCGGGGAAGGATAATTATTATTCTGAAATTTATTATTGTTTTTCAGTTACGTACAGATATATCTGTTACAAATTGCACATGCCTAGTTCCCTTCTAAGAGACGTAAATCTCTCTTCAGGTAAGGCTTTTATAAAGATATCTGTTAGCTGATTTTGAGTATCTACAAATGAAATATTAATAATACTATTAGCTACATATCTCTAATAAAATGATATATGTCCTCTATATGTTTCATCCTAGAGTGTTGTACTAGATTTTTCGTCAGATTTATTGCACTTGTGTTGTCACACAGCAACGGGATGGTCTTGATGTGCAATCCATAGTCCTCAAGCTGTTGTTTGATCCATAAGAGCTGAGTGCAACAGCTCCCAGCAGCTACATATTCAGCTTCAGCTGTTGATAGTGCTACTGAATTTTTCTTCTTTGAAGACCAGGAGATCAAGCATCCTGTAAGAAATTGACAACCACCACTGGTGCTTTTTCTATCTACTTTGCATCCAGCATAGTCAGCATCGGAATAACCAATTAAACTAGTTTCACAGGATTTAGGATACCATAGACCTAAGTTATGAGTCTTCGCTAAATATCTAAAGATCTTTTTAACAGATATTAAATAAGATTCTTTAGGATCAGATTGAAATCTTGCACACATGCATACACTAAATAAAATATCAGGCCTACTAGCTGTTAGATAAAGCAATGAACCAATCATACCTCTATAAAGCTTTTGATCAACTTTCTTACCTTCCTTATCACTGTCTAACCTGGTGGATGTGCTCATTGGAGTGGACAGTGATTTGGCATTTTCAAATCAGAATTTCTTCAACAGTTCCTTGGTGTATTTTGCTTAACAGATGTGAGTTCGTTCATTATTTTGCTTGATTTGCAGTCCAAGGAAATAGTTGAGTTCTCCCATCATGCTCATCTCAAATTCTCCCTGCATGAGCTTTTCAAAGTACTTGCACAGAGATTCATCAGTAGATCTGAAAATGATATCATCTACATAGATTTGCACAAGTAATATATTTTTGGCATTTGATTTAATAAACAATGTGTTATCTACCTGTCCTCTAATAAAACCATGATTTAGTAAGAATGCAGTAAGTCTTTCATACCATGCTCTAGGTGCTTGTTTTAGACCATATAATGCTTTTTGCAATTTGAAAACATGATTTGGAAAATCTGAATCATCAAAACTAGGAGGCTGTTCCACATAAACTTTCTCCTTTATAAAACCATTTAAAAATACCGATTTCACATCCATTTGAAAATGTTTTAAATCTAAAGCAGATGCATAAGCAAGTAATATTGAAATAGCCTCTAGTCTAGCTACTAGTGCATAGGTTTCATCAAAATCTATGCCTTCCTCTTCGAAATAGTCTTGAGCAACAAGTCTAGCCTTGTTTCTAGTGATCACACCAACTTCATGCAATTTGTTCCTGAACACCCATTTGGTGTCAATCACAGGATGATCTGATGGTCTCGAAACAAGGGACCAAACTTGATTTCTCTTGAACTGATTAAGTTCATCTTGCATGGCTAAAATCAAAGATTCATCAGACAGTGCTTCATTGACTGTCTTCGGCTCTATTTGAGATACAAATTCTAAATAATCACATGGAATAGTATTACCTCTAGTTCTTACCCCAACTAATGGATCTCCAATGATATTGTCTATTGGGTGATCCTTTTTGTACCTCCATTCCTTTGGAAGATCATCATAAATGATATCCTTTTGTTGCAGTTCTTCCAAGGGTAGATCTTCATCATCTTTGATGGTTGTTTCATTCAGCTTCTTGGATAGGTTTTATGCATCTTCATCATCACTACCAATATCCTTCCTCAGAGAAGGGTTAGACTCATCAAAAATAACATGCACAGTTTGTTCAATTAATAAAATTCTTTTATTAAAAACTCTATAGCCTTTAGGTTTAGAAGTGTACACCATAAAGATGCCTTCATCGGATTTGGGATCCAACTTACCTATGTCTCTCTTACCATTGTTGTGAATGAAGCATGGGCATCCAGATGTTCTGAGATGGCTGATCTTGGGCTTCTTTTGCTTGTACAGCTCATATGCAGTCTTCTTCAGAATTGGCCTGATCATGACTCTATTTATATTGTAACAGGTTGTATTTATGGCTTCTGCCAAGAAATATCTTAGAAGGTTATACTCAGATAGCATAGTCCTGGCCATATCCAACAGTGTTCTATTCTTCCTTTCAGCTACTCCATTTTGTTGTGGGGTTCTTGGCACTGAGAAATTATGTTCAATCCCCAGATCATCACAAAATTCTGCAAACCTATCATTCTGAAACTCTCCTCCATGATCTGATTGAATACTAATAATGTTATACTTCTTATCTTTCTGAACAAGTTTACTAAACTTCACAAAACTCTCAAATGTGTCATCTTTATGCTCAAGAAATGATACCCATGTAAATCTAGAATAATCTTACACTATGACAAAATCGAAATTCTTTCCTCCCAAACTAGTTGTTCTCATTGGTCCAAACAAATCCATATGAAGCAGTTCTAGTGGTTTGGAGATGGTGACTATTGTCTTGGATTTGAAAGATGATCTTGCATGCTTTCCTTTTGCACACGGTTCACAGATGTTGTCTAGTCTTAAGTTTATCTTTGGTAGACCTTCCACTAGATCATGTTTGATGAGTTTTCTTATTCCATCCGAACTGCAGTGACCTAACCTTCTATGCCATAGTTTAGCATTCTGCCCTTTACTTGTTGCTAGACAGATGTCTTGTTCCTTCAACTCTTCTAGATGCAGTACATATAAATTCTTTTCTCTGCTGGCTTCAAAGATAGTTGCACCATCCTTGATGATCAAACACTTAGATTCCTAAAACTTGATCTGGTGACCCTTGTTGCACAGCTGACTGGTGCTGATTAGATTGTGCTTGAGTCCTTTGACATATAGAACATCTTCTATCAGGATTCTATCTTGGCTTCCAATGGATCCGCAACCAATTACTGACCCTTTTCCATTATCACCATAGGTTACTGTACCTTCTTCATCTTTGATGTGCGAGAACAGTCTTTTGTTACCTGTCATATTCCTTGAGCACCCGCTGTCTAGGTACCACTTTGATGCTCTAAGGCTTCCCTGTAATAAATCAATGAGATTTAGGTACCCAAGTTCTTTTGGGTCCTTGTTGGTTAGCTTCTTCACAGTTTCTTTTCAGAATCCATTTGAAGTGTTTGGTTGTACAGGTTATTTTAGTGTGACCTAATTTATTACAATGTGTACAGCAAGGGATATTATTTATTATCTTGTTTGGTTTATGGTTCTTATTGTTATTTGATTTATAGTTAGGATTTTCTTCAGCTATAAATTTTGGCATTGGATAGATTTTAGGATGAATGACAGATTCTTCATTATCTGGTGGTGTATATCCTAAGCCATATTTCTTCCTACTTGATCTGCTTGCTTCTTTTAATATTAAGGAAGATTTTTCGTTTATGAATTTTTCAATTGTAGCTGTTAAATATTCATTATCTTTTGTTAGTGTGTTCATTTCACTTTTAATTTTGCTTGTGCTTTTCTGATTTTCTAAGTTTGATATCTTTTCATTTTAAGTTTTTATATCTTCGCATAGCAGTTCATTTCTTCTTTTCAGTTCAAAAATTTATTTTTCTAATTATTCAGTTTCAGACTTTAGATCTGAGATTGTTATTTCAAGACATGCATAATTTTTCTTGGTTGTTTTTAAAAGTTTACAAATGTCTTTATATTTACTGTATAGTTCATTAAAAGCATCTTCTAAACTATCTGAATCTGATTCATTGCAAGATGTAAAGGATGAGTCAGAAGTTACCTTATCATCAATATTTGCCATGAAGGCCCGGTTGGCCTTTTCTTCTTTTTCTTCATTGGAGCTAGACTTACTTTCTGAATCACTCTCATTGTTCCATGTAGTAGCCATGGCTTTCTCCTTGTTTCTCTTGAATTTCTTCATGTTATCCTTCTTCTTGAACTCTGTCTTCTTTAGTTTTGGACACTCAGCCTTGATGTGTCTAGGCTTCTTGCACTCGTAGCATATTGGTTCAGATCTCTTGACTTCTTTGCCTTCAAATCTTTTGAAGTCTCTACCCTTCTTGAAATACCTTCTTCCTGACTGTATTTCTTCTTAGCTAGTATGCACTGCAATCTACTGGTGAGGAAAGCTTCTTCGTCTTCACTGCTCTCCTTACTTTTATCACTTTCAGATTCGCCATCAGAAGTGTCTTTTGTGGCCTTGAGAGCATTGCTATGCTTCTTCTTGCTGGAGGATTCTCCCAGCCTTTCCATATTTATCTCATGAGTCATTAACGACCCAATGAGTTTTTAAAGTGACATTCTCCTAAGATCATTAGCTTCTTCTATTGTTGTTACCTTTGGAGTTCAAGAAGTTGGTGGAGACCTTAGTATTTTTCTTACCATATCTCCGGTCTCATAGGTTTTTCCAAGCCCAGCCAGACCATTGGTGATGTCTGTGAATCGACTGTACATTTGAGAGATGGACTCTCTAGACTGCATTTGAAATCTCTCATATTGAGCTACCAAAATATCTATTCTTGTTTCCTTTACCTTGTCAGTTCCTTCATGTGTGAGCCTCAGCTTGTCCCATATCTCTTTAGCTGACTTGCAGGCTGATATCCTGTTCAATTCTTTCTTACTCAATAAACAACACAGTATGATTTTAGCTTTGCTATTTTGGGATAGTTTCTTCTTGTCTTCGTCTGTCCATTTGTCTTTACTGTTGGTTACCTTCAGATCTCCTTCTTCGATAATTGTCTAAAGTTGGAAGTCGAGACCTCGAAGGAAGAATTCCATTCTTGTCTTCCAGTAGTTGTAGTCTTCACCATCGAATAGAGGAGGTTTGTTGACTGACTGTCCTTCTGCATGACCTTGAGTTGTCATTTATCTTTGCTCTTCAGATTGTGAGATCTACTTACGAAGAGACTTGGCTTTGATACCACTTGTTGTCCAGATAGCAAGCCCAGAAGGGGGGGGGGGTGAATGGATTGCTAAAAACATCTTTTAGAATAATTCCTGTAAATAAAACGCTTGACAGAGAACACTAAGTTTGATAGTTAGAGTTAGTGTTAAATAAATACAAAGAAAGTAAATACACAGACAACAGGAAATTTTATTCTGGTTCGGATCTCCTATCACAAGGCGTCCTACATCCAATCCTCAAGTAACACCTTAGGATTTCACTAAGCAAGGGTATAGTCCCCCCTAAGGACACTTACACATCTAGCACCAGCTGGCCTTCTCTTCTCAACCCGAAGAGAAACTAAACCACCTGATGCAACAGGTCTTCCTTCTTACCGAAGGGAACAACCACCCACTCAATCAGGTCTTCTCTTCACACCCGAAGAGGAACACTCACAGAAAATGAGTAAGAGGTGGATGGCCCCTAGACCAAGCTAATACTAACTGCTTGATCTGAGGCAATGTCTGAGAGACAAAGAATATCAACAAGGAACTCTCTCTCAGATCTACTCAGGCTCTCAAAGACTAGGCAATTTTCTATGGAGAGCTAGGAGCTACACAGGGTTTGAATGGACGAGCGAGCTCTTCTATTCTTTTCAGATCTTCAGAATGCAAGCTTGAAAAATTCTCCAGACAAGAATGTGTCTTTCATGGAGTCACCAGTCTTCTATTTATCTTCTTTGAAATAATTTGACCATTGAAGTATCTGTTGTCTCACATCTTCATGCACGTTGGAGTGAATGGTCCGAAGTGTGGAGCAAGAAAACTTGTAGCCATTAATGCTGGGGAACACATTCACACACAAAGGAAGATTGTCTAAATCTTCTAGCTTCTGTCAGGTTGACAGGTCCATCTTTGTAACGTGCATTTCTACCAGAAACCCTACACACAATAAATGCTGACACATAGACAACTTATATTTATCTAAACGGTCAGTCAACATTAGTAGTTGTGCAATATGAAGATACACCAAAAAGGAAATGTCATTCTATCATCACATAAAGTGTGACTTTATGTGACACAACTGATATAAGCAAAGATATATCGTGCAGAGATTTGTTCCATCAAAATAAATGTTGAATACTACATGATACAACATGATACGCGGGAAGATTTGAAATCCACATAGATTTGAAAATGTATTTGAATATCGTGTGGAATGAATCTCAAGAAGGTTTAAAAAGAATTTAAATAAGAATATTCAACAGCTGTCTAAAATAAAATCATTAATAGAGAGTTGATGTATTTAGACAGTCTATGTACTGAGAGAGTCGATGTTGATATGAAATCGATGATGCAATCATAAATCATGTGAGAATGTAATCCATGTTGAAACCAAGTCAATGTGAACATAATCCATGTTTGAATGTAATGAAATCGATGTTCTGTACAAAGTCGTTGTTTAATAGAAGTCGTTCTTGTACTGAAATCGTTGCTTAAGTAAAGTCGTTGTAGAGACGAAATCGTTGTTTCACATGAAGTCGATGTAAGAGCGAAGTCATTGTTTTCATATAAAGTCGATGTTTTACTGAAATCGATGTTTAAGTGAAGTCGTTGTAGACACGAAGTCGTTGTTTCATATGAAGTCGATGTTCTACTGAAATCGATGTTTAAGTGAAATCGTTGTAGACATGGAGTTGTTGTTTCATATGAAGTCGATGTTTAAGTGAAATCGTTGTAGACACGAAGTCGTTGTTTCATATGAAGTCGTTGTTCTACCAAAATCGATGTTTAAGTGAAATGAAGTCGATGTACTAATGAAATTGATGTTTAAGTAAAGTGAAGTCGGCGTAGTAACCAAATCGATGTTCTAACTATGAAGTCGTCGTAAGATCGAAATCGTTGTTTTACTTATGAAGTTGATGCTAGAATGAAATCGATGTTTTACTAAGGAAGTCGTTGTTTAAGTGAAACCGATGTAGAACCAAAATCGATGTTCTTCTAAGGAAATCATTGTGAGATATTATATGGAAGTCAATGTATACTTAGACAAAATATATGCAATAAGCTTCAAATGACAGTGAGTGTAGACAACTTACAGGTTTTGTTTGAATTACTGCCTGTGGGTAAACTTCAGAAAGAGTTGTTAGATAATACTTTTCAAGGTTTTGTTAATCACCAAAAAATACATATAATTAATAAATTATATGGAGATGGACTGATCATCAAGTTTTTTAGAATCTGAAAGGCTATCAGAAGAACAGTGGGCACTATGTTATCCAGAAGAGGCTCAGGATTGTCGAAAGAGAAAACTTAATCCCTCTTCTTTTATGGCTAAGAGTTATGATGCCCTTAGGAAATCTCTTTTTCTCAAGTGGGTAGACAGATATAACCTCTATTACAAGGCCAAAGCAGCAGCTCAATCTCAGGGGCTTCAGTGGAACATTACAATTCATGACTTTCTACACAAAGTTGCTAGTAGGAAAATTATTCCCTTGAGGCATTGTCTGAGCAGTGATGCCTATCATCAGAAACTCATTTGGTATCATCGTTGCCGCCTCAAATATTATAGGAAAATTCCTTCTGTTGGGCCTTCTTACAAACTAGATCTATCTATCTTTGAACATGTATTCCCCGATAATGAGAAGAAATTGTTGGAACTTCTACAACCCTTCTTTGATCAACTCTCACCTACTCTCTATCTTCCTAACACCTCATGAACTATTGTACAGATGTGTTCTATCATTTAATAGAGGAACTTCATTTTGTGTTAACTTATGTGCATTTTCTTCTTCTTTCCTCTATATTCTATCATTTCTATTAATGACACAAAGGGGGAGAACATATATATGTGAGTATGTGTAACGACCCTGCCTATATCGGTATGATTATACCAATCCACATCGATATAATGAACGTCGGCACAGTGAGACATTTACCCAACACTAACACTAGATTGAGATGTACACGAATAACAAAATATCACAGCGGAAATAAATGAATTTATCTTATTCCATCATCATCATTCTGTCCACAGTCCATATAGTAATAAGAAAATACAAATGCCCACAAAATACAACTCCAAGTAAATACATTGTCCATAAGACATACATCACTTATTGATTACATACTTATGAAAAATGAAAGTACAATGTCGAGATCTCTACAACACAAGCTACTCATCTCGTTCGGAGTCACTCCTAACTATCTCCTCCTCGGAAGTGGAGACACCTGTCACACCTGTAAGCCGAAGCAAGGATGAGTCTAAATAGACCCAGCAAGCAATCTATGCACAACATCCTTACACTCATCTTATGCACATGCTATCTTTCAAGGAAAATAAGTAACACATGTTGCAAGGTTCATACAATTTAAATTACTATACATAGAAACCTATAACAATAGAGACATATGATACATGTTTATAACATTTATAGAATAACACAAAATTCCTACACATGCGTTCTACACACAACATATAGTATGATATCTAATCAATTTCATTTGCACTTTTCACATTTAATTACACATTTAACTTGATGTTTTAACGTAAATAATTCACAATTACTCATGATATCACACTTTATAAAACATGAATCGAAGGTTTAACACATATTCAAGTCAGTTGGCAACTATATACAATTTAAGCATGCAACTATGTATTAAATAAATAACATATCTAGCATGGAATCTAGACATTCTTTCATGAATTTATCACAATTATACTCACACTTTGGTGGCTGTTTAGACATAAAATACACATATTCACATGGTTTACCCTTATTCACAAGCTAACACATTCACTTTACACTTTCACATACTCCTTTTACACATTGCACAATTCACACATTCACATAATTACACTTTTTACACTTAGTTGTCGTAACACATAGTCCAAACCACCACTAGAAGGACACACATATACACATTCACATACCTATCACCTAGGCAACACAGTGATAGATCTTGGTTAACTGCGCAGAACCGGGAGAAGCACTCTCCACCCTAACTAGTGGTACTTGTCCATCTCTAGGATTTCATCCTAATTGCCCATATGATATCACACACATTGAACCCTCCCGTAGGGACTTTACTACGGTACATTTCCACAGCCCTCTATGGTAGCAGTGTCACTAACGGCACAGTTTATACATTTCTACGTTATCACATTGTCACATTATTCATATGCATTTAAACACACACACATTTACTTTTAACACATATACATGGATCAGTTTGTAGAGCATGCTATTACTGTTTCATCATGATAATCAACTCCTAATAAAGTCCTAATTATGATGTTCATAACTTAATCACATACACTTTAACTTAACATGCTTAACATGGTCATTTTCTCATTTAAATCCATAATAGTACCTAATGTTAATAAAACAACATGAAATTTTTATAGCAGGTTCCAAACAATAAACATATCACATGCTCAATTTTCCATATTTTTCAGATCTGTAAAATAATTTTGGCAATTAAATCATGAATCAGACATAATTATCATTAAATTCCTTTAAATAGGTTTCACAGTAATACAGTTATACCCAGTAGTGCTAACACTTGTACACAGTCATCATATAGTCGTAGGAGATTTCTGAAACCCTAATTTAACATGGATCTAATTAATCAAGAATTATGAAGATCAAATCATATTCACAATCCATTTACAGAAATTTTAATAAATAAAATTTGTAAACAGTAATTTGTCCTAGCCTCATGATTTGACCTATTCTTTGTACTTGACCACATATAAAATTTACAGCATGCAATTATACCCAAAAGTCTGGTAAATGTGTCACAAAGATCAAAACATCAATCAGTCAAACCTGATGAACTTGGCGGCACAAGGGTTGCCGCCAACTAGGTTAACGTCACAAGACGTTGCCGCTGACCCTGGATCTTAATGGCACAAGATGTTGTCATTAAGTTCCTATCTGTAGCAACACAGACTGAACGCATAAATCATGGTGAATGGGGGTTCCAAGACACGAGATAAATTCTGTAAAATTCCTAGGACCTAGCTGACATGAGTAGGGATGATGTCCAATGATTACTTGCCTCTTAAAAACTTACTAGATGAGATTAAATTGCCGAAGAATCTCTCCTCGGCCAAGCCAAGAAGAGGCACCAAAATCTCTCAGATCTGGTCTTTAGGTCGATGTAGCTTGTACACCGGTGTCGGGAAAGTCTTCCTCAATGATCAGAGTTCCTTCCAGTCGAGGTAGATAGCCAGAAGATGCCCACAATCGCCAGATCAAGCTTCTCAAAGATCAGGTTTTCGCATAGACTTTCTAGGGTTTCTCAAAGAGCCAAAGGAACCTAATCCGACCGCAAGAGGGTGTTTTTATAGAACAAAGGGATTTGGGGTATGTGTAGATAGGATTTCCTACCGTTGGAAGATGGTTTCCAAAACTGGGAGCGAAGGAAACGCAGACGTTTCCAGATCTGAGGCCACAACAATTCTGGGAAATAGACATCCACATCCCTGGCCGTCTACTGGGAATAAACGTCCATCGATCTGGACGTTGACATCCCCATGCATGTCCATGCATGTTGACGTCAACCAGCCTTTCGGCCAGAACATAGAAATGTCCAATTATAATATATATATATATATATATATATATATACATACATGCAATGTATAATGTATCATCTAAGCATCATAGATACAATATTAATAAAAGCAACATGTACACAAGTAAACACACATATATATGTACAGTAGTATTCAAATACAATATGTACAGAAATAAATACATATACATATATACATATACATATGTACACATAGCTATATACACAAAGCATCTAACATCACATGATCAAAATCTAAATAAAAGAGTGAAATTTGAGGGCCTTACACCCTCTCCCCCTTAAAGAAACTTCGTCCTCGAAGTTAGAATGAAACTACTCAAATAATTGGGGATACTTCTTCATCATAGCATCCTCAAGCTCCCAAGTAGCATCTTCTCTTGTGAAGTTCCGCCATAACACCTTCACGGATGCAATGCTCTTGTTCCAGAGATGCTGAACCTTACGATCAAGAATAGCTACTGGTTGCTCAACATACGACAGATCTACCTGGATCTCCACTAGCTCATGACTAATAACATGAGACGGATCTCAGACAAACCTCTTGAGCATTGATACATGGAAAACTGGGTGAACACTAGCTAACGTTGGGGGTAAAGCTAGCTCATATGCCAAGCTGCCCAAACGTCTGAGAATCTCATACGGGCTAATGAATCTAGGACTTAGCTTGTTATGCCTGCCAAACCTGACAACACCTCGAGTAAGCAAAACCTTCAGAAAAGCATGCTCGCCCACCTAAAACTCCAAATCCTTCCTCCTGTTGTCGGCATAACTCTTCTACCTATCTTGCGCCGCATCAAGCCTCTTCCTAATAAGCTGGATCTTATCCAAAGTCTCCTGCACCAACTCCGGGCCAATCAACTGCCTATCACCAATATCCTCCCAACACAAAAGAGATCTACAAGGCCGCCCATACAACGCTTCAAATGGAGCCATACCAATACTCGCATGAAAATTGTTGTTATATGTGAACTTCACAAGAGGTAAATGACACTCCCAATCACCCTTCCAATCCATCACACACGCTCTCAACATATCCTCGAGCGTCTGGATAGTCCTCTCTGACTGTCCATCTGTCTGAGGATGGAACGCCGAACTAAGCTTCAATTCGGAACCTAAAGCATCCTGAAGACCCTTCCACAACCTCGAAGTAAATCTCGGATCTTGATCAGAAATGATCGACTTTGGCACACCATGCAACCTAACAATGCTACTAACATACAACCTACCCAAACTCTCCACTGACTGCTTCTTCTTCATAGGCAAGAAATGCGCAATCTTTGAGAATCTATCAACAATCACCCAAATCGAGTCATTACCCCTCACTGATCTGGGCAAACCCGTTACAAAATCCATGGTGATGGCCTCCCACTTCCATACTGGGATCTCCATCTTCTGCATAAGACCAGATGGTCTCTAACGCTCGGCCTTCACTTGCTGGCATACTAAACACCTAGATACAAAATCCGCCACATCCTTCTTCATGCCAGACCACCAAAATGATCTCTTTAAATCCTGGTACATCTTGGTGTTACCCGGATGAATAGAGAATCTGGACCTATGAGCTTCTGCAAGAACATGCGCACAAGCATCTACAACATCGGGAACACAAACTCGGTGATGGAATATAATCACACCATCCTCATCTCGAACAATTCCCGCCTTGCCTATTAATTCCTGAAGCCTAGGATCAGCCTTCTGCTGCTCAATCACCTCATCTAGCACAGAAGACCGAATAGACAACTGAGCCACAAAAGCCTGACATAATAATGGCTCTAACTCAGTCATCGCACAGGCAGCATCCTCCAACATCTTCCAATCCTGCTGGATCAAAGACCTCTTCCTGCTAAGAGCATCCGCTACGACATTCGCCTTTCCTGGATGATATTGAAGATCGAAGTCGTAGTCTTTGAGGAACTCAATCCATCTCCTTTGTCGTAGGTTATACTCTTTTTGCGAAAAGAGATACCTCAAACTCTTGTGGTCAGTGAACACCTCAAATCTGACACCATAAAGATGGTGTCTCCAGATCTTTAGTGCATGAACCACTGCTGCAAGCTCCAAATCATGAGTCAGATAGTTATGCTCATGCTCCTTCAATTGGCGAGAAGCATACGCCACTACCCTACCATGCTGCATCAACACACAGCCTAAACCAATCGGAGATGCATCCGTGTAGATGGCAAAACCCTCTACACCACCCGATAAAATCAACACCGGTGCAGAAGTAAGCTTAGCCTTCAGCAGTTGAAAGCTACTCTCACAATCCTAGGACCAGACAAACTTCACACCCTTCCTGGTTAGCTTAGTCAAAGGTGTGGCGATAGATTCAAACCTCTCAATGAATCACCGATAATAGCCCGCTAAACCAAGGAAACTACGAATCTCTGATGGGGTCCTGGGAATCTCCCAATCTAATACAGCCTGGACCTTCACTGGATCAATTGCTACACCAGCACCAGAGATAACATGCCTAGGGAAATGAACCTCGCGCATCCAGAAATTGCACTTGCTGAACTTTGCATATAGCTTGTTTTCTCGGAGAACTTCTAACACTACCCTCAAATGCTGACGGTGTATGGCCTCATCCGAAGAATAAACCAACACATCGACGATAAACACTACCAAAAAACTATCTAAATAAGGTCTAAACACCCTATTCATGAGATCCATGAATGCTGCAGGGAGGTTGGTCAGACCAAAAGGAAGAACCAAAAACTCATAATGTCCATAACTTGTCCTAAAGGCCGTCTTGGACACATCCTCACTCATAATCCTCAACTGATGATAGTCGGACCGTAGATCAATCTTAGAAAATACCGATGCATTCTGCATCTGGTCAAATAGATCATCAATCTACAGTAAGGGATACCTGTTCTTCACAGTCACCTGGTTGAGCTTTCTATAATCGATGCACAACCTAAGTGAACCATCATTCTTCTTTACAAATAATACAGGTGCGCCCCAAGGGGATACACTAGGGTGAATAAATCCCTTGTCCAGCAAATCTTGCAATTGCTTCCTTAACTCAGCTAATTCCGCAGGTGCCATCCGATATGGAGCCTTTGAGATAGGAGAGGTGCCTGGAAGCAACTCTATAGTAAAATCTATCTCCCTAACCGGTGGCAATCTAGACAAATCATCGGGAAATACATCTGGAAACTCTTGCACTACATCAATCTCCTCAAGGGTAGGTGACTGATCAGCCTTCGGTACCAAGACAACGCTGTCAAGAAAAGCGTCACATCCCTTGTTCACCGTCTTCATCGCCTTCATTGTGTAGATAAAAAACCTTCCCGCTAAGTTCCTTGGCAATGGATGTGAAAACTCATCCTCACCAGGAATACGAAAAGTGATCTTCTTCTCACGACAATCTACTAAAGCATCCTCTAGCCAATCCAGACCAAGAATAGCATCATAGTCCTTCATCTTTAGCAAATAGAAGCACCCATCTAAGACTCGGTCCTCAATGCACACAGGTAAAGACGGAATACACTTCCTAGTCGATATTGTTCTTACTGGTGTGTGCACAGGCAAAGGGACCGCTAACTCCTCAACCTCTACACTAGACTCTACAGCTAACTTCCTAGTGAACCACTCATAAATGAACGAGTGAGTGGCACCCGTATCAAACAAAACCCGAGCATGCACACCCATGAAAAGAACCGTACCTTCCGTGACGTGCTCCGCCTGCTCGGCATCCTCTCGTGCTAAGGCAAACACCCGAGCTTGGGCTCGAGGCCTTCTTGGTCTTCCAGTAGCTGGCATTGCTACTGCTGCCACTGCTGGGGCTGGCGTTCCATGCTAAACACCCTACTGAAGCCTAGGACAATCTTGGATCTGATGCTCACTGCTCCCGCACTTTAAACACTTCCCTACTAGCTTCCAGCACTCGGTACCTCCATGTGTCCTTCCACAGTGAGGACACACCTTCTTGCCGCTGGGCCTAACGCCGGGGGACCGCAGTGCAACTACCTGCTGACTACTCACCGCCATGGGATGCTCCGGAGACTGATATGCCGCATTCTTCATGTCCTGCTGTTGGAAAGGTGGCGCGGACCTCTTCTGCGAAGCCTTCTTCTCTTCTAGGTATTTCTCCATCTTGCCCTCCTCCCTACACACAGCGCTAAGAGCTTCATCTAAGGTACGATGGTCAAATGCCATGAGCCTCGATTGCAGTGATGGATTAAGGCCCATCACAAACTTCTTCGCCTTCCTGCGCTCATCAGCCACTATGTGAGGTGCATGTTTAGACAATTTAGCAAACCTGGCCTCGTACTCAAGTACGGTCATGGAGCCCTGGGTAAGAGTACGAAACTCCTGCTTCATCTTGTCCTAAATATGCTCCGGGATGAACTTGGCCCGGAATAGTCTCACGAACTCATCCCATGCCACCTCAACAGCACCATCCTCAAATCTGGTGCGAAGCAAAGAAGCCCACCACACATCGGCTCTCTCCTGCAACAATCACCCATAAGGACCAATCTAACAAAATATAAAATTAACACAAATACATGCATATATAACTAAAAATTACCTGTAGCATGTAGGTGGCCAAGCTCACTTTATCATCATCGGCACACCTAATAGCTTGGAAGATCTTTTCGATCTCCCTCATCCAGCTCTCCACCAGCAATGGCTGACTCTCCCCCTTAAAAGAGGGTGGAGCCATCCTCTTGAATCGCTCCATGATGGAAGGACCACCATGGCCATGCTCCTGGGGAACTGGAGCTGGAGTCTGAGCCTGCTACAACAAATAACATAATCAACAAATAAGCAATATAGCAATCATACATTTAATAGAACATATTACTTCTATCTAATATTTCTAACCTGAGCCTCCAACTGAGCCTGGAGTGTAGCCTGGGTATGTGCCTGAGTCTGCATAGCCTGCACCAGGCCTTGCGTGAACACGCCATAATCCACAGGTGGTGGTGGAGGATGAACTGTAGGACCCTGTGGTGCTGGGGCCTGTTGCTCACCCCTCTCCTCTCTCCTATGCTCATCCTCACGAGCAGGAGCACCACGCCTACCACGAGAAGCCATAGCCTGTAAACAAATTAATCACAATTAGAAACTAAGTTATTTAATCCCTAGCCTTTTCTTAGCTATCTTTCATTCATTATTAATCATTTTCTACACATGTGGACAAATTCTATAAAGACTTAGCATATATAAAGATGATGGTATATTCATGTACAATCTCAACCTCGCTCTGATACCAATCTCTGTAACGACACTCCCTATACCGGTACGATTATACCAATCCACATATGTATAATGAACGCCGTCACAGTGGGACATTTACCCAACACTAACACTAGATTGAGATGTACACGAATAAAAAAATATCACATTGAAAATAAATGAATTTATCTTATTCCATCATCATCATTCTATCCACAGTCCATATAGTAATAAGAAAATACAAATGTCCACATAATACAACTCCAAGTAAATACATTGTCCATAAGACATAAATCACTTATTGATTACATACTTATAAAAAATGAAAGTACAATGTCGAGATCTCTACAACACAAGCTACTCCTCTCGTTCGAAGTCACTCTTAACTATCTCCTCCTCAGAAGTGGAGACACCTGTCACACCTGTACGCCGAAGCAAGGATGAGTCTAAATAGACCCAGCAAGCAATCTATGCACAACATCCTTACACATATCTTATGCACATGCTATCTTTCAAGGAAAATAAGTAACACATGTTGCAAGGTTCATACAATTTAAATTACTATACATGGAAACCTATAACAATAGAGACATATGATACATGTTTATAATATTTACAGAATAACACAAAATTCCTACACATGCGTTCTACACACAACATATAGCATGATATCTAATCAATTTCACTTGCACTTTTCACATTTAATTACACATTTAACTTGCTATTTTAACATAAATAATTCATAATTACTCATGATATCACACTTTATTAAACATGAATTGAAGATTTAACACATATTCAAGTCGGTTGGCAACTATATACAATTTAAGCATGAAACTATGTATTAAATAAATAACATATCTAGCATGGAATCTAGACATTCTTTCATGAATTTATCACAATTATACTCACACTTTGCTTGCTGTTTAGAAATAAAATACACATATTCACATGGTTTACCCTTATTCACAAGCTAACACATTCACATTACACTATCACATACTCCTTTCACACATTGCACAATTCACATATTCACATTCACATAATTACACTTTTTACACTTAGTTGCCGTGACACATAGTCCAAACCACCACTAGAAGGACACACATATACACATTCACATACCTATCACCTAGACAACACAGTGATAGATCTTGGTTAACTACGCAGAACCGGGAGAAGCACTCTCCACCCTAACCAGTGGCACTTGTCCACCTCCAGGATTTCATCCTAATTGCCCATATTATATTACACACATTGAACCTTCCCGTAGGGACTTTACTACGGTACAGTTCCACAGCCCTCCATGGTAGCAGTGTCACTAACGGCCCAGTTTATACATTTCTACGTTATCACATTGTCACATTATTCATATGCATTTAAACACACACACATTTACTTTTAACACATATACATGGATCAGTTTGTAGAGCATGCTATTACTGTTTCATCATGATAATCAACTCCTAATACAGTCCTAATTATGATGTTCATAACTGAATCACATACACTTTAACTTAACATGCTTAATATGGTCATTTTTTCATTTAAATCCATAACAGTACCTACTGTTAAGAAAACAACATGAAATTTTATAGCAGGTTCCAAACAATAAACATATCACATGCTCAATTTTCCATATTTTTCAGATCTGTAAAATAATTTTGGCAATTAAAACATGAATCAGGCATAATTATCATTAAATTTCTTTAAATAGGTTTCACAATAATACAGTTATACCCAGCAGTGCTAACACCTATACACAGTCATCATATAGTCGTAGGAAATTTTTGAAACCCTAATTTAACATGGATCTAATTAATCACGAATTATGAAGATCAAATGGTATTCACAATCCATTTACAAAAATTTTAATAAATAAAATTTGTAAACAGTAATTTGTCCTAGCCTCATGATTTGACCTATTCTTTGTACTTGACCACATATAAAATTTACAGCATGCAATTATACCCAGAAGTCCGGTAAATGTGTCACAAAGATCAAAACATCAATCAGTCAAACCTGATGAACTTGGTGGCACAAGGGTTGCCGCCAACCGGGTTAACGGCACAAGATGTTGCCGCAGACCCTAGATCTTAACGGCACAAGGTGTTTCCGTTAATTTCCTGTCTGTAGCAACACAGACTGAACGCATAAATCATGGTGAATGGGGGTTCCAAGACACGAGATAAATCCTGTAAAATTCCTAGGACCTAGCTGACATGAGTAGGGATGATGTCCAATGATTACTTGCCTCTTAAAAACTTGCTAGATGAGATTAAATTGCCAAAGAAGCTCTCCTCGACCAAGCCTAGAAGAGGCACCAAAATCTCCCAGATCCGGTCTTTAGGTCGATGTAGCTTGTACTCCGGAGTCGGGGAAGTCTTCCTTAATGATCAGAGCTCCTTCCAGTTGAGGTAGATCGCCGGAAGATGCCCACAATCGCCAGATCAAGCTTCTCAAAGATTAGGTTTTCGCACAGACTTTCTAGGGTTTCTCAAAGAGTGAAAGGAACCTAATCCGACTGCAAGAGGGTGTTTTTATAGAGCCAAGGGATTTGGGGTATGCGTAGATAGGATTTCCTACCGTTGGAAGACTGTTTCCAAAACTGGGAGCGAAGGAAACGCAGCCGTTTCTAGATCTGAGGCTGCAACAATTCTGGGAAATAGACGTCCACATCCCTGGCCATCTACTGGGAATAAACGTTCATCGATCTAGACGTTGACATCCCCATGCACGTCCATGCATGTTGACATCAACCAGCCTTTCGGCCAGAACACAGAAATGTCCATATATATATATATATATATATATATATATATATATATTACATACATGCAGTGTATAATGTATAATCTAAGCATCGTAGATACAATATAAATAAAGAAACATGTACACAAGTAAACACTTATATACATATGTACAATATTATTTAAATACAATATGTACAAAAATAAATACATATACGTATATACATATACATATGTACACATAGCTATATACACAAAGCATCTAACATCACATGATCAAAATCTAAATGAAAGAGCGAAATTCGAGGGCCTTACAGTATGATTTTGCCATTAACAAAAAGGAGGAGAATTGTTGAGTAGTTTTATAAAAACTACTATTTATTGTTTTGAATATGACAAAATCATTATCTTATCAAGCTCATGAGAATGCATATAATACTCTCTGCATTAAAAAAGACTAGTGTATATTATATTGTATAACTTTTATTTGTCATGGGTGTTGACACACAAAGCATAGGTGTCGTTAAGAAAAATTTTCTAAGTCCACAACTTATATATATATATATTATACTAACTCCGACTCCTGTAAAGTCGAAGTGTGATATCAACTGATGAACAACCGAAGTCCCACTCTGACTCTTGTGAAGTCGAAGTGTGGTTGATGAACAGTCAAAGTCCTACTCCGACTCTTAGAGAGTCAAAGTGATATCAATTGATGATTATCAATCGAAGTCTCACTGCGACTCCAGTGAAGTTGAAGTTAGATATCATTTGATGATTATCAGTCAAAGCCTCACTACGACTCCTGTGAAGTCGAATTTAGATATCGATTGATGCTTATCAGTAGAAGTCTCACTGCGACTCCCTTGAAGTCGAAGTTAGATATCAATTGGTGAATAAAGATCATTATTCAAAGTACCATTGTGACTTCTCTACAGTCGAAGTTATATCGATTGATGAACAATATATATATTCGAAGTTTTTTTTCAACATCGATTGACTTTGTTAAACATCGATTATCTTTAAGTTATACATCGATTGTCTTTAGCACATCGACTACTGTTATCGTTTGTCTCTAAGTTATATATCGATTATTGTTATATTCATTGATTATCTTTATGCAATCGATTGATGAAAAATCAAAATATGTTAATATTCTCTTGTATATCTTTAAACTTACACATAGTTCTACCCTTCGATTCTTGCAAAGGTTTTCCTAATAGAAGTACATTATTACATTTATGCAATTTGTACTCCATTCTATCTAATGTAGATAGTGTACTTTATTGTTCTCTAAACTTTGATTTAATATTCTTTAATAAGAATATATCTGAAGTACAATATGTTTTATTGTTTTCAAAGGCATCCATCTGTTCTACTAAATATTTGCCAGTGTCCTTCAAACTGACAGACTTCTAGTTTTTAAGGAAAAGCTCTTTGCAGATGTCCTGCATGACAAGCAGGTGTACATACCTCTTTGAATGCTCACCTACCCCAGTACCCCTCAAGGACAGACCTTTTTTCAAGAATAGATAGACATCTCTTCAAAACGACATGTCTCTTATTTTCAATTATTATTTTATTCCTTACAAGTTTAACCATGAGATAGAGAAAAGTCTTTGCTTGTGTATGGTGTTTGCAGAGATTTATTGAAGCTGTCTACAGAACCATGCTGATGATCAGTCCATCTCCATATAATTTATTATTAATTATATATATTTTGGTGATTAACAAAGTCTTGAAAAGTATTTTCTTACAACATTTTCTGAAGTTTATCCACATGCAGTAATTCAAGCAAAATATGTAAGTTGTCTACACACACTGTTATCTGAAGTTCAATGCATATGTTTTGTCTATGTACACATCGACTTCTTTGATAGAACAACGATTTCATCAGCAAAACATCGATTTTAGTTTTACATCGACTTCACTTAAACAACGACTCTCTTAGAAAAATATCGACTTCATAGAAACATCGATTTCGCTTCACTTAAACAACGATTTGGTTGCTACAACGATTTCGCTTCACTTTAACAACGATTTGGTTGCTACATAGATTTCGCTTCACTTAAACAACGATTTAGTTGCTACAACGATTTCACTTAAACAACAATTTGGTTGCTACAATGATTTCACTTCACTTAAACAACAATTTGGTTGCTACAATGATTTCGCCTCACTTAAACAACGATTTGGTTGCTACATCGACTTCGCCTCACTTAAACAATGATTTGGTTGCTTCGTCGACTTCACTTTACTTAAACATCGATTTCAGTAAAACAACCACTTCATATGCAACAATGACTTCATGTCTACAACGATTTCACTCAAACATCGATTTCAGTAGAACAACGACTTCACGTGAAACAACGACTTCACTTAAACAACGATTTCAGAAGAACAACGACTTTATGTGAAACAACGACTTTACTTGAACAATGACTTCGTTTCAAACAGTGATTTAATATGCACATCGATTTCAGTACAACAACGGCTTTGTACAGAACATCAATTTCATTCATAGATAATGTTCACATCGACCTAGTTTCAACATGGATTACATTTTCACATATTTTATGATTATATCATCGATTGATATCAACATCGACTCTCTCTCTACACAGACTGTCACCATACATCAACTCTATATTAAAAGATTATATTTTAGACAGCCGTTGAACATTCTTATTTAAATTCCTTTTTAAGAATCATTTCACATGATATTCAAATACATTTTCAAATCTCTGTAGATTTCAAATCTTCCCGCGTATCATGTTGTATCCTGTAGTCTTCGACATTTATTATGATGGAACAAATCTCTGCATGATATATCTTTGCTTATCTCATTTGTGTCACATAAAGTCACGCTTTATGTAATGACAGAATGGCATTTCCCTTTTGGTGTATCTTCATACAGTACGACTACTAATGTTGACTGACAGTTTAGACAAAGATAAGTTGTCTATATGTCAGCATTTATTGTGTGCAGGGTTTTTCGGTAGAAACGCACGTCTCAAAGATGGACCTGTCAACCTCACAAGAGGATAGAAGATTCAGACAATCTTTCCCTATGAATGTATGTGTCTATCTGAGCATTAATAACTACAGGCTCACTTGCTCTTTACTTCGGACCAGACATCCCAACGTGCATGAAGATGAGATACAACGGATACTTCAATAGATATTTCAACGGTCAAATTATTTCAAAGAAGATAAATAGAAGACTGGTGCCATGCACATACGAACTCTTAGAGAACAACATTCAAAAGCTTGAAGATCTCAGTCTCCTAGAAGATTAGAAGAGCTATCTCGTCCATTCAAACCTTCCATAGCTCTTAGCTCTCCACAGCAACTTGCCTAGTCTTTGAGAGCTTGAGAAGATCTGAGAGAGAGTCTTTTATTGACAATCTTTGTTTCTCAGATTTTCATCTCAAATCAAGCAGAGTGTATAAGCTTGGTCTTGGGGCCTTCCTCTTTTACTCATTCCTTTTGAGTGATCCTCTTCGGGTGTGAAGAGAAGACCTCTTGGATCAGGTGGTTAAGTTCCTCTTCTGGTAGAGAAGAGAAGGCCAGCTGCGGTTGGATGTGTAAGTGTCCTAAGGGGGACTGTACCCTTGTTTAGTGAAATCCCAAGTTGTTGCTTGGGGATTGGACGTAGGACTCCTTAGGATGGGAGATCCGAACTAGGATAAAATCTCATGTTGTCTGTGTGTTTGCTTTCTTTGTCTTTATTTAACATTAACTCTAACTATCGAACTTAGTATTTTCTGTCAAGCATTTTATTCACAGAAATTATTCTAAAAGAATTTTTAGCAATCTATTCACCCCCCCCCCCCCCTCATGGCTTGCTATCTGAGAAACACATGCAACTATCCAAGTAGCTTGGAAGTCATTGAGACTCAAGATCTACTGATAGACCTCTCATATAGTCTCCCAACTCATAACGTTCAAATCTTTGAAACGACTACCTTCCAACGGGCAACAAAGACTCTGAAGGCTATATTAGAAGCTGAAGTTTGTAAATTCATACAACCACATATACAAGACATAGAAGAAAGAGATACACACCCACTACAAGCAAGAGAGCCACGAACACTAATATGAGAAAAAGCTATATGTTCAAGCAGTCGACTTCAAGTTTTCTATCTCTCTCTCTCTTATCTTCTTCTTGGAGGATTAAAAGTCTGAGATCTTCTCTTCAGACCACCTTTGTATTAGAAAGAGTTCTGAACATTTAAGTCCATTTTGTATATCTCTTTTCTGATCTCTTGTGCTTGCTCATTTCCTTGAGCAGGCACACGGTCTATACTTTGTTCAGTATAGAAACTAGCAGAGGGTTTGTTCCCTGTATTTCCCCTTTGGTAGAAGGGAAGGCCTATGGGTGTAGGTGGTTGTTTACCCCTTGTGTTTAAGGGAAGACTTACTGGGGAGCAAGTTGTTGTAATACCTCTCATTGGTGAGAAGGCTAAGGTGTCTTGGTAGTTAGTGGAAAATCCTAAGTTGTGCTTGGGGACTAGATGTAGGACTCTTGATTAAGCGGAGGTCCGAACCAAGATAAATTCTTTGTACACTTTATGTAACTGATTCCGCCAAGTTACACTTGTTTCACACACACCACATTAAGTACTAACGCTACTGTCAAGTGTTCTTTTGTTTTCATATTTTTTTTTAAAGTGCAAGAAGTCTATTCACCCTCTCTCTAGGACATCTAAAGTTCCATCTCGATCCAACAATACCCTATATTATTTGTACATGACATGACTCATCAATTATTGCATGTGGCTCACTGTCATGAATCAACATCATTTATTGATGAGAAAAGTTTAATATAACATGGTATGGGAAATGTAAGCAGCAGCGACGACAGCGATGTGGTCGACATGGGGCGATGAGCGGCGATGGGCGACTAGTAATAATCGACGGTAGTGACTTGTGATTGGCGATGGCGACTGACGATCGACGGTGATCGGCAGCCAACAACTGAAGTTTAAAATATAAATCTTACCATCCAAAATATAAATCTTGAACTCTGAAATGTAAATTTTAAGTTTTAAAATATTATTTTTAGAATTTAATTTTTTTGGACTTTTAATATTAATTTAGACTCTAAAATAAAAATCTTAGACTCTAGTTTACAAATCTTAATCTTCAAAATATTGTTTTTAGGATTTAAAAATATTGACTAAATTTTTAATAATAATTTTGAACTCTAAAATATAAATCTTGAGTTCCAAAATATAAATTTAGACTCCAAAATATTGACTTTAACCACCGCTGGTCATTGCTCTCCATGTTTATTAACTCGCATGGCATCATGTTCCGCCGCCACGTAGACTAGTAAATATTTTTTTGTATTGGCAGGACGTGCTTTGCCATTCATTGCCAACTGCTCTAATTATGATGTTGCACTGTCTGACCAAATTAGTTGTTGTTATTTTAAATCATACTTATTCCAATGTCTTTTTTTCTTTTTAGTAGAATACTCCAATATATTTCTCACTCCAATATATTAAAGAATGCTTAAGGCACAAGTCTAAAGCTTGATCAAATTTCAAAACAAAAACTACAAGTTAGAACTTGTCACGTCAGCATGCATGCCATGCACATGGTACGCCTTGATTGGCGGGAGCGCATGCCATGTGGGCTAATGCGCTTACACCAAGGAAAACTCTTGTTGCAAATCGTCTAGGTGGCGGTTTGCAACAAACTCAACTCTCTATTGGAGAGAGTGGGCTGATGTCATGGAGGGTTGACTCCCTCTTAAGATTGTGTCTACTCCTAAAATTGTGTCCATCTATATTAGTGTTATTAATTTGTTGCATACCCCAACAAATTGTTCTCTTACATCAATCAAGAACACCTCACTGAAGTGGATATTTCATTTAGTTGCATAATCCAATGACTAAACTAATGAAAGAAGCCCGCCCTACCCCATGACTGATCCCAAGTCCCTTGATCCCACGTAGGCGGACATGACAAGTGCCCACGTTTCTCATCCTAAAGTATCAAATCACGGCACCAATGCACATGGTCTTCTCCAGCTTTTCCTCCCCCTCCCTCATTAGTAGGGCTGCAAACGGATCAGATTCTGAATCGAAAACACATTTTTTAATTTTGATTCCGATAATCAAAATATAGTTCCAATTTGAATTTCGATAAATCGGAATTGTTAATTTATATTCTGTTCTGATTTTATATTATCAGAATGAAAATTCTGATAAATTAATGTGTTCATCATAATTTTATCTTTTGAGTTAATAGATAATTTATCGGAATAACCGATTCTGATCATTTTTCAATTTCGATTCTAATTCTGATTTTGATAATTTAACGGAATATCTGATTTCGATATATTATAGATATCTTTTTTCAATTCTAAAATTGATAATTTTTATCAAAATAATCAAAATTTCATATTTCATTTTTAGATCTACTCACTAATTCATGGTGTCTCTTCCCCTGTTTCTCGTCCTTCTTTTCTCTCGGTTCTTCTCTTCCCCTTTTTTTTTATTTTGGCTGCGCTGAGCCCACTCCATCCCCAACCCAGATCCACAACTTATTTTGTTGGATGTTTCTACCTGCGATCTACTATTTATGTTAAATGTTTTTTTCTTCTTTGTGTAGGATCGACGTGAAGCATATCATCACTCAATGGCGGACCTAGGTAAAGTTCAGTGGGGTCACGTGACCCCACTGGATTCTCAAAACTCAATTATAAGATTTAAAATTTTTCATTAAATTAATTTTGTTGAAAAAAATTTTAATGGGAGTGACCTTCTCCTAGGGTACAACCACAAACCACATAATCGGTCTCGCACAAGATAGATTTTGTAAAAAGAACGCTATGTAGAGACCTAATCCTCTTAAACTGAAAGCATGGGCAGGAAGCATGCACCGAACGCTATGCACCGAACGCTATGTAGAGACAAAGCCTACACACCTTTTTATGCACATTTTTACTTTATCAAACTTTTGTGTTTCTTTCTCCCTTTCTAAAATTGCCCCTCCTAAAACCACTTTTTACCCAACATTCCCCCACAAACACGAGGTTTGATAATGAGGAATAAACAAGAGGATAAACATACCATGCTTTCAGTAAAGGCACCTTTCGGGTTTGAACCTTTACCTAAGTATTCCAAATCTGACTCCCACAGAATCGAAGTGAACTAAGTCTTGAACTTGATTCTTTAGAGTGAGAGTTGTCAAGGGAAACAACATGATATAGGTTAAGATAGCAATCGTAAAGGTGCCGCTTTCTGGCCATGCGCCCTTTCCTATATAATAAGTACATTCAGGAATAACTCAATTTCTTAACTGCGGCCTCACAGTAGTACTTATTTAGGTGGGCTTCTCCAAGGATGCACTGCTGACATCCTGCCATACCCGGCTTGAACCCATTAAGAGTATACAACTCATCCTAATCTTGCAGTTATAGGCACTAGCTTTAGGATTCAGGGGAGGAACTCAGATATGAGATATCTAATAATTTGAGTGCTTACCAATTCTCTCAACCAGCTTATTATTACCACATTGAACCTTCTTTGTAGGATCTCTACTCAGATAGGTTGGGTTGCTACTGAAGGAGAACATCTGATGGGTTTTAGTCTCATCCCCATCCTAAATTTCTGGACTTGAATTTTATTCAGTCCCTTAGTCAGAGGATCAGCCGTGTTGTCCTTGGTACCAACAAAATCCACAGCTATCACTCCCTGAGACACTAACTCCCTTACATATTTCAATCTGAGTTGGATGTGTCTCCTTTCTTTCTGATTATACTTTGAACTTTAGATCTTGGCAATTGTAGTCATATTTTCACAATGCACAGAGATCGCAGGTATAGGCTTACTCATCAAGGGAAGTTCAGAAAGAAGACCCCTGATCCATTCAGCCTCCATACCAGTGGTGTCCAAAGCACACAACTCAACCTCAAAAGTAGACCGAGACAAGATGGTTTGCTTAGTCGACCTCCAGGCGACAACACCACCTCCCAAGGTAAAGACATACCTTGTGACACCATTGCTCCCTGAGTTTTCAGCTATCCAGCTTGCATCACTATATCCTTCAAGGACAGTAGGGAATTTCCCAAAATTCAAGCCTAGAGTCATAGTACCTTTTAGGTACCTCAGCACTCTATCCACGCCTTCCCAGTGAGTATGGTCAGGGCAGCTAGTGTATCTACTGAGTTTAGACACTGCATATGAAATGTCAGGTCTAGTACAGTTTGCAAGATACATTAAGCTTCCTATAACTTGGGAATACCGCAATTGAGACACAGGGGTGCCATTCTTATTCTTGCAGAAAACTCTAGAAGGATCATAGGGTGTACAGATAGCTTTGCAATTCTCATAGCCAATTTTCTCTAACACTTTCTCAATATAATGAGACTGAGAAATAGCTATTCCTTCAGCTGATCTGATCAGCTTTAGTCCCAGAATTACACTAGCTTCACCCATATCCTTCATCTCAAAATTTCTACTCAAGAATGATTTAGTCTCAATTATCATTCCCAAATTGTTGCCAAACAACAAAATATCATCTACATATAGACATAGGACAACACAATCATCACCATTTATCCTGTAGTAAACACACTTATCAGACTCATTGACTTTAAAGCCAAATGACATGATAGTCATGTCAAATTTTTCATGCCATTGCTTAGGGGCTTGTTTCAATCCATATAAGGATTTAACAAGTCTACAAACTTTGATTCCACTACCAGGTGTTGTAAACCCTTCAGGCTGATCCATATAGATCTCTTCATCAAGATCACCATTAAGGAAGGCAGTCTTAACATCCGTTTGATGGATAGTCAGATTATATATGGAGACCAAAGTAATCAGTACCCTAATAGTGGTAATCCTGGTTACAGGGGAATAGGTATCAAAATAGTCTATCCCCTCCATCTGTTTGAACCCCTTAGCAACTAACCTAGCTTTAAACTTGTCAATGGTCCCATCAGGATTTAGCTTCTTCTTAAAGACCCAATTGCATCCAATGGTTTTAGAACCAGGAGGAGGATCGACTAGCTCCCAAGTGTCATTAGCAATAATGGAATCCATTTCGCTCTTTATGGCTTCCTTCCAATGCCGTGCCTCTGGAGAGGCCATGGCATCCTTGAAGGTGGGAGGATCACCCTCGATTTGGAAAGTAATAAAATCACTTCCAAAATCCTTGGCAATCTTTTATCTTTTACTCCTTCTAGGTTCTACTTCCTCTTCTTGACTATCAGAATCAGGATGAGAGCTGGATGCGCTTGCCCCCACATTTGTCATCCTTTGCACATGATCTGGAATGGATGAAGATGTGGAAGGCCCAGTCTCAGAAGACACAGATTGAGGTAAACTAGTCTTCATGGGAAACACATTCTCAAAGAATGTAGCATCACGAAACTCAACTATGGTGTTAACATCTATGCCAGGAATCTCAGACTTAATCACTAGAAACCTGTATGCATAGCGGTTTTCAGCATAGCCTAGAAAAACTGTGTCAACTGTTTTAGGTCCCAGCTTTTTCCTCTTGTGTTCAGGGACAAGTGCCTTAGCTATGCACCCCCACACTTTAAGGTATTTCAAGCTAGACTTTTTATTTCTCCAAAGTTCATATGGACTACTATCTTTGTGTTTTAGGGGAACATAATTCAGAATACGGCATATCGTATTCAATGCTTCCCCCCACATATAGTTAGGCAGTCCTGAACTCTGCAGGAGAGAGCTGACCATGTCTATGAATACATGATTCTTTCGTTCAGCTATCCCATTAGACTGTGGTGAATAGGGGGCAGTTGTCTCATGAATGATGCATTGTCTTGGCAATATTCACCAAACTGGTTGGAGGTATATTCTCCACCCCTATCAGACCTCAACCTCTTAAGCACCCGACCTGTTTGTATTTCTGCTTCTTTCTTAAAGATGATAAACTTTTGTAAAGCCTCGTCTTTAGGCTTAAGCAAATACACATAACAGTATCTACTACAGTCATCTATAAAGGTAATGAAATACTTTTTATGATCCCTAGTCAATATGCCATTAAATTCACACATATCAGAATGCACAAGATCCAGAATTTCTGAATCTCTCACCACAGACTTAAACGGCTATTTGGGATGTTTAGCCTGTACACAGATATCACACCTTTAGAATTATCAATAGCATAATTAGGAATCAATTTTAGGTTCATCATACGTTTCAAAGAGTTGAAAATGATATGTCCTAAACATTCATGCCATAAGTTAGATGAATCAACGACATTATATGCCACAGAAACAGATGTAGAAACAACATAAATATCTAAACTTTTATTCATCACATGGTTCACATACACTTTAAATAACCCATCAGATAAATAACATTTACCAATAAAAGTTTTCAGACACAAAATAACAACTTTATTACGTTTAAAGTTCAACTCATAACCCTCCCTAACCATTCTAGAACCTGATAAGATGTTCCTCCTAACACTAGGAACATGGTGCACACTGTGAAGAGATAGTACACGTCCTGAAGTAAACTTAAGATCCACGCATCCAGTTCCCATCACACTTGCAGTGTTGCCATTACCCATCGTCACAGAGCAATCGCTGGTGGCCTGATAAGACACAAAGTTAGCCCTGTCAGCACATAGATGTACATTGGCTCCAGTGTCTACTAACCACTCATTAGGTTCATAAATAGTAAAAATCTGAGGGTTTAGAGAAACATATGTGTCACCAGAAGAGTCTTCACCAGTCACTACATTGACCTGAGTTGGATTTTCAGCAGTCTTATGGGTCAACTTTTCTTTCCGTTTAGGACAATCCCCACGGAAATGACCCTTTTGACCACACACCCAGCATTCTCCAGACTTCTTCTTCTTCTGTATCTTTCCTTTGGGTTTCATTTGTGTAGTGGAACCTGTCTTGGGTTTGCCTTTAACATCTTTATTCTTATACTTTACCATAAAGTTTGCACTAGCCTCCACAGGCATCCCTGGTTTCTCCTTTCTATGCTCCTCTTCAATGGCAATGGCCCTCATCAAGTCATCAAGAGAAATAGATCCCTTTCTATGTTTGAGAGCGATTCCAAAGTCCTGCCAGGTCTTTGGAAATTTCTCAATTATGCACATGACTTGAAATTTTTCAGGGAGTTTCATATCACCCTCTGCCAAGCCGTGGATCATAAGGAGAAACTCATGTGCCTGTTCAGCTACAGACCTGTCATCCAACATGTGAAACTTGAGGAACTTTCCTACGGAATACTTCTCCAGACCTTGGTCCTCGGTATTGTATTTCCGGTCAAGTTCATCCCACAGTGCCTTTGAGGTTAAGAATGTAGAAGAACTATAGACATCAAACAGGACATCCGACATTGCAGTAAGTATGCACCCATGTCCAAGTCTATCTTTCTCCTTCCATTCCTCAGCCTTAGTTGCACTTGCAGAATCGCCCTCAATCACTTTAGGAGGATCAGACTCTATAACTGTGATTAACCCGATCATAATGAACCAAATATTCATCCGTTGTTGCCAATGTTTGAAGTGTTGCCCTGCAAATTTTGCAGGCATACCCGACATGTCCACTTTCGGGCTAAACGATGAGGATGAAGCCATGATCGATACTTTCTCTAAGATTGTTGTTACAACAGTGGGTATATGGCATAAAGCATGGCAATTCACCAACATGTAAATCAGTGCAAACCATATGGAAACCATAATAAGAAGTAATATGTTCACAGGCACACCCTGAAAATAAAAATATAACATGAATATATTGATTATAAGCATGGTGTTTAAAGAATAATCAATAGATGAAAGAAGACTGTGGAGGCGTTCCATAATGGAACTCGCCTTAGAGAAAGTATTGCCCCCACTATACGGTGCGATTGGGGTCCGGCAACCTTCTCCCAGGGTACAACTACAAACCACAAAATCGGTCTCGCACAAAATAGATTTTGTAAAATGGATGCTATGTAGAGACCTAATCCTCTAAAACCGAAAGCATGGGCAGGAAGTATGCACCAAACACCGAAGACAGCTTCTGACGACGAGCGCAGGAAGCCGAACACCGGAGAGCGACGGTGAAGGCGCACCCTGACAGGAGGACAGTGATAGAGACCTCACCGGTGAGTAGCCCGGCGCAGCGAAGGGGCGAGAGAGGGAGCGGCAGTGCAGCTAGCGGTTCCTCTTCGAGGAGTTAAACGGCGTGTCAGAAGTAGTAATCACAATTAGGGAGACCCTAATCGCTATATGAGACATCCCACGCCCCCAAGAGCCAAGGCAATGGGCCAGTTCAAGGAACCAGCCCAAACAGGCCCAATCTCTCAAAGAAAAGGGAAAATGCAAAAAATAAGAAGCAAAAAGGTACCAAGGCAAGCGGACATGACCACGCCATCACACGCGTGCGCCCGCCCAGCCCAGCCTAGCCCGGCGGCACGCGTGTGTGATATGGTCTAGCAGACCCCCACCTTTGTCTATAAGACATAGTCTTATAGACACTTGGGGTTATGAAGCCCTACATCTGCTTAGAGATTTCTCATGTGGGACTAAGGCCCTCACATAAGAGACAAAGTTTGCACACCTTTTTATGCACCTTTTTACTTTATCAAACTTTTGTGTTTCTTTCTCCCTTTCTTAAATTGCCCCTCCTAAAACCACTTTTTACCCAACATTCCCCCACAAACACAAGGTTTGATAATGAGGAATAAACAAGAGGATAAACATACCATGCTTTCAGTAAAGGTACCTTTTGGGTTTGAACCTTTACCTAAGTATTCCAAATCTGACTCCCGCAGAATCGAAGTGAACTAAGTCTTGAACTTGATTCTTTAGAGTGAGAGTTGTCAAAGGAAACAACATGATATAGGTTAACATAGCAATCATAAAGGTGGCACTTTCTGGCTATGCGCCCTTTCCTGTATCATAAGTACATTCAGGAATAACCCAATTCCTTAACTGCGACCTCACAGTAGTACTTATTTAGGTGGGCTTCTCCAAGGATGCACTACTGACATCCTGCCTTACCAAGCTTGAACCCATTAAGAGTATACAACTCATCCTAATCTTGAAGTTATAGGCACTAGCTTTAGGATTCAGGGGAAGAACTCAGATATGAGATATGTAATAATTTGAGTGCCTACCAGTTCTCTCAATCAGCTTGTTATTACCACATTGAACCTTCTTTGTAGGATCTCTACTTAGATAGGTTGGGTTGCTACTGAAGGAGAACATCTGATGGGTTTTAGTCCCATCCCCATCCTAAATTTCTGGACTTGAATTTTATTCAGTCCCTTAGTCAGAGGATCAGCTGTGTTGTCATTGGTACCAACAAAATCTACAGCTATCACTCCCTGAGACACTAACTCCCTTACATATTTCAATCTGAGTTGGATGTGTCTCCTTTCTTTCTGATTATACTTTGAACTTTTGATCTTGGCAATTGTAGTCATATTATCACAATGCACAGAGATCGCAGGTAGAGGCTTACTCATCAAGGGAAGTTCAGAAAGAAGACCTCTGATCCATTCAGCCTCCATACCAGTGGTGTCCAAAGCACACAACTCAACCTCAAAAGTAGACCGAGACAAGATGGTTTGCTTAGTCGACCTCCAGGCGACAACACCACCTCCCAGGGTAAAGACATACCCTGTGACACCATTGCTCCCTAAGTTTTCAGCTATCCAGCTTGCATCACTATATCCTTCAAGGACAGCAGGGAATTTCCCAAAATGCAAGCCTAGAGTCATAGTACCTTTTAGGTACCTCAGCACTCTATCCACGCCTTCCCAGTGAGTATGGTCAGGACAGCTAGTGTATCTACTGAGTTTAGACACTGCATATGAAATGTCAGGTCTAGTATAGTTTGCAAGATACAATAAGCTTCTTATAACTTGGGAATACCGCAATTGAAACACAGGAGTGTCATTCTTATTCTTGCAGAAAACTCTAGAAGGATCATAGGGTGTATAGACAGCTTTGCAATTCTCATAGCCAAATTTCTCTAACACTTTCTCAATATAATGAGACTGAGAAATAGCTATTCCTTCAGCTGATCTGGTCAGCTTTAGTCCCATAATTACACTAGCTTCACCCATATCCTTCATCTCAAAATTTCTACTCAAGAATGATTTAGTCTCAATTATCATTCCCAAATTGTTGCCAAACAAAAAAATATCATCTACATACAGACATAGGACAAACAATCATCACCATTTATCTTATAGTAAACACACTTATTTCAATCCATATAAGGATTTAACAAGTCTACAAACTTTATTTCCATTACCAAGTGCTGTAAACCCTTCAGGCTGATCCATATAGATCTCTTCATCAAGATCACCATTAAGGAATGCAGTCTTAACATCTATTTGATGGATAGTCAGATTATATATTGAGGCCAAAGCAATCAGTACCCTAATAGTGGTAATCCTGGTTACAGGGGCATAGGTATCAAAATAGTCTATCCCCTCCATCTGTTTGAACCCCTTAGCAACTAACCTTGCTTTAAACTTGTCAATGGTCCCATCAGGATTTAGCTTCTTCTTAAAGACCCATTTGCATCCAATGGTTTTAGAACCAGGAGGAGGATCGACTAGCTCCCAAGTGCCATTAGCAATAATGGAATCCATTTCGCTCTTTATGGCTTCCTTCCAATGTCGTGCCTCAAGAGAGGCCATGGCATCCTTGAAGGTGGGAAGATCACCCTCGATTTGGAAAGTAATAAAATCACTTCCAAAATCCTTGGCAATCTTTTGTCTTTTACTCCTTCTAGGTTCTACTTCCTCTTCTTGACTATCAGAATCAGGATGAGAGCTGGATGCGCTTGCCCCCACATTTGTCATCATTTCCACATTATCTGGAATGGATGAAGATGTGGAAGGCCCAATCTCAGAAGACAGATTGTGGTAAACCAGTCTTCATGGGAAACACTTTCTTAAAGAATGTAGCATCATGAAACTCAACTATGGTGTTAACATCTATGCCAGGAATCTCAGACTTAATCACTAGAAACCTGTACGCATAGTTGTTTTCAGCATATCCTAGAAAGACCGTGTCAACTCTTTTAGGTCCCAGCTTTTTCCTCTTGTGTTCAGGGACAAGTGCCTTAGCTAGGCATCCCCACACTTTAAGGTATTTCAAGCTAGACTTTTTATTTCTCCAAAGTTCATATGGATTACTATCTTTGTGTTTCAGGGAAATATAATTCAGAATACAGCAGACTGTATTCAATGCTCCCCCCCCCCCCCCCCACATATAGTTAGGTAGTCCTGAACTCTGCAGGAGAGAGTTGACCATGTCTATGAATACACGATTCTTTCGTTCAGCTATCCCATTAGACTGTGGTGAATAGGGGGCAGTTGTCTCATGAATGATGCATTGTCTTGGCAATATTCACCAAACTGGTTGGAGGTATATTCTCCACCCCTATCAGACCTCAACCTCTTAAGCACTCGACTTGTTTGTGTTTCTGCTTCTTTCTTAAAGATGATAAACTTTTGTAAAGCCTCATCTTTAGACTTAAGCAAATACACATAACAGTATCTACTACAGTCATCTATAAAGGTAATGAAATACTTTTTATGATCCCTAGTCAATATGCCGTTAAATTCACAGATATCAGAATGCACAAGATCCAGAATTTCTGAATCTCTTACCACAGACTTAAACAGCTTTTTGGGCTGTTTACCCTGTACACAGATATCACACCTTTTAGAATTATCAATAGCATAATTAGGAATCAATTTCAGGTTCATCATACGTTTCAAAGAGTTGAAATTGATATGTCCTAAACGTCCATGCCATAAGTTAGATGAATCAAAGACATTATATGCCACAGAAACAGATGTAGAAACAACATCAACATCAAAACTTTTATTCATCACATGGTTCACATACACTTTAAATAACCCATCAGATAAATAACATTTACCAATAAAAGTTTTCTGACACAAAATAACAATTTTATTACATTTAAAGTTCAACTCATAACCCCCCTAACCATTCTAGAACCTGATAAGATGTTCCTCCTAACACTAGGAACATGGTGCACACTGTAAAGAGATAGTACACGTCCTGAAGTAAACTTCATATCCACGCGTCCAGTTCCCATAACACTTGCAGTGCTGCCATTACTCATCGTCACGGAGCAATCACTGGTGGCCTGATAAGACACAAAGTTAGCCCTGTCAGCACATAGATGTACATTGGCTCCAGTGTCTACTAACCACTCATTAGGTTCATAAATAGTAAAAAGCTGAGGGTTTAGAGAAACATACGTGTCACCAGAAGAGTCCCCACCGGTCGTTACATTGACCTGAGCTGGATTTTCAGCAGTCTTATGGGTCAACTTTTCTTTCCGTTTAGGACAATCCCCACGGAAATGACCCTTTTGACCACACACCCAGCTGCATTCTCCAGACTTCTTCTTCTTCTTCTGTATATTTCCTTTGGGTTTCATTTATGTAGTGGAACCTGCCTTATGTTTGCCTTTAACATCTTTATTCTTATACTTTACCATAAAGTTTGCACTAGCCTCCACAGGCATCCCTGGTTTCTCCTTTCTATGCTCCTCTTCAATGGCAATGGCCCTCATCAAGTCATCAAGAGAAATAGATTCTTTCTCTGTTTGAGAGCCATTCCAAAGTCCTACCAGGTCTTTGGAAATTTCTCAATTATATACATGACTTGAAATTTTTCAGTGATTTTCATATCACCCTCTGCCAAGCCGTGGATCATAAGGAGAAACTCATGTGCTTGTTCGGCTACAGACCTGTCATCCAACATGTGAAACTTGAGGAACTTTCCTACGGAATACTTATCCAAACCTTGGTCCTCGGTATTGTATTTCTGGTCAAGTTCATCCCACAGTGCCTTTGAGGTTAGGAATGTAGAAGAACTATAGACATCAAACAGGACATCCGACATTGCAGTAAGTATGCACCCATGTCCAAGTCTATCTTTCTCCTTCCATTCCTCAGCCTTAGTTGCACTTGCAGAATTGCCCTCAATCACTTTAGGAGGATCAGACTCTATAACTATGATTAACCTGATCATAGTGAACCAAATCTTCATCTGTTGTTGCCAACGTTTGAAGTGTTACCCTACAAATTTTGCAGACATACCCGACATGTCCACTTTCGGGCTAAACGATGAGGATGAAGCCATGATCGATACTTTCTCTAAGATTGTTGTTACAACAGTGGGTATATGGCATAAAGCATGGCAATTCACCAACATGTAAATCAGTGCAAACCATATGGAAACCATAATAAGAAGTAATATGTTCACAGACACACCCTGAAAACAAAATATAACATTAATATATTGATTATAAGCATGGTGTTTAAAGAATAATCAATAGATGAAAGAAGACTGTGGAGGCGTTCTATAATGGAACTCGCCTTAGAGAAAGTATCGCCCCCACTATACGGTGTGATTGGGGTCCGGCGACCTTTTCCCATGGTACAACCACAAACCACAAAATCGGTCTCACACAAGACAGATTTTATAAAACGAACGCTATGTAGAGACCTAATCCTCACCGAAAGCATGGGCAGGAAGCATGCACCGAACACCGAAGACAGCGTCCGACGGCGGGTGCAGGAAGATGAACACCGGATGTCGACGGCGAAGATGCACCTAGACGGGAGGACGGCGATGGAGACCTCGTCGGTGAGCAGTCCGGTGCAGCGAAGGGGCGTGAGAGAGAGCGGCAGCGCGGCGAGCGGTTCCTCCTCGATGAGTCAAACGACGTGTCAGAAGTAATAACCGCGATTAGGGAGACTCTAATCGCTATATGAGACATCCCACGTCCGCAAGAGCCAAGCCAATGGGCCCGTTTAAGGAACCGGCCCAAACAGACCCAATCTGTAAAAAAAAGAGAAAAACATAAAAATAAGAAGCAAAAAAATACCAAGACAAGCGGACATGACCACGCCATCAGTAGCAGACCTAGGTAAAGTTCAGTGGGGTCACGTGACCCCACTAGATTCTCAAAACTCAATTATAAGATTTAAAATTTTTTATTAAATTAATTTTGTTGAAAAAAAAATTAATGGGAGTGACCTCACTAGATTACAAAATGAAGTCTATAGATATATCTTAATTGTAAGAATGATCCACTAAATTAAATTTTTAGATCGGTCACTAATCACATCACTAGAATTCAATTTATCGCAACTAGTAAATCTCTAGATCATCCTTATTCAGAGGTTTTGGATGCGAACGATTAGCTGGTGTCTTGACATCATCAACAACATTGTACATCTGTGTCTTTCAAACTTCCTCGCTTACTTTTGTTACGAGCGAGCATGCTCCGCAACAGCTCTCTTTTTTGAGCAACCCGCCTGGCCTCGTGCTAGCTTCAGCATTGATCAAAGCGTTGTATGGTTCTGGACTGGGTTCCGGCCTTTTTGTGTAGTTCTTCTGTTATCCTCTTGTTATTGTCTCTTACTGGCGGTCTTTCTATTCTCCAAGGACATGGGTGACGTGTCCCGATGCTTGTGAACCCCCCAAGGACAACGAGAAAGCAGAGAAGAGGACAAGAAACAAAAGGGCGTCGGGGCTATCCCCGGCCGTACTCGGCGGTGCCGTCTTTTGATGGTAGACCGGCGATGGGGGTGGCCCCCATTCGCGCTTCCTCCGCGTGAACAGAGGCCGTCAGTCTCCCTCGTCACCTCCCCCACAAAGGGCCGCAACAGCGTCCCGCACCTTTCTCTTCCTCAGAATATTTATTACATTTTTTTAATTTTTAAAAGCATTTTTAATTGATGGATATAATATTAGATAAATTAATTAATTTTTTATTGAATATTTAATTTATTTTTAGTCTCTAATAAAATTATAATTTATTAAAATAAATATTATATCATATTATAACATACGTTAAATTTTATTACGTTAAAAAATCTTTCTATTAGAGATAAAGACTCTTAATAATTTACTTTATAATATATCACACTATTACATTGACCAACGAGAAAAATAAAGTAAAAATACACTCCAAATTCAACATCAGATGGAAATACTTGATGTGCGTTCAAATGTGCAGCAAAGTTCACAAGATAAAATATTTTATTAAATTATATTTATAATTTTAAATTTTAACAAAATGATTTTATATTTTTTTGACAATGAAAATTATTTTAACCATCTTAATGTGAATTGTGGTGGCTATTTCTAGCCACCTGGGCCCGTAGGGCCCATCATGGCCCCTATACGGCACTCCTCGCAGGCGCGGCCTCCTCGCCAGGCGCCACGTGTCCTCGAACGCAGCCTGCGGACCCCGAGCAGGAGCCCCATGCAGGGCATCCTCAGGCCCCAAGGGTAGTCTCCGAACACCCTGTAACCTGTTTGGCCTAGGCACCTCCTGCCAAACAGCATTGGCTCAAAGCATGCCTTAGCTTCGTCAACTCCATGCCACTAAGCACCGAGTAGGTGGTCCAGCTACCGAACAGCCCCCCTGCTCGGTACCTCACGAACAAGAGGAGCAGCAAGGTCCGTCGCCAATTGGCGACGGTTACGCCCACGATGCGGCACGCGCCCCACGATCAAGTGGTGCATTAACTGCAGGGTCCCTCAACGGGCGCCTCAACGCATAACTCCCCGCCAAGGGCGCTAACTGGCGCACCCTTTTCGGTAACCGTTGGGGGACATTTCACCTCACCCCTTCGACACCTTCACCTATAAAAAGCCTAGGTGATCTCCATGCAAAGGTACGTAATCTCCCTCACACAGACTCGCCCTCGCGCGTGACACACACTGAACCCTCCTCTTCCAAGCCTTTTAGTCCATCTCTAACTTAGGCATCGGAGGGTTCTCCCCGGTTCTTCAACCAGGCCCCCCTGATCCCTTCCTGGTTTTGTAGGTCACCGTCCGCGCTGGCGTTCTTCCCTTCCTCTTCCGTGGAGGCCCGTTTGGCTCAGGTCCAAACAAGAAACGATCTCAACATTTTGGCGCCGTCTGTAGGAAAGACTACAACCATGGCTCACGAACGGTCCTCATACCAGAACATCGGCAGTAGAATGACGAGGTCGCGACAGTCCCGTGCGGGCTACCGCGAGCGCGTCCCCCCAGTCGACGTCGCCGTAGCCGTCGCTGGAGCTGCGGGTGACCCGACTCCCACCGTCGTACCTGCAACTTCCGTGGAAGTAGCGGAGCTCCTGGGTCTGATGTAGTACCTCACGGGGATCTGCCTGGGTCTCCAGGCCCAGTTGGCCCGAGCGCCAGCCCAGGCAGTTCCTCCGCCGCCGGAGCAGCAGGCGGAGTCGTCCCGTTGACAATCGCATGCTCCTCCGGCATGGGAGGAGCAGCAGGCAGAGTCCCCCCATCGGTTGCGCTGTGCACAATCGGCGCGTCGAACCCCGGAGGGGTGCGACAACTCACCCTGTCGCTCCGCTGCGCCTCCTCCACGCTCCGTCGTGGGTGCCAACTCCCACAGGTCTAGACGTGAGGGATCTGTGCACTCCGATCAGGAGTTGGCCCGACGTCTCCGCTGCGTTGTGGACCTCGAGCGCCGTGTCGACGCGATGTACAGCGGGCAGAGGGCAAGGCTTCGGCCGAAGAGGACCTGAACTTCCGCTCCCCATTCACTGTGGAGATCCTGGAAGCTCGGGTCTCTCCCAAGCTCCCTCTGCCCACCATCGCGCCGTACGACGGCACCACTGACCTCGCGGACCACATTCACAGGTTTGAGTTGCATATGGTATTCCATGGGGCATCTGATGCGGCTAAGTGCCGGGCCTTCCCGGCCACCTTGAAGGAAACTACTCGGGCTTGGTTCGAAGCCCTTCCTGCAGGTTCCATCTCTTCCTTCCACCAGTTGAAGAAGTCCTTTCGGGACAACTTCTTGGGCGGAAGGTTGCAGTCGCGCACCGCGGCCTCCCTTCTTGCTGTTCGGCAGAAGAAGGGAGAACCTCTCTGGGACTACGTCAAGAGGTTCCAGGCTGAAGCGCTCCGCATCCCGCGCCTCGACGTTCTGTTAGCCACCAGTGCCCTTATCCAAGGCACTTGCGATGGCTTCCTACAGAGAACGCTGGGAGTACAACAGCCATCCACCCTTGTCGAGCTGCTATTTACCGCCCAGTATCATGCCGCCTGCAAGGAGAGACTGGCCGCTGGCCGAGCAGAGCAGGGCGAATCATCGGACAAGAAGAGGCCTTCTGATAACGGTTCTGACCGTGATCGGAAGCGCAACGGGGACTCACCGCGCCGACCACGCCCCTTCACCGAATACAGCCCCCTTACTGTGGCCCCCAAACAGATCCTGGCTGAAATCCGGGAAGAGCAATATATTCAGTGGCCACCGAGGATGCGCTCTGACCCTCGCAGGTGCAACCAGGATAAGTTTTGTCGCTTCCACCGCGACCACGGCCACGACACCTCCGAGTGCCGCCAGCTCAAGAATGAGATTGAGTCCCTCATCAAGCGCAGCTACCTCGAACAGTACGTGCGCCGTAATGAAGACCGCCTAAGATGTCGAGAGCGAACTCCCGAACAGCCAATCAACAACGAGCCCAATGGGCAGGAGATCAACGTCATTGCGGGAGGCTTTGGCGCGGGCGGAGAAAGCAATCAAAGCCGACGCGACTACGCTCGGCGAGTGCACGTTGTGGACAGGGCCCCGGCCCCTCGTCCCGCCCCTTATCCCCAAAGTCCACGCACGTGATCCGAGGAGGTTATAACCTTCTCGGACGAAGACCTTGTAGGAGTCGCTACTCCACACACCGATGTGCTGGTCGTTTCGGCCACCATCAACCATTGTAATGTGCGTCGGAACTTGATTGATAATGGAAGTGCACCAGACGTGTTGGCCTACGACTGCTTCCTCCTTATGGGTCTGAAAACCGACCAGCTCACTCCAGTAGAATCGCCTCTGTTCGACTTCTCTGGGGTTTCGGTACAACCCATGGGGTGTGCGCCCCTCCCCATCACACTTGGCAAGCCCCCAAAGAACATAACCAAGATAGTGGATTTCTTGGTTATTCGGAACATGCCCAGATACAACGCTATCCTCGGTAGGGGTCTGATCGGTGGGATCAAGGCTGTACCATCGTCCCTTCATCAGAAAATGAAGTTTCCCACTCTGTGTGGCATCGGCGAGGTACTCGGCAGTCAGCGTGAGTCGCGACGCTGTTATGTCCTCTCCCTGAGGGACAAACAGCCCGCAGCACCGGAAGCTACAACTCCGCCAGCTGATCAACCTTCCACTAGCCGTGGAACCCCTGCCGAGGATCTCCTTCTTGTTCGGGTAGATGACGACCCCGAGCACGTCCTTTACATTGGAACATTGTTGCCGGAAGCCGAACAACAACAATATAAGGCTTTCCTGCTTGCCAACCTAGATGTGTTCGCGTGGTCGAACGAAGAGCTGCCCAGCATCTCCCCGGACGTGATGACGCATCATCTCCATCTAGACCCGAAGGTACCACTGGTCCAGCAGAGGTGACGGCCTGCCAATCGTGAACGGCAGACTGTGATCCAGGATCACGTTGTTAAAAGCCGAGCAGTCGTTCTTCTCCGGGAGGCTCAGTATCCCAGGTGGATATCCAACGTAGTCCTCGTGCGCAAAGCCAACGACAAATGGCGCGTATGCATAGACTACAAGGATCTCAACAAGGCCACGCCCAAGGACAACTTTCCCCTACCGCGCATCGACCAGTTGGTGGACGCCACATCTGGTCATGAGCTTCTCAACTTTTTGGATGCATACTCTGGTTATCACCAGATCAATATGCACCCTGCCGACAAGGATGCCACCACGTTCGTCACCGACCTGGGCTTGTACTGCTTCACCAGGATGCCTTTTGGTCTAAAGAACGCTAGTGCAACGTACTAGTGGCTGGTCAACAAGATGTTCGAGCCGCAGATTGGGCATAACATGGAGGTCTACGCCGATGACATACTGGTCAAAACGCTCCCGAGCGCCGACCACATTTCCGACCTCAAGGAAACCTTTGCAACCTTGAAGAGGTACAATATGAAGCTCAATCTAGCCAAATGCGCCTTTGGAGTACGCTCGAGTAAGTTCCTCGGCTTCCTCATCTCAAACAGAGGAATAGATGCCAACCCCGAGAAGATCCAAGCAATACTAGAGATGAGCACACCCAAGACGGTGCGCGACGTCTAGCACCTCACTGGATGTCTCGCGGCACTCAACCGGTTCATGTCCCGAGCAACTGAGAGAAGCTTCAACTTCTTTAAGTTGTTGCGAGGCCCCAAAGGCACCTCACAGCAAGGGGGGTATGTATGCTAGACCGAGGACTGTGAAGTGGCCTTCACCGAGCTGAAGGCATATCTGGCAGCCCCACCTATTCTCTTAAAGCCCGTGCTCGGGGTACCTTTGTTCGTGTACCTATCGGTTACCGAACACTCCATCAACGCGGTATTGATCAGAGAAGAGGCAGCAGTGCAGCATCCCATCTATTATATCAGCAAGGTCCTTCAAGCAGCTGAAAGAAGGTACCATCGAGCAGAGAAGCTCGCTCTGGCACTAGTGACAGCCGCACAGAAGCTTAGGCCATACTTTCAAGCCCATCCAATTACGGTCCTTACCGACCAGTCGCTGAAGCTTATCCTTCAACACCCAGAGGCTTCCGGCAGGCTCATAAAATGGGCCATCGAGCTTGGAGAATTTGACATCAGCTACCATTCAAGGACAGCTATTAAGGCACAAGCTCTAGCGAACTTCGTGGCGAAATGTACCCTGCCAACCGAGCAGGATCCCCCATTAGCAGACGAGCCTCTATGGGAGCTCTATGTTGATGGATCATCCTGCGTAACGGGAAGCGGAGCTGGCTTAGTGCTCACTTCCCTGGAAGGCTTGTAGTTCCAGTACGCCCTCAGGTTTCACTTTGCTGCCTCTAACAATGTAGCTGAGTACGAAGCCCTCCTGTCCGGAATCCGAATGGCTAGGCACCTTGGGGCACTTTGACTGCGGTCTTCAGTGATTCGCAGTTGGTGGCTAGTAAGGTGAATGGCACTTCGAAGCGAGGGAGCCCCGCATGGCGCAATACCTTCAACAGGTCAAGAGTCGAACAGAGGGTCTCCTCTACTTCGAAGTTATACACGTTCCACGAGAGCAGAATGCTCGGGCCGATGCACTCGCCAAGTTGGCATCCTCAGGCGACATCGCCCCCTCTCGCTCTGTGTTCATAGAAGAGCTCGCCTCGCCGAGCATCGAGGTAGACGTAGCAGCTATTGAGGCTGGTCCCCCAGTGCCAAGCTGGATGGACCCCCTCATAGCCTACATGCTTCGAGGAGAGCTTCCTCCCGACCAAGGTGAAGCTCGTAAAATCAGGCTACGCTCCCAGAGGTTCACCCTCATCGAAGGCCAGCTATACCGGCGATCCCTGTCAAGGCCTCTTCTCTGATGCCTTAGTCCAGCAAAAGCGACTTCGGCCATCAGAGAAGTCCACGAGGCGTTGTGAGGAAGCCACCTGGGGGGTAGAACGTTAGCGCGTAGTACTATTCGAGCAGGATTCTGGTGCCCTTCCTTGCAAAAGGACTACATGTCCTTCGCCAGAAGGCGTCCGAAAAGCTAGAAGTTCGGGCAGCTCATTAAGCAGCCAGCCGAACAACTGCATACTCTGTTCGAACCACGCCCTTTCGCCAGATGGGGGATTGACATCCTGGGTCCGTTCCCAGAGGCCCAGGGGCGAAAGAAGTTCCTATTTGTGGCTATCGACTACTTTACTAAGTGGATCGAAGTAGAGCCCGTTCACGCGATCACTGACCAGGCCTCGTGGAAGTTCATGTAACACCCCGCCCCCTTTGGGCCCTTGGCCCCGTCCTCTGGGTCGCGGCAGGGCGACTATCGCGACGTGGTTCCGATCGCGTCGGTGTCTGGTTCTGCTTGGGATTGCGACAGGGGGTATGTCGCCTTCTTGAAGGCGACATAACCTCTGTCGCCTTCTAGTTTGATGGGTAGCGACATGGGGTATGTCGCCTTCTTGAAGGCGACATGGCCTATGTCGCCTTCCATCGCGTCGCCCCAGACGCCGTCTGACAGACGTGACGGGCGTCCTTTGTGTCAGTACGGCTCTGGCGGTGTCGGGTGAACGCGACAAGATGGCTGTCGCCTTCACTTTTTCGAATTCTGAGATTTGACCGTTGTCAGTGGTATTGCGACAGGGGGTATGTCGCCTTCTTGAAGACGACGTACCCACTGTCGCCTTCTGGTTGAGGGATGGCGACATAGGGGTGTGTCGCCTTCTCAGCTCCGTGGGCTTAAAGCCCGGGCGCCCGAGCTCTTCCCTCTCTCTCGCGCCTATCCTTTCCCCCTCTCTTTCTCTCGCCCTCTTGGAGCTCCGGCGGTTTTGGGAGTGCCTCCCCCGTGTTGAGGCGGCCGTGTTGAGGAGGGTGTCGCTCCGTTCGTGAAGGGGTCGTGTTCGTGCCGTGCGGTGCGAGGAGGAGACGTTTCTACCTACGAGAAGGCCCCAACGAGTTCGTTCTTCGCGTGGAAGTAGGGACTCTTGATCCTCTCGCCCTAAGCATGCTCCCTTTCCCCTCTAAAGCGTGTTTTCCTTGTGGTTTGGGGGTTGGGAGTGTGAGAACTCCATGCTCGTGTGAGTGAGGTTTTCCTCCAAGCGTAGAATCCATGTTCTTAGGGTATTAGAGGGTGGTTTGTGTGTTTAATAGCTTTCTAGCATGATAAGCATGCTCCCCTCCCCCCGTGTGTAGTGTTTCTCTCGTTTCGTGGAGGTTCTTGGAAGAAGAGTCTCCGGAACCCCCGACTGGCCTGAAGGCGACATAGCCTGTGTCGCCTTCTGACTGGTAAAGCGACATCCCCTATGTCGCCTTCTTGAAGGCGACAGGGCCTATGTCGCCTTCGCAGTCCCGCCACCTGACTGGTAAAGTGACACCCCCTCTGTCGCCTTCTTGAAGGCGACAGGGTCTATGTCGCCTTCTCAGTCCAGAGGCAGGTTGTGCTATCGCCGCTTCCGTTTTCGCTTTACTGTACCTGTGGCACCTGTGCTAGTTCCCTAGTACGGTCTCACACTAGTCGTTCGCCCGGTGCGCGGCACTTGAGGGCTTGTCCCGTAGGAGAGGTTGTTACCGTTACCTAAGACCCCCGTCCTCAGGAACCTGTCGAGGGAGTACTCCGGGCTACGAGTGTGCTCGAGTTGGCAGCCGTTTAGGCGGACTCTGGAGCTGAGGGGAAAATGGTGGTTAGGACAGTGGCATGTGAGTCGCTTGCAGAGCTCTCGTGGTTGGTCTGGGACGCCGAGGATAGTTCGAAGTTCTACCCGGCGCAGGCCAGCCAGTCCTTCTTCTCACTGCCTCGCTCCTTACGGCCCCGGAACCGTTTGGAGAGGTCAAGCGTGGGACCGTAGTCTGGCCAGACTACGGTGGTTACTGTTGTTGTACTTGTGTCCTACCTCACTCTGACGAGACGCGAGGGTTAGGACCTAGGTTGAGGATAAGACGTCTGTGGACGCACCTGACCGTCTGACTAGTGGTGTTGTTCCCGTAACTAGTGTTCCTTGTCAAGGCGGGGTTCCCTCCGTCTGTGTTTTACTAGCCGTGTGGTGGTCACGACGAGCAGTCGTACGGAGTTCCCGACCGAGAGTGCTTTCCGTACCATGTTAGCTTTAGCTTCGCTTCCACACTTCCTTTTGTAGGTAGAAAGATATAAACTGCCGTCTTTCCTTTATTAATAGTTGTATATGTTCCTCTGCCTATTTAGATCCAGTAGGAGATTGGTAGTCCCTACTGAGCTTCTGTTATGAAGCTCATCCCTCTGTTTTCCAGGTGAGTCTTCCCAGCAGCGGCAGGGCGCGCGTCGGGCGGAGGAGACGGGGCGGTAGTCTTGGCCCCCGTAGCTAGCAGTGGTTCCCCCTCTCAGTGTACGTCACCCTTGGGGTATGCCCCTAAGGGACTTGTCTCTCCCCTTTCTTTACTTGTACTAGCGTGCGTGCGTTGGGACTGTACTTAGAGCGGTACGCAGCGGTCTCACTTTACTTTCCTATTTCCGCTTGTACGCTTCTAGCTTAGCAGTTGATGTTTACTTCCGTTACATATCCTGTCAGACGTGTGTTATAGCCCTTCCGGGTCCCCCTGGTCCGTGGGTGGCGACCGCGAAAATCGGGTCCTCGGCGTGGGCTGAGGGTCGGGTTCTCGGGTCGTTACAGTTCATCTGGAAGAACATCCTCTGCCGGTTTGGAGTTCCAAAGGTGATCACTTCAGACAATTGGAAACAGTTCGAAAACACATACTTCAAGCAGAAATGTTCCAAGCTCGGCATCTATAACCACTTCACCTCAGTTGCACATCCCCAGGCAAATGGTTTAGTCGAGAACACCAACCGAACATTGCTACATGGGATACACACAAGAGTTGAAGCCGCAGGAGGATCATGGATTGAAGAGCTCCCCAACGTGCTGTGGTGTCACCGAAATACTGCTCGGGTAGCCACCGGAGAAACTCCTTTTCATCTGGCCTACGGCACTGAAGCAGTAGTACCTTTAGAGGTAGCTCTCCCTACCGTCCGAACTACTCACTTCTACGAAGCCGCCAACAACCAAGCGCTTAGGGAGAACCTAGACATGCTTGGTGAACGACAAAGCGACGTCAACATCAGACTAGTCTCCTACCAACAGCGGCTTGCTCAATATTACAACTCCCGAGTTTGGGAACGGCGCTTCTTCGAAAGAGATCTTGTTCTCCGCCGCTGCTCGACATCGGACCCCCGAAAAGCAGTCGGCAAACTTGGCCCCAAGTGGGAAGGACCTTATCAGGTCACTCAGGTTCTCGAAAAAAGCTCCTATAAGCTAACTACTCCTAGTGGCGAAGTCATACCCAGAACTTGGCATGTACCCAACTAGAAGGCTTATTATTTATAAAAGCCTTCTGTTTGGAGTTTAAACTTTTCTATTATTCTGATTGGTCTGTCATGTTGGATCGAAATGGCAATAAGAATGTCCTAGAGGGGGGTGAATAGGACTTCTTCCCTTTTAAAAATTTTGCTTCTGAAATTGCACAACACTAAATAAATTGTTAGAGCTTAGTGTGGTGTGTGTGATTCAAGTGTAGACAAGACGGAAACAATCAGACAATGAATGCACAAGGATTTATCCTATTTCGGCCCTTCCCACATGGAAGTCCTACATCCAGTCCTCAAGCCAACCACTTGAGATTTCCACTATCTGCCAATAAATTGGCCTTCTCTCACCCTTAAGAGGAATTACAAACCCACTTGCTCCCAAGCAAGTCTTCCCTAAACAGGGGTACAATAACTACCTTTCACAAGGTCTTCCCTTCACAGGAGGGGCAATGCAGAACCAGACTTCTGCAAAAATTACACAGGAGTAATAAAGAAACACTTGTGTGTTTGCTTCAGATTTAAACACAAACACACACAGACTTCAGAAGGATTAAGAGATCAGAAGCGAGACTGAATCCTATCTGAAATGCAAGGGTGGACTTGAAGAAAATAGGCAATTACAGTTGCCACCCAACACTAGACTTCTTCTAGGAGAGCTTCAAGGAATGGCTTCTTAAGAGGAGCAGCTCTCAGACTTTTGCTTGCAGGAAGCTTGAGAAAACTTGAAGGGTTCGAATGATGATTTTAAGAAGAGAAAAGGCTTGTATGCGCTTGTTGTGTTATCTGTGTATGTCCCTTCTTCAAACTTGAGCTCCTTTTATATACTTCAAAATATAGCAGTTTGAAATATAGTCGTTGGAGCTTGTGGCCATTTGCAATATGTCCGTTTGAAGAGATCTCTAGGATCCTTTGGGTCTTGAAGTGTTTGTTATCCAGAAGTCTTTCAATTTTGCTTCTTTCCAAGATCTTCAGAAGAAGTGCAGTTTTCACAGCTAGAAGATAAGCTCTTTCTCTTCGGAGTGAACTGTGAAAGAGACATGCTAAAAACGAGCTCTAACAAATGCCTGCACAAAGACAAGACAAAAGAGAAGAGTATCTCCATACCTTTGAGGTAGGTGAGTCAGAAAAGTACAGAAAGAAGGTATGGAAACCTCGTATCACAGGCTTTCAGATAGAAGGAGTAGACAGATAGTTAGGCTAAAAAGGTAAAGCATGGGTCTGTCAGTGGTAGGTGAGTCTTGTCAGATGCCATGCACCTGAGAATTCATAAATGCAGTGTCTAATGAATCCATGAAGATCCGGAGCAAAGATGTGAAGACCATGAGGCTCAGATCAAAAATATTTCAGAAATAGTTTGCACAAGATTTAGATGAATATTTTAAGTATAATGTTTCTTGTCCTGTCAGAGAAATACAATAATAATAATAATAAATAATAACAAGATGATGTACCAATAAGATATTGAAAGTTCATTAAAAAAAATGTATGAAAAGATTTGGAGATAAACTTGCATTAGGTGTTAAGCTTAAAAAGGATCAGAAGAGAGTTTAAGTATAGAGTTAATCAGTGAAGTCGAATCTAAAAGAACATGTAATTCGACTGAAGAAATAGGAGTGATTCGACTTCAGTAAAGAAATAATAAGGTAATTCGATTTCTAAGAAAACAAGGTAATTCGACTCTAGCAAGAAAATAGCAATGTAATTCGACTTCTGAGAAGACAAGGCAATTCGACTTTAGCAGTCGAATTACTGAGATTAATTTCTGAAGCATTCGACTGTGGAAGTCAGAGATGACAGTCGAATCAAGAGTTGGGTTTTCTAAGACATTCGACTGTAACAGTCGGAGATAACAGTCGAATTCAGAGTTGGATTTTGTAAGGCATTCGATTGTACCAGTCGGAGTCATCAGTCGAATTACATATAAAGATGTGGACTTAGAAAATTCTCAAGGTTTTGACTTCGATTCTGAAAGAGTCAAATTTGACAGTCGAAGTTAACAGTCGAATTCAGTAGGACAAAGAGAGAGTTCGTGGACTTAGAAAATTTTTGACGATGAAGTTTATCACACAGTTGTATGCATATATATTTTGATATTCATTTATTTTGTAGATAGTCTATTTAAAGTTTTTATTATATCACAAACATGATATATACTATATCTTCAATATTTTAGATTTTTTTAGGGGTAGTTGCTCAACAATTCTCCCCCTTTTTGTTAATGACAAAAACTTTAAAATAGACACAAAAGAACAGTGAAAAAAAAATTAAGATTTCCTCTTTCTCCCCCTTTGTGGCATTAACAGAAAGGGTAACAAACCACAAGGAAAGCATGAAATAAGCTAGGAAGAAAGATCATAGCTGCATTCAGAAAAAAAAAAATACAGAGCATAGTGTTTAAGACCTAGATAAGGAGCTAGGCAAGTACAAAGATATGGGAATTTGAGCAAAATATGGTTTGAGAAGGTCCTAGAGCTTTGACTAATTTTCACAAAAGAAGTTTTCAAACAGGGAGAGGTCAATGTTGTAGGAGGGATTAGTAGTAGGAAGTTTCCTATGAGATTTGATGTGGCGCCGATGGAACCAGCCTATCTTGGAGTGGAATTTGTCTCTGCTCAGACGATACTTAAGGGAAACAAACTTCTTAGAGGCTGCAAGAAGAAGAAACTCATGGACAATGATGTTCCAGTGCAGTCCTCGGTCCACAGCTGCATCTTTGGCTTGATAATACACTAAGTACCTTTAAGCCCATTTATGACCAATGTTCTTCCTCAGATCCTTAAGACTCTTGGACTGGAATTCATAAAGAGAGAGCTTCATCTTTTCACAGTCAAAGTGGTAAGAGGGATAGGCAGCTGCCCACTGATCTTCATTGAGTCTCTCAGACTCAGCAAAACATAACTGGAAATCCAACAGATGATGGGGGTTCTTGGAGATTTGGAGGAACATAAATCTTTGGAAAGACAATTTGAGCTTGTATTTAATTTTGAACCTAGTGGCAATGCGGATGAATCTGTTGAATACTACCTCAGCAAAATCCCTTCTGAAGGAAACTGCTCCTATAAAGGATGGATGCAGTCCAGAGGGTAAGGCCACAGTCATGGAGGGAATGATTTCTCTTTGACATCTTAGCAGATTGTCCCATTGGCCTTTAGAAACATCAGGCAATCACAATTTGAATCTGTCGAAATTGAAAGTCTTTATTCTGGTGTACTTGGCCTGAGTGTCATGGATAAAATGTCCAAACAAATTATGAAACCTCAAGGATAGGTGATGTTGGACAGTTAAAAATTGGTTTCGAGATTGGGTTTGCTAATATTTGGCTGTGTTGGCCCTTTTGGTTCAACAGCAAACTGACCTAGAGGGGGGGGGGGGGGTGAATAGGTTTTCTGAAATCTGAAATAGAAACTTTAAACACAAAATTATCACTTGAAAGTTTGGTTAGTTTAGTGTGATAAAGAGTAGTAGTGCGGAAGCAAATAAACAATCACACAAATAACACAAGAGATTTATCCTGGTTCGGCCCTTCCCACATCGAAGTCCTACATCCAGTCCCCAAGCAAACTCTTGGGATTTCACTAACCAAGGGTACAGTCCCCCTCAAGGACACTACAACACCCAGCACCCCAGCTGGTCTTCTTCTCTTTCCCGGGCAAGAAGGTAGCCCACTTCTTTTCTAGGCTCAAAAGCAAACCTACTGGTACAAACCCCAGTGTGGTTCTGCTAGACACAAACCCCTAGCTGGGTTACACATTGTATACAATCCTACAGCTGGACAGAAATCTTTCTTAGAAAAGAAAGATCAGACTGAGAGCTATTACAAGATGAACACTCAGGACTTAGCTCACAGTCGCAGACTCTCCCCAAGATTACAATGAGCACAGGGAGAAAGAAAGAGAAGAAGGCTTGAAGGCGATGAAGACTTTTGCTTGAAAGCTTCTGTAGATTTTGGCTCGAGCTCTTCTCTCTTTTCCTTTGAGTGTATGTGGAGTTGAGGTTCTTCTCACAGGTTGTACACTCCTTCAAAGATATTCAGGAAAGCTCTCTTGTTTCTTTATCATCTTTTCTTCATCTTATATAGGCTTAGAATAAATCCGTTAAGGATACCCGTTGGAGTTCTAGCCGTTGCTCTTCTCTTGTCTTGATCATCTTTTGGTGGTCTTTGAGATCTGTGAGCATGGAGCAGAGTGTTAGCACAAAATAGTGTTTATAGGATAACAGTGTACACTACTGTATTTCCCTTAACATGTTAAATTTGATAGGTCAAAATCTTTTCTGACAAAACTCTGAACCAAGCATGCAGCTTTATCTGTCAGAAGATATTTTGACTTTTCATTAGGCGCCAAAGATATTTGAAATATAAAGGTAATATGTGTTTGAACAGTATCCATGAAGAAATCGTTATGCGCATGACTTATGAAATCGTTACGTGAAGAGTCATTGCTCATTTGTAAACAAATCGTTATGAAAGGCAAATCGTTGTAAGTTTCAGCAAACAGTTATGAAACTTAACAAATCGATGAGAGGCAAATCGTTATGTAACTTATCAAATCGTTATGAGTCTTAATGAATCGTTGTAAGAACCAAATCGTTATTCTCACTTATGAAATCGTTATGAGCCTTAGCAAATCGTTATGACTAACAAATCGATGTAAAACTTATCAAATCGTTATGAGAATGAAATCGATGTGACCAAATCGTTATGGCTATAAAGGAATCGTTGTGAGATCGATTTATTAACAAATCGTTATGGCCACTTAAGAAGTCGTTGTGAGATCGATTTCTTAACAAATCGTTATGGCCACTTAGGAAGTCGTTGTAACTACTAAACGAATCGTTATAGCACTTTATAAAATCAATTAAAAATAAATCGTTGTAGCGCTTATTAATTTGGCACTTGAATTGAAATCGATGTATATAGATTAGACATCGATTTTATCATTTTAGTGTGTCATATTGCATCAATGTGAGACTCAACATTTTGCTATGAGATTGATGCGACACAGATGAACCAAAAATATTTATGAACACCTATATTTTGTTATCTCCGCAATACCAAGATAATATATTTTTTTATCACCTAAATGCATCATATATTTTGTTATCACCAAAATGCCCAGATCACAGATAACCATAGAGTGGTTCAACAATCTCCCCCTTTTTAGTGATGACAAAATTTATGCGAATTTTCTGAAATGATTTAAAACATGATTTAAGCAGAAAATTCATAGAGCATACTTACTCTCCCCCTTTTTGTCAATAATCCAAAAAGGAAAAGTCTTACCATGTATTTCTCCTTCCTTTTGAGAGAGTTTCTTACCATAGAGGAGTTCAATTTTTCTCCCCCTTATTCTGTGCTCCTCCTTAATCAGAGCTCCCCCTTGTTGAGAGACTCTATTAATGCCTTGAGCATCCTTGGTTCCTGATGCTCTAAGGCTACCCTGCAAACAACTTATTCAAAGTAGGTACCCAAGTCTTTTTGGGTCCTTGATGGTTAGATGTATGAAAATATCCTTGTAACACCCCGAAAATTTAGTGATTTAAATAAAGGGGAATAAATTAAATAAACAGAGTGGAGAGACTTCCAATACCATGTATTAATGATCCATTAACAAGATTGGGCCAATAGAGCATATTTGGCCTAAGGATATAAATGAAGTAGGACAGAAAATTACCCAGAATTTCGTGTATGTAATTATGCCATAATTGGAGAGGGCAAGTTAGGGTTAAAATTAAGGTAATTAGTCATGCAAGGTAAGCCAAAACCGAACCCAACCCCAATTGGTGGTTTCCTAAACCATTACTACCTCCTTTGGAGGAAAGAGTCCCAGATTTCTTGGAAAACAGGGAACAGAATTCGCAGCCCTTTTCCTAGTCTCATTCGGACTCTTAACTACATCCTAAAACTATAAGAACTCTTCCCTAAACTCTTGGGGAAGGTTTAACAACGAGTTGGGGTCGTTTAGAGGCAGGCTAGAGCTTCAGAGGAGAAGGAGAAAGGCTGGGAACCCGGAGCTTCATCCCCCTGCATCCTCTGCTGCGTCCAGAACGTCGACTGGTCTTAGATCTTCATAAAGGTAGGTGTTATCAGGCCAAGATTAAAGAAAAACCTATACCATCATGTAGAGCATCGTGTCTATGTTCATTTGCACTTGATTTGCCCAATTTTCATATTGCATGCATGGAGTATTGGTCGATTTCTCTAAGTCGTGTCCAGTTAGGGCTTATTTTCGTTCGTCTTATTATGCATGAGATTTGAGACCAAATTTGACTAAACTTCCTTCATAAAAGTTCTTCTATTTGAAGTCACAATCATCTTTTATGTTGGACTATTTATCCAAAAGTTTTTCGTTAGAGAGTTATAAGCTTCGTAAGGGAGTCACTGCATGATACTACGATTTCGGGCTACACTTGACTTTTTGTTCTTCATATGTTTTCTCAGAATTAGAGACCGAATTAGATCAAACCCTCAACATCACAGTTCTTCCACTAGTTGTCCTCTTCATCTTCTGTGTTGAACGTTTTGTCCAAAGATCATTCGTTAGAGAGTTATAGGAGTTGGAAGTGAATCGCTGCATGAGATGTGTTTTCGGTTTCCACATGACTTATAAGTTTTGTTCTGGAAGGGCACTAGTGTCGACACTACTTGGGCTAGTGTCGACACACTGTCCCAAAACAGCCCATAAGGTGTTCTGGGAAGGCCTCTAGTGTCGACACTACTTGGGCTAGTGTCGACACACTGTCCCAGCTTGGCCAGAAGGTATTCTGGGAGCTGTCTCTAGTGTCGACACCACCTGAACTAGTGTCGACACTACTTGACCTTTCTGCCTTGTATTTGAGGCACTGTGTCGACACTGCCTGAACTAGTGTCGACACTACTTGACCAGTTTGCATTATTTTGTCTTGTGTTTGAGGCATTGTGTCGACACCAGTAAGGACTGTGTCAACACTACCCTTACACAAAAATTACATAATTTGGGTCTGATCATTTCATGATGTCTACTAGCATGTGCATGATGTTACATGGTATGCATGGACCTAAAATAAATCAACCCATTGAAAAATATTAATGATATGAATATGATTCTAATGTGAGATTGTGATTGATCTTATGTCCATTGGATTATCTTGTGATCTTGCTTATTGTCAATTGATAAGATAAGAATATGATATGAATGTGGGGATGAATACATGTTAGTATGGACATGTTAGTGGTGTTAATGTTATGATTTGCATATGAGTTTCATGGATTACATGTTTCCCGGTGTTCAATTAATTATGTGTCATATGCATACATGTTAGGAAAGCACGTGTTCTATAGAAACATCCTCATGTCAAGACATTAATGACCTATGAAACATAAGATACGTCGTTATCCTACCTTGTTCTTTTGAGATATTTGTCATTCCTTGACTCTTTGAATGATCATGTTCTTTCACTACGAGCTTGTTAATTGAAACTCTGTGGCCATAATATGAATATGTGTGTTCGGCACAACGTGGGACTCCGATCCAAAACTTGATCCAATGCCTGTGCAATAGGGGCCCTGTCCGGTCCTGGGGAGGAGCGCCCCAATGTACTTGTTAACCGCGGGAGTATGGACTCTTGGTGCTTGGCATAGCACACTGACATGCAAGATTGTGAAAATGTGCCTCCTGTTTGACATGATAAGTTTGACTTGACATGATATGATACGATTGTTCTTGTGGACATATGAGATATGCTTGAGTATGGCCAATCTCTTCTGATATGATTTTCTCTTGAATTATCTGTCCATTGTATATGGAACTCGACATTTGATCTGATATGATATCCGTTCTACCTTGCTATTCAACTTGTTAGAAAAGCATGCAATGTCATCATATTCATATGCATATCTGCCTATTTAAAATGTTAATCATGTATATTAGTGCCCGCACGTTATTGAGATGTAAATCCTACTGAGCTAGTTCGCTCACCCCTATCATCCTGCCCTTTTTCAGGTAGTGATGAGGAACCAGTGGAGTCAGATTGGACAGGGCAAGAGTGACGAGCACCTGTCATATGAATAGTTGTCGGCTTAGAAATAGAAATTTGAGTAGTCGATGTGTTAGGGAAACACTGTTATTTGATTAATAAACATTTTTAGTCGATTCTTCTTATGTGAGGTTGTATCTAGTTGAATAGAATGGAATAAAGTATACTCTTGGTGACCATATTATAGTCTCGAATGTGTTATTATATTCAATTGTGACTCTGTGCTATTCAACTGTGATACGCCGGTTTGTATCGTTCACGTCCCTCGGTATTTATTCCGCTGCTAAATATCGGGGCGTGACAATCCTTTAGGGATCCAAACTCAGTGTCTTGTTGTGCAGGTGTTTACAGTGTGTCCTACTTTATTGCAATGAGAATAACAATGAATATAGATTGTTTTGCTGTTCTTATTTTCTTTGTGCTGAGTTTTTAGAACGTGATTTCTGTAAACTTTTTCTTTTACAGGGGCCTTTTTCTGGGCATCTTGGTTTCTTTTACAAATTTTGGTAGTGGATATTTTTCAGGAATTATGCCTTGTTTTCCCTTTTCTGGAGGTGTGTAACCAAGACCTTGCTTGTTTCTTCCGGATTTAGACCCTTTTAAACATAAAACAAGAGATGTTTGTCCTATAGTTAATTTTCTAATTGATTCTTTTAAATATAGATTCTCATCAGCTAGAGTTTTCAACTTTTCTTCTAACTCTAATTTCTTATTATTCTTGCTTTTCAATTTTTCATTTAAAAGATAATTTTTATCTTTACATTCTTTTAATTGTTCTTCTAGTTGCTCCATTTCTGATTTAAGATCAGAATTAGTGTTTTCTAAACAGGTAAGGTTGCTCTTGAGATTTTTTAGTTCTTTTACAACAACCTTATGCTTATTATACAGTTCATTAAAGACTTCTTCTAAGTCTTCGGACTCTGACCCTGAATTTGTGCAAGAATCAAAAGATGAGTTAGGATGTACCTCATCTAGTCCTACCATGAGGGCTAGATTTACCTGCTCTTTCTCTGATTCTGAGCTTGATGATTCTGAGCATGTGGTCTCTTCATTTTCCCAAGCAGCCGCCATGGCTTTTCTTTTGAATTTCTTGTGCTTCATTTTGGACTTTTCTGGTTGACCAGTCTTCTTTAGTCTAGGACAATCTGGTCTTAGATGTCCAGGTTTTCTGCATTCATAGCAGACTGGTTCTTTTTCCTTTTTCTCTTTCTTTTAAATCCTTCTTGATCCATTTTTCTTCTTCTTGAGAATTTTCTGAAGCTTGGACAGTACATCATCTACGTCACTGTCTTCAGAATCTGCATTTTTGGAACTAGAAGAAGAAGAAGAGGTGGAAGGAGTAGCTGCAACTTTAAGAGCATTAGTAAATTTTTTCTTAGATAAGCTTTCAGATAGTCGTTCCATATTAATTTCATGTGCCATGAGAGAACCTATTAAGTTATCAATAGAATGTTTGGTTAAGTCATGGGCTTCTTCAATAGCAGTTACTTTAGGTGTCCATGAAAGAGTTAAGGACCTAAGTATCTTTCTAACAGTTTCCTCATCAGAAAGATTTTTACTAAGAGAACTCAAACCAACTACTATGCTCGAAAATCTATTATACATCTGAGTGATATTTTCGTTTGGAAACATTTTAAATTGCTCATATTATGAGACAAGAATATCTATGCTAGTTTGTTTTACTTTATCTATTCCTTCATAAGTTATCTGCAGTTTATCACATATTTCTTTAGCTGATTTACATGCAGATACTCTACTAAATTCTCTTTTGGATAAAGCACAACATAAGTAGTTCTTAGCTTGAAATTTTAAAGATAATTTACTTTTATCTACTATTGTAATGGCAGTAGTGCTTGTAATAGGAACAATAACATAATCACCTACCACGATTACCTACCACAGATCAAAGTCTGTGCCTCGAATGAAACATTCCATTCTCATCTTCCAATATTGGTAGTCCTCTTCATCAAAGAATGGAGGTCTGGTGACTGATTGACCTTCAGCATATCCTTGAGCTGCCATGGATCTTCTCTAAGATTGTTGGATCTTCTTTGAATAATCAGAGACCCGCTCTGATACCACTTGTTGGCCCTTTTGGTTCGGCAGCAAACTGACCTAGAGGGGGGGGTGAATAGGTTTTCTGAAATCTGAAATAGAAACTTTAAACACAGAAAATTATCACTTGAAAGTTTGGTTAGTTTAGTGTGATAAAGAGTAGTAGTGCGGAAGCAAATAAATAATCACATAAATAACACAAGAGATTTATCCTGGTTCGGCCCTTCCCACATCGAAGTCCTACGTCCAGTCCCCAAGCAAACTCTTGGGATTTCACTAACCAAGGGTACAGTCCCTCTCAAGGACACTACAACACCCAGCACCCCAGCTGGTCTTCTTCTCTTTCTCGGGCAAGAAGGTAGCCCACTTCTTTTCTAGGCTCAGAAGCAAACCTACTGGTACAAACCCCAGTGTGGTTCTGCTAGACACAAACCCCTAGCTGGGTTACACACTGTATACAGTCCTACAGCTGGACAGAAATCTTTCTTAGAAAAGAAAGATCAGACTGAGAGCTATTACAAGATGAACACTCAGGACTTAGCTCACAGTCGCAGACTCTCCCCAAGATTACAATGAGCACAGGGAGAAAGAAAGAGAAGAAGGCTTGAAGGCGATGAAGACTTTTGCTTGAAAGCTTCTGTAGATTTTGGCTCGATCTCTTCTCTCTTTTTCTTTGAGTGTATGTGGAGTTGAGGTTCTTCTCACAGGTTGTACACTCCTTCAAAGATATTCAGGAAAGCTCTCTTGTTTCTTTATCATCTTTTCTTCATCTTATATAGGCTTAGAATAAATCCGTTGAGGATACCCGTTGGAGTTCTAGCTGTTGCTCTTCTCTTGTCTTGATCATCTTTTGGTGGTCTTTGAGATCTGTGAGCATGGAGCAGAGTGTTAGCACAAAATAGTGTTTATAGGATAATAGTGCACACTACTGTATTTCCCTTAACATGCTAAATTTGATAGGTCAAAATCTTTTCTGACAAAACTCTGAACCAAGCATGCAGCTTTATCTGTCAGAAGATATTTTGACTTTTGATTAGGCGCCAAACATATTTGAAATATAAAGGTAATATGTGTTTGAACAATATCCATGAAGAAATCGTTATGAGCATGACTTATGAAATCGTTAAGTGAAGAGTCATTGCTCATTTGTAAACAAATCGTTATGAAAGGCAAATCGTTGTAAGTTTCAGCAAACGGTTATGAAACTTAACAAATCGATGAGAGGCAAATCGTTATGTAACTTATCAAATCGTTATGAGTCTTAACGAATCGTTGTGAGAACCAAATCGTTGTTCTCACTTATGAAATCGTTATGAGCCTTAGCAAATTGTTATGACTAGCAAATCGATGTAAAACTTATCAAATCGTTATGAGAATGAAATCGATGTGACCAAATCATTATGGCTATAAAAGGAATCGTTGTGAGATCGATTTATTAACAAATCGTTATGGCCACTTAAGAAGTCATTGTGAGATCGATTTCTTAACAAATCGTTATGGCCACTTAGGAAGTCGTTGTAACTACTAAACGAATTGTTATAGCGCTTTATAAAATCAATTAAAAATAAATCGTTGTAGCGCTTATTAATTTGGCACTTGAACTGAAATCGATGTATATAGATTAGACATCGATTTTATCATTTTAGTGCGTCATATTGCATCAATGTGAGACTCAGCATTTTGCTATGAGATTGATGCAACATAGATGAAACAAAAATATTTATGAACACCTATATTTTGTTATCTCCGCAATACCAAGATAATATATTTTGTTATCACCTAAATGCATCATATATTTTGTTATCACCAAAATGCCCAGATCACAGATAACCATAGAGTGGTTCAACAGGCTGCTTCTTCTGGATTGAGATCAAGGAACTCCTTAGGAGTCAAGCTATGACTTTTCTAAGAGATGAATTGAAGTTCCTCAACTGAAATATGTGAAATTCTGAGAAGAATAGGAAGCCAATGTTCGAAGGTGAACCCTGGCATCTCATGAACTTCAAGGAAAGCACGAATAGATAGATATTCTCTGAACAGATTCATGTGATGTTCAGAGTGGTAGATGAAGGCATACCAAAAGGGTGGAAGGAGTTTAGAAGGATTGTCTCCAAGTTTGGGTCCACTAGATGAGGAAATCTGAATACTCGGAAGTATTTCACCTAGATGGAGAAGTGTTTTCTTGGAGTCTGTTCTTGAGGCAGTGGGAAGACAAGAAAAATACTGAGGAGGTTGAGTGGAAAGAGTTAGAGTGAGAGGTTTGGGAGGTTTGAATCGGTATTTCTTTGGGTAGATTTTGAATTTGATGTCCTGGTGGAATGGATCCCCTGGAATGGATGCAAGGGGAGGAGGATCAGAAAAAGTGGATTGTGAGGGAATTTCAGTGGTGAAAGGAGTAGGTGCAGAGGATGCAGTGGGTTGAGGCTCTGGAGGAGGCTTAACAGATGGAGCTGGAGTAGGATGAATTGGTCTAGAAGGAGGATGAGGAGGGAAGACTGGGTCACCATTTTTGACTAGTCTGCGCTTCACTTTCCTCTTGAAGGTTTGCAGATTAGAGGTGGACTCCAGGGGTCTCTTAGCCATAGATTCCATCTGGGAATCCTGCCTGGGCTGGGAATCCTCTGCTGCTGCCACTGCCACTGACTGCTTCTCTAACACAGACTGTTGATGTTGCTCCTCTTGAGGTTGAAACACTACCATGGCTAATTGAGCCTCATGCTCTAAATCTTTCTACTGCTCAGGAGGCTATTCCTCCACACTCTGCTGCTTATCCTGTGGCTCAGGCTCCTTGTGCTGATCAAGAACTGGTTCAACATGTTCTTGTACTTGGGATTCTGGCTCCTGGTCCTGCTGCTACTCAGATTGCTCCTCAACCTACTGGATTGGTCTTGTGTTGACTGTTGTTCCAGAGCTGGTACTTCAGGTTCTGGTGCTTGAGATTCTTGGACTTGAACAGGTTCTTCTTGCTACTGATGGAAAGCAGGCCCTGATGGCCGAGAAGTGCCCTGCTGGCACACTAACTGAAGCAGTAAATCTTTCATTTGCTTAACCTCATCAGACAGACTATCAAACTTGACATCAATAAACTCTATTTGCATTTGAAGGACTGACAGGTTTTCTTGTTGTCTGCCCAATAAGTCCAAAATGGTATGAAGGCTGTTGCTACTCTCCCCCTGAGACCTTGGCCGGGTCTCAAAATGAGAAGGGGAGAAGTGGTGCTCTCTTTCTTCAAAAACTGTTTCTGCAGGAATGTCATCAGATGCAATACCTTTGCCTCTAATATCTCTTAATACTTCATTAATAGTTTCCTCAGGTGCCTCAGGTTCAGGAAATGAGGAGGAAACAGGAACTTGATCTACTTGCTCTTGGGTCTGAACTGAGACTTCAGATCTAACTTGTTCTTGAGGCTCTATCTCTTGTTGAATCATTTGAGGAATAGAAGGAACAAGAGGTTCATCAGGAAAAACTTCATGATCACATTCAGGCACTGAGTCTTTTAGCCAAAAATTTTGCTTCTTGTTGACCAAGGAATAATGGTTTCTTCTCAAGGTAGTGATCCCAATCTTCTCTTTAATTCCAATAGATATTTCTCCTGACAGATCTACTGAGTATCTCTTAAAGATCAGGGAGAGCAAAGGTCTATAGGGAAAAGATTCTTAGCAGCTATCATTCTATCCAAAATGATTCCAGCCAAATTCACTTTGTGCCTTTGAATAGCCCAAAACAACAAGTTCCCATCTCTAGAGGTGATAGATGAGTGGGTTCCTGCTCTAGGGGTCACAATGTTTGTAATCACTGAATGAATCAGTCTCTTTTCGGCTGACAGCTCATTTACAAACAAACCTTTCTTGCTAATAGAGGCCAAACTCCCAATAATACCCAATTTCTGCTTTTCCAAAGGTATAACTTCATTAAGCTTATGCCCGAAGTTTGGACACTCCAACATTTCAACCAGCAGTTCCTCAGAAATAGAGATCTTGGTTCCTTTGACATAACCAAACACTGTATTTCCAGATGAGATTTCCATGGTGACATAAAAAGTTCTAACGACATTCTCAACAGTGGGTTCTGAAATCTGGCACAACTTGGTCCAACCCATGGCATTGAGGGTGTTCTCTACCCATGCTAGACTTCCAGTAAGATGGGAGAAATCTACAACCTTCCATAGGCAGATGGGAATCTTAGCAAGTCTCACGAGTTGATCAGGGGTCATCTGGGTGGATTCTAGAGCCCTAGATGAGTCCATCTAAAGAAAGAGAATGGAGATGGCTTAGGGGACCAGTAAAGGAGTGATAGAAATGCTAAAGAGAGTTCCAAGATCCTACCTTTCTTCGAGGAGGATGGAGATTTCAAGGTTCTTCAGAAGTCCTTCGCCGGAGAACAGTGAGAGCGCGAAAGGGCAGAAGAAGACAAGGAAGTCGAAGATGGATTTCGAAAGGGTGTCTTCTAAAGGAGATGGGGTTTTCTTTTATAAGGAAAGAGAAGATAACTGCCCCTAGATTTTAGGGTGAACGGTCGGGATTAAATGATTTGACTGTTAAGACATGAAGGGATGCGTCTTAAAAGAGTGTCAGTTATATAATTTTAAATTACAAGCGCCTTTTCACGATTTCATAATAAGTCAAATTATGTATTCGACTGCATCAGTCGAATGCAAGATTTTAACATGATTCGAATGCATAAGTCAAATGGCTGGGACTTAGAATTTTTTAGGATGGTTTTCACAGATAGTTCATACAACACTATCTTAGCATACAATTCAAGTATCATTTTACTTTAGTAATTTAATCAGGATTACACATACCTATTTCTCTTCTAATAGATATGAATCTATCCTCAGGAAGAGGTTTTGTAAAAATATCAGCAAGTTGATTTTCTTTAGAAACAAATTCAAGTGAAATATTATCATTACTTACATGATCCCTGATGAAGTGATGTCTAACCTCAATATGCTTGGTTTTTGAGTGCTGGATAGGATTCTTGGTCAAATTTATTGCACTTGTATTGTCACACAGCATAGGAATTTCTTGGAGCTGATGACCATAATCTTCCAATTGGTGTTTGATCCACAAGAGTTGAGTATAGCAACTCCCAGCTGCAATGTATTCAGCTTCTGTGGTTGACAAAGCTACTGAGTTCTGCTTTCTGGAAGACCAAGATATCAAGCACCCTGCAAGAATTTGACAAGTGCCACTTGTACTTTTCCTATCTATTTTGCATCCAGTATAGTCAGCATCACTATATCCAATTAACTTGAATTCAGAACATCTGGGATACTAAAGTCCTAATTTACTGGTATTTATAAGATATCTAAAAATTCTTTTAACAACATGAACATGAGATTCTTTTGGATCAGCTTGGAATCTTGCACATAGACAAACACTGAACATTATATCTGGTCTACTAGCAGTAAGATAGAGCAGTGATCCTATCATTCCTCTATAGATCTTTTGATCTACCTTTTTACCAAGAGGATCACCATCTAACTTAATGCCTGAGCTCAAGGGTGTTCCTAATGGCTTACACTTCTCAAAACCATACTTAGAAAGTAAGTCTGAAATATACTTGGTTTGACAAATGTGAGTCCCTTCCTTGGTCTGCTTGATTTGCAACCCAAGAAAATAATTTAGCTCACCCATCATGCTCATTTCAAATTCACTTTGCATCAAAATTTGAAAGAACTTGCAAAGTGATTCATTAGTAGAACCAAAGATAATGTCATCAACATAGATCTGCACAATTAAGATTCCATCTGAAAATTTCATTATAAACAATGTGCTATCTACTTTACCTCTTATAAAATCATGTGATATAAGATAAGCACTTAATCTTTCATACCAAGCTTTTGGAGCTTGTTTCAGACCATACAGTGCTTTCTTTAAACAAAAAACATGATTAGGATAAGTAGTATCTTCAAAACCTGGTGGTTGCTCAACATATACTTCTTATTTAATAAAACCATTCAGAAATGCACTTTTAACATCCATCTAAAATAAATTGATATTAAGAGAACACGCATATGCTAATAAAATTTAGATTGCCTCTAATCTAGCTACTGGAGCATAGGTTTCATCAAAATCTATGTCTTCCTCTTGGGAATATCCTTCAGCTACAAGTCTAGCTTTGTTCCTAGTGATTACCCCTGATTCATCCATCTTGTTTCTGAAAACCCATCTGGTTCCAATAACTGGATGGTCAGTAGGTCTAGGTATAAGAGTACAAACCTCACAGCGTTTGAACTGATTAAGTTCCTCTTGCATAGCAAGGATACAAGATTCATCACCTAGTGCATCATTGATTGTCTTAAGCTCAATTTGAGAAACTAAAGCAGAAAAATCACAAGGAATTTGCATACCTCTTGTTCTTACCCTGTCTTGAGGATTACCTATGATATTTTCTCTAGGATGATCCCGGTGGTACCTCAAATCCCTAGGTAGATCTTCTTGTGGTTCTTGTTGTTGTTGAAGATCTTCTAATGGAGGATCTTCCATTTCTCTATCTTCTTCCTTTTTTTCAAGGGAAGTCTTTTCTAAATCCCTGCAAAGATCATCAACACATTCTTCTTCTTCTTCTATCCTTTTGATAGAAGGGTTAGTTTCATCAAATAATATATGCACAGATTGTTCTATGGTTAATGTTCTTCTATTGAATACCTTATAACCTCTAGGTTTTGAAATGTATCCTAACAGGAAACCTTCATCACTCTTAGCATCTAATTTTCCTAGATTATCCTTACCATTATTTAAGATAAAGCACTTATAGCCAAAAGGTCAAAGATGACTGATGTTGGGCTTCTTTCCCTTGTAGAGTTCATATGGAGTCTTCTTTAGAATGGGTCTGATCATGCACCTGTTGATGATGTAGCAGACTGTATTGACTGCCTCTGCCCAGAAATATTTTGGTAAATTATACTCATTCAGCATTGTTCTGGTCATATCTAGCAGTGTTCTGTTCTTTCTCTCTGCTACTCCATTTTGTTGAGGTGTTCTTGGTGCTGAGAAGTTATGCTCAACCCCATTTTCTTCACAGAAATTCATGAATTCTTCATTCTTGAACTCACCTCCATGATCAGATCTAATGCTTATAATCTGAAATTTCTGATTTTTCTGAACTATTTTGCTGAACTTTAGAAATGCTTGAAAGGCTTCAGATTTGGCTTCCAGAAAAGACACCTAAGTATATCTTGAATAGTCATCAACTAATACATAGCCATAGACTTTTCCTTCAAAACTGACTATCCTTATAGGTCCAAATAAATCCATGTGAATTAATTCCAAAGGCTTGGAACTTGTAACAATTGTTTTGAACTGAAATGAGGTCTTGGTTTGTTTTCCTTTTGCACAAGCTGAACAGATTCCAGATTTCTTGTTCTTATTTTGGGAAGACCTTCAACCAGATCATACTTCAATAACTTCTTGATCACTGAGGTGCTTACATGACCAAGTCTTCTATGCCACAAATCAGGCTCTTCACTTTTGGTGATTGCAAGGCACAAGTTTACTTCCCTTAATTCTGCCAACTGCAAAGTGTACATATTTTTTACCTTTGAGCTTCAAAAACTATCTTGTTATCTTTCTAGATGATACACTTATCATTCTGAAAATTTATTGTATGCCCTTTATCACATAGCTGACTGATACTTATCAGATTATGCTTCAATCCTTCTACATACATGACATCTTCAATTAGGTTCTTTTCTTTAGTACCAACTGTTCCACATGTTGCCCAGCTAGCTAGCCCAGAGGGGGGGTGAATGGGTTATTAAAACCTCGATGTTTGATTAAAACCTGTTTACTGAAAAGATTGCACAACTTAATAACAAGGTTAGAGTTAGAGCAAACAAGACAACAATCACACCAAAACACAACCACAAGACACAGGATTTTTATCCTGGTTCGGAACTCCTCTCCACAGGAGACCTACGTCCAGTCCCTGAGCAATACCTCAGGATTTTACTACCAAGGGTACAATCCCCCTTAAGGATCCTTACACCCAGCCTCAACTGGTCTTCCTTCACCTGAAGGGTACAACAACCACCCTGGATACCACCAGGTCTTCCTTCGTCCAGAAGGGAACAACAACCACCCTGGATACCACCAGGTCTTCCTTCGTCCAGAAGGGAACACACACTAATCAGAAAAAGGTTGTGAAAACAGGCTTCAGATTCTAGCTTGACCAGCTACAACCTGAAGCTCCTAGGCCCCCGAGAGAGAAAGAGATTTAACAAGGTTTTTCTCTCCAAGGACCACACAGGCTCTTACAAATTTGAGGATTCCTTTTGAGCACAGAGAGCTAAGAGCTTAGAACAAGGTTTGGAGTGGAGGCTTCGCTCTTCTTCAAAGTTCTAAAGATTCTAAGAGATGGATTTCTTTCTTCTTCAAAATCAGCGTTGTTGCTCACTATCGCACTATCTTTCTTTTCGTCTTGAGTCTTCTATTTAAACTGCTGATTCAAATTCGAACGTTGAATGTCCGTTGTCTCTTATCCTTGTGTACGTTAGACTGGTTACTGAGGAAGCTTCTGATCGTCAGTCTTTTATCCTGGTGTACACGCCAAAGAGATGTCATAGAACTTTGTATCTTGTGTCCAACGTTGTCCAGATGAGTCTTGTCAGATATCTGTAAGCATATCATCAATAAATAGAAGACAGCTAGGACTGCTGTCTATTGTTAGTTGAGATGGAACAGATATTGCAGTATATAGCAAAGCTCCTTTCTGTCCAAGAAAAAGTACGTAGACAGAGTAGCATAAATGGAAGATATTGTCTGCATGCATGGGAGATACGATCGGAGAGCATTTAATGCATAGCAGTCAACGGACAAGATATGACTTTGACTTTTCAACGCTATTAAAAAGCATTATACTGATGCATCAAGAAATTCGATAAAGAATCTTGCTGACTTCATAACTTATGAAATCGTTATGAATTAAGCAAGTCGTTGTGAGCTCTAAAGAAATCGTTGCAAGAAATCGTTATGACTAATAAAGAAGTCGTTACGCGAAATCGTTATGACTAATAAAGAAGTCGTTGCGCGAAATCGTTATGACTAAAAGAAGTCGTTGCGCGAAATCGTTATGACTACAAAGAAGTCGTTGCGCGAAATCGTTATGACTAATAAAGAAGTCGTTGCGCGAAATCGTTATGACTAACAAAGAAGTCGTTGCGCGAAATCGTTATGACTACAAAGAAGTCGTTGCGCGAAATCGTTATGACTAATAAAGAAGTCGTTGCGCGAAATCGTTATGACTAATAAAGAAGTCGTTGCGCGAAATCGTTATGACTAACAAAGAAGTCGTTGCGCGAAATCGTTATGACTAACAAAGAAGTCGTTGCGCGAAATCGTTATGACTAAAAGAAGTCGTTACGGCTAGAGAGTCGTTGCGAGTTCTAAAGAAATCGTTACGAGGTCTAAAGAAGTCGTTACGGCTAGAGAGTCGTTGCGAGTTCTAAAGAAATCGTTACGAGGTCTAAAGAAGTCGTTACGGCTAGAGAGTCGTTGCGAGTTCTAAAGAAATCGTTACGAGGTCTAAAGAAGTCGTTACGGCTAGAGAGTCGTTGCGAGTTCTAAAGAAATCGTTACGAGGTCTAAAGAAGTCGTTACGGCTAGAGAGTCGTTGCGAGTTCTAAAGAAATCGTTACGGTAACGATTCGAGTGTTCCGGTCAAAGAGGAAGTCGTTCTGCTTATCAAAGAAGTCGTTACAGGGACTTAGATAGAAATGATGGGACTTACCAGATTGTCTTGATCTTTCATTTTTCTTTTGCTTCCTGTTCTCAAGGCTCAAGAAATCTATTAGTGTTATTTTGTTAATCATCAAAATTAATATATAAATAAATGGAAATATTTATTATGGGGACAGTTTGGTCATCAATCTCCCCCTTTTTGATGATGACAAAATATACTAAACATCATACAAAAAAATGAAATATGTTTTTCAGATTTACGTTAGTTGTCTCCCCCATTTTGTCATTAGGCAAAAAGATAAGCTGTGAGACAAAGAAGAGAGAAAGATTTTTATTAAGAAGGAGAAAGATAATACAGAGGAGATAACAAGGAGGCATGCTGTGAGATGACAGCCCATGCCTTGATCTCAAGATCCTCAAAAGTTTGCAGAAACACTCCAAAGGTAACTGAGAAGGAGGGTCCCATGGAAGGGATGTTCCTCTGAATGTAGAGTTGCCTTTGCTGCTCTATGAACTCTCCATACTGAGTTTTGTCCAAAATAATCTGAAGTAGGTACTCTTGCCAAAACTGGCCCTATGGAGAAATCTGTCCAAGGAAACTGGATAGTGAAGTTGATGATTTAACAGATCCTGCTTTAGGGCAAAGAAGGCAGAATATCTAGCTGCCCAGACAGCATAGAGCTCTGGTAAGGGAGCGATGGAATTGAGATCCATAAAGGCTTCTGCAGAAAGAGCAGGCTTCCTCCGACTGACCAGATCTTGATTGACAGCTTCCAACTGCTGATAAGAAGCCCGATATAGAAGCTCCCATTCTGATGAGGTGAGGCGTTCACACTCAGAAATGAGTGGAGCTAAGGTCAGAGAAGAGATGCGGCCAGAGTGATATTCTCTGAGGATGAACCGCAAGAATGAGGGTGATCGGCCCTGCTTGGCTGACATCCGGCCCAGCTGCCTTGCAAACATATCTAGAGCCTGAGATCCAGCATCGGAATTAAGCACTAACGAGTGCAGCTTCGGCAGAAGCACTGGAAAATCAACTTTGAAGGAGACAAAATCGACTGTAAGAGGAAGGTTGATTGGGGACTCTGATTGCAGCACTGTAATCTTGGAGTTGAACTGACAAAACTGAACTTCTGGAATGTTGTTTAAATAACAGAAGTCACTGTACAGTTGAAAAGCTCTGGCAACACGAATTTCCTTCAGAATGAAGGATCCCCAAGTGTTCTTGTGCTGGAAGATAAACCACTCAGAGAAGGTGAGTGGGTGAGCTCTGAGAGAGATAGATTCGGCCCTTGCAGTCAGGAATTTGAGTACTGAGCCTTGTTTCCTTTGATAGCTGCCCACTGATCTTCAGTCTTGAACTCAGTGCCCTCAAAGATTTTGGACTTGAAAGGTTGAGATATCTGAGTAAAAGGAAGAACAATGGCTAGGTGTTCGGAGAGGTTGAGAAAGGAATACCATAAATGGTAGAAAGAATGCATTTCTGGAGGTATTCTTTGTAGATTGGTCTTCTCTTAGGATCAAGGGTAAGAGAGTACCATAAAGGGGGGTAGAGAGAAGTAGAAGGGTGCTTAGAGAGGAAGAGGTTTTTCTCTTTTTGAAGACAGGACTAGGAGGGTCAGTCCTGTGAATGTGAGAGGCTGTAGAAAGAATGGTGAGGAGAGTGTTCCTTTCAAAAAGGTCTGGAACATTGGTGTCAAAAATGCCAAGAGGCAGAGGTTTGACTGGAGGAAGGGTAACAGAATTAGGAGGAGTAGGAGGATAGAACAAGTGCTTAGGATTAAAGGAAGAGGTTGGTTGAGGATGAGATGTTTGGGTTTTAATAGGTGAAGGTTGAGGAGTTAATGAGGATGAAGCTGAGATGAGAGCTGGAGAGGGTGAGAAGGAGGGTTGAGAGGAAGTAGAGGATGAGGAAGGTTTTGTGCGAGGCATGGGATGTTTTATGGTTGGTGGAGCAGGAGGTGCAGTAGGAGGAGATGAAGGTGTGGAGAGGGTTGGAGTGGCAAGAGAAGAAGAATCAGGGGCCTTGGAGACAGTCACAGGCTCTTTTCCTTTGACCTTACTTTCTCTGACTGCAGGAGATGGTCCTGAAGACCCTGAGGCTGCCACTGGTCCGGGTGACCTTACAACAGATGGCCCTGATGGCCCTGACTCCTGAACTGGCGGCCCTGTTGGCCCTGAGACTTCTGCTGGAGGCCCTGGTGGCCTAGGAACTTCAGCTGGAGGCCCTGGTGGCCTAGGAACTTCAGCTGGACTGCTCTGAGTAGGTGCAGGAGGGACACCACTAGATTTTGAAATACTAGCCAGCAAATTTTTCATATCAGACATTTCCTTGTTGAAATACCTCATAGCATTTCTTATTGAGGATACATCTGAGGAGGTTGATATTTGATTTGAAACGATTCCTTGAATACCATTCTGAACTGAAGTCAGGATCTCTCCTTGGGTTTTTAGCAAGGCCATAACATGCTTCAACTTTATTTTCCTATGGCCCTTCCTTGACCTCCTGTGAACAACCCTTTTCTGCTTACTTGGCTGAGAGACAGGCTCCTCAAGATTTACAGCTGTACTTGGGCCTTCATTCTCTGGCCTTTCACTCTCAGCATGCTCCCCCTGAATGGGAGCAGGGACTTCAAAACTTTCTTGCTCCCCCTGAGCAGGAGCTTCTTCCAAGACGACATCTTCATCAGGTCCACCTGCCTTAGAAGAGGCTGAGATGGAGGGAACAGAGTCCAAAATCTCTCTCAAAATAGAGGTGACTAAGGTGGTGGGCGAGGAATCAGCCACACCAGCTGCACCCTCTTACCAATTGAGCTTCGGATAGGCATCCCACAGCTGACTCAACTGGTTCTTGCTCTGCTGGACTTGCTGCTTCTTGCTCTACTTCTACTGCCTCTGGAATATCTGCAATAACTGCTTCTCCTTCAGCCACAGAGGATTTCGACCAAACTCCTTCTTGCACTGAAAAGCCACTTTTCTTCAGGTTCCTGGACCTTATAGACTGGCCCATCTTTTCAGCTACCGCCCCTGACAGATCTACTCCAAAGTGCTTGAAAATCTTGGTCAGAAGATGGGCATATGGAAGGGAAACATTCAACTTGCTCTTTGTTTCCCATAACTGAGCATGTGCAACCATCATTCGCTCAGTCATCACTGCGGCCAGGTTTATCTCTTTGTTCTGGATTGCCCAGAACATTATGTCCGAATCTGCCCTAGTGCATGAAGAAAAGGTAGCACTACGGGGAACTAAGATTTGGCAGACTATAAAGTGCAGCAACCGGTTGAACGCGGACATCTGATTAATATCCAGCTTCCCATCCTTCAACTTAAATCCTGGACCGATGATCCCGAGACCTTTGACTTCATCATTCACAGAGTGAATGCCACTAAATCCGAGGTCTTTACTCCAAACAGATCACGCAACAGCTCAGGGGTTATTCTGATTTGGATACCCTTGACAGAGGAAACAAGGGATCCATCTGCTTCTGACTTCAGACAGACGTAGAAGGCTTTTACCAAATCCGGGTAGCTTACCTCACTGAATGTGACCACATCCATCCACTGCGATCTTCTTATAGTATCAACTAGCCTGGCCATGCCACTCTTCTCTAGATTCTGAACATCCACCGCCTTATTTCCGCAAATCTTTGTCTTCACAAAAGTAAATCTTTCTTGCTCCTTTGGGGATAAATACTCAGCACTGTAGCCCCCAACACTTCCAGAGATCAACGGAGCGGCCATGGGTGCAGAGAAGAAAGGATTTTGGAAGGGAGGATGATGGAAGGGACGGAAGTTTTCGAAGGAGTTCTTCGCGGGAAGAGAAGAAGGCTTCGAAAGTTGCAGAGAGACTATCCCAAAATCGTTAGGGCATCAGCTTTAGGTGAACAGATAGAGAATAAAAAGGGTAAAGGTGGAAGGCGAATCGATCTCAAAACGGTTTGGATAAATTAATATTACTTTAATGACGGGAGCGCCAAAAGGCGGCAAGGTAGAAAGCGACAAAAAGGTTTGACAAGTCAAACAACTTTCTACACAGAAGCGGTCAAAGCATATAGATAATCAGAGTTTGATTAATTTTAACGGAGAGAGAACTTTTCATTAAATCTGAAAAATTTATATGTCAATAGCATCACAGAAACTCTTTCACAAATTGCACATCCCTAGTTCCCTTCTAAGAGATGTAAATCTCTCTTCAGGTAGGGCTTTTGTGAAGATATCTGCCAATTGACCATTTGTATCTATAAACGAAATTTCTAAATTACCATTAGCTACATGGTCTCGAATAAAATGATATCTTACCTCAATGTGTTTCGTCCTTGAGTGTTGAACTGGATTTTTGGTGAGGTTGATGGCACTAGTATTATCACACAATAGAGGAATTGATTTGATGTGAATGCCGAAATCTTCAAGTTGTTGCTTTATCCAAAGAAGTTGTGTACAGCAACTTCCAGCAGCAACATATTCCGCCTCAGCTGTTGATAGAGCTACTGAATTTTGTTTCTTGGATGTCCATGATATTAAGCATCCTGCAAGAAACTGACAACATCCACTGGTGCTTTTTCTATCTACTTTGCAACCAGCATAATCAGCATCTGAATATCCTATTAGATTTATCTCACAAGATCTAGGATACCAGAGACCTAAATCATGAGTTCTAGCTAAGTATCTAAATATTCTTTTTACAGAGATTAAGTGAGACTCTCTAGGGTCTGCCTGATATCTAGCACACATGCATACACTGAACAGAATATCTGGTCTACTGGCAGTTAAGTAAAGTAATGATCCTATCATACCTCGATAATTCTTTTGATCTACCCTTTTACCTTTTTGATCACTGTCCATTCTGGTTGATGTGCTCATTGGAGTTGATAATGGCTTTGCATCTTCAAATCCAAATTTCTTCAACAGCTCTTTGGTATACTTTGCTTGACAGATATGAGTGCCATCCTTCCCTTGCTTAATTTGCAATCCAAGGAAGTAGCTTAACTCCCCCATCAAGCTCATTTCGAATTCTCCCTGCATAAGCTTTTCAAAGTACTTGCAAAGAGATTCATCAGTAGATCCAAAAATAATATCATCCACATAGATTTGTACAAGAAGTATATGTTTAACTTTAGATTTTATAAATAATGTACTATCTACTTTACCTCTAGTGAAACCATGATTTAATAAGAAATTACTGAGCCTTTCATACCAGGCTCTAGGAGCTTGCTTTAGACCATATAAGGCCTTATGTAGTTTAAATACATGATTTGGAAATTCAGAGTCGTCAAAACCTGGAGGTTGTTCAACATAAACTTCCTCCTTGATGAAACCATTTAAAAAGGCTGATTTGACATCCATTTGAAAAAGTTTTAAATCAAGTGCGGATGCATAAGCAAGTAAAATCCTAATGGCCTCAAGTCTAGCTACAGGTGCATAAGTTTCATCGAAATCTATGCCTTCCTCTTGGGAGTAGCCTTGAGCCACCAATCTGGCTTTGTTCCTTAAGATTATTCCAGACTCATCCAGTTTATTTCTGAACACCCATTTGGTGCCAATAACTGAATGATTGGATGGTCTAGGAACAAGTGACCATACTTGGTTTCTCTTGAACTGATTTAGTTCATCTTGCATGGCTAGTATCCAAGATTCATCAGATAACGCTTCATTGACTGTCTTAGGCTCTACTTGAGAAACAAATGCTAAATAGTCGCATGGAATTACATTACCTCTAGTTCTTACCCCTACAGATGGATCACCAATGATGTTTTCAGGAGGGTGATCTTTCTGATGTCTCCATTCCTTTGGAAGATCTTTATGTTGGATTTCTGTTTGCTGCAGTTCTTCCAGAGTTGGATCCTCTTTGTCCTTAATTGAAGTTTTCTTTAATTTTTCGGACAAGACATCTGCATCATCAATGTCACTAATTTCTTCCTTTTTCAAGGAAGGGTTAGATTCATCAAAAATAACATGTACTGATTGTTCAATTAATAAGGAACGTTTATTGAAAACTCTATAACCTTTAGGTTTAGAGGAATACCCCATGAAAATGCCTTCATCTGATTTGGCATCCAACTTACCAATGTCCCTTTTTCCATTGTTATGGATGAAGCAAGGACATCCAAATATTCTGAAATGGCTAATCTTTGGCTTCTTTTCTTTGAAGAGTTCATAAGCAGTCTTTTTCAGAATTGGCCTGATCATCACTCTATTTATGATATAACATGCAGTGTTGATAGCTTCGGCCCAGAAATATCTTGGCAGATCATATTCTGATAACATTGATCTTGCCATATCCAAAAGAGTTCTGTTTTTCCTCTCAGCAATTCCATTCTGTTGAGGTGTCCTTGGAGCTGAGAAGTTGTGCTCAATTCCTTGATCATCACAGAACTTCGAAAACTTTTCATTCTGAAACTCACCACCATGATCTGATCGAATAGAGATAATTGAGAATTTCTGATCTTTCTGAACTTTCTTACTGAAGCTGACAAAATTCTCAAATGCGTCATCTTTGTGCTCTAAAAAGGATACCCAAGTGAATCTTGAATAATCATCAACTATTACGAATCCAAAATTCTTTCCTCCCAAACTGGTAGTCCTCATTGGCCCAAATAAATCCATGTGAAGTAGTTCTAAGGGCTTTGAGGTGGTTACTACAGTCTTTGATTTGAAGGAGCTCTTGGTGTGCTTTCCTCTTGCACAAGGTCTGCAAATGCTATCCAATCTGAAATTCACCTTTGGCAGTCCTTCAACTAGTTTTCTTTTTCTGAGCTTGTTCAGCCCATCCAGGCTGCAGTGGCCCAATCTTCTGTGCCACAACTCAGTTGATTTATCTTTGCTAGCTGCCAAACACACATCTTGATCCTTGAGTTCATCGAGATATAGAACATACAAATTTCTTTCTCTGTAGGCTTCAAATATGACTTCACCATCTTTTAAGATACTGCATTTTGATTCTTGAAACTGAATTTGATGGCCTTTGTCACACAACTGGCTGATGCTGATGAGATTGTGCTTTAACCCTTTGACCAGCATTACATCCTTTATGACTGATTTTCCTTTGATGTTCACAGACCCGCTTCCTATCACAGTCCCTTTTCCATTATCTCCATAGGTGACTGTACCTTCTTCAGCTTGGAGATCAACAAATATCTTCTTGTTGCCTGACATATGCCTTGAGCACCCACTATCCAAATACCATTTGGATGCTCGAGGGTTAACCTGAAATGAGAACATCAAGCTTTAGGTACCCAAATTCTCTTTGGGTCCTGATTGGTTAGTATCATCAACTTTACCTTTTAATATCCATTTTTTATGTCTTGTTGGGCATGTCATTCTAATATGTCCTAACTTGTTGCAGTGACTGCAGCAGGATAACTTAGTTACTTTTTCTATGTATTTGAAATCAGCTTTGTATGCTACATCTTGTTCGGGTACAAATTTTGGTGTAGGATATGTTTTAGGGTATATTATGGTTTCTTCATTATCTGGGGGTGTATATCCTAGTCCATTTTTCTTTTTACCCGATCTCCTAGCACCTTTTAATATTAAAGAGTTTTTACCATTGGTAAATTTTTCTAGGGTGCTTGCTAGTGTATTGTTTTCTTCTTTAATTCATTTACAGTTTTTCTTAGATCATCTGAGTTTTCCTGTTTTTCTAGGTCAGTGATTTTTCTGTTCTTGTCTTTTAAATTTTCACATAATAGTTCATTTCTTCTCTTAAGCTCAACTATTTGTTTTTCTAGTTCTTCGTTTTCAGATTTTAAATCTGAGTTGGTATTTTCGAGACATGTGATATTTTTCTTGCTTAGCTTAAGTAGTTTACACACTTCTTTATACTTATTGTAGAGTTCATTAAATGCACTTTCCAAATTATCCGAATCTGAGTCATTACAGGAATCGAAAGAAGAATCAGATGTTACCTTATCCTCGGTATTCGCCATGAGAGCCAAGTTGGCTTCTTCACCTTCACTGCTCGAGCTTGACTCACTATCTGAGTCGCTGCTGTTGTCCCATGCAGCTGCCATGGCTTTCTTTTTGAATCTTCTGAACTTCTTGGAGCTGTCCTTCTTCTTGTGATCATTTTTCTTTAACATTGGACAGTCTGCCTTGATATGTCCAGGTTTCTTACATTCATAGCAAAGTGGCTCATTTCTCTTCTGATCTTTTCCATCTGGTCTTTTGAGATCTTTGTTTTTCTTGAAGTACCTCCTACCAGACTGGAACTTCTTCTTCTTTGCCAAGATTCTCTGCAATCTTCTTGAGAGCATGGCTTCTTCATCATCACTATCTTTGCTATCTTCACTGTTATCTAAGGATTCTTCTGATGAGTCCCCATTAGCTTTGAGCGCATTTGACTGCTTCTTTCTACTGGAGGGTTCTCCTAGTCTTTCCATGTTTATTTCATGGGCCATGAGAGACCCAATGAGTTTTTCTACTGACATTTTCTTAAGATCATTAGCTTCTTCGATAGCTGTGACCTTTGCCGTCCATGAAGATGGCAGGGATCTGAGAATCTTCCTTACCATATCTGCATTTTCATATGACTTTCCTAGACTTGCTAGGCCATTAGTAATGTCAGTGAATCTACTAAACATTTGGGTAATAGACTCACCTGTTTGCATTTGAAATCTTTCATACTGAGTGACAAGAATGTCGATTCTTGTCTCCTTTACTTTGTCTGTACCTTCATATGTGATCTTTAACTTTTCCCACATTTCCATGGATGATTTGCATGCTGAAACTCTGTTGAACTCTTTCTTGCTTAGAGCACAACATAGAATGCTCTTAGCTTTACAGTTCAAGGAGATTTTCTTTCTATCTTCATCTGTCCATTGTGCTTTCTCATTTGTGACGACCAGATCACCTTCTTCCACTATTGACCAGATTTGATAATCGTGGCCTTGTAGAAAGTATTCCATCCTGGTCTTCCAATACGTATAATCTTCACCATCGAACAAGGGAGGTCTGTTGACAGACTGACCTTCGAAGTGACTTTGGGCTGCCATTGATCTTTGCTCTTCAGATCGTTGGATCTTCTTCTTTGTCGAAGAGACGGGCTCTGATACCACTTGTTGCCCAGCTAGCTAGCCCAGAGGGGGGGTGAATGGGTTATTAAAACTTCGATGTTTGATTAAAACCTGTTTACTGAAAAGATTGCACAACTTAATAACAAGGTTAGAGTTAGAGCAAACAAGACAACAATCACACCAAAACACAACCACAAGACACAGGATTTTATCCTGGTTCGGAACTCCTCTCCACAGGAGACCTACGTCCAGTCCCTGAGCAATACCTCAGGATTTTACTACCAAGGGTACAATCCCCCTTAAGGATCCTTACACCCAGCCTCAACTGGTCTTCCTTCAACCTGAAGGGTACAACAACCACCCTGGATACCACCAGGTCTTCCTTCGTCCAGAAGGGAACAACAACCACCCTGGATACCACCAGGTCTTCCTTCGTCCAGAAGGGAACACACACTAATCAGAAAAAGGTTGTGAAAACAGGCTTCAGATTCTAGCTTGACCAGCTACAACCTGAAGCTCCTAGGCCCCCGAGAGAGAAAGAGATTTAACAAGGTTTTTCTCTCCAAGGACCACACAGGCTCTTACAAATGAGAGGAATCCTTTTGAGCACAGAGAGCTAAGAGCTTAGAACAAGGTTTGGAGTGGAGGCTTCGCTCTTCTTCAAAGTTCTAAAGATTCTAAGAGATGGATTTCTTTCTTCTTCTAAATCAGCGATGTTGCTCACTATCGCACTATCTTTCTTTTCGTCTTGAGTCTTCTATTTAAACTGCTGATTCAAATTCGAACGTTGAATGTCCGTTGTCTCTTATCCTTGTGTACGTTAGACTGGTTACTGAGGAAGCTTCTGATCGTCAGTCTTTTATCCTGGTGTACACGCCAAAGAGATGTCATAGAACTTTGTATCTTGTGTCCAACGTTGTCCAGATGAGTCTTGTCAGATATCTGTAAGCATATCATCAATAAATAGAAGACAGCTAGGACTGCTGTCTATTGTTAGTTGAGATGGAACAGATATTGCAGTATATAGCAAAGCTCCTTTCTGTCCAAGAAAAGTACGTAGACAGAGTAGCATAGAATGGAAGATATTGTCTGCATGCATGGGAGATACGATCGGAGAGCATTTAATGCATAGCAGTCAACGGACAAGATATGACTTTGACTTTTCAACGCTATTAAAAAGCATTATACTGATGCATCAAGAAATTCGATAAAAGAATCTTGCTGACTTCATAACTTATGAAATCGTTATGAATTATAGCAAGTCGTTATGAACTGTAAAGAAATCGTTGCAAGAAATCGTTATGACTAATAAAGAAGTCGTTACGCGAAATCGTTATGACTAATAAAGAAGTCGTTGCGCGAAATCGTTATGACTAATAAAGAAGTCGTTGCGCGAAATCGTTATGACTAACAAAGAAGTCGTTGCGCGAAATCGTTATGACTAATAAAGAAGTCGTTGCGCGAAATCGTTATGACTAACAAAGAAGTCGTTGCGCGAAATCGTTATGACTAACAAAGAAGTCGTTGCGCGAAATCGTTATGACTAATAAAGAAGTCGTTGCGCGAAATCGTTATGACTAATAAAGAAGTCGTTGCGCGAAATCGTTATGACTAACAAAGAAGTCGTTGCGCGAAATCGTTATGACTAACAAAGAAGTCGTTGCGCGAAATCGTTATGACTAACAAAGAAGTCGTTACGGCTAGAGAGTCGTTGCGAGTTCTAAAGAAATCGTTACGAGGTCTAAAGAAGTCGTTACGGCTAGAGAGTCGTTGCGAGTTCTAAAGAAATCGTTACGAGGTCTAAAGAAGTCGTTACGGCTAGAGAGTCGTTGCGAGTTCTAAAGAAATCGTTACGAGGTCTAAAGAAGTCGTTACGGCTAGAGAGTCGTTGCGAGTTCTAAAGAAATCGTTACGAGGTCTAAAGAAGTCGTTACGGCTAGAGAGTCGTTGCGAGTTCTAAAGAAATCGTTACGGTAACGATTCGAGTGTTCCGGTTAAAGAGGAAGTCGTTCTGCTTATCAAAGAAGTCGTTACAGGGACTTAGATAGAAATGATGGGACTTACCAGATTGTCTTGATCTTTCACTTTTCTTTTGCTTCCTGTTCTCAAGGCTCAAGAAATCTATTAGTGTTATTTTGTTAATCATCAAAATTAATATATAAATAAATGGAAATATTTATTATGGGGACAGTTTGGTCATCACACATCCTAGCACTTTTCCTTTGCATTATCACCATATGTGACTTGACACTTTCTTATCTAAAACTTGTGATAGCTTCCTATCCCCTGTCATATGCCTTGAGCATCCACTATCCAAATACCATTTGGATGCCCTCAGCCGACCCTGCAACACAAAATCAGGTTGTAACTTTTGGTACCCAAATTTTCTTGGGTCCTTGATGGTTAGTTTTAGGAATCCATCTCAAGTGTCTAGTAGTGCATGTGCTAAATATGTGTCTAATTGATTACAGTGACTACAGCATAAATCAAAAGCATTCTTCATATATGCCAAAATTGTTAGATTTCTATTTTTGTTTGTACATATGCTGATTACCTTCTTAGTATTTTTGATTTCCTTTTCTGCTACAAATTTAGGGGTTGGATACACTTGAGGATGAATAATGTTTTCTTCATTTTGTAGAGGAGTGTATCCTAATCCATATTTCTTCTTTCCTATTCTAGAACCTTTTATGTTGACGAATAAAGAAGTTTGCAGTTAGAGATCTTTTCTATGGTGGCTTTTAAATAATTATTTTCCTCCAACAATTTTTCTTCATTTTTGAGTTCATTAAGATTTGATTCAATTTCCAAAATTTTGCTTTTTTTTTTCAAATCTTCGCATAGTAGTTCATTAGTTCTTTTAGTTGCACTTAAACTTTTGTTTAACCTTTCTGTTTCATTTTTAAGAAAGGTGTTAGCCTTTTCTTGGTTCATTAAATTTAATTTAACTATTTTCATTTGTTTTACTACTGTTTTATATTTTTTTAAAGTTCATTGAAAGCATCTTCAAGGCTATCAGAATCGGATTCAGAACAAGAAGTGAATGAGGTTTCTGAGTTTACATGTTCTAGTCCTGCCATGAGGGCTAGATTTGCCTTCTCTTCTTCTTCAGATTCTGAACTTGATGACTCTGAACTTGTTGCTTCTTCATTGTCCCATGTTGCTACCATTGCCTTTTTCTTGAATTTTTTAAACATTTTCTCTTTGCCTTTCTTCCTGTCGGATTTCTCTACTTGATCCTTTTTCTTGAGCTTGAGACATTCAGATTTGTAATGTCCTGGTTGATTACATTCATAGCAAGTTGGCTCCTTTTTCTTATCCTTCTTGAAAAATCTTTTGGAACCAAATTTCTTTTTCTTTGCTAGAATTATCTGCAACTTTCTTGAGAGCATAGCCTCATCATCACTATCATCTGACTTTTCCTTTGAGTCTTCAGATGAAGAGGAATCTGTAATCTTCAAAGCATTTGAAATTTTCTTTTTCGAGGATTTTTAGAAAACCTTTCCATGTTAATTTCATGAGCCATAAGGGATCCTATTAATTTATCAATAGACAATTGTGTTAAGTCATGAGCTTCCTCTATGGCTGTAACTTTAGGAGTCCAGACATTAGTTAGATTCTTAATATTTTTCTAACTATTTCTTCATTAGTTAGGACTTTTCCTAAAGAACTTAGTCCGACAATTATGTTTGAAAATCTGTTATACATTTGAGTTATATTTTCATTAGGGAGCATTTTAAACTGTTCATATTGGGATACAAGTATATCTATCCTAGTTTGTTTAACCCTATCTGTACCTTCATAGGTTACTTGAAGTTTATCCCACATTTCCTTAGTTGTTTTACATACTGAAAGTCTGTTAAATTCTCTTTTAGACAAAGCACAGCAAAGATAATATTTTGCTTTGTAATTTAAAGACATGTTTCTCTTATCTGCTATGGAAAGACTAGAGGAAGAAGATTCTCCAAGGATTTGATAGTCACCTTGTTCTATTACCTGCCATAAGTCGAAGTCAGTACCTCTGATGAAGCATTCCATTCGCATCTTCCAGTATTGGTAATCTTCACCATCAAAGAATGGTGGCCTTGTAACTGATTGGCCTTCATAGTTGTGAGCTTCGGATGCCATTTCTTCTCAAATCTCTTGGATTCTTCTGAGAAGACCTCGCTCTGATACCACTTGTTGGATCGAAATGACACTAAGAATGTCCTAGAGGGGGGTGAATAGGACTTCTTCCCTTTTAAAAAATTTGCTTCTGAAATTGCACAACACTAAATAAATTGTTAGAGCTTAGTGTGGTGTATGTGATTCAAGTGTAGACAAGGCGGAAACAATCACACAATGAATGCACAGGGATTTATCCTGGTTCGGCCCTTCTCACATGGAAGTCCTACATCCAGTCCTCAAGCCAACCACTTGAGATTTCCACTATCTGCCAATAAATTGGCCTTCTCTCACCCTTGAGAGGAATTACAAACCCACTTGCTCCCAAGCAAGTCTTCCCTAAACAGGGGTACAACAACTACCTTTCACAAGGTCTTCCCTTCATAGGAGGGGCAATGCAGAACCAGACTTCTGCAGAAATTACACAAGAGTAATAAAGAAACACTTGTGTGTTTGCCTCAGATCTGAGCACAAACACATACAGATTTCAGAAGGATTAAGAGATCATAAGTGAGACTGAATCCTATCTGAAATGCAAGGGTGGACTTGAAAAAAATAGGCAATTACAGTTGCCACCCAACACTAGACTTCTTCTAGGAGAGCTTCAAGGAATGGCTTCTTAAGAGGAGTAGCTCTCAGACTTTTGCTTACAGGAAGCTTGAGAAAACTTGAAGGATTCGAATGATGCTTTTAAGAAGAGAAAAGGCTTGTATGCGCTTGTTATGTTATCTGTGTATGTCCCTTCTTCAAACTTGAGCTCCTTTTATATACTTCAGAATATAGCCGTTTGAAATATAGCCGTTGGAGCTTGTGGCCGTTTGCAATATGTCTGTTTGAAGAGATCTCTAGGATCCTTTGGGTCTTGAAGTGTTTGTTATCCAGAAGTCTTTCAGTTTTTCTTCATTCCAAGATCTTCAGAAGAAGTGCAGTTTTCACAGCTAGAAGATAAGCTCTTTCTTTTCGGAGTGCACTGTGAAAGAGACATCCTAAAAACGAGCTCCAATAAATGCCTGCACAAAGACAAGACAAAAGAGAAGAGTATATCCATACCTTTGAGGTAGTTGAGTCAGAAAAGTACAGAAAGAAGGTATGGAAACCTCGTATCACAGGCTTTTAGATAGAAGGAGTAGATAGACAGTTAGGCTAAAAAGGCAAAGCATGGGTCTGTCAGTGGTAGGTGAGTCTTGTCAGATGCCATGTGCCTGAGAATTCATAAATGCATAGTGTCTAATGAATCCATGAAGATCCAGAGCAAAGATGTGAAGACCATGAGGCTCAGATCAAAAATATTTCAGAAATAGTTTGCACAGGATTTAGATGAATATTTTAAGTATAATGTTTCTTGTCCTATCAGAGAAATACAATAATAATAATAAAATAATGACAAGATGATGTACAAATAAGATATTGAAAGTTCATTAAAAAAAATCTATGAAAAGATTTGGAGATAAACTTGCATTAGGTGTTAAGCCTAAAAAGGATCAGAAGAGAGTTTAAGTACAGAGTTAATCAGTAAAGTCGAATCCAAAAGAACATGTAATTCAACTGAAGAAATAAGAGTGATTTGACTTCAGTAAAGAAATAATAAGGTAATTCGATTTCTAAGAAAATAAGGTAATTCGACTCTAGCAAGAAAATAGCAATGTAATTCGACTTCTGAGAAGACAAGGCAATTCGACTTTAGCAGTCGAATTACTGAGATTAATTTCTGAAGCATTCGACTGTGGAAGTCAGAGATAACAGTCGAATCAAGAGTTGGGTTTTGTAAGACATTCGACTGTAATAGTCGGAGATAACAGTCGAATTCAGAGTTGGATTTTGTAAGGCATTCGACTATACCAGTCGGAGTCATCAGTCGAATTACATATAAAGATGTGGACTTAGAAAATTCTCAAGGTTTTGACTTCGATTCTGAAAGAGTCGGATTTGACAGTCGATGTTAACAGTCGAATTCAGTAGGACAAAGAGAGAGTTCGTGGACTTAGAAAATTTGTGACGATGAAGTTTATCACACAGTTGTATGCATATATATTTTGATATTCATTTATTTTGTATATAGTCTATTTAAAGTTTTTGTTATATCAAAATCATGATATATACTATATCTTCAATACTTTAGATTTTCTTAGGGGTAGTTGCTCAACATGTCAGAGTTGTTCGGGTACCCCTAGTCAAAGCTTTTCCGCTTGGAACTAGCGTGACACCCAAGAAACTCTAGGCGTTAAACGAACCCCAAGTAAGGACTCCGGTCCCTAGGAACCTGCGCGGTATTTATGAGCCCCATAACAACCAAACGAACCCTAGTTCGAATAGAGCACAACGAAGACATTGGTACAAAAAGGGTTGTGTTTTCATTCTTGCACGGTAAAAAGTACAAAAGGCCCTGAGGACCAACTTACAAAAAGGGAAAACAAAAAATAGCCTAAGGAGACTTCTCGGGGGGAACTTGTTCAGAGGGACCTGCCGCATCGGTGGGATATCTTCCTACCTGGAAGACAGAGTAGCGAACCCCATCTAGGCGTTCGTCTCCTGTGTGACGACGACACTCTTGAACGGCCGCGTCGAAGGCTTCTTTGGCATATTCATCCATCACCAGTCGTCGCCCGCGCTCCTCCCCGGTAGCCAGTCCGACCTTGTAGTAGAGTGCGCCATACTGCTCTAGGTCCTCCTTGAAATGTTGCCCAGCTTTGTACTTGGTGACTCCCCTCTCCTCGGCTTCCGTTAAGACCTTCAAAAGCGCCTCCTTTTCGGCTCGGACCACAGTCAGGTCCAAATCGGAAGCCCGGAGTGCCGCTTGAAGCTCGTCAATCTTCTTTACAAGCTCGGTCTCGCAAACCTTGTGCTGCATCTGGAGGTCTTCGCAGAAGGTGAACTCCTCCTCCCACATCTGTTGGTAGCCTTGTGACCTCAGAGCGAGGTCCTTCAGCACTGTCAACAAACGTGTAACGTCATCCACCAACGCCTCCACGTCTATCAAGGAATCGTCCGCACCGCTTTCCCTTTGACAAACCTCTTTGGAGCGCCGGGGAGTCTCCTCTGGACTCAGCTCTTGGCACCGCGCCACCCTGTCCAGATAACATGTGGAAGGGCAGGCGGGGAGGTTCTTGGGTGCGCCCCCTTCGAGGCGCCCCAGTGCAGCTTCCAAGGCCGCTGTCGATGGCCCCGCATTATGCCTTGTCGGCGTCGCTTCCAACTGGAGAACTCGGTCCCCTTCTTGCTCAGTAGCGGCGTCGGTTGGGGGTATGACGAAGGCCCCTGTGGGGTCAGCGTCATCGTCGGCTACCACATTTGCTGCCGTCTCTCGATCTGCTACCACGATGGGGGACATCAGAGGCCTTCACTCCTATGTCTCCTCTGCCTGCTCGGTTCCCTCCTCATCCAGAACGGCATGTGTACGATGCTCTGCCGTCCCGGAAGAAGAAATAGCAGCCACGGTCTCTTCCGGAGCTCCCGCCACGTGAGTCGCCTCCCCAACAATAGGTATAGCGACGACCACGATCTCATCTTCTGCTGCGCTTGGTCTGCCAACTGCAGCAACCGGGGCTTCCTCGGTGACATCCTCCTCTCTTCGGCCTACTGTGGGGCCCTGGGGTGTTGTGGTCTTCATCTGCTCCTCGGATTCTTCCTCGGAGTGGTCGCTCACGACCACCAAACCCAGCTCCGCGGTCACCCGCTTGGCCATTTGAGACCTTACAGCAGTGCTGCTCGGCCTCGCCACTTTGGCCGCCTTCACCAGCTTCCTTTTCTTCTTTCGGAGCTAGGGCGCAGTCTCTTCCTCAGCCTCTGGAGCCGCCCTCTTCTGGGATGTGGACTCCTTCTGTAGGCTTATTTTCAGGGGCTTCTCCTCGGAAGCCCGGGTGCCACTCTGGTAGCCTGTTGCCCCCGCAGACCCTAGGCGCTCAGCAATCACCGTCGCCGCAAGTCGGCCCATGACCTCTGTAGACACTGGAACTGCTAACAGAATGGCGTCAGCGCCCAAGCAGGTCAGGTAGGACGTGACCTGGATCTGCTCGGCGTAGTCCTCCATGGTCTCTTTGTCGCATCCAGCAGCCAATTCCTCAGCAGCTGCGCAGAAGAAGAGTCAGAACAAGCCATAATCAAATCAAGAGGTAAAAGCCGTGAGCAATACTTACTCCATGGGCGGCTCAGACCATCCTTGACGAGTCGGAACTTCGTCAAGTAGTATTCAGCGTTCCGCACGGAAGCCATGTTCAAACTGTCGGAGGCTATCGCCTCGTCCTAAATCAACATGGGGTAGCGCTCTTTCCTCGGCGTCCAAACATGAGTGGGGAACCCCCACTCTGGAGCATCTGCCCGGCGACTGACGAAGAACAACCGATGCATCCACCCCTTGTTGTTGGAGTATTTCCCCCGAAGTTGATCTGCATCCTATTCGGGCAATGCTTGGTGTAGTAGATGTCGTGCCCCGACTGTGGTGACGACGTGAGGCTGAACTGTGCTGAGAAGACGTCTGTCGAGCCTCGTACACCTCGCTCCTTGCAGACGATGCAAAAGATGCATATTGTCTGCCAAGAGTTGGGCGTTAGCTGAATAGGAGCGATTCCCCAGATATTCAGCAACGCCTTCGCCACCTCCGGCAACGGTAGCCGGAATCCCGCTTCCAGAAGGTCGAGGGAGAGGGCGATGCAGCCTGGTTTGTTCACCAGGTACGACTCCTCCTCCTTCGCGAAGATGATCCCGTATTCGTCTTCGATGCGGAATCGCTCGCGGAGCCCCTTAAAGAAGCGATATTTGGGCCCCCGCGGCACGGTTGACACCGTCGCACTCGCTGAAGCCACAGTGACTTCCTTCTCCTTTTGCAACATGGTTACCGGAAGAGGGAACGAAGGAAGCATCAGCAGCAGCAACAGGAGGAACAGACGAGGAACTGCAAGTTCACGAGGAAGATGAAGTGTAGTAGGGTTTTGTGAAAGCGTGAAACCCTACTTTCGCCCCGCCTCTTCCTTATAAGGAAAGATGGGTGCGAAAACCGAAAACGCGGAAAGGCTGTTAGATTCAAACTCGTCGTTCCTTGATCACCAAGCGATGTCACCTCTGCGATGATGGTCTCCTCCGTCCTCAAGGCAGAACACCAAGCGGCGTCGCTTGGCGACCGTTCGTGACGCCAAGGTCAGCATCGCATTTAATGCGAAAGACGGCTGACTAGACCTCCTCTCTCAAGGCGCTCAAGAGCCTGAGCATTCCCGAGAGAGTGGGGGGCAAGTGTGGTGGCTATTTCTAGCCACCTAGGCCCTACGGGCCCATTATGGCTCAGTACAACCCTATACGACACTCCTCGCAGGAGCGGCCTCCTCGCCAGGCACCACGCGTCCTTGAACGTAGCCTGCGGACCCCGAGCAGGAGTCCCGCACAGAGCATCTTCACGCCCCAAGGGTAGTCTCCAGACACCCTGTAACCTATTTGGCCCAGGCACCTTCTGCCGAACAGCATTGGCTCAAAGCATGCCTTAGCTTCGTCAACTCTATGCCACCAAGCACCGAGCAGGCGGTCCAACTACCGAATAGCCCCCCTGCTCGGTACCTCCCGAACAAGAGGAGCTGCAAGGTCCGTCGCCAATTGGCGACGGTTACGCCCACGACGCGGCACGCACCCCACGATCAAGTGGTTCGTTAACCGCAGGGTCCCTCAACAGGCGTCTCAATGCATAACTCCCCACCAAGGGCGCCAACTGGCACGGCCTTTTTGGTAACCGTTGGAGGACGTTTCGCCTCACCCCTTCGACACCTTCGCCTATAAAAGGCCCAGGTGATCTCCATGCAAAGGTACGTAATCTCCCTCACACAGACTCGCCCTCGCGCGCGACACACACTGAACCCTCCTCTTCCAAGCCTTTCAGTCTGTCTTTAACTTAGGCATCGAAGAGTTCTCCCCGGTTCTTCAACCGGGCCCCCCTGATCCCTTCCTGATTTTGTATGTCACTGTCTGCGTCGGCGTTCTTCCCTTCCTCTTCCATGGAGGCTCGTCTGGCTCAGGTCCAAACAGGAAACGATCTCCACATGAATCAATTGCTTTCTCATGCTCTACAGTAGGTTAGACATAATTTTAACCATCTCCACTAAATAGTTTGAGATTTGAAGTATTGGGTTGGGGAGGTTTTGGGGAGCCCAACGTTGGAACCTAGACATTTATCAAAAAAATGAAGGAAAAAAAAAGATTGATAGAATGTTATACCCTTCTGATTCATTTAGAATTGGGATAGTGTAAATCATGTTCAAGTAACTAATATCTCCAACATATACCCCATCTCGTTGCATACTCGTCTAGTTCATGAGTTATTTAATTATTTCGTTGTGAAAGGGCAAACAAGGTTCATTTCGAACTGTAAAACCAATTAAGCATTAAGAGTACATACATATGGCTATTCGAATAGTTCCAGATATATTGAAAATTGTTAAGAGAAAAATTTTAAAACTTACTACACTTGTATAAGTATAATAAGGTCATGTCTAACAGTAATTTTGAATGTCCATTAATTTACCTCATGTAACTCATTTTATCCTTTTGATTTTTAGAGTCTACATTTTATTTTAGCACCGATTTTTTTTTTACGTAGTGTAATGTATTGAACGGAATTTAGACGTCAAAAAAATTTTTGACTGTCAAAATAAAATTTGAACATCAAAATAAAAAATTAAACTCTAAAAATAAAAAAAAAAGTATAATAAACTTTTCTCGTATGTATGTATAATTATCCGTTCATTCATTTGCGTTGTTCCTACATGAAACCAAATCCGCAACATCTATAAATGCTTGGATGTAATTTTTCCTTTTCTATACAAAATTCCAAATCAGGCTATCAAGACATGTCCGATAGCTGATTCGGTGAGTAAATCTTTAAGGTAAAAAAAGGAAAAAAACTCTTTTAGTAGTATTTGATATGATCAAAGGCTGTCCGGAAAAGAAAACATATTTCCGAAGTCTCAATTTGTTTTCTTTTCTCTGATTTATACAAAAACTCTGTGCGGTGCCCTAATAATTCACCGCGCCGATCAAAGTATCCCGGCGATAATGATGCTGACAGTCGCACGAAGAAGAAGAAGACGACGACGACGACATCGAGGACTGATGAGAAGCCCGGGGAGAAGAAAACTCCAAAGGCGGCAGGGTGGGGTAAGGGAGGGAGGGCGCGGTGGGGTGGAACACCCTGCGCAGCTCGTTGAACCGGTGGAGGTCGAAGTGCGCGGCACGCATGAGGCGTCGCTGCTTGGCAGCGAAGCGGCTTTCGAAGAAGCCCTCGAAGGAAGGGTCGCGGGCGGTGCGGAGGAAGAAAGCGTAGCCGGCCATGAAGTAGACGGAGGAGACGTAGAAGCAGATGGGCTCCATCACGTCCCAAGACAGCTCCCAGAAGGTGAGCCGCATGAACCCCGCGGTCTGCGCCACCAGGAAGCCCAGCCCGCACCACAGCTCCCGGCGGACCGCGGCGTCCGCCCGCCGGTCGATGTCCGCCTTCCGCCGCTCCATCTCCCTCAGCTCCTTCCGCCGGGGGTCGTCCTCCGGCGCCAGGAGCGGCAAGGGGAACACTTTCTCGATGGCCTTGGCTACCTGTCATCATCACCATCACGAAACAGAGCAACCAAACAAATCGTTAGGAGGACCGTTCGTCGATGATCCGGTGATTCCAGTCTCCGGTACACGCGGTCCCCTTGTAAAAGGAGCGATCAGACGGCCGAGGCTGTTGAACAGGAACCAAATTCATCGACGGAAGCGGTCACAAAAATCACAACCCTGGGCAGCTGTTACAAACAAAGTCCTTAGAAAGGCCAGAAACGAAGAGACACCCGCAAAAGATGTCTGCGGAACACCAGACACGTCAATTGAATCCCCGATGACACATCAGACGGTTGGCATTGCATATCTTCAAATCTCGATGTGCTAAAGACTATTTCCTAATCACTACCTCCCCCCTATTATCTATTTCCAAAGGGAAAAAAATCAAATTATCCTTGTTATGTTAATAGAAGATTTGCTGTGCTTTATAGGTCCCAATTTTTGTGACTGAAATTGGAAGAATTTAAGAAAAAGGAAACTGTTGTTTTGGGGAAAAGGAAAGGTGAGAGAGTAGTTTCGGTCTGCTCCAAGTCCGGAGAGGTTCACCGTCTCAAACACGGAACCTTACACGGGTACACTGTTCTAGACGCGTTCTGTTCTTGCCTGTGGAAAAATATGGTGCAAAAAAAAAAAAGGAAATACATCATCAGATCTCGGCCGTTGCGTTGAAGAAAAACAAACGAATCGCCCCCTTCCAATCCAATGGAACCCTAAAAATTTAAAATAAATAAAAAAGGAGGGCACAGAACTTGGTGGAATGTTGTTTACCTGATCCGGTTGGAGGAACACCACGTTCCCAAGAACGAGAACGGCGCCGGATTCGTCCAGCGCCTTGGCAAGGCCCAGACCCTGCTCGCGGTCGCTGGAGCCCTCGCAGCAGATCCGGAGGAACTCCGAGTGCGAGATGGAGCTCCTCCCGGTGGCTCTCAGCGCCGCCTTCACGGCCTCCGTCCGCGACAACCTCAGCACCTTCCTCGCCTCCTCCACCGACATCGGCGCCACCTTCTCGGCCGGCGCCTGCTGCTCCCGGTCAGGCGGGACCGGAGTTAGGGGGTGGATCACGTCCAGCCGGATCCGGTCGCCATTGATGGACCGCAGCTTCTCCATCAGCTTCTCCCCCAACGGAAGTGACAGCCGCTCCATCGGCACGGGCGAGGAGGACGTAGACTCGAAGATGGACCTGCTCTGGAAGAGCATCCGCCGGAGGAATCCCTGCTCCGAAGGGGCGGGGGAGTTGAGGAGCTTGTGGACGAGCGAGCGACTGGGGGCGGCGGCCTTGGAGCGGCCGGCAAGAGTTTCGGCCATAGTCGTCCGCCGGAGGCTGAGGAACCGGTGGGCTAAGTTCTTCCGTAGCGCCATTAATGGCGATTAATGGGTTGCTCTGCTTCGCAAGGTTCTTCTTCCACAATTTATTGAAGGGAGCTCCCAGGAACGAGGGGGAGGGCGAATATGTTTCAAACTGCACGTAAGCTCGGAGGTGGGTGGTGGCCTTTTATAGGTCCCAATGGAGAGACACAAATAGGAAGAGAACTAGGAAAGTTAGAGAGAGAAGAGAGAGAGAGAGAGAGAGAGAGAGAGTTGGGGGGGGGGGGGGGGGGTGGAGCATTTTGGACGGAGTTGCGCGAGCATAGACGGAGTCGTTTGCGACGTTCTCTCTCTCTCTCTCTAAATTGGAATCGCGTCAATGAAATATCGCGATAAAACCTATAGAGCGCGGCGCTTAATCGAGCCGTTCGGGAGGGTGGCGGACCGGATGCGGTCCGTGACTCCGCAGCTTGATCCTTTCGCCACGATCCCTCGTTTCATTACACGTTTGTGCACTTCTTGGACGCGAGGAGACATCACAGGTGGATGGGGAGGGAAGAGGAGATCACTAGAGTTGTAAATGGAGCGGAATGAGTTTTTCGATTTCGATCCGAATAGTTAATCGAATAATTCGTATCCGTTTTGAATATAATTCGAATACGGAGTTGATAATTTAATCGGATAATTTTCAGATTCGGAACTAATACAGATATTATCCGCTTCGAAAATGTAAATTTAATAAAAGATATTAAGTGGTCTAAAAATCATAAAAATTAAATATATATATATGTTTTTTAAATATAAATGTCAAAAATATTTTCTAAATAAAAATTAGTATTAGATATATTATATATTTATAAATTATATATATTATATATGAATCATTAGATTTAAAATATAATGGTAAAAAATAATTCTATTTCGGAGCGGATCTTAAACGGAGCGGATCATCCGTTTCCGTACCCGCTCCGTTTATTATCCGGATAATATTCGTATCCGAAATTCGCTCCGCCGGATATTTGTTAATCGAATAATATCCGAATAATCGGATACGAATTCGAATCAGATTTGGATATTATCCGGATCTGTTTACAGCCCTAGAGATCACAATTCCAACGAAAATGCCGAGAGGACGAAGATAAGCAGTGGTATGTTCAAGTAAAAATTACGTTAAAAAATTATTATGTCCTAGTAAGACGCACAAAAAGTGACGGACCAGGAGGGGTCCAAAGAAAGCTTAAAAGGACGAGGACTTGCGCATAAAAATCAAGATGTGAAGTGATATTTAGATAATGTGATGTGTTCAGGAGCAAGGACTAAGCAAAATCGAGGGTCACTTCAATCTTTGCACATTTTGTATTGGCATTGGCGTGGAATATGGCAGGTGACTATATTTTTTTGGAGGTGACAAATGGAACATTCTATGATTAATTGACGTTAGACTGCTAGGAGTTACGGAAAGGGCCTCCCGTAGTTGTGGGTTAATCTTAGAGGTCACGCAACAATTATTTTTTTTCTATTTTTTTCTTCCCCAAATGTGCGTCGACTGCTTCCCGTTAAGTACTTTCTTAGACATTAATGTTGCCTTATGTATAGTATCCGTGATAATAATGTAGGAAGGAATAGATAATTATCAAACATCCCACATTTCTTCTGTTCCGTTCGGTAACTTTTCGAGATTTTTTTTCTTTGGCAATCGGGAAATCAAATCTTACAGTTGTTCATCTCAAATGGGCATTTACATGTGTATCCTTTGCTCATCAAGTGCATGTGTTTACAGTGAATTATTCGAGTGAAAATATTCATGGCATATTCCTTTTCTTGTTGGACACGTGTCGATAGATCTTTGCGTTTTATTTAAAGAAGTTGACAGCAACATGGTTCACGTAATTCCCCATAAAAAATAAAACAAATGCTGTCCCAATTATATTTCTAATACAAGTATTAACCTAAAAAACTCTTTTTCTGTAGTTATAGCGGACGTTAAAGCCACGTGGTGCCGGCAGCGCAAGCAAATCCCTGACCAGGGGATTGTGCCGCCACGCCAAAGTGTGGGTCCCATTGGCCCGCTCATCTTGGCAAACTCCCCACCGAACAGCAAGCCCGGAGATGCGGGGAGGTGGAGGCCGCCCGGTCTCAAAGCGCTCGTGAAGCAGATGAACCGAGGCGGCCCAGACATGCGCTGAGCTGGTGGGTGGCCAAGGCAACCCGGCGACGTAGAAGTAAGTCTCAAAACGGCTAGCCTAGCCTTCCACACTTGAGGCTGCACGCTGTCGCACGCGGCGAATCGACAACGGGGACATGACTCAGCCTGGCCAGATGAACTCTAACCTCCCCCGGTTAAGCCGGCGATCGTCCCTCTCCATCTCTCTCTCTCTCTCTCTCTCTCATGATACGCTTAACGTTGCAAGAAAACCCATGGTCATGGCCTACCAAATTAATTAATTAATAAATATATAACAGATATCCATTTCGAATTCATGGCATAGGAAACGTGGCCGAAATGGGTTTGTGTGGTCAAGCCGTCTTCTCCCGCGGCTTCCGCCGACCGGGTTCACACAACGGGCATGTGAAACGCGGGCTCGATCCGCACAGGAGGCTGTTGCTGCCGGGCTCTGTTGTCCAGACATGTGTTCGGCGTTTCGCCGGACCAACAACCCGATGGCCATTTGGTTAGTGACGACTTAACACCAACACGAAGGGAAGAGTCATCGAAAGCAAAGCTTCCAAATAATGGGAGAAATTAATGTTTGTTTCAGGGATAACTTTATTATGACGTGTGGGAGGGTTCCGCTTCTGAAAGACCCCAGCCCTAATGAAGCTTGATCAAGATAACTAGATAAGGACCATGGGTTTTTATTATTATAGTTAGTGGCTCGTCATGGGTCATGCTCTAGACCACAAAAACCAGTCCAGTCGGGATAAACTAATAAAGTCAGATGGGTCTCAAGAAACTCGCACCAACGTCTTGCAAGATCTTCTTGGCTCGAAGGGCAGCGGTGGATGCCGCAATCCGACCTCCCCATCAAAACATTCGGCCTCTAGGGAGGGAAGGTTTTGCAGGTTGGGACACACGTCAACACATTGACTCGTGTTGTTATCTGGAAGGCACGTTGCCATTCTCCGATACATCATGCTCGGAAGAGACTAGCTACTTTATATATATATATATATTGCTATTTTCAAGTAGGATCTCTACGTACATATAGGTTCGTCCTTCGAAGGCGAACATCATCTGCATATATATCTAGCTGATCAGTGCGCAAATTGGCAGCAAGGAAAGAGCCGTTGTGCCTTCGAATGACGTTGCAAGTTCGATAGGTAAACTGCAATATATTCGCTAAGATAATCTATGTTACACGGCATCTCTTACGTCCTAATTAATTATTTCCTTATTGTGCGCAGAACGTCACATGATAACAGTTTTTTTTTGTTTTTTTTTATTCACTAGTCCAATGGCTGACACACCCCCGCCCGGGTTCCAAACCCAAGACCCCTGCCGCTTTTTTTTTTTTTTTCTGTAGCTCAATGACATCTGTCATTGGGTATAGTTCAACACCACCCCGAAATCAAACTCAGGGTGGGACGCTCTCTCTCCACCCCTGTATCCAACCCGCCTTAGACGGAGATGGGCCCCACCTGCCTTGCCCTAGTTTGAAAAAACTTTGGAAAATCTCCTAAGGTGCAAATCTGCCGCAGGGTTCGAATCCTGCGTATACTAGATGTGCAGTGGGTGCTCATCCACCTGGACTAATCCCGCGCACAGGTGATAACAGTTGATGATGCCCGGACGCTGTGCGTATGTGGCTGGAAAATCTGATAAATAAAGACCCACAATTGGGAAATGGTCGGAGATAATGGTGGGTCCAGATTGAAGATAACGAAATAGATTGAAGACAATTAGGACCCCGGTTGGATCGATCAGTTAAAATTTTACTTAAAAGTAAGAGGTCCCGAGTTTGATTTCTGAGAGGACTTACTTGATCTACATGCAATCTTCGAGGTGTATAGGTCCGGAGTTTTTTTGTCAAGTGAGGTAAAGACGATACGGATACACGGAAAGTAAGAGCTGCCAAGTCTTGACCTTGGAGTTCACGAACACCAATCTTTGAACCCACAAAACCACACGGGGTGGGGTTTCCTCGTTACCATTTTTTTTTATAACTCTTCATAAAAGAGATTTATTAATTTTAATAATTGTTTTGTCGTTTTAATAAATTGGATAATTTATCAGACACTTATCAACATTTATTGGTGATAAGTTCTGATAAGTCTACCTCTCATTTTTGAGCTGACAAAGTTATCTGAGTTTATAAGAGACTAAAAACATCTCAAAGTGGAGATAAATCTCATTTATAACTCTGATGTAACATAAATTGACATCATTAATGATTTTGATATGACATAAAATGATCAATGTGACATAAAATTATCATACATTCACATGTTACACCAAAATAAGAGACGATTATCAGAAATTATCTTATCAGCAGATATCAAACCTGCCATTTTGAATAGCTATGGCTCGTTGCTACGTACCCACCGAAGGAGATAGTGGCACGCACTACCAGTATTTTTTAATCCTAGCTCGTCGTTTACCCATTTTTATCTTTTGTGGGCTCGCAAGGAGTTTAACTTTCGGAGAAAGATTTATTACACTTTTTTTTAATTTATTTTGAAACCTTTTCATTGGCCATTGTGCTAATGACATATTGTGTTCATCCAATATCAAAAGTGCACAAAAAATAAAATAAGACAACGACATGCGATATCACTATTTTTTAATCCTAGCTCGTCGTTATTCTTTTCTATATTTTTTCACCTCGAAAGGAGTTTACTTTTTGGAGAAAGATTTATTATATTTTTATATTATATTTATAATATATTTTAGATCTTGTTTATTGGTCAATATATTAATGATATATTTTGTTCACTTAATACCAAAAGTGCACTAAAAATTAAACAAGAAGTGTAATAACTCCTAATATTAACTAAGAGAAACAGTTTAGTCTAGCATTATAGCAGAGGACATCGAAAGCTGGCAAACATCAGCGGTGGGGGGTGCCAACTTGCATCCTGGTTAAGACTTAATAGGGTGTTAGGAAGTAGTTTTTTTTAAAAACTATTTCTATTTAAAAATTAATAATGTCTCTGATTTCTACTAAAATTTTAAAATTATGAAAAAATAATCTTATCTGTTTGGCAAGAAGTGTTTTTTTTTTAATTTGTTTGAAGGCCAGGGGGGGTGGCCGGCGGGGGTGGGGGAGGAGGAGGCCGCAGGGCGCAGGGGGGGTGGGTGGAGAGAGGTGGCTGCAGGGGGGCGACAGCTGGGTTTGGGGGGGGGGGGGGGGGGGGGGGGGGGGGAGAGGAGGCCGCAGGGGGGGTGGCCGGCGGAGCGGGGGGGTCGCCGGCAGGGGGGGGGGGTGGTGGGGGGGAGGAGGAGGCCGCAGGGCGCAGGGGGGTGTGTGGGGGGGAGAGGAGGCCGTAGGGCGCAGAGGGGGTGTGGCCGGCGGGGGGGGGGGGGGGGGGAGGAGGCCGCAGGGGGCGGCTGGGTTTGGGGGGGAGAGGAGGCCGCAGGGGGGCGGGGGGTGGTCGCCGACGGGGGGGGGGGGGGTGTGGGGGAGGAGGAGGTCGCAGGGGGGGTGGCCGTTGTGGGGGGGGGGGGGGGGGTTGTGAGAGAGAGAGATCGTGTTTTTAAAATAAAAATAGGTTAGGACTTATTTTTTTTGAAGAAATTTATATAGGGTAAAAAAATTTCACTAAAAAAAAATTACTTACCAAACACCTCTTTGTGTCTGTCTTTTCTCTTTTTTAAATTTTAGAGAAAAAAGAGGTAAAAAATTGTAACCAAATACTCTATAAACCAGCTTTGGCAGCTGCATGAGCAGCTCCTTTACCACTTCTGGGAACAAACATAATAGAGAGATTGCTGGACAAAATAACTCATTTGCCCTTATATATTCTTACCCATGTGGTTGCCCTAGCTATACAAACATGAAACCTTCAACTTAAATGTGAAATCACTATCGGAGGAAGAGGATACGTAGACGACTAAAAATCATAGCCATCTACAAATAATACTATATAGACAGCTAAAAAAATCGTCTATATATGTCTGATTTGTAGACGGCTTAAATAAGCCATCTACAAAAGCGGTAATACATAGACAGTTAACCTAAATCGTCTATATATGTTTTATAGACGGCTAGAAAAACCAATGTATGATGTAGCCTACTACATACCAACATATATAGATGGCTGTAGAAAACCATCTAAATAACATATGTAGACGGCTATGATTATTCGTCTACATACATCTGATATGTTGTTAGCCATCTACATATCACATATATGTAGACAACTAAAACAAGTCATCTACATAACATATGTAGACGAATTATTTAAGCCGTCTAAATATGTATGATACATTGACAGAATATAGTAGCCGTCTACAAATCACACATATGTAGACAGTTTCTTTAATTGGTCTGCATATATTACAAAAATGAAATTAATTCTTTTAGTTTTCTTTGAAATTTTAATTTTATATTTAAACGATATCTAATTAAGGTGACATTTTAAACAGAAGCTAATTGAAATGTGATACATTTTATGATAATTTTAGTTTAATTTTTTAAAATAAAATTTTATGAGATAATTTTTTTCCTTCTTCTATTTTCCCTCCACATGTGTCAACCCCGTTTTCGTTTTTTTCCATATGTGTCCACCTCTTTTTCTCTTCCCTCTTGAGGTGGAATCTAAATGATCTTAAATAGAATCATGTTAAATTAAGTTAACTATCAAAGAGAATAGATATTGAGCGTATGTTGATGGCGAAGTGAAGCCGTCAATAGATCCCTATTTATCAAAGTTTTATTAATATTTAAAACTAAATATTAAATTATATATTTATAATAAAATTTATTTAATATGTATATCATAATAAGAAAATAAAAAAATAATATTTTCTAAAATTTGTACAATGATTATTGTTACAATAGATTATCTTAGTCGCATATCCATTGTTAGTCTATAATGAAAAGATTACCTTTTTCTTTCAAATTAAGATGCCCAAAACTATTTGTGTTCTTTTTTTACATTCAAATACTAATTCAATTAAGTTTGACATTTATTATATTCAGAGATCATGACTTAATAATTATTCTTTGATTAGATTGTAAGATCAATATCTAAATCACATTGAATATGATTATAAAAAATTTCTAAAGAATAATATAATATGATACTTTTCGTCCATAAAAAAAATCGATATTACTTAGGTTTAAGTAATTGTTAATAAATTAATAAGTAGTTCTTCAGTGCAACTCAACTGAGGAAGTTTAATCATACAAGTGAAGTTGTTAAAGAAAGATCTTGCAGCAAATATTCTAAAAAATAAGTAGAACTTAGATGTTCGTAAATAAAAAATAAGTACTTATCAAGATTTTGTCTAATAAGACTTGAGGTCATCGAGTTTTAGATTTATATTTTCTTATATGATTTTCAAATAATATGATTTAAAATAGTGTTAAAAATATAGTAATAAAAGGATGGGAGGTCCAAGTTACATTTTCCACAATATGGTGATAAAAGGATGGGATGTCCAAGTCACATTTATATTTTCATCGCACAAAAGGTGTCTTGAGGGCATGAATATATTTTCAGAGCATAAATATAAGAGCACTTTTATAATTTTTGCGCATAGCTTTTTTATTTCTATAGCACTTTTATGATTTGTAGAGCACTTTTTAAAAATGGACACACATTAAATGCGTGTGAGTGCACTAAATGCTCACATGGGGTCTATCAGCCAAGTGATGCTCTCTCATTAGCCGCGAGATCTATCTAAGTCACATTTGTGTGATCCCAGATCCAACGGGTCTCACTCTTTAGACAACTACTGTTCTAATATATATACATTATATATATATATATATATATATAGTTATAAGTATATAGTATATATATATTATCTAAGTTATATATCTATAAAGATATTATCTATATAGATATATATAGATATTGTAGAGGTATACTTTAGTCCCATATTGAAAGATAGTGAGAACAAGTGTGTGTTTATCAGTAAGGGCCCCACCTCTTCTCCCAAGATGACCCTTTTAAAGGACAAAACCCCAAACATTGGGACAATACCTCTTAGTAGGCACACTAAATCACGTCTCTTCATTGGTGCCGCCTGTGGGAACGAACGAGAGGCCATGCGCCCTACCCGAGCATCTCATCTTTATGAGACCCGCACACCCTTATCCTCACTAGGGAGGTTGTGTAGAGGTATACTTTAGTCCCACATTGAAAGATAGTGAGGACAAGTGTGTGCTTATCAACAATAGTCTCACCTCTTCTCCAAGAGGGTCCTTTTAAAAGATAAAACCCCAAATATGGAGACAATACCTCTTAGGAGGTGTTCAAACCACAGGACACGAAGATTTAAGGTGGTTTGGAGTACACAACTTGTGTATCCTATGTCCACCGTCCACACACACATGCAGAAACAACTGCTTATGAGCGAGTTCAACTCTACAACTCACACACACACACGTTGTCTGATGCAAACACGCAATCAAGACAACCAAACCACACGTGAATCAAGCACAAAGGTCGCTTGAGTCACAACCACACATATAGATATGTGTAAAATATAAAAGGACAAGAGTTCTGAGATGAAGAAACAAATCCAGATGAAGAACTCTTGTCACTGGTCATCCAGAGGAACTCCAAGCTTCAACTTGATGACTCTCAGATGACGGAGAAGCTTGAACCACAGACGAACCAACTTCAACTCCGTTCGGAAGATGAATCTTCTTTTCTCTCGACAGAAGGTTGAAGCAGAGCAGCAGGGAGAAGCTTTCTCTCTTGGGTTTTACTTAGGGTTTTGGTATGGTGGCTTCTCTATGTGAAAATAGCTCCATATGACCTTTATATATGGGTGTCCAAACATGGAGAGTCGTGCTTAAAGGGATCACCCAAATATAGATCATATCCTGACCATCGGATCTGACTTTCTCTTCGTTATCGACAGGCGCTCCATAGTTGTCGATAGCTACTGCTCAATTCTAGTTTCCAGAACCATGGTTGTGCTGGAAAACTGGATTTGTCGACAGGCGATTTACTGCTGTCGACAGGCCATCTGCATCTATGGACAGGTGGGCTTCAACTGTCGACAACTACTGTCCCAATTGAGCTTCCAGTAGCTTGTTTTGTTCTGGATGGTCTATCTGTCGACAAGATTCTTCTTGGTTGTCAACAGGTGTGTACTTGAAGGCTTTTACAAAGTCTTTTGCACTTGACATTGAGTTCTTGTCTTGCATACATTCACACCTACATTAAAAGACATTCTAAGTGAGATACAATGAATACATAGGTGATCATATTTGCACTTGCATGTGCCATTCATGTCTTTATCAAATTTGGCATTTTACAAACATCAATTGCAACATCCATTGAATTCACATCATCAAAAATATTTAAACACATGAGAACCCAACACCTCAGATATAATATTTATAAATATTTACTTTAGAATGTAAATATAATTTAAAATTAATTAGTTATGTGTAGATGACTAAAGTATAGTCATCTACATATATTACATATGTAAATGGCTTAATTATAGTCGTCTATATATGATTCTTTTGTAGACGGCTTTTAGAATTGACGTTGTGGGGGGTGGGAGTGTTGTGAGGGGGGGGGGGGGTTGTGGTGGCCGGCTGTGAGAGGGGGGGTTGTGGCCGGCTATGGGAAGGGGGTGGCCGACTATGGGCTGTGAGGTTTATCTGGAACAGTGACTGGGGGAAAAACCAAAGAATCGATGCCAAAGAATTGACGTTGCATTGGCAGTCGATGGGTTACCCATTCTTTGTGCCTAGCCCCTTGTGGAGGAGTTAAGAATTATTTGTTGTCTGGAAAATTTTCATCTTCTCATTAGTGTTTATACTTAGTGAACATGTAATGCTAGAAATGATAGTGAGGTTATGATCTAATATTTTGATCTTCCTTATGTTGTAAATACAGCGTGGAATAGGGCACAATCATGGCAAATATCGGATACATACATGTGCACGTAGAAACATAGTAAGCAGGTATATGGAAATAGTCCAAATAACAACAACCAAAAGATAAAATACATGAGATGGGTTACAGTAAAGAACATGTTAAAATTAGGCAGAAATGAATGTAGTAGAAGCACCTCTAAGGAGACTCCCCTTAGAGAAGATATCGCCCCCACTGAATAGTGCATCAGGTAAGACGATCTCCTCCCAGGATATGACTACCACCACGAGATTAGGAATCACACTTATCTTAATCTCGTAAACAATGCTATACTAAACCTAATCCTCGTCTACAATAAGGGAAAAAGGGGAACATATGTAATGTAGCGCACCGGACACCGGCGAAACGTGACAGTGCAGCTGAACTAGGACGCAGCGCCGCCGCCGGGAAAGGCGCAGTCGGTGGGATGCAGACGTTTCCGCCAGAGCGAGAGAGAGAGTGGCAGGACAGCGAGCGGTTCCTCCTTGCAAGAGTTGATAAGATGCTTCATGTGTTCGTAACCGTGATTAGAAAACCTAATCACTATATCAAGCGCCTAACGCCGCACAGACCAAAACAATGGGCCGATTCAAAGAACGGGCCCAAAACAGCTCCAAACTCTCCAAGAAAGGCCCAAAATGCAAAAAGAAGTAAAAAGGTGCCAAGTCAAGCGGTTGGACCGCGCCATCACACGCGCGCGCTAGCATAACCCCACCATTGTCAATAAGACATAGTCTCATGGACTTAGGGGTTATGAAGTCCTTAACTCCTTAGGTGTATCCCATGTGGAACTAAAGACCCCACACATAAGGACAAACTAGCACAACTTTTGATGCACCTTTTACTTATCAACCTTGAGTTTTACCTTTCTTTTATATTGCCCCTTAACACCCCATATACCCAACATTCCCCCACAAACTCAAGGTTTGATAACGGGGAATAAACAGAAGAGGATAAACATATCATACTTTTAGTAAAAGGTACCATTCAGGTTTGAACCTTCACCTAAGTGTTTTCAACTTTTACCCCCACAGAACCGAAGTGAATTAAATCTTGAACTTGATTTTTGAAGTGAGGATTACTTGTTAAAAAACAACATGATATAAGGCTTTTGATAGCAATTATAAACTTGGTGCTTTAAAGGCCATGCGCCCTATCCTGTATCATAAGTATATTCAGGAACAACCCAATTCCCTTAACTGCGGCCTCACAGTATTACTCATTTAGGTGGGCTTCTCCAAAGATATACTGCTAATATCCTGCCTTACTAGGTTTGAACTCATTCAGAGTAATAAAAACTCTTCCTATACAGTAGTTTCATGCACTTGGTCAGGATATCAGGGGATAGACACAGATACAAAGTATCAAAGTAGTAAGTGTCTCCAAATTCTCTCAACAGATTGTTGTTACCACATTGAACCTCCTTTGTGGGATCTCCACTCAGATAGGTTGGGTTGCCTCTGCAGAAGAATAAATGATGGGTTTCAATCCCATCCCCTACCTGAATTTTTGGACTTTCTTTTTATCAAGTCTTTTAGTTAGAGGATCAGCTAAATTGTCATTGGTACCAATAAAATCTACAACGATCACTCCCTAAGACACTAAATCCCTTACAGATCTCAATCTGATTTGGATGTGTCTCCTTTCTTTTGGTTGTACTTTGAACTCTTGACCTTTGCAATTGTGGTTATGTTATCACAATGCACAGAGATCGCAGAAAGAAGCAGATTACTCATTAGAGGAAGTTCTGAAAGAAGACCCTAATCCACTCAGCCTCCAACCCAGTGGTATCCAAAGCACACAACTCAGCCTCAAAAGTAGACCGAGATAAGATGGTCAGTTTAGAAGACCTCCAGGTGACTACACCACCTGCCAGAGTAAAAACATACCCTGAAACACCATTACTCCCTGATTTTTCGGCTATCCAGCTTGCATCACTAAATCCTTCTAGGACTGCAGGGAATCTCCCAAAATGCAAGCCTAGGGTAATAGTACCTTTTAGATACCCCAAAACCCTATCTAGCCCATCCCAGTGAGTTTGGTCAGGACAGCTTGTGAATCTACTAAGTTTGGTCACTGCATATGAAATGTCAGGCCTGGTACAATTAGCTAGATACATCAAGCTTCCTATAACCTGAGAATATCGTAACTGAGACACAGGAGTACCACCTTATTCGTGCAGAAGATTCTAGAAGGATCATAAGGTGTACAGACTGACTTGCGATTCTCATAGCCAAAATTCTCTAAAATTTTCTCAACATAGTGAGATTGAGAAATTGCTATTCCTTCAGTAATCTAGTAAGAGTCAGCCCAGAATTACATTTGCCTCACCATGTCTTCATTTCAAAACTGCTATTAAGAATGACTTAGTCTCATTTTACTATTCCCAAAGTGTTGCAAACAACAAGATATCATCTACATATAGGCAAAAGAATTATACATTCATCATCCTTAACTTTGTAATAAAACAATTTATCGAACTCATTGACCATAAAGCCAAAATATATGATAGTCATATCAAATTTTTGGTGCCACTGTTTAGGTGCATGTTTCAAACATACATAGATTAATAAGTTTACAAACTTCTTTCACTACTTGGAGCCACAAATCTTTCAGGTTGATCCATATAAATCTCTTCATCAAGATCACTATTAGGAAAGGCAATCTTGACATCCATCTGATGGACTTTCATATTATATATGGAGGCCAATACTATAAGCACCCAGATTGTGGTCATCCTAGTGATAGGGGAATAAGTATCAAAATAGTCTATTCCCTCTAATTGTTTGAAACCCTGGCAACAAGCCTAGCTTTATACTTTCAATGGTTCCATCGGGTTTAAGCTTCTTCTTGAAGACCCATTTGCATCCAATGGTCTTTGAACCAGGAGGAGGATCAACTAACTCCCAAGTACCATTAGCAAGAATGGAGTCCATCTCACTCTAATGGCATCCTTCTAATGCCTTGCTTCGGATGAAGCCATGGCATCGCAGAAGGTTGGGGGGTCACCAGTGATATGGTAAGTGACCAAACTCACTTCCAAAATCCTTAGCAACCTTTTATCTTTACTTCCTTGGTTCAACTTCTTCTTGATCACTGGAATCAGAAGAAAGTCTAGAGGCATCAGCCCCACATTTGTCATTCTTTTCCACATGTTCTGGAATAGAATCAGATGTAGAGGCTACAGTCTCAGAGAAGACAGATTGAGGTAAACCAGTCTTCATGGAGAAAACATTTTCGAAGAAGCAGCATCATGAAGCTCGACTATGGTGTTAACATCTATGCCAGAAATTTCTGATTTGATAACCAGAAACCTGTATGCATAGCTATTTTCAGCATAGCTAGGAAAAACATCAACTGTCTTAGGTCCCAGTTTCTTTCTCTTGTACTTAGGGACAAGTACCTTGCCAGGCACCCCCACACTTTAAGAAATTTCAAACTAGGTTTCCTATTTCTCCAAAGTCAATGGACTACTATCTTTATGTTTTAGGGGAACATGATTCAGAAATAAGACAAGTTGTATTCAATGCTTCCCCCCACATATACTTAGGTAGTCCCGAACTCTGCAGGAGAGAGTTGACCATGTCAATGAATCCACGGGTTCTTCTTTCTGCTATCCCATTAGATTGTGGAGAGTATTGGACAGTTGTTTCATGAACAATGCCATGTTCTTGGCAAAATTACACAAACAAAACTAGAAGTATACTCTCCTCCTCTGTGAGACCTCAACCTCTTAAGAACCCGACTAGTTTGTGTTTCTGCTTCCTTCTTAAAGATGATAAACTTTTGTAATGCCTCATCTTTAGACTTGAGCAGATACACATAACAGTATCTACTACAGTCATCTATAAAGATAATAACATACTTCTTATGATCCCTAGTTAGCACGCCATTAAACTCACAAATATCTAAATGTACCAGATCTAGAATCTCTGAATCTCTAACTACAGAATGAAAAGGTTTTCTAGGTAGTTTGGCCTGTACACAGATATCACATTTCTTTGTTTTATCAATAGCATGCTCAGGAATCAATTTCAGGTTCATCATGCGTTTCAAAGAGTTGAAATTAAGATGACCTAAACGTTCATACCATAAATTAGATGAATCTGAAACATTATAAGCAACAAGAACAGAAACAGAACTAGAAGCAGTATCATCTAATTTTCTGTTTAACACATGATCCACATAAATTTTAAACAATCCATAAGAAAGATAGCATTTACCAATAAAAGACTTCAAATAAAGTGTAACGTCACGCGTTTTTCGGATCATCGCGGATCCTTGTTTAGCGGGTTTGGTGGCCAATGTATGGCTCATTAGCTTGTGTTTCAGGTGTTTGCGCGAGTTGTGAGGCTTGGTGGGCCGGTAGTTGGGCCCAAAGCGTTCACAGGTCTTGTGCCTGTGAACACGACAAGGGGTTGCGTCGCGTTCTAACACGACGGCCCTGGTGGTAGCGTTCATGTTACCACTAATTGGCGGTCTTCGTCTGCATGGCTGCCACATGTCGCGCACTGGGCAGTTAGCTGACGTTGGCCTTGAGAAGGCATCGGCCTCCTACATCGCGTTCAGGTCGCGACGTAGGGATGCGTCGCGTTCTTAACTGCTGGGTGTTTTTAAGTTAGCTCTGGCCGGACAGAGCTGTGGGAAGCTCTGCTCGGCTACGAGGAGCTGCTGCGGAGCTCTCTTGGGAGATTCGGCATTTTGGAGCGGGTTTTGGCGCGCTCTCACCGCGAGGACGTCGCGTGGAGCGGGGGAAACGCCGGGAGTTCATGTTCTTCGTGGAGGTAGGAGAGATCCACCTCATTTTGATGCATGGATCGGTGTGTGGTGTGTTGATGCATTTTCATCTTATAACCTTAGGTATCATGCTAGGGCATTCATTAAAGCATGAAAAATGAGAATTATGCATGTTTTGTAGGGTATGGGGGGTAATCGGGGAGAGGATCTCAGATTAGGTTCCTGCCTGAGAAGGCGACGGAACCCCCTATCGTGACTAGGTTACGACAGGCCGACCCGTTGCGTTAGGATTCTCTAATGTGACATATCGTGGTGTTGTGATCTGAATGCGACAATGCCCCACGTCGCGACCTCAGCCGTGATGCCTTTTTGTGCATGTTTTCAAGATACGATTATCCGATTATTTGTTAAGTGTTGTGCATGGCACCGGTTTGTGGTGCGTTGGCACTCGTAGCATTCGTAGAGCATGTTGCTTACGAGGTGAGCGTGTTTTTAAGTGGTAAGCATATTGCTTGTATTGTATGTGTGGAGTTTACGTGGTTTGGGTGTGTGCATGGCACACACATTGTCGTGGTGTAACCTTTAAGATTCGTCGTAGTGGTGGGGCAGTGAGGTTTCTGTGTGAACCTAGCCGTGGTCTTGTGGAGTTTCCTATAAATTATTAAGGATGGTTTAACTTGTATAGCATGTGTGGAATGAGTATTAATGTATGGTTATCATTTATTATGTTTATGTGGCTACAGAGGTTATGAGATGACCAATGACAGGCCGAGTTGTTATGTTTAATGCGATTTAAGGATATGTCTTTGTAGGTTAGCTTGTGGGTCACGAGTGACCAGGCCAAGCTACTCCTCACACTTGCTCCGTGATTTGTAATAAAGGTAGTATATGTAAATATCGTGGTTTGAGCTTGCAGAGTTTGGTGGTCCGACGTCCATTCCAGAATACCTCTGCAGTTGGGTACCCCAGGTTCTGTGTGAGCCAGGCACGTGTGTTTGTTGTGCTCAGGGTTTGTCCCAGTACTTGTGTTGTACTATCGAGGTCTGTGTCGTCTGTCCTGGACACCCTCACTTCTGTGTTTGAGTTGTACGTCCGGCTGAGGGAAAGACGATAGTGGGACAGGGACTTGTGAGAGTTTGTGTTAGGTCGCTTGTACCGCGCTCGTAGTTGGGGTTACAGACACTAGTAGACATCACTGGTCCCCAGCTAGTCCATTTTTCCAGTGCCTCACTTTAGGGAGCTTAGGCCAGAGTCCCTAAAGGTGCCAGGCATGGGCCTGTGGGGTGTGTGACCTGCAGGTGTGGTGTTGGTTGGTCTCCACTGTTCCTTGGATTGTGCTTGTGGAGTGGCAGTTGGACTTTTCGTCTGTGACTGCAAGACTGAGAGGTAGTTCTTGTGTTGTATTGTTCGGGTTGGATACTGACATCATAAACCAGTAGTCCGTTCCCGTGTGGTGGCGTCATTCCTTTCCGACTCAAGCTTTGCCACTGATGGTGGCTTGTGTGTGACTCGTTGGTTGTGGTTTTACCCGTTGTGGTGTGCCCCGTCGTTGGTACAGTTGTGTTAAGGTTTTGCCCGTGGTTGAGTGCCTTGTGGTGGCACTAGTTTGGTTGTGGTTTCTGTAGTGGTACCTTGTGGTAGCAGGTACTTGTACCCTTCATGGGTACTTGTTTCTTGTGGTACATTGTGTACCAGTCTTTTCAGGTGTTGTTGTGGAGCTGTGCTCTGTGGAGGTCGCATGGTGAGACCTTCCACTTGTTGTGTTTTACCCTCCCTTGGGTAAACTTCCGAGAAAGGTTACAATGTGTAATGGATTGGCATCGAGGTAGCCAGTGCTGTTATTTAAGTGTGACATTCAATATATCATGATTTAGGGGTGTAAAGGACTAGCTCTTGGTTAGCAGTCCGGTTACCCATGTGGTTGAGGTTTGCCTGTGAAGCTTGTAGCCTGGGCAGTGGTTTGCCTGTGTGGCTTGTAGCTTAGGCGACCAGTCGTTGAAATAATGTGCCTGTGAGGCTTGCGGCCTAGGCATTTCAGTTGTTGAGCGGACTAGTAGTGTTGTGCTAGTCCTGTGGTTCCTCTTTCTTTCTGAGGAATATGTATTTGTTTATGATTTACTGTTTAAGCTGTTATTTATTATAAATGTTGTGAGCTTGCCATGTTTGGCTTTTTAGTGTTGCTAGTGAGACCCTCTGGGTTGAGGTCTCCTTACTGTTGTGTGTGGTTTTTGGGTGGTCCCCTGCTGAGCCTATGACTTGTTGAGGCTCACTCCCCTACAGTTCTTTTCAGGGCTTGCCGTTCGTGTGGCTTGTGGAGACGTTGTGGCAGACTGTACCACCAGCAGTTGAGTTGTAGTCGTGTTGTGGAGCTTGTGCTCCCTCGGGGTATACTCCAGGTGGTTGTACTTTTTAATTGGACATGTAATAATGTATTGGGACAGTTGTACAAAGTGGTTTACAGTTATGAGCGCTTGTACTTTCTTGTGTCTTATACTGTTGTGGGTTTGTCTTTTATATTCTTACTAGACATGTATACGAGCTATCCCTTGCGAGACTTCGGTCCGTTCGCGTGAGGCGGATTTGGATATGGAGCCTTAATGGGTATAAATATCCAGGGTCGTTACAGTTGGTATCAGAGCAATGGTCCATTTAGAATATGAAAAGACATTGAGAGTACAATGTCCTAATACATAGGTTAATGTCCACTGCTGGTAGTAAGTCTGCGATTTTGTGTTGGTTAAAGTGGTATTTATCTCGGTTTTTGTTCTGTAAAATGTGTTTATGTGTTGAGAATTTGGCAGTCGTTAGCAGTTGTTAAAAGTTGATGTGAATAGAGGAGGTATAATCTGTGTGATTATACCAGTGTGTTAGTTTGTGATAAAAAGGTATAGTTGTTAAAGATTCACAGTTAAAGAAATTGAGGAGATTAATAAGTTTAGATATAGACTTCAGTAAGTGAGTTTTAGTGAGATATAGAGTTATCAGAGATAGGTATATGGTAATGAAGTGATGAGGAATAGAACAGTGTGTGTTAGAAATGATTAAATGTGCAGATTACAGTTGAGGACCTCAATAGAGGTATTATGGCGTTAGAGATCTGAGTCAGATGATATCAAGAAACAGTATGAATGATAATGTGATTAGTGTTATGAAGAACTTGGCATGATTAAGTAAGGCAGATCAGCTTTAAAAAAGGTATTGGTACATAGAAGAGCAGTGATTTATGGTAGATAGATTAAGTGTGCTTGAGATTAGAAATTTGAGAAAGAGATTTGAGAAAGGTGTTGTTATGATAATGATGGTAATAGAAAGTTTGATATGAGGATCGTATAAATATGTTTAGAAAGGATCAGTTGAATAAAGAGAGAGAGAAAAGAAGAATCAGCGTGCAGTTAGATTTTCTGAGAATTGCATAAGAGAAATATTTAGTTGATGAATGGCAGATTATGAGAAATTTTTCAGAAAGCGTTATTAAAGATTGCTGTGCTAAAGACAAGATCAGTAAAAGTTAGTAATTATGAGCAGTTTGAGAAAAATCAAAGTTAAAGTTAAGTATGTTGAAATGAGTTTAAGCTAAGTGAAATAGAATGGAAAAAGGTATATTAATGGAAAAGTAGTTAAGAAATATTGAGTTAAGAGAAACATTAAGGCAGATTGTGATATTTATGATATTTGAGAAAAGAGCAATTAATGGAATAAGGGAAGCAGACAGAGTAAGTTGTTATATTTAAAGAGATTGATATTCAAATTTGAGTTTTTGTAGTATTTTAAAGAAAGATGACTGGATACCAGAAAGATTTATAGTATGAATGGTACAGTAAGATTAGTTAGACAACGAATGAATAAGAGAAATATTTGCAGAAAAGATATTATGATTAAAATGATTGACAATTTAGATAAAGAAGAGATACGGATCAGAGAAAGGAAGAATTTAGTAAATGATGAAGTGAATAAGATCAGATGAGTCAGGAAATGTTCAGCCAGAGTTTGCATATCGGTGCAAAGAAAATGATTTAATTAAGCAGAAATGGACTGTTATTAAGGTATCCCAAAGTTTGATGCAGGAGCAGGAGTAGACCAATTAAAGAATATTTGGAAAGGTTATGCAACAAAATTATGAGATTAGACAGAGAATGTCAGTAAGGCAAGAAAGGTATATAAAGAGCACAACATGTCAATAGCGGTTTAGTAGATTAGAAATTGCAGTAATTTCTTCAGCACAAATTAATTGAATAAGATGATTTGAGAACTAGTTAAAGTTAGAAATGAATTCAATTGAAGTCAGAAGAAAGTAATTGAAAGCAATAATGCAAACAAAAATTGTGAAATATTTGTAAAATGTTTAGTGTGATCAGGGCAGCGCAGCGGAAGCAATTAAGATTTAATATTCACAGATTGTTCAAGGTTTGCTTGGATAAGGAAAAAAAATGTAAAGTTTTGTGCAGTGGAATAAAGGAACAACGGTTATTGTGGTTTTTGATCAGAGATGACCTAAAGCGGTATGAGCAGAATAATATGAAAAAGTAGGAAATTTAAAGATGGTGATTGGTTTTCTTTGAAAAGTTGGCAGTTGCGAATGTAAATGCAGATGAGGCAGGGTAACAGCAAGCAGTGATAAATAGAAAAAGAAAAGGGCACCAAAAAATCCAAGAATTTAGAAAGATTATGGCATGGTAAAGTATTATAGCGTAAGATATTCGAGAAAGGTGAAGCAGTCCCGAAAGAAATGTTGCAAACACAACCGAAAAATTGTGGAAGTAGGTTGAGTCCAAGGAGATAAAGCGCCAACAGCAAGGTAGAATTGCTTATAGCTGAAAGGTAAAGAAAGAGCAGAATGTAATAATCAGGCAGTGCAGCTATGAAATGGATTAAAGAAAAGGAAAAGCAGAGCAAGTACATAAATGAATAGATTGAATCAGTTTTTCAGTGAGTGGAAGATGGTATGAAAAGGCAAGTGCAGTAGAAGAGTATCCTACTTATTTTGTGCACGGATTTTGTTTCTTTTTAGGTGATATTCCGACTTACTGTGGTTCGTGTTAAATGTCGAGGACGACATTCCTTTTTAGGTGATAATAATGTAACGTCACGCGTTTTTCATATCTTCGCGGATCCTTGTTTAGCAGGTTTGGTGGCCAATGTATGGCTCAATAGCTTGTGATTCAGGTGTTTACGTGAGTTGTGAGGCTTGGTGGGCCGGTCGTTGGGCCCAAAGCGCTCACAGGTCTTGTTCCTGTGAACGCGACAAGGGGTTGCATCGCGTTATGAACGCGACGACCCTGGTGGTCACGTTCATGTTACCACTGTTTGGCAGTCTTCGTCTGCATGGCTGCCGTGTGTCGCGCGCTGGGCAGTCAACTGACGTCGGCCTTGGGAAGGCAACGGCCTCTTACGTCGCGTTCAGGTCGCGATGTAGGGATGCGTCACATTCTTAACCGTTGGGTGTTTTTAAGTTAGCTCTGGCCGGACAGAGCTGTGGGAAGCTCTGCTCGGCTAGGAGGAGCTGCTGCGGAGCTTCTCAGGCGATTCGACATTTTGGAGCGGGTTTTGGCGCGTTCTCACCGCGAGGACGTCGCGTGGAGTGGGGGAAACGTCGGGAGTTCATGTTCTTCATGGAGGTAGGGAGATCCCACCTCGTTTTGATGCATGGATTGTGTGTGTGGTGTGTTTGATGCGTTTTTCATCTTATAAACCTTAGATATCATGCTAGGGCATTCATTAAAACATGAAAAATGAGAATTATGGGTGTTTTGTAGGGCATGTGGGGGTAATCCGGGGAGAGGATCTCGGATTAGGGTTCTTGCCTAAGAAGGCGACGGAACCACCTGTCGCGACCAGGTCATGATAGGCCGACCCGTCACGTTAGGATTCTCTAACGCAACATATCGGGGTGTCGCGATCTGAATGCGACAGTGCCCCACGTCACAACCTCAGCCATGAGGTCTTTTTGTGCATGTTTTCAAGATACGATTATCCGATTTTTGTTGAGTGTTGTGCATGGCACCGGTTTGTGGTGCGTTGGCACTCGTAGTGTTCGTAGAGCATGTTGTTTACGAGGTGAGCGTGTTTTAAGTGGTTAGCATATTGCTTGTGTTGTATGTGTGGAGTTTACGTGGTTTGGGTGTGTGCATTGCACACACATTGTCGTGGTGTAACCTTTAAGATTCGTCGTAGTAGTTGGGCAGTGAGGTTCCTATGTGAACCTAGCCATGGCCTTGTGGAGTTTCCTATAAATTATTAAAGATGGTTTAACTTGTATAGCATGTGTGGAATTGAGTATTAATGTATGGTTATCGTTTATTATGTTTATGTGGCTACGGAGGTTATGAGATGACTAATGACAAGTCGAGTTGTTAATGTTTAATGCGATTTATGGATATGTCTGTGTAGGTTAGCTTGTGGGTCACGAGTGACCAGGCCAAGCTACTCCTCACACCTGCTTTGCGGTTTGTAATAAAGGTTGTATATGTAAATATCATGGTTTGAGCTTGCCGAGTTTGGTGGTCCGGCGCCTATTCCGGAATACCTCTGCAGTCGGGTAGCCCAGGTTCTGTGTGAGCCAGGCACGTATGTTTGTTGTGCTCGGGGTTTGTCCTGGTACTTGTGTTGTACCGTCGAGGTCTGTGTGGTCTGTCCTGGACACCCTCACTCCTGTGTTTGAGTTGTACTTTCGGCTGAGGGAAAGACGACAGTGGGACAGCGACATGTGAGAGTTTGTGTTTGGTCGCTTGTAGCGCGCTCGTAGTTGGGGGCACGGACACCACTAGATGTCACTGGTCCCCAGTAAGTCCTGTTTTCCAGTGCCTCACTTTAGGGAGCTTTGGCCAGAGTCCCTAAAGGTGCCAGGCATGGGCCTACGGGGTGTGTGACCTGCAGGTGTGGTGTTGGTTGGTCTCCACTATTCTTTCGCTTGTGCTTGTGGAGCGGCAGTTGGACCTTTCGTCCGTGACTATGAGACTGAGAGGTAGTTCTTGTGTTGTGTTGTCCGGGTTGGATACTGGCGTCAAGAACCAGTAGTCCGTTCCCATGTGGTGGCGTTGTTCCTTTCCGACTCGAGCTTTGCCACTGATGGGGGCTTGTGTGTGACTCGTTGGTTGTGGTTTTACCCGTTGTGGTGTGCCCCATCGTTGGTACAGTTGTGTTAAGTTTTGCTCGTGGTGGAGTGCCTTGTGGTGGCACTAGTTTGGTTGTGGTTTCTATAGTGGTACCTTGTGGTAGCAGGTACCTGTACCCTTCGTGGGTACTTGTCTCTTGTGGTACATTGCGTACCAGTTTTTTCAGGTGTTGTGGTAGAGCTATGCTCTGTGGAGGTCGCGTGGTGCGACCTTCCACTTGTTGTGTTTTACCCTCCCTTGGGTAAACTTCCGAGAATGGTTACAATGTGTAATAGATTGGCATCGTGGTAGCCAGTCCTGTTATTTAAGTGTGACATTCGATATATCGTGATTTAGGGGTATAAAGGACTAGCTCTTGGTTAGCAGTCCGGTTACCCATGTGGTTGAGGTTTGCCTGTGAAGCTTATAGCCTAGACAGTGGTTTACCTGTGTGGCTTGTAGCTTAGGCGACCAGTAGTTGAAATAATGTGCCTGTGAGGCTTGCGGCCTAGGCATTTCAGTTATTGAGCAGACTAGTAGTACTGTGCTAGTCCTCTGGTTCCTCTTTCTTTCTAAGGAATATGTATTTGTTTATGATTTACTGTTTAAGCTGTTATTTATTATAAATGTTGTGAGCATGCCATGGTTTGGCTTTTAGTGTTGCCAGTGAGACCCTCTGGGGTTGAGGTCTCCTTAGTGTTGTGTGTGGTTTTTGGGTGGTCCCCTGCTGAGCCTGTGACTTGTTGAGGCTCACTCCCCTATAGTTCTTTTCAGAGCTTGTCATTCGTGTGGCTTGTGGAGACATTGTGGCAAACTTGTACCACCAGTAGTTGAGTTGTAGTCATGTTGTGTGAGCTTGTGCTCCCTCGGGGTATGCCCCAGGTTGTTGTACTTTTTAATTGGACATGTAATAATATATTGGGACAGTTGTACAAAGTGGTTTACAGTTATGAGCACTTGTACTTTCTTGTGTCTTATACTATTGTGGTTTGTCTTTTATATTCTTACTAGACACGTATACGAGCTATCCCTTGTGAGACTTCGGTCCATTAGCGGGAGGCGGATCTGGATATGGAGCCTTAATGGGCATAAATATCCAGGGCCGTTACATAAAGTATCACAAATTTATTACATTTAAAGTTGAGTTCATAACCCTCTCTCAGTAAAACAGAACCAGATAAAATGTTCCTTCTAACACCAGGAACATGGTGCACTAGGGAAAGAGAAAGAACACGTCCTGAAGAAAACTTCACATTCACTCATCCAACTCCAAGCACCCTAGTAGTGCTCCCATTCCCCATCGTCAAAGAACGATCAAGGGTGACCTGATAAGTCACAAAATTAGACCTGTCATCACACAAATGTACATTGGCCCCAGTGTCTACCAACAATTCATTTGGTTCATAGATAGTAAATAGTTGAGGATTAAGAGTTACATACTCATCACCCGAAGAAGGTCCACCAGTTACAACATTGACCTGTGCTGAATTTTGATTGGTCTGTTGGGTTTTGTTCAACAACTTCTCTTTCCTTTTGGGACAGTCATTGTGCATATGATGTAACGCCCCGACGCGGAATATCGGAGCGGATTTACAGTTATTAAATAGTACAGAGCGAGAAATAAATAACAAACCATTGCACAAATGGAATAGTACCAAATAGACTCAAATTTCATTAATAGTCCACCAAACTTCATTACAATCACTAATATCTCATCAACTTCATGGTCTAACTATTACATCAACGTATCAGAGCCAAAACTAGGGCCCATAGTACTTTATTGAAAACCAATCTAATACATATGGACTAACTGACTCATAACTAAGCTAACTAACTACTAAAGAAAATGGTTTCTAAAAACGGTCACTTCTGAGCATCATCCTCAGTCCCATCCTCGTGAGTGTGGTATCCATCTGACTCACGTTAAACACATTAAATAAATACGCAGGATGAGCGAATAACGCCCAGTAGGACTTAATATCTCATGAGAACAAGCATGGTTTAAATAATTAATGTCTTAAGGCAGGATAACTAGAGAGAATAGTCATGTAGATCAAGTAACGATAACGAGAGAACAATAGCATCTGGCACAGGGAAAAATAGCACAACGAGAACGATAATTAGAATGGCCATTTAACGATATAGCATGTAAATTGCACAACGGTGCACTAGTAACGATAACAATTTCACTGGTATAGATAGCACTTTGATTGTCATAGATTAATCTTGATAGTATAATGGCGTTGGATGCATGCCGTACACACCCTTGATCATTTTAACTCTCATGGGCACTAGCACTTTTCGGGCGCTCCTCTAAGGACTAGATCGGGCCCCATTGCACTGGCATAGTCATTTCTTTATCTTAGACAATCACACGAATGGCCAACAGAGTACCAAGAAATAGATGAGAGTAGTAGACGAGATAGACGAGAGTGTAGGGAGAACGTGAACATATGAGAGGATATAGAGAGTAGATGAGATAGGGACAATATCGTAAAAAACGAGAAACAATAATAGTCACAGTTGCACGGCACACCCTCGTGGGCCGGCAGTCTGGTAGAAATCACCACCGCCTACTAGACGTGCTATGAACATAGGCTAGATGGTCCGGCATGATCACAAGATAAGGAGAGAACTCACTAAGGCCATGGATCGTACTGATCCCTAAAGGTGTAACGGGTTTTAAAGTACAACCAGCTCGTCGGCTAAGGACGTACGCCAAAGCCAAAAGACTTATGGAGGCCTTGACAAGGAGTCTCTGGCCCAGTCGAGAGTATTCCCGATGGAGAGGTGGTCCAAGTCAAGAGAAAGTGTGTAAAAACTAGTCCGTCATGCCTCGAGTGCTCGAAGGCCGAGGGAAAATGGTAACGGAGTTCAAAATGCGCGTATAAAATGAAGACAAGTGTAATTAATTAAATAGGGAATTTAGTCATTTATTTCGCTAATTTACCAGATACATTATTGAATTAAGGTCAATGGCAAATATTAATGTTATGTGCGTGCAAGTGTAAAGAAATCATAAGAGTATGATAAATTGTGCAAATGGCTTTTAAATAATTAAATTTATATAATTATTGTCCATTATTAATTTTCCAAGTCGAAATAATTATAACATGGTGTAATCATGACTAAATAAGGGGTATATAGCCTAATCAGCAGGGGCATGTACAGGCCTGGCTCGGATCGGGAGGGAACGCGGCGGTGTGGCCCGCCGTGTTCATAACACGACAGGGTTGCCAACCGCGACCCTTCTGGTATCGCGGCGGGTCGCGCCGCCGTGATGTCAGAAAGGGGTCCGGCCACAAAAAGGCTTTTTCCCTTTTTCCAGTGTTGATCCTATTTTATACAGGGCACTTCTAAATTCAATATAAAATCGCACGATGATCCAAAAATTACGAAACTAGTTTTAAACGAAAATAGACACATAGATACATGTATGATTAATTCGAAAATAGATAGAGTTTAGACATGCTTTGATTAAGTTACATTTCAGTGACCTAAACATGTGCAGTCAAGGTTCAACGAATTAATTAGTGATGGATACATAATAAAAATTAGGCAAATTAGGGGCGTTTGAAAGCTAACATGATGTAGTATTTATGAGAATTTTCTCATGGCATGGAATCAAGTATACACGAGCTTTGAAAGAAAACATGAAGGGTCAGGTACATGGATCTGATAGGACTTCAAGGAATTAATTCTCCCTCATGGGAGATCGAAATAGAGCAAAACTAGACGGCTTTTGCAAGGGATCATGAAGTCTACCTAAGATATTTTTTACTCAAATTTAGCTTGAGAGATTGCCTACCTTCTGGCATTGACAAGAAAAGCTGGGGTTTTTGGTGAAGAACAGGGGAAAAATCTCCTTGTCCAAGCTTCCTCCTCCGAGATTCCTCGTTCCTCAGCCGTCCTCCTTCGTCTCCCAAGGTCTCAACACGTAAATGAGGGTTGATAGGGTCGGATTTGGGGTATTTGGTTTGATAATAGAGTCCTAAATGCCTAAAACTCCTCCTTTCTCTTCCAACTCCGAAAATTGACAATTATCTCCTATTTTCCCATCAATTATCCCCTTAAAAGGGTAGATAAAAGCCTAAATTCGTGTCCCAAGAGTTAGGATGGGATATAGACTCTTAACTTGGATAATTATGAGTTATTTAGTATTTATCTTAACCCTTTACTATTTATTAATTAATTATATCTGAAATTGGGATAATTATTTCCCATTCCATGATGGGCTCCTCACAATTAGGCCCATTATTTTGTAATTGAGCCATACACACAACCCATTAGGGTTTTTAACTTATTGGGCTTGATTTAATTCCCTTTTATTTCACTTATTTCTCTTTTTATTTTAATTAAATATATTTAACTCATTTATTAATTAAAATTTCTATTTTATTTGGATTTAAAAAACAAGGTTGCTACATCCTCCCCCTCTTAAAAAAAATTTGGTCCCCAAATTCATATGATCGTAAGAGGAAGAATGATTTACTGAATAACTCCGAGTAATTTTGTCGCATGGTTGCTTCGGGCTCCCACGTGGCCTCTTCAACTTCGTGATTTCTCCACAATATCTTAACTACAAGTATAGATCGATTCCGAAGCTATTGCATCTTCTTGTCCAATATCTTCACCGGCCTTTCTTCATAGGTCATATCTTTGTTCAAAATGATATCATCATAGTTGATTACGTGTGACGGATCATACACGTATTTCCTCAGCATGGACACATAGAACACATTGTGTACTGTCAAAAACTGGGGAGGTAGAGCCAGCCGATACGCTACTTCGCCAACTCGCTCCAACACCTCAAATGGTCCTATGAATCTCGGTCTCAATTTGCCTTTCATCCCAAACCTTTGAAATCCTCTGGTCAGGGATACCTTCAACATTACATGATCTCCAGTCTGAAATTCTAAGTATCTCCTTCTCTTGTCTGCATAACTTTTCTGCCTGGACTGAGCTATCTTAATCATGTCTCGGATAATCTGTATATCCCTACTAGTGCTCTACACCATGTCTGGTCCCAGCCATTGCTGCTCACCTACTTCATTCCAACAGACTGGCGATATACAACTTCTGCCGTACAGTGCTTCAAATGGTGCCATCTTAATGCTTGCCTGGTAGCTGTTGTTGTAGGCGAATTCAATCAGGGACAATTGCTCATTCCAATACCCCTCAAAATCAATAGTGCAAGCACAAAGCATGTCTTCCACTATCTAATTTGTCCTTTCAGTCTGCCCATCCATCTGTGGGTGGAAAGCAGTGCTGAAATTTAACTTGGTTCCCAATGCCGTCTAAAGTCCCTTCCAGAATCTAGAAATGAATCTGGGATCACGGTCTGAGACAATGGATACGGGGACTCCATGCAATCTTATTATCTCTTTTACATAGAGGGCTGCTAACACATCGACAATCCAGGTGCTCTTAATGGCAAGGAAATGTGCGGACTTAGTCAAACAGTCCACAATGATCCAGATAGCATCAAGTCCACCATGAGTTCGGGGTAAACCCATGATGAAATCTATTCTGATGCTTTCCCACATCCATTCAGGTATGTCTAGGGGTCTAAGTACACCCACCGGACGACAGTGTTCGGCTTTTACCTGTTGACATGTGAGGCAGTGTGCGGCATGCTCAGCCACCTCACGCTTCATGTTTGGCCACCAAAATGACCTTTTCATGTCTTGGTACATCTTGGTTGCGCCTGGGTGAATGGTGTACTTGGTCTTGTGGGCTTCATCCATCAGCTTTCTCTTCAGTTCTTCATTGTCAGGAACACAAGTTATGTCGTGGAATAATATTCTCCCATCTTCAACGATGGAGAAATCTGGCTTGTCAGCTATGGTCTCCCTGACTCTGACTAGGAACGAATCATTTGCCTGTTGCTCTCGGATCTCGACAAATATGTCGGGTTGAGCTCTAAGATTAGCCACTATCATCTTATCACTTCTCTTTTCAATGTTCAGGTCTAGATTGACAAATTGTTCTAACAGTTGCATCTCGCCCATGACTAGACAAGATAAAGAAGCTACCGACTTCCTACTGAGTGCATCAGCTACTGCATTACCTTTGCCTGGGTGATATTGGATATTGAAATCAAAATCCTTCAAGTACTCCAGCCATCTCCGTTGTCGCATATTGAGCTCCTTCTAAGAAAATAAATACTTCAAACTCTTGTGGTCGGAGTAGACAATAAATTGCTCCCCATATAGGTAATACCTCCAAATCTTGAGTGCAAAAACCACTGCAGCTAATTCTAAGTCATGGACTGGGTAGTTGACTTCGTGTGGCTTTAACTGCCTTGAAGAATACGCTATCACCTTTTCGTTCTGCATTAGTACGCAGCCTAGACCGATTCCAGATGCATCAGTGTTGACTGAGAATCCTTCGCCCTCGACTGGTAATGCGAGGACAGGTGCAGATGTCAACAATTGCTTGAGTGTCTGAAAGCTCTTCTCGCACTCCTTGCTCCAGACATAGGGGTTCTCTTTTCGCGTAAGACGTGTAAGAGGTACTGCTATTTTAGAGAAGTCTTTTATGAACCGCCAGTAGTAACCAGCCAGTCCAAGAAAGCTTCTAATCTCAGTGACATTGGTCGACCTTTCCCAGTTGAGTACAACTTCTACCTTGGAAGGATCGACAGCGATACCATCCTTGGAAATAACATGGCCTAGGAATAACACCTCCTCGAGCCAGAATTCACACTTGCTCAATTTGGCGCAGAGTTGGTTGTCCCACAAGATTTGCAGAGCAATCCTCAGATGCTCCTCGTGTTCTTCCTTGGTCTTGGAGTATATGAGAATATCATCAATAAAGACCACGACGAACTTGTCGAGGTAGGGCCGATAGATGTTGTTCATTAGTTGCACGAAAGCTGCAGGAGCATTGGTTAGTCCAAAAGGCACGACTACAAATTCATAATGACCATACCTGCTCCTGAAAGCCATCCTGTAAATATCTGCATCTTTAATCCTCATCTGATGATATCTCGATCTAAGGTCAATCTTAGAAAAATATTTGACTCCTAATATTTGATCAAATAATTCATCGACACGAGGCAGAGGGTACTTGTTCTTGATAGTGAGATTATTCAGCTGCCTGTAGTCAATGCATAACCTCATAGATCCGTCCTTCTTCTTGACGAACAACACTGGTGCTCCCTAAGGAGAAGTACTTGGCCTGATAAATCCTTTTTCCAGCAGTTTCATCAATTGTTCCTTCAACTCTTTCAATTCAGCGGGGGACATCTTGTAGGGTTGGCATGATACCGATGCAGCTCCAGGTATGAGATCAATTGAGAAATTTACATCTCTCTCTGGTGGAATGCCTGACAGCTCATCGGGAAACACATCGGAATATTCTTGCACTATATGAATGTCTGATATCTTAGTTGCTTTCTTCTCAACTACAATTGCGGCAAGAAATGCCACACAACCCTTTCTTATCATGTTTTATGCTTTGATGGCAGAGACGAGAGACAAATGCCTCTTGTGTCTACATCCCGTGAAGGTCAATTTAGGGAATTCACTAAAAGTAATCTTCCCTCTTCTACAATCAACACAAGCCCCATAAGTAGATAGCCAATCGGCTCCCAGAATAACATCGTAGCCCTCCATGGGCATACAGATTAGGTCAGCTCTAAGGTTAAGTTCACCAATCTTAACATCAGCTAAAGGAAAATATTTATTCAATTGAGCCTTTTCTCCCACTTGTGTAGTAACAGGTAAATCAAATTCCATGGATGTTGGTTTTTCATTTAATGTATCAGCAAATACTTGTGATATGAACGAATGTGTTGTGCCAATATCAAACAAAACGAATGTTGATCGAGAAAAAACTGGTAAGGTACCTTCAACGACTCCACCCTCCTCGGTGGTTTCCACTTCTTGCAAGGCTTGAAGTCTGCCTAGCTTTGTTTGTCCCGTAGGACGTTTTTCATTCTCCTTAAGCAGGGGACATTCAGGAATACGATGCTCATGACTCTCACAATGTAGGCATGTGCCTACCTTCCTCCAGCATTCTTCTGCCGTGTGACCTAGCTTGTCACAGTGCTTGCATCTTGGTTTGTTGTTTGGGGTGGTAGGAGTGGGGACTTTGGGCTTCCGCTCTTGGCTTGGCCCGTCAGTGATACTTAACGGCCTTTTCTTGCCGTTAGTGGGCTTTCTCGGTGCTCCTGAGGTCTGTTCCTTCTTTACCATTCTACCTTTGATGCGTTCGGTGAGTTCAGTCGCATCCTCCAGACATTGTGCTCTCTTGACCATCTCCGGATAAGTCTGAATGTCAAATGGTGCCAGTTGAGTGATATAAGCGGGTCTGAACCCGTTGAGGAATCTCTTCGCCTTCATCCTATCAGTGCTCACCAGATGATTGGCATAGCGTGCCAATCGAGAAAACTGAGCCTCATACTCAGTAACGGTAAGGCTCCTTTGCTTCAGTGCTACGAACTCAACAACTTTCCTCTCTTGGACTCTTTCTAAAAAATATTTGGAGTTGAAATGCTCCTTGATCTCATTCCATGTAAATTGTGCATCTGCTCTGGTTGCCTCGATGGACTCCCACCACGCACGGGCGTCCCTCCATAGCTGGAATGTCGCTAACAGAAGTTTGTCACCATCCGCGCATTGCATAACGCGGAAGATACGCTCAATCTCCTTGAGCCAGTTCTCGGCCTCATCAGGATCAGTAGACCCACTGAATCGAGGCGGGTTTAGATTGCGGAAGTTCCGATGTAACTCTCCAGCTCCTCCGTTGTTGTTGTTATTAGCTCCAGTAGCCTGGAGTAATGCCTGAGTGAGCTGTTGGATTGTGTGTTGCATGTCACAGAGTTGAGCACGCTCCGCTGCCATTGCTAGTGTTTATGTTCCTTCAAAAGAGAATTTTTAAATGTAAGTCATTGAGTTTGCTCTAAGTTTGTGCATGTGTGAGTTTATTTTATCTTATTACCCAAGGTTCTACCCATCTTGCATAGGTACGGAATTAGATTCGAAGTTGAGGCAGGTTAAACCTAGATCATCCTATACTTAAGAATAACTTAGGTTCTGATGCCACAAAACTGTAATGCCCCAATGCGAAATATCAGAGCGGATTTACAGTTATTAAATAGTACAGAACGAGAAATAAATAATAAACCATTGCACAAATGGAATAGTATCAAATAAACTCAAATTTCATTAATAGTCCACCAAACTTCATTACAATCACTAATATCTCATCAACTTCATGCACTAACTATTACATCAACGTATCAGAGCCAAAACTAGGGCCCAGAGTACTTTATTGAAAACCAATCTAATACATATGGACTAACTGACTCATAACTAAGCTAACTAACTACTAAAGCAAATGGTTGCTGAAAACGCTCACTCTTGAGCATCCTCCTCAGTCCCATCCTCGTGAGTGTGGTATCCATTCGACTGACCTGAAACATATTAAGTAAATACGCAGGATGAGCGAATAACGCCTAGTAGGACTTAATATCTCATGAGTACAAGCATGGTTTAAATAATTAATGTCTTAAGGCAGGATAACTAGAGAGAATAGTCATGTAGATCAAGTAACGATAACGAGAGAACAATAGCATCTGACACAGGGAAAAATAGCACAACGAGAACGATAATTAGAATAGCCATGTAACGATATAGCATGTAAGTTGTACAATGGTGCACTAGTAACGATAACGATTTCACTGGTATAGATAGCACTTTGATTGTCATAGATTAATCTTGATAGTATAATGGCGCTGGATGCATGCCGTACACACCCTTGATCATTTTAACTCCCATGGGCACTAGCACTTTTCGGGCGCTCCTCTAAGGACCAGATCGGGCCCCATTGCACTGGCATAGTCATTTCTTTATCTTAGACAATCACATGAATGGCCAATAGAGTAGCCAGAAATAGATGAGAGTAGTAGACGAGATAGACGACAGTGTAGAGAGAACGTGAACAGATGAGAGGATATAGAGAGTAGATGAGATAGGGACAATATCGTAAAAACACGAGAAACATCGATAGTCACAGTTGCACGACACACCCTCATGGGCCGGCAGTCTGGTAGGAATCACCACCGCCCACTAGCCATGCTATGAACACAGGCTAGATGGTCCGGCATGATCACAAGATAAGGAGAGAACTCACTAAGGCCATGGATTGTACTAATCCCTAAAGGTGTAACGAGTTTTAAGGTACAACCAGCTCGTCGGCTAAGGACGTGCGCCAAAGACAAGAAGACTTATGGAGGCCTTGACAATGAGTCCCTGGACTAATCGAGAGTATTCCCGATGGAGAGGTGGTCCAAGTCAAGAGAAAGTGTGTAAAAACTAGTCTGTCGTGCCTCGAGTGCTCGAAGGCCGAGGGAAAACGGTAACGGAGTTCAAAACGCGCGTATAAAATGAAGACAAGTGTAATTAATTAAATAGAGAATTTAGTAATTTATTTCGCTAATTTACCAGATACATTATTGAATTAAGGTCAATGGCAAATATTAATGTTATGTGTGTGCAAGTGTAAAGAAATCATAAGAGTATGATAAATTATGCAAATGGCTTTTAAATAATTAAATTTATATAATTATTGTCCATTATTAATTTTCCACGTTGAAATAATTATAACATGGTGTAATCATGTCTAAATAAGGGGTATATAGCCTAATCAGTAGGGGCATGTACACAATTAATCATTCTGGCCGCAATCTTTAAATCGCGGCGGGCCTACCCGTCACGATTCAAGTCGCGACGGGCGGCTCGGGCGCGATCCACAGACCAGCCAGCCTCGCTCGGACCGGGAGGGCAACGCGGCGGCATGGCCCGCCGTATTCATAACGCGACAGGGTTGTCGACCGCGACCTTTCTGGTATCGCGACGGGTCGCGCGGCCGTGATGTCAGAAAGGGGTCCAACAATAAAAAGGTTTTTTCCCTTTTTCCAGAGTTGATCCTATTTGATACAAGGCAGTTCTAAATTCAATATAAAATCGCATGATGATCCAAAAATCACAAAACTAGTCTTAAACGAAAATAGACACATAGATCTATCCACAGGTATGAGTAATTTGAAAATAGACAGGGTTTAGGTATGCTTTGATTAGGTTACATTTTGGTGACCTAAACATGCGCAGTCAAGGTTCAACGAATTAATTACAATGGATACATGATGAAAATTAGGCAAACTAGGGGTGTTTGAAAGCTAACATGACATAGTATTTATGAGAATTTTTTCATGGCATGGAATCAAGTATACACGAGGTTTGAAAGCAAACATGAAGGGTCAGGTACATGGATCTGACAGGATTTTAAAGAATTAATTCTCCCTTACGGGAGATCAAGATAGAGCAAAACAGAGGGCTTTTGCAAGGGATCATGAAGTTTACCTAGGATAATTTTCACTCGAATTTAGCTTGAGAGATTGCCTACCTTCTGGCGTTGACAAGAAAAGCTAGGGTTTTTGGTGAAGAACGGGGGAAAAATCTCCTTGTCCAAGCTTCCTCCCCAGAGATTCCTCGTTCCTCAGTCGTCCTCCTTTGTCTCCCAAGGTCTCAACACGCAAATGAGGGTTGATAGGGTCGGATTTGGGGTATTTGGTTTGATAATAGAGTCCTAAATGCCTAAAACTCCTCCTTTCTATTCCAACTCTGAAAATTGACAATTATCTCCTATTTTCCTATCAATTATCCCCTTAAAAGGGCAGATAAAAGGCCTAAATTCGTGTCCCAAGAGTTAGGATGGGATATGGGCTCTTAACTTGAATAATTATGGGTTATTTAGTATTTATCTTAACCCTTTACTATTTATTAATTAATTATATCCAAAATTGGGATAATTATTTCCCATTCCATGATGGGCTCCTCACAATTAGGCCCATTATTTTGTAATTGAGCCATATACACAACCCATTAGGGTTTTTAACTTATTGGGCATGATTTAATTCCCTTTTATTTCAGTTATTTCTCTTTTTATTTCAATTAAATATATTTACCTCATTTATTAATTAAATTTTCTATTTTATTTGGATTTAAAAATCAAGGTTGCTACATATGACCCTTCTGACCATAGGTCCAACACTCTCCTAGTACCTTCTTCTTCTTTATCTTTCCTTTGGGTTTCATCTGTGAAGTGGAATCAACTTTGGTTTTGCCTTTAGATTCTTTCCCCGTATGCCTCATTACTAGGTTTGCACTTGCATCAACATGCATACAAGGCTTCTCCTTTCTATGCTCCTCTTTTATAGCAATAGCCCTCATCAGATCATCAAGAGAAATAGTCTCCTTACGATGTTTAAGGGACATCCCAAAATCCTCCCAGGATCTAGGCATTTTTTTATGATACACATGACTTGGAGCTTTTCAGGTATTTTCATATCTACCTCAGCCAGACCTTGGAGCATAAGGAGAAGTTCATGAGCCTACTCCCCCACAAGTTTATTTTCAACCATTTGAAACTTGAGAAACTTGCCCACAAAGTTTTTTTCTAGACCTTGGTCCTCGGTGTTATACTTGCGGTCAAGTTCATCTCAAAGTGCTTTAGTGGTTTTGAAGGTGGAGGAATTGTAAACATCAAAGAGGACAGCGGACAGTGCAGTGAGTATACACCCATGCCCTAACCTGTCCTTTTCCTTCCACTCTTCAACCTTCTTGGCACTGTCAGGATCTTTCTCATCCAGAACAGGGGGATCCGATTCTATCAGTGAGATTAGACCGACCATGGTGAACCAGACTTTCATGCGTTGTTGCCAATGCTTGAAGTGCTACCCGAAAAACTTTTCGGGCATCCCAGACAGGTCCACCCTCGCTCTAAAACCCACTGAAGAAGTTGCCATGAAAGATATCTTCTCTAAGACTGTTGTAAATATAGCGTGGAATAGGGCACAATCATGGAAAATATCGGATACATACATGTGCACGCAGAACCATAGTAAGTAGGTATATGGAAATAGTCCAAATAACAACAACCAAAAGATAAAATACATGAGATGGATTACAGTAAATAACATGTTAAAATTAGGTAGAAACGAATGTAGTAGAAGTGCCTCTAAGGAGACCCCCCTTAGAGAAGATATCGCCCCCACAAGAATAGTGCGTCAGGTAAGGCGATCTCCTCCCAGGATACGACTACCACCACGAGATTAAGATAAGTGTGATTCCTAATCTCGTGGTGGTAGTCGTATCTTGGGAGGAGATCGCCTTATCCGACGCACTATTCTTGTGGGGGGCGATATCTTCTCTAAGGGGAGTCTCCTTAGAGGCGCTTCTAATCTCATGATGGTAGTCATATCCTAAGAGGAGATCGCCTTATCCGACGCACTATTCTTGTGGGGGCGATATCTTCTCCAATAGGAGTCTCCTTAGAGGAGCTTCTACTACATTCGTTTCTGCCTAATTTTAACATGTTCTTTACTGTAATCCATCTCATGTATTTTATCTTTTGGTTGTTGTTATTTGAACTATTTCTATATAGCTGCTTACTATGGTTCTACGTGCACATGTATGTATCCGATATTTGCCATGATTGTGCCCTATTCCACGCTGTATTTACAACACCTTATCTAGTGAACATACCTTCTATATTTGTTTCATTATGGGAGTGGTCATTTGTCTAAATATCGTTTTGGTCATTTCATTTGTGGTCTAAGATTTTGCCCACTTATCGTTAAGCTTAGCTAGACATCGAAGGTATACATAAAAGGGGCTCCGATATGGTTTTAAGGATATTTATTAGAATATTCCTGAATATGGTTTAGGATGCCAATGCTATTTCCCCCATGAAGACAGATGGCTGACCTCATCACATTTCTAAAAGAAACAGTAACTTACTTTCTTCTTCAAGGGCAAACAAAAGGTGCAAACCCATAAGGAGGTATATCCATACATGACGCAAATTTCTAAATTATGAGCAGAGCATATTATCTTCACTCGGATGAGAACTATCTTGTAGAGGCATCGTGAGGACCTATGCTTGAGTATTTCCCACAGATAACAGAACTTGTGAGCTATGTAGTGGTGAAATTAAGCTCTAAACCCAAAATAATCACCTGAAATGATGAACATCCTTTCCAAAAAAAAAAGAGTTTGGTATGCATCCATGAAAGATATATAAAACTATTCTCACTTTCAAAGAACTTCATAATCTTTGCCATATTATGTTCCCCATCCTTATACCATTTAAGAGATGTTCATCCTATTTCTATTGCACAAAGATTTGCACTGTGTTTGGTATTTCAAGAGGGTGTTCTACTGAGAAGTCAAACATACGTTGTCCTTCATGTTCTTCTGTTAGGTGGATGAAATGTTATTACCCGCTTTGCCAACATCATGAACAGTTCATGTTAAGATTATTTTCTTATATTTTTATGATCATTATAGTCTGATCTGTTCTGAACTAAGCTACCAGGTGAAAGATACTGTTCTCACATTTTTTTGTGTCTCCTTTGATTGATCAAACTAATGTTGATGTTTTTCTTTAGGCTAGGCAGAGTTCGATAGGAGCTTGGAGGGGCCTTTGGACTGTCTTCGATTTGATTACTTTCATCTTCTGAGTCTCTTTCTTCAGGTAAGATCCAGCGAGCCTGAGTGATGACTCATCTTTAGTTAATACAGTGAGCATGTGTGGTGGCTCAACTTTTATAATATGTGTGAATGCATTTTTTGCAAGATGTGTGGATGTGTAGATATGTGAATATATTTTTTTGCACGATGTGTGAATGTGCTTTAATGTAGGATGCAAGCGTCGAATGTGTATGAAACATATGGATGTGAGAATGAGTGGTCCTTTTTTTTTTTTTTTGCCCGTTCAAAACTTTTGTTACGATATATGTTTTTACTGTCTTTTGATAGTAATGGCATATATCGAGTATATAGTCTTGAATTGTCCAAGTTGGACAATCTGTAGATATTTGATCATTGATGTTCTTTATTAAATGTGTTATGAGATTGTCTTAAAATTTCGGCATCATCTCCTCACTCTTCTCCAATATACCTGCTAATTTTAACTGCTCTTTTTGTCACTTATATTTTATGCAAGTGATTCTCTGAGCATAGTTAAAATTAGTGAATAATAGTGGTATATTGGAGAAGTGTGGGGAGATGCTGCCGAAATTTTAAGATAATCTCAAAACACATATAATAAAAAACATCAAATGATCAAATATCCATAGATGGGCAAGATTTCATGTAGGTATCCCCCTTTCTTTGCAGGAATGTGTGAATATAAACAGTTGTGAAAATTTGGATTTTCTTCTAGTACAGGGCAGATGCTACCGAAATTTTCTTTGAATTATACGTTCATACATAGTTATGTCATTATATAAATAAGTTTGCACATATGATGTGTCTTAATTCATATATGATATTTTTTTCTTTTACTTCTTACTTCTAGATTATTTTGAAATGGTTGATGTCGATAAGATTTGGATGTTAATTACAGATCGTTTGGATCCTAGGTATGAGAAAGGAGTCGAAGAACTATTGGACTTTGCTTTTTATGAAGATATGAGGAGTTTCAGGCATGGAGATAATGGGCAGTTGATACAATGTCCATGTAAAAAATGTCGTAATGGATTGAAGTTCAATCGGTATGAAGTGAAAACTCATTTGATATGTGACAGAATATGACTTCATTATACAAATTGGGTGTGTCATGGAGAGGAACCCGTTGGTGACATATACTCAGAGGAGATCAATGAGGAAGAACAATAGATGACTGTTGATAATATAGTTCAGATGTTACATGAGCTTCAAGATGCTGAGATGATTGTTCGTTGTGATGAAGATGAAACAAATGCAAAGACGATGGAATTTTATAAACTATTAGATGATGCAGAAATGTCTTTGTATCCCGGTTGCCAGAAAGTGAGTAGATTGACATTTTCTTTTAAAACTGCTACACATTAAGACAATGAATCATGTGACAGGCAATTGTATGGGCATATTCCTTGATCTATTGTGTGAAATATTACCAGAAGGAGCCTATGTCCCTGAATCATGGTATGAAGCCAAAAAGGCAGTTAGAAATTTGGGGTTAAGCATGCGAAGATAGATGCATGTGAGAATGATTGTGTATTATTTTGGAAGAAAAATGAAGATAAAGATGAGTGTCCGCAATGTCATACACCGAGGTATAAACAAAGAGTCAATCGTACAAATGATTCTTCTACATGCAAGCGAGTACCTAAGAAAGCCTTGCATTATTTTCCTCTGAAGGACAAATTGCAAAGAATGTTTATGTCTTCTATGGTAGCTAAGTAGATGACATGACATAAGGATTGTCAGACGTTGCAAGAAAATGGGGAGATGCGGCATCCTGCTGATTCTGAGGCATAGACATATTTTGACAATGTCTATCCAAACTTTGCTATTGAAGCCCGCAATGTCAAACTCGGTTTGGCAAGTGATGGGTTTAATCCATTTGCAAACATGAGTAGCCGATATAGTACATGGCCTATGGTGATAGTTGTCTACAAATTACCGCCGTGGATGTATATGAAGCAAACATATACCATGATTTCTTTACTCATTCCTGGTCCTAAAGAGCTCGGAAATGACATTGACAACCATTGATAGATGAGTTGAAGGATTTATGGTATAATGGTGTGCAAACATATGATGCGGCAAAAAAACAGAACTTCACCCTGCGAGCTACTCTCCTCTGAACCCTCAATGACTTCCTTGCATATGCTAATTTGTCAGGATGGAGCACTAAAGGAACATATGCTTGTCTGACATGTAACTACATTACACATTCAAGAAGACTTAAAAATTGTCTAAAATTTTGTTATCTCGGGCATCGTCGATTTTTGCCAGTACATCATAGATGGAGGAAACAAACATATAAGTATAGATTTGATAGCAGAGTCGAAGCTGGGAAAGCTCCAAAAATTTTGAATGGCTGTGAAGTATAAGAGAAACAACAACAGATGGTGCCTATTACAAGATTTGGGAAGTATTTTAAGAAATACATTGATAAACTGAAAGGATGGAAAAAACAAAGTATTTTTTTTAGGGAGTTACCATACTGGCAAAATCTGCTTCTTTGTCATAATTTAGATGTGATGCATATTGAAAAAAATGTTTGTGGCAATCTATTGGGTACCTTAAATCTCCTTGGATCTGGTTACAGTAAGGACACAATTAAGGCACATATGGATTTAGAAGAATAGGGGATACGTCCGCAACTTCATGTGCCGAAAGATCAACAAGGAAAACCACCTGCAACGATTTTTACATTGAACAAAATGCAAAGGTTATAGATTTGTGATTTTTTTAGGAACATTAAAGTCTCCGATGGATACTCATCTAATTTATTGAAGTGTGTGGACTTTACAAATGGAAAGCTCACAAGGTTGAAGAGTCATGACTCTCATGTTTATATGCAAGTGTTGCTGCCTTTGGCACTTCGCAACATTGTTTATGCAAATGTGACTGACCCAATTATCGAGTTGAGTATGTACTTTAAAGATGTATGTTCCAAAGTTTTGCGGCCTAAGCATTTGCTTAAGTTAGAAGCTGATATAGCAGTAATGCTATGCAAGTTAGAAAAAAAATTTCCTCCATCATTTTTCACTATCATGATTCATTTGATATCACATTTGGATTATGAAGCCAGAATTGTTGGTCCTATTCAATACTGGTGGATGTATCCTATAGAATGATACCTGAAGAAGTTGAAAGATTATGTGCGCAATAAAGCACGACCAGAACGTTCAATTGTAGAAGACTATCTTCTATAGAAGACTATTTCGTTTTGTTCAATGTACTTGGACAATATAGTCACTTGGTTTAATCATACAGAAAGAAATTATGATGGCGCTCCTTGTTGCAGTGACGATGTTGATTCCTTGTCAATATTTAATCCCCCATGATGTTTTTTGAAGGGTAAAGTTGAGAATCGTGTGTTGTTTGAGGAAGAAGTGTAGTTGGCACACATATATTTTGAAACAGATAGAAGAGATTGATCCTTTTTTGACTGAATATAGATGAAGACTAGAAACTTGTAGAGGAATTGAGAAAGATTTCAGAAAATGGTTTCGAACTTATGTCCAAGAATTAAAAGATGAAAATGATCCTCGATGCAATCAAGATATCCAAATTTTGTCACAAACACCATCAAGAATTGCTTATTCACATTCAGACTATATTATAAATGGATTTAGGTTATGTACAAGAACTATAGATTATACAAAGCAGACTCAACTATGTGGTGTTCTTGTGAATGTAGATCTTAATAATAAATGTGATGGCTATTATGGATAAGAATGTTGTGGAAATATGTTTTGACCATAACAGATGTGTTATATTGTTTGAGTGTGACTGGTGGGATGTTTATCGTGAAGGCAGGGGATTCCAAGCTGACAAATATGACTTCATCTGTCTGAACACCAATCAGAAATTGGGGACAAATGAGTCATTTGTACTTGTCCAACAAGTAGAGCGGGTGTTTTATGTATACGATAATAGAGGAACAGGATGGATCATTCCTATTAGAGCACAACCCCGAGACTATTATAACATGCCAGAACAGGATGAAGTGCCTGAGGATGAAATTGTTGAAGCTTATCAAGAAAATTTGATTGATGTTCCTATCAATGGAGAAATATTTGATGTTGATGTAACTGAAGGAATTAATGTGAGAGTTGGCAAATATATAGAGACTTAAGTGGGTTGTAATTATGTTATGTTTTTCTATTATAATATTTAATGTTTATAGTTACACTAGTCATGTTAATGTATATGTTATATTGTAGAATGTGAATGTGTTTGTCCATTTTTTTTTACAGGATGTGAATGTGTCTTCTTTTTGCATGATATCTCTCTATTTTACAAGATGTGAATGTATAGATCTTTTTTTCACAAGATGTGTACACATGTAGATATACTCCTGATATAGGGGAGATGCTGTCATTTTTTTTTTGTAAATTATATACATTATTTATTAATATTAATCTTTTCAGATATGAGTTCGCGCAGTGGATCACAGGTTCAGAGATCACGGACTGTGGATGGCATGCCAGGTCATTCATCTGAAGACTCTATTGCATGTCATCCTTCTCAAGTCGTTGTTCCCATCACTCAAGGGGCATCTTCTACTGCATCTTCTTCTATAGCAGGTATATTTTTACATTTAGTAGCATTACAATTTATATTTACTTTAGTTTCATAAAATCTAATCATTTTCTTTATGTATATATCTTTACATATAGACACCATCGTGGGGTCAGGGGACTAGTCATCGGGGTCCCTCTAGAGGTGCCACAGAGAGGAGGATAGAGCCTGGACATAAGTGGAATGTGAGAGTAATTGGTGGATACAACGCAGGTGAGCAAGGGACAAACTTTATAAGTCATATGGGTATTATCATTAGGCTGCATTGCAAAATATGACAATTTTTTTTTTCAAATTGCCTGAAGAGACAAAGAATGGAATATTTTGAGATCTTGAGGTAAATAGATTAATATTTAAAGTGGATATTATGTATTTGTGAGATATTTAAATTAGATTGGTAATATATGTGTAGATATGGTACCGATGGGATCAGACTCCTTAGACGGATAAGGAGATGTTACAACATATGACAGCCATACACAAAGGCTGGCATGGAATGTTGAAGTCGAAAGTAAGTAATTTTTTAAAGTAATATTTGATTTTTTTATATTGATAATGAATATTTTGTTAACTTTGTAATTGTCATTTCGTAGCATTATAAGGGCAAGACTTTGGAGGATGATGTTACATCTATTCCAGCTGGTGTTGATCCATCTTATTGGCAAACAATGTGTGAAAAATGGAATACAAGGGAGGAGCAAGTAAAATAATATGATTTAATTACATATAGTACTTATGATTTTTTATTTGATATTAACTCAAATATATGTGTTGTCTTCTTCTTTACAGGATATTTGTCGAGCGTAATAGACAGAATCACACCCATCAGAGTATGACATATCGGCGGGGGCGTACGAGCATATATCAATTAAAAGATGATTTTGTAAGTTTTTCATTTTACTGAATATAATTTTAATAATCTATATTGATTAGTTTTCTTACTTGATGATTATACAATTAATTTTAACAGGTGAAGACTCATCAGTGTGAACCTGATCGCATGGAGGTTTTTAGGATGGGGAGATGTAAAGACCTCCCTAACGGTACCCAGCGGTGGGTTGATGACGAAAGCAACGATCGTTTTGTAAGTGTACTTTGTCTTATATAAAATATTTTTAATAAATTAGTTTATAATTGAACATTTTTTTTGTTAATCAAATAATTTTTTTTATTGTAGAAGAGGATGACTCAGATGACAACTCCTTCCCTCTAGAGTGATGATGCCACTACTGTTTCAGCCGAGGATGCCTTCATAGTTGTCATGGGACGGGATAGGCTTGACTGTGTTCGTTGCGCGAAAAAAGCTGAGACGCTCTGCACTTGGTACGGGAGGGGAGAGGGATCGAGCTCCTCAGGCGGCTACCACACTCAGGTGCAGTAGTTGCAACAACAGTTGTTGGACCAAAACAAAAAGATGGAGGATCTGTGTACAAATAGGAGCAGAGATTGCCAGGTGCTAGAGGATATGCGCAGTCAGATGTCAGAGATGTGAGCCCTCATGCAGTGATTGGCTGGTCAGCCATCATCACATGTGCCTCCTCCTGCACCTGAGGGGAGTGATGAGTTTGCTGATAATTATGATGATGATGATTAGATTGTTATATAGTTTGTGAGATACTTTGTATTTCTTTTGGATGTTTATGATATGTATTTTCAGATAAATTTTTGTGTGTATGGTATCATTAGATGATTTCTGTAAACAGGAGTAAAGGACAAAATTTTAAGAATTTTTTTTTAAAACAATATAACATATGTAGATGGCTGCCGCCATCTACAAATATTTTATAGACAGCTAATAAAACCATCTACATAAGGTTATGTACATGGTCAGGGTAACCGTCTACATAAACTTATGTAGACGGCTTGTTAGCCATCTAGATAGACTTATATAGACGGCTTGTCAAGCTGTCTACATATGTTTATCTAGATAGCTATCTCACCGTCTAATTAAGTTTTGTAGACGGATGTTTTAGCAGTATATATAAATATATATATAGGCAGCTATTAAGCCGTCTACATAAGTTTCGTTGACGGCTTATTGAAGCTGTCTACGTATGTACGTAGACGGCTAATAGCCGTCTACATTTACTATTTTAGTAGACGGCTTCATATAACCATCTACATAAGTTTTGTAGACGGAATTTTCATTGACGGTGGTTTAGACGGCTCCTTAGCCATCTATAAGAACATTTGTAGATGGTTTTTGTTGCTTTGTAGACGGCTCGAAGCTGTCTACGTATCCTCTACCCCTAGTAGTGAATTTTCATTTATCTACAGATACATGAGTGTTTTTTTGCATATACTTAGCTGTAGATTGTCAAGAATATCTTATGCACCTTTGTTTATATTTTTTGGTTAAAGTTTTTAATCTTATTTTTATGTTTTATTATTAAACAAGTTAAACAAGCCATCTGTTGTGGTTCAGGCATCAGAGGTCACAATGTGTTGATTGTAGTAGGATGTTCTAACCCATGCTCCATTATTGCATACTGTGAGCACGACCCCATTTTGATTTTTTTGTGTTCCTCATCATCTCCGAAGATTAACTCTCTCTCAACATCTTCGAGTCATTGGAAGTACATCTTTCGTCCAAATCACAAATGTTGTGTTAATTGAAATCTATTTACCAATCTCCTAGACTCGCTCTCCAAGCCCTTTTTGTATTAGTCCAGCCCCCTCGCATTGCTACTACTAATGACACAATTATAGATTCAAGTTAAACATTTTTTTACAAGATTTATAGAATCAAATGTTAAGGGGTCCGACAAACTTCTTCATTACTACTCTAAATATTAATGTTGTACTATTTATCTCACAGGCTCAAAATCAAAATGAGACTCTCCTTACTGCCCTCAAGACTTAGATTAGAGATTTTTTTGTCAGAAGAGTATGATAATGATGATAAAAATGATCATTACTCACATCGCCTAAGCCTTCCGCGGCCCCAATCCCTACTTCGCTGTATTTTTTTTTTTTTTGTATAAAGGGCGCAGCAGGTCAGCGACTGGTCAAGTGAACTCCACCCCCGCAGGGCAAAGTTAAACCACTCCCCCAGGCGATCAACCTGCTACGTAAAATTTTATAAATGAATAAGGGTGGATTACAAAGACAACGGGGCATCCCCCTAAAGAACAAGAGCAATTATGTATGCCTAAAGTTCCAAAGACCCATCTGATCCCCAAGGACAACAGGAAGACAAAGGCGAGGCAGCTGCTTAGAAGAGTAGAAGACCTCATTACAGCGCATGAGACAAGCAGAATTAGTTAAAGCATTAGCCACCTGATTAGCCTCCCTAAAAACATGATTGACTGGAACTCCATGAAGTTGCACAAAATCCAGAACATGCCTCCACCATCTATAGCAATCCCAAGAAGGAACAACACCAGTGCAAAGGGAGTTCACCAGAATCAAAGAATCTGAGCAAATGCTAGTAAGAGCAAATCCCTTCTCAATAGCCAAAAGCACACCATCATGCATAGCGCGAACCTCAGCAGAAATGGAAGAGCCAGCACCATAGTAATGAGAATAATCCATAGAGACATTTCCATATGGATCTCTGAAATTCCACCTCCACCACAAGGTCCTGGGTTACCTTTACTTGCACCGTCAACGTTTAGAATGAGGCCATGGAGGGGAGGTATCCATCTCACAAACTTAGTCATCTTAGGGGGAACATTAACCAGGAAACCAAGATGGCGGATGGCGTCCAATTGCTGAGGAGTGGAGTTGCGTTTAAATGCCATCCTTACCAAGGCGTGAGAGACGCATTCTTGAATATTATAGCGCATGGTTGCTGGACTATTACTGACCTGCTCATACTTCAGCTTACACCTGGTTTTCCACAGCTCCCAAACGAGAAGAATAGAACAGTAAATAGTAACAAAACCATGAGGGTCAGAAGGATTGCAGGACTTCAGGAACAAGGAGGGGAGAAAGCCATTGCCAGAGGGGTTTAGCAAGATCACTTTGGAGAAATTGGTGATTCATATCCTCAACCTGCGGAGCATGACAACAACAACAGCGGGAGGGTAAAGGAATACCACACTCAACAATACGAGAATCAACGAGGACAGCTCTGTAGAGCATCTGCCAGCAAAATAAGGACACACCCTGCTGAAAAGGGGATGCCAAATGCGAAGAAGAGGCATACGATTAACACCATAGCTCCGAGATAAATTATAAGCGCTTTTAGTGGAGAAAGCTCCATTCCTAGACGGAACCCAGACACAGATATCTGCAGTAGCAGTCAGCTGCAGATGACTCAAGTTAGCATCAATCAGGGAGAGCAAGTGGTGGTTGTCATTCCGTACACCTCACGGACTGAGGGAGAAGGACCTGAGAAAGGAATCTGTAAATTATTCCGCAGGGGCCTCTGACCAATCCATGTATCATCTAGAAACCTGATAGCGCTCCCATTCCCCAATATCCATCTGGAATTCTGATTAACAATATCATGTGCAACATTAAAAGCTTTCTGGAAACGCCATGAGGATGTCTAACTAACTGACCAGATTTAAAACGCCTCTCTTTGGCATAAGTGACCCACATAGAAGATCCATGGTAAATGTTCCAAATCAGTTTGATCACCATTGAAAGTTGAACATGCCATAAGCTGCGCACTCCAAGGCCTCCTTCAAGAATTGGCTTTTGGATAGTGGACCAGGAACCCAGTGCCTGCGTGTGTCATTAGAGAGCCAGCCCAGAAAAAGGCAGCACAGAGGCGCTCAATGAAAGATAGGACATATTTTGGAATACAAGAGACAGACGCGAAATACACTAGCATAGAATTAAGAACCAAGTTTATGAGAGTGAGCCTACCGGATTTGGATAGAAATCTAGATTTCCAGTTGCTGACTCGGGCTATGATTCTATCCGTCAAAGTCTTGTAATCAGCCACCATATTCCTGCCTTGTTTGATCGGAACTCCCAGATAAAGCATGGCCCCTTTTTGACGATGAAACCCTGTGATCCGGGTGATCTTAGAAGCAACACATTGAGGAGCAGAATTGGAGATAAGAAAGCTGCTTTTATCATGGTTTATCCTTTGGCCAGACGATTCCTCATACCTCTTAATGAAGTGCATGAAATGGCGGATGTTATTAGCTTGGCCATTAAGAAAAATTAGAGTATCATCAGCATATAAAAGATGAGAAATGTTCATGCAATTCCGAGGACCAGAACAAGGGAGAAGGGAGCGGCTGTCAAGCAGGTGTCGGATTCCCCTACTGAGGGTTTCTTCCATGATGATAAAGAGAGCCAGGGCTATCAAGTCTCCTTGACGAAGGCCTCTGGAAGACTTGAAAAACCCAGCAAGAAAGCCGTTGAATAGAACAGAGAACCAACAATTGGAAATAAGCATAGCCACATAGGAAGTGAATCTTGTAGAGAAACCGAACGATCGAAGCACCGCTAGGAGGAAGTCCCATTCCACCGTGTCATAAGATTTCATCATGTCTAATTTAAAAATCACATTGTGACCACGAACTTTCCTGCCAAGATCAGAAACCAACTGTCAAGCCAGATAAACATTATCCATAATGTTCCTCCCTTTGACAAAGGTGCCCTGCTCCATGGAAATAATTGAAGGCAAAACAGATGACAATCTGTTACTAAGGATAGAAGAGACAATCTTATAACAACAATTGCAAAGACTTATCGGACGGTAATGGCTATAGGTAGAAGGATTGTCAACTTTTGGAATGAGAGCGATGATGGAAGAGGATACTCCTGTTGGAAGAGGAAAACCAGCGAAGAAGCCACAAACAACATCAATAACATCCTGACCGATAATATCCCAACAAAAAGTATAAAATTTTCCTGAAAATCCATCCGGGCCAGGGGCGCTATCTCCGTTTAAACTCCAGACATGACTTAACCTCCTCAGGGGAAGGCATGGCAGTAAGCATATGATTGTCTGCAGCAGTGATAAGATTGGGGATGGTATTTAACAAATGAGTATCAATGCCATGAGACTCAGTGGACAGCAGATTATGAAAAACTGCTCAGCCTCCTCCATAAGCATTTTTGATCATCACACCAATTACCATTTACTCGAAACCTGCAATAAAGTTTCTAGACCGCCGGCTCTGGACAGCTGCATGGTAGAATGCAGTGTTGCGATCACCCTCTTCCAACCATTTGACTCTAGATTTATGATGCCAAAAAATTTCCTGGCACCCCTCTGTATTGTTTTTTGGGATCATTCATCTTCTTAAATCTTTATGCTTATTCTCTTTGACTTAGGTTATCTTGTTTGTAAAAAAAAGAAAAGAAAAAACGTTATACATGATTTTTTATACATGTAACATGTAGCATTAATTATATATATTACCGACTATGTGTGTACATATATACCTGCACATGGCCTGAAGCCCTTCGCTGCGGATTACGGGAGAAAGGTATAAAGGGACATTGAATCAACCTTCAGTTGTATAATTCTAGCAGCGAAAATATGTAACGTACATATGTACATGAAGCATTCCATTTGTGTTAATTGGCATGAAGTACGTCGAGAGTACGTGGTTCGGCCTTCCAAAATTTCACTTCTACCTAATTCAACAAGGCCCGTCTTTCATCAAGATAATGTTTAATGCGCGAACCATAATTGGCTGAATAGAAAAATCGGATTGAACTGCATTTCTCATAGCATGATATTGTACAAGATGTACCGTAACGGACTGATTAAGTTCAGCCTAAAAAATTTAAAATTTTAATTAAAAAAAAACAATATACGAATTGTGCCGGAAACCGTAGCCAACCTTGGTGCGAACAGAGTGGTCATTGGGCATCAATTTGGAATATCCGCAAAAGATACATAGTTCGATCGCCCACTTATTAGGCGGCTTTATATAAAGAGAGCGGCTTTGCTCTCGTCGCCGGAGAACCTGCGGGTCCTCTCTCTTCTATCTGTGGTCCACTGAAATTTTCGAGCCGTCGAGAGCGAAACTTTTCCCTTATATAAAGGACGACCCCGGGAAGGGTTTGTCCAGATTGAAAGAACAAAGCACTTATCGCATGCAGTTTTGTTTATATAGGCCGTATGAGAAAAGTTACATACCGGATGAGATGAGCAGTGGCTCTGACAACTTATTCATTCTAATTAGTGAAATAGCTCGATCGTCTTGGTTAAACTTTTTTATCCATGCACTGCGTCTTCTTTCATGCTTAAATATATATAATCATCAACTTAAAGACAAAATTTCCAGATTAGCAATTGTCGTCCTTTAATGTTGTTCTCATGATATCTTCAAGATGACATGGGAATTAAACCGTACTACCCATTCGACCCCATGCTCAGCATGTTATAATAACCCAACTTATCAGTTACCATATTGTGACATGTGTCATGTAGTCCAACGAGAAAATTACTTGCATGTCCTCCATGTAGTTTGAGATACGGACGGACGATCGAGTTATATGGAAAGCTTGGGTATATATACGTTTAGGAAGGTGAACTAGATAGAGCTCTTCGGTTCATATTTTAACGCCTAATTATTGAAGTCTAGTTTAATAGACAAAATTCTAGTTATTAAATAGGAATCTATCTTGGAGAGCCTAGTTATTATAAAATAGGATTCAAAAAGCATCATGAACACTTGATTTCAATTCATCAACTCTATGATCAAGATGGAACTTACCCCCATCACAAATTAAGATGAAATTTGCTGACTTAAGGAGAGCTTTTACCTCAACATCCATGTCAAAAAGATAATTCGATGCAGCAATGAAGCTCTCGAGATAATTAATCTATCGATATGTGGTAGCTAGAACAGGAAGTTAGTTGGGCAAACACTTTGTTAGTCTAGTAGATAGAACTTAGCTCGATAGGTCCATTATTCAGTAGGTAGATATTAGTTCCGAAGGTTCTTAGCTAGGTAAAACTTTAGTTTGGTGGAAGTAAAATGTATGGTTGATGATGCCTGATATATATTCCACGTGGACGATGATTATATAAGAAGAAGTAGAGTCTTAAAAAAAATAAAGATGAGTTGTTCACGATCTCCACGGTCGTCACCCACATCCTTCGTTATGGGTGTCAAAATTCATTATGACCACTATTCTATGATTACCTCCATGACTTGCTCTTAATTGTGCCCACGTCAATTGGAACCGCATGAGAGATTCGACTATCATTACAAATCCTAAAGAAATGCCTTGGCCTGAGGTGAGACACAATGTTACACCCAATTGATGGGGAGCAATATCAAATTCTGTCAATCTCTTACTTGTGGTTTTGCACTTGTTGATTTAAGTATTAGAAATTTTTTTCTAAAATCTTTATGTAATCTAATTTCTCAAATCCCAAAACCATCTTACAACCTGCAATCAGATTTGAAAACCTACATTTTCAAAAACACTTGCTATTGTCCGTTTTATCGGCCGCATAATATAAATAACATCGCAAAATGGGAGAACGCTGTCTGATTTATTCTTAGCAAGTCATTTTGAAGGACTTGTCGATGGACACCTAATTTTCTCTAAAATATCTTCCTTTATCTTTGGAGGTTTCCTTGAAGGCATTTAGTGGGTTTTTCTCCCTTCATTTGAATGAGACCGGTTCTATGAAAATGGATGCCAAAGTCACCCAGCATGCTTCAAATATCTCAATGGATAAAGTGTGAGATTATATGAAACTTCATCGCTCCAAACTTGTCTTATGTTTGGTCATCCACCACATAATGGCAGACAAGAAACGATATATTCTGATACTACATGCCTGCCTCGTAACAGGCTGTTACGTGACTCAGAATGCCACCACGCGGCCAGGTGGTTTGGCGCTGTATAGCCTCCTTTCAAATGGCTCAATCGATGTAGGGCTCAATCGAGGTAGAGCAAAAGTTGTGAACTCAGCATGCACCCATAATAAAGAGTTTGCGAGGACTTTGCGTAACTTGCTCTACCTCAAATTGGGCGCTGCTCGGTCCTTCTCTCCTTAGCAATACTTGCTGCATATGTGAGAAATGTAATATATATTGTTGAGCAGAGGCTCCTTTGGATGCCTCGTATTCTTTCTCTAGATCGGAGGTCCGTAATAAAAAAATAAAAATATAAATAAAAGAAAGAGGAGAAAAAGCAACAGACACACCGATTTATATGATTCAAATTGGTGATATATCATATTTACATCCACGGAGTCCTACTTCTTGTTTCGCTATCTTTCATTAAGAATATTGGAACAATACAAGTGCAGATTAGGGTTCTTTCAGTTGCCCTAACATCTCTTTTATAGGCAACTTCAAAAACTCTAAAACATCTTTATATATGAGAAATTATAATACCACCCACAAACTCAAAATGTGTTACCATTCGGCGCCGCGATAGAATCTACCGAAACTGTTGATGTTTTTATAAAGATGTCTGTTGAATTTGAGCCACACCTCAACATATATTTTATATACCTTTTTGTAATGGAGAATTTAGCATAGTGATATTCCAATTTACATAAGATTCCTTAAGTTCAAGTCCAATATATGTCTACTTTACTACATTTATTTTCACAAGACTTTTTTTTCTCCTTGGCCAATTAAAAAAAACATTTTTTTCTTATATATGTCAGGGCAGTCCAAATGTGATTTAGCATAACAAAGAATTTTTTAATGATAATATATATATGGAGAGAGAAAGAGAGAGAAATGTTATGGTGCAGCGGGGCCTTTTGATATGGCCCCGTCATAGCATAGAGCGGACCGTTAGATTTCAGTCCAACGAAAGAGCACTACAGTACATCCGTGCTCCGTGTTTGGGCGTTCCAGTACTCGAAATGTTCGTTGCTCGATGTTTAATACTATTCGGTGCTGCTTGGTGAGTATATTGATTAGGCTGTTCGATACTCTAACGATTTGCATTGATGATACGGTAGAGCTGTACTCAAAAATCACGTCGTATCATAACTTTACTCTATATATATATATATATATATATATATATATATATATATATATGAACATTAGGAGGTGGAAAGATGTGACATGATATGTGTGTCGATTCTTGTCATGGAAGCCTATATTTGGTATGGGAATAAGACATCAGCAGATTCGTTCCCTTTCGATATTGATTAACTTTGATTTAAAATTGAAGATAGAGGGGGTAAGATAGAAGAAATCTAGCTTCTCTTTTCTTGCTCATTGGAATTTGTGGAGAACCACTTTTCCAAATATTTCACAATATACATCCCATCGTTTTGTCACACTTTTTTTTCAAATAAAAAAGCAAATGTAAAAAGTAATGAAAACTATGGTTTAAAACTTCAAACTCAGCAGCATTAATAGATTAATGAATCCAGTCATCCATTCTTGCGATTGGAGAGCAGAATTATAGCCTTCCCAAGGCAAAAGTCGCTGCATGTGACGCATCTAATCCGACATGATTGTATGCTCCAAAAGGATACTAAAATGTAAGTTTTTCCTTTTTATATTAAGTTGGAAAACTTCTTAATTTGAGGTTCAGTTATGTAAAACTTCCACCATCATATCTGAAGAGTGGTTTAGAAGTTGTCCTTGCACAAGGAAGAGATCAAATGCTCAACTCTCGTGATAGCAAATTTATAATGAATTTTTTAAAGATTATATTAATAGTTCAACTCTCTCCGAATGATGTAATAAGTTAATATTTTAATTTTTTTAAAAAAATAAAATTTTCTCTATCTCTACTTATAAATGTCCCAAAATCTGTGCACTAAATTGAAATTGCCGAACATAAATACAAGTTGACAAAGTGAGGTAATGTTGGCATGCGCCAACATTTTGGACATGGCACTTCCACACTCTCAATTTGCTGTTTAATCGAAAGATTAAAATAGCAAATGACAGCTTTCATATCAGAAGTACTAAAGGTGTATTTGACAACATTTAATAGATATCTAATGTCTAAAGTGATAAGACAGTTGTATTTTCAGATTATTTGACAAAAAAATTAAATTTATGTCTAAATAAACATTATTTTATTATTGTTTCTCTTTAAAAAAAATAAAGGATATGCATCTCTTTTTTTTCCGAGACATGTAAAGATCTTGACTCTCGACATCGGTGGTCGACACTCAGTGCCTAGAGATGTCGACGGCCGATGCCCGACAATCGAGGGCTGGTGCCTGGCTGTCTACGTCGGCTAGCGCCTGACAGTTGACTGTTGACGGTTGGCGCTCTACGGTTCGACAGTCGGCGGCCGACCCACGGCGGTCGGATACCGGCACCTGACGGTCGGCGAGAGGCGTCCGACAGTCCAGTGGTTTGTGCCCAAAGTTCAGCAGTCGGTCGATAGTGGTCGGCGGTCGATGCCTAGTGGTAGTCGGCATCCAGCCAGTCGGTCGGTGCCCAGCTCTTCGGTCAGCGTGACCACCTGATGGCAACTACAGACTGTCGGGCACTGGGTGTCGACAGCTGGGCGTCGACCACCGACGGCAAGACATCAGTTGTCGATCATCGGTCGTTGGATGCCGATCGTCGATCGTCGGGCATAGGGCGTCGACCGTCGAACGTAGGGCACTGATCGCCATCCGCTACACGTCGAGCACCGACTACTGACCGTCGGGCATAGAGCGCCGACCGTCGGACATAGAGCGCCAACCATCATTGGGTGCAGACCATAGGCCACCGACTGTAGGTTGCCAGTCGTCAACTGTCAGACTGTTGGGTGCCGACTTTAGCTCCAAGTGCTGATGACTCCCAGAATGTATCTCATTATGTTCAGATGTTATTTAGTTAGTTATCAAATATCTCTTTTTTCATATCTTAATATATTTAAGAATTTTTAAATTTAAAAATTAAATAATTAATGAAATTAGATATTTTAAATAAGTATTATCTAACACCACCTAAATTTGTTTGATCATTCAAGAGATTGGGCCAACCCAAGTCATTTTTAAAAGATAGCAAGATAGGCTAGCTAGCATTTCTTTTAACAATATATATCAAGCCCTCCTTTGCTCGTACGCCGTAAATAATTAATAATAAATAATAGAAAAGGGATTTTTGATTTCTAGTCCAAAAAGGTGACATAGAATTAATTTTAGGCCAATACATAGAAATTTTAATTTTAATTCCTAAGACTGTTAATTATTTAATATTTGGTCCAATCTATTATCTCCACTTACCTTTTATCGAAAAAATCCTATTCTACCCCCATGTGAAACGAAACCCTCTCCCCCATCCGTGAACCCACCCTGCGTGAAGGAAACACACACACTCACCCCCCCAGGGCTTCTGCTGATGGCAAAACCCCTCCCACACCCGTGAGCCCACCCTGCGTGAAGGAAACACACACCCCAGGGCGAGGGCCTCTGCCGATGGCGAAACCCCCTCCCCCACCCCGGCGAATGAAACTCCCCCCCCGCCTAAGGCGAGGGCTTCCGACGACGACGACCTATGTTTTCTTCTCCGACGGAGACCTAGGTTTTCTTCTTCGATTCATTTCCACCGAGGGCTTCTCCGATGGACTAGCAACCCCTCACAGCACGTCCAACCCCTAGCTTCGCCAATGGACTCCTGTGTGGTGAGGGCGAAAGAGGTGCCAGGTATGCTGTTCCTTGCTCGGAGTCATGGAGTCGTGGAGATTTTGTTGGGTTTTCTGGGTCCTCCGCTGCTCCTTGCCCGGAGTCGTTGAGATTTTTGGGTTTTCTTGGTCCTCCACTACTCATTGCCTGGAGTCATGGAGATACTTGGGTTTTTTTGGGTCTCTACTGCGCTGCGTCCTGGAGTTGGTGTTGTCTGTTGTCTGCATCCCGGAGTTTGTGTAAACAGGAAATTGGAACTTGTAAACAGGAAATTGGTGTTGTCTGTTGTCTATCATTCTAGGTCTCTGCTGCATTTTTGTGTGAAGAGGAAATTGGAACTTTTAAACAGGAAATTGGTGTTGTTTGTTGTCTATCATTCTGGGTCTCTATTGCATTTTTGTGTGAACAAGAAATTGGAACTTGTAAATAGGAAATTGGTGTTGTCTGTTGTCTATCATTCTAGGTCTCTGCTGCAAATATTTGATTTGGTTTTCATATCAAACTTGTAAACAGGAACAAGAAGTTGGTGTTATTAGGATGCAAATATTCGATGCTTTGTTTGGGATCACCTACTGTTATTAGGAACATTTTTATGTGTGAGAAATTAGGCTGTTATTAGGAAAATATTTGATGCTTTGTTTGGTAGCATCTACTGTTATTCATACAAACTGTTACTGCCTTAGAATCCAATTTGTTCAAACTATTTTTTCAGTTATTTGATGCTTTGTTTGGTAGCATCTACTATTTTGTATTTCTGATATTTCTTGCAATTTCTTGATATTTCTGTTCCTTGTATAGATATGAATCATATTCTTGGAATTTTCACATACAAAAATGAGGCCTATGTAATTCTTATCCATAGAGGTATGGAAATTTGTGGCACACTTGATGATATTTGTACTAGATGGACACTTAAGAAAGATCAGGTAGAATTAAAATGTCGCATCCCAAAGAAGGGTAATTCTGTGATGAAAGTGTTAAATGGAGGGGACATTGATAGATTCATTGATATGCATGAAATCCTTGGATCAAAAATGATTAACATTGACGTTCATGTGTTTGGCTCAGAGGAGGTTTTAAATATCAGGTGAGGATATCTTTCATTTCAAATGTGAATACTCTTTTTATTTTCTTACGAATAATTCTTATGTGTTTTCTAATTTATTTCCAAAGCATCTGTAGAGCAATTTTCTGTAAACAACAACATAGGATCTAATGTTTCTGGAACTTTGAGTCAAGAAATGAGAATAAGATCAGATTTATGACATGATGTTATCCATTTTACTGGTCAGATTTTTGTCTCTGTTGAAGAACTTCGAAATGATTTAACAAAGTATGCAATTTCAAGAGGATTTGACTTTACATTCATTAAGAATGACTCTACCCGTGTTACAGTACATTATAAAATTGCTACTTGTGCTTGGAGTTTGCATGCCATTAGAGTTGGGTTAGGACCTCAATTTAAGATCAAATTTTTGAATAATGTGCATAGTTGTGGTGGGGGCTTGAGCACACAGAAACATCCCAGAGCTAGTAAGAAGTGGGTTAGTACTATAGTTCAGGAAAAAATTGTGGATGCACCATTATATAGGCCCAAAGACATTAAGAAAGACATCTTTAGAGAATATGGAGTTGATTTGCCATATCATCAAGCTTGGTTAGGAAAAGAAGTTGCTTATAAAGAACAATTTGGTGATGAAAGGTGTTCATTTAATGAGCTTTTATGGTATAAAGATGCAGTTGAAAGAACCAACCCAAGTAGTGTGGGGAATTAGATGTGACAAATGAAGGTCGTTTCAAAAGGTTCTTCATATGCAATCATGCATGCATCGTTGGCTTTCAAACATGTTGTAGACCACTATTATTCTTGGATGTGACATTTTTGAAAGATAAGTATCAAGGTAAATTACTTGCTGCCACTACGTTGATTGGATAGAATGAACTATTTCCTCTTGCCTATGCCGCATGTGATGCAGAAAATGAAAAAAATTGGAATTGGTTCTTGACTTGTTTGAAGAAAGCTATTTCTATAGATCGACAAATAACTTTTATCTCCGACAAGTGTAAAGGTTTGCTTCAAGCAATTCCACATGTGTTTCCAAATTCACGTAATGCTTTTTGCTTGCGGCATTTGGCCGACAATTTTACAAAGTTTGTAAGAGGAAAATGTTCTTCTTCTACAAAGGATGCTCTTATTGAACTTTTAAAGAAGGCAACATATGTGATGACAACAGTAGAATTTGAAAAAACAATGGTAGAGATGCGTGAATTTTGTGTACAAGGTGAATTGTGGGCACGAAAAGAGCATTTAATAGTTGGGTACTTGAAGCCAGAAATCTATCGATTCTTTCTATGATAGATCGCATTGACACAAATCATGGCTTTGGCTTATGAAAGAAGAAACATCTATCTATTGTGGGAAACAACTGTGTTTCCTAAAGTTGATGCATATTTGAAGAACTTAATAGATTCTGCTCGTGGGATTGTTGTAAATTGTTCAAATGGAAAATTATTTGAAGTCTTGAGTAGACTTTCTGATGTTGTGGATTTACAAGTGGGTGAATGCACATGTAGGGAATGGCAAATAAGATGATAGCCTTGCAAACATGTTTGTGTCGTAGCTCATAAAATTGGATGCAATGTTGAGGAATATTGTTCTTTATATTTTAGCACTCATTGTTACCAAAATTGCTATGTTGAGACCATCAATCCAATATCAAATCAAGATACACCACTTGTTGATTTTGAGAATGTTGAAGTCAAGCCCCCAAACACTAAGAGAAGAGCCAGACGACCAAAGAAAAAAAGGATTTCTTCACAACAAGGATTGGAAGTAAAAATGACATACACATGTTCTAGGTGTAAGCAGAAGGGACATAAACGAAAATCATGCTCAAATCCTATATTTGAATAAGCATGTATTTTTCTATAATGATTCTATGTTCAAATGATTCTTTGTTTCTCATGATTTCCTAATCTTGTGATTGATTTCATTTATTCACTTGCTATAGTGAGTTCGAGACGCTCTCCTATCCAACCTCCACCAATGAGATGTATTAGAGGGTATGGTTTTTGTTTTGTGAGAACTAGCCAAATGGAAAAAAATCCAGGAAGAAAAATCTACAAATGCAAGGTAAATTATCTCCAACTATTTGTTTTCGTTCTTTTATATTTTTAGTCTACTAATAAGAATTTTTCTTCATGTTCTTTATAGGAGATGAATTGTGATTTTTTTCATGTGGTGTGATAAAGTGCAAAGTTTTGTGGATTCAACAACAACTCACTACGCCAAATTTGATTTTTAGCAGCAATTTTACTAGCAGCCAATTCATATTTGCTGTTAAGTAATAGCATTTTTTACAAAATAGCTTCTAATAAAACAACTAGATAGTTACAGTGACTATTACATTTAGTAGCAATAATGATTAGCTGTTAATAAACAACTTTTTTAAATATTAGCTACCAACTATTCTAATGTGTGACCATTATTTTTACTAGCCAATTTATTAGCTATATTATCATTTGGAGTTACGGATGATTTGGGGGGAAAATTAATTTTTGTGGAAACCTACTCCTACGGTATTTTGTTGGAAATAATCGCACACCAAGCCCCGTGCCTCCTCACGTATGCCCAGCCTGTGGCCCATCGAGGTGATCGCTACCAGGTCAGCCGCCGCTCCCTCGCTGACGACTCCCGGGCCCCATTGCACGCTTCGCAAGTATGGCGCCTTCCTCTCGCGGACCTTGCCGGCCTTGCACGACCTCTCGCCTCTCCCGCGCCGTTGACTGCCTGCCGGCCCTGCACGGCCTCTCGCCTCTCCCGCGTCGTTGACTGCCTGCCCGCCCTGGGGCCTTTCGCGGACTATTCCTCTCGTGCCCGGCCAGTCTCGCGCACGGTCGACTGTCGGCCGGCCCTGCACGGCCTCTTATGAAAGATTCCTCTCTCGCGTGGACGACTGCCGGCCGGCCCTGCACGCTTCGCAAGCGCCTTCGCCTCTCGCGGACGATTCCTCTCGCACGTGGAAAACTTCCGGCACTGCACGCTTCGCAAGTCTTCGCAGCAGCCGTCGGCGCCTTCGTGATCACCTGCTGATGTGAATATCCCATGCGTCGACGCGTCCCCCTTGCATGCACGAGCAACCGCTTGCATCTGCCTTGCCCTTCGGCGTCCTTGTTGATTGCGAGCGGAAGGTCCATCTCGACGTAAGGCCGGTCTGGTAAGTGCATGCTATAGACTTGCATAACAACTTGTGCACAGGCCGCAACAAGTCCTTCGTTCAACCTCCTCACCGACGGGCTCACACACTCGATGTTGTGGTTATCCTCGCTGCAGTAACCCTCTGCATTAGTGTTGTCCTGCAGTTTCTAGATTGTAGACTGAAGTTTGTCACCGCCACACATCTTCCTGGCCCACTTGCACATATCTGGCATTTGCAGCACCGTCGCTTGTCCCCGTTGGTGAATCAGCTGCAACATGAGACCTCTTATCGGTGGCGGCTCTAAATATAGAGATAATATATCAAGTTCTAACAACAAACGTAGGGAACGAACTTTTGTCCAAAGTAAACATGTGGGAAGAGGAGGTTACAATCGGCCGACAACATCTATCCGAGACTAACCAGCTATGCCGACCATTCCAACTCCATCGGTATTTTACTCTACTTCAAAAAATTATTTTTTTATTTTATCAATAGATGGATAAATTGTCGTGTTTAATTTATTATAGGTGTAATTAATTGGACATGCATGAATCCTTCTTTATTCTTTTCAAAAATAAAAAAGTTAACACAATGGAGGTTGGAATTTCAAATTAATTGACACAAAATGGTTCTGGAACATTTTTGACTCTCTAGTACAATTAATGAAAATAGGAATAAGAATTATATGTAACACATGCATCTTTAGAATCAACTTTAACATATATCAGATGTTGTAGGATATATATATGGTTTGGCATTATTGCGTTTTTCGCCTTAAGGAATAACGTAGAAAGAAGAAAATTATGTTAAGGTAGAAAGTCATCTTTCAAGAAAAGCAAGGACATCTATTCATGCACCAAGCTTATATGCTCTCCATTTTCTAGGATTAGAACATGTTGCAAATAATATTTTAATCTTATTAAATTCAAGATAGATGTTTCCTTACTTTTATGTCTACCGGTGCACTTTTATATTGTTAAGTATTATATCTAATAAGCATGAGTTTGAAGTTGTTCTCCATTCTAATAATATTATGTTTGTATTGAACTATAGGAATTATTACCTAGAGCAAATTGAGAAATGCAACAAGAAATATACTAGTTGAAAATGAAGATATTCACGTTAAGAGGTATATATATTGATATAGATAAATACACATTCATTTTTATTTAAAGTATCGTGTCACTTTTTATATTTTTAGATTTCAATTATTATTTTAAAAATCTGAGGCAAATAAGAAGCTTACATTAACATTTGATTATTTTCTCACATTGTATAGTCATTTATAACCAATAAGTGTTTGATATATAGGAAGTAGAGAAGAACCAATCAGCTGGTGCTATAGATAAAAGTTGGATTTGTAAACCAAGGTATAATTATTCCCCTATTAAGTTTTGTAACTTTAATATTAAAATATTTTAAACATTTACCATGTTTTTTTTGCACTTGGTTGAAATAGGGCAAGTGATGAGTACAAGATGGGAATTAACAAGTTCTTGGACTATGCATTTCAGAGGACAGCTATTGGAGAGAAAATATTATGTTCTTATAACAGTTGCAACAATTGTCTTCTCATGTTCCGTGAAGATGTTTTGATCATCTTATATGAGAAGGTTTTACTCAAAATTACACTTGTTGGTACTTCCATGGTGAAAGAATGAACAACTCTATGCAAATCAATACTCAAATCAAGGGCATGACAAATACAATGGAGATCATGAGGCGATGTATGGAATATTCGAAGATGTATGTGCAAATACATCACAAAATGATGACAGAACTCAACATGATAAAACATAATGCATTCAATTGGAGACATATGAGTTCTTTACTATGCTAAAAGATGCTGACAAAGAGTTGTATCCTGGTTGTGACACTTACACTAAACTTTCATTCCAGATTGCATTATTTCATGTCAAGTGTCTTAATGGGTGGAGCGATAAGTCTTTCGATATGTTGCTTGAAATACTAAGGAAAGCACTTCCAGATGGTAAAAGACTGCCAAGTTCTTATTATGAGATGAGAAAAATAATTAGAGATTTGGGACTCGATTATAAGAAGATCCATGCTTGCCCTAATGATTGTCAGTTATATTGGAAAGAGTCTACTAATGATGATTCATGCCGTATATGTAAAGCTTCAAGATGGAAAAAACCTGAGTCTGCACAAGGAAAATATTTTAGATCTAAGAAAGGAAAATCTCCTGCAAAAGTTCTTCACCATTTTCCTTTGATCCCAAGACTTCAAAGATTGTTCATGTCTTCTAAGACAGCTTCTTTTTTTAGATGGCATGATGAACATCGAATTAAAGATGGCTTGCTTCGTCATCCTGTAGATTCACCATCATGGAAAACTTTTGATTATCATCATCCTTTGTTCTCTGCAGATGCTCGCAATATTAGACTTGGTTTGGCTAGTGATGGCTTTAATCCATTTAGAACAATGAATACTATGTATAGTACATGGCCCGTGTTATTGATGATCTACAATTTGCCTCCTTGGATGTGTATGAAACAACCTTCTATCATCACGTCATTACTTATTGAAGGCCCTCATAGTCCTGGAAATGATGTTCATATATATTTGCAACCATTGATAGATGAGTTGAAGGAGCTATGGAATAGTCTCTGATTTAGGAGCTATTTGGAGCACATTGTTCCGACAAAGAGTAAAAAGCAAATCTTTCCTCCCTCTCATATAAATTTATAAATAATTTAGGATAAGTTAATTAATAGTCTCTGATTGAAATAGAGGAAGTCTTTATAGTAACATAATTAATATATACTGTAATAAATGATAATATTTACTGTAATAAATTACAATTCTATCAAAGATTAAAAAATAAGTCAATTATTTGAGAGAAACTTCTAATTAATTTATCTAATAATTATAGAAGAATAAATAACTAAATGATATATAATAAACAATAAATACTCGTGATCTAATAAGGGTTTTGTTGCACTTTTTTTATCACTTTTTTCTCTTAAATTTTAAAAAAAATGAGGACGGATACATAGACATGTTTGGTAAGTAATTTTTTATTTTAGAGAGAAAATTATATCCCATATAAATCTCTTTCAAAATAAAAACAAGTGCGAACGAATTTTTTTTTTAAATCACACATATGACTCCTCCGACCCACCCACCCACCCCCTCCCTGCGAAGGCCCCCCATCTTCCCTTCCCAGTGCAGCCCCCCCCCCCCCCCCCCCAGCTAGAACCACCCCCCGGCAGAACTAACGCCCCCCCTTTCCCATGCTCCTTGCACAGTTCCCCCACCCCTCCCCTCCCTGCGAAGCCCCCCCCTCCCTGTGAAGGTTCCCCTCATCCCCCTGCGCAGGTTCCCCCACCCCTCCCCCCCCTGCGAAGCCCCTCCCTCCTTGTGAAGTCCCCCCCCCCCCCCCCCCCCCAACAGACACCCCTCCTCCCCTCGCCGGACCACCCCCCCCGCCCCCAATAGTAGACACACCCCCTCCCCTCGCCAGACCACCCACCCCTCCCATCCCTGCGAAGCCCCCCCTTCCCCCCACTCCCCCCCCCCCCCCACAACAAACACCCCCCTCCCCCTCGTCGGACCCCCCCCCCCCCCCCCCCACGGCAGACACCCCCCTCCCTCCCTGTGAAGGTTCCCCCCCCTCCCCTCGTCGGACCACCCCCCCCCCACCCACTCAAACCCCCCCCCTCCTCGGCCTTGCACCCTCCCTGCAGGAACCTCCCCCTCCACCACCCCCCTGCCCCACCCCCACCCTACGAACCCCCTGCAAGAAACCCCCCCTTCAAGAACACCCGGACATGCCGGCGAACCCCACCCCCTGCCGGAACCACCAAACATATCAATATAAAATTTAAAAATTTTGATATTTTTATCAAACAAATAACGTTAAATTATTATAATTGTAAATTTAAAATAAAAAATTAACACAACATAATTTTTAGGGAGAATTAATTTCAGGTCCCTGGCAGGGATCTGACATCAATTTCAGGTCCCTGTCAGCTTTTCCCAAGCCATGCGGTCCTTGCTTTATGCATGACTTATTTTTAAGTCCCTGCCTTTTGTCCCCGTTATCCTCCTTCGTTATCTCAAAGTGTGTAACCGTTTCCCAAAAGTGTGTAACTTGTTACCTAGTTACACATATAACTGTGTTACCCAGTTACACAGTTACATACTTACACAGTTACACGTTAAACTATGTAACTACATAGAAATTTTATAAGTTTGTAACTCTATAATTATGACTTATCTAATTACATAGTTACATAGTTTTAGAAGGATTTACCTAATTATTTTATAACCGTTATTCCAAAAGTGTGTAAGTACGTACTTACACAGTTATATATAATTCCTATAATTGTGTAACTTGTTACCCAGTTACACATGTAACTGTGTTACCTAGTTACACATGTTACTTAGTTACATACTTACACAGTTACACATGAAACTATGTAACTGCATAGAAATTTTATAAGTTTGTAACTCTATAATTAGGGCTTACCTAATTACATAGTTACATAGTTTTAGAAGGATTTACCTAATTATTTTATAACAGTTATCCCAAAAGTGTGTAAGTACGTACTTACATAGTTACATATAAATCCTGTAATTGTGTAACTTACCCAGTTACACATGTAACTATGTTACCCAGTTACACATATAAGTATGTAATTACATACTTACACTGTTACATATGAAACTATGTAACTACATAGAAATTTTATAAGTTTGTAACTCTATAATTAGGACTTACCTAATTACATAGTTACATAGTTTTAGAAAGATTTACCTAATTATTTTAATTCGTAATATATCAAAAGTGTGTAACTGCGTAAGTACGTACCTACACAGTTACATGTGTAACTGGGTAAGCATGTAAATTTTGTAACTGTGTAACTTACCCAGTTACACATGTAAGTATGTAATCATGTAAGTATGTAAATTCTGTAACTGTGTAACTTATCCAGTTATACATGTAAGTATATGTAACGCCCCGAAAAATTTTAATTGTAAGAAATTATGAATAATGTGGTCATTATACATTATGATTGACATTAAATTGAAATAATTAGAATTTGAGCTTAATTAGTAGTAATATACGTTACCTTAGTGTCGTACACAGAGGTGTGCATTCCGACATGGCAACATCGAAAAACTGTAACGAACTAAAAATCCGAGGACACCATAATTTTAAAAAAATGTGGAGATATCAGAAATATAAATATCCAGATTTATTGACGTACGGATTTCGAGATTAAGCAGACGCAACTATTTTTGGGGCAATTTAACACCCTGTGTAAAGTAAAATCTAAAAATTAAACTAAAATTATCATAATTTGTAAACCCATCACATTAGTCTATGGTTACAATCTAAATATAAACGGACATCATTTGAATATATAAAAATATAGACAATTAGACCAGTCGAATTATTCTCCAATTAAGGTGGAGAATTTTTGAGATTTTTGGACACAGCACTCGACAGGACTTGAGAATAGTTTGGAAAAAGAAGGGACTTAAAAATAAGTCCTGCATAAAGTAAGGACCGTATAGCTTGAAAAAAACTGACAGGAACCTAAAATTGACGTCAGATACCTGCCAAGGACCTGAAATTAATTCTTCATAATTTTTAAGTAAAAATATTTTTTTTCAAAAAAAACATTCCCAAACACCGTATAAACCACGAGAAAAACCTGCGTGGGGGATGGAGCCACCCGACAATCAGAAATTTGTCTTTCTCTTGCTCTCCAACTTTACCCCTGCTATTACGACAAATAACGGAAGGACCATGGTATCCCGTGAGTGTGGCGGTCAGCTTAGCTGCACCGACCGGTGTGCCACCTGCCTACTACTCACTCTGACGTTCTATTTGGGTAACCGGCCAACGAGGAACTGCACTGATCATTTTCTAAAATATGAATAGATTAGTTTGATGATAATTTTTAATGTTTGATATTTAGATAGACTGAAATAGAAAAGAGTTATCTTTTAAATTTTGAGATTATTTTCAAAATTTTAAAGATAATTTGATTTTATTCTCAACCTATTTAAATATCAAATGTGACTTAAAATTATATTTGATATTTAGATAAATTGAGAATAGAAAGATCTTTCTATCTCTAGTCTATCTAAATGCCAAATATAACTTAATAATCTTTTAAATCTGTATGACTTAGGCCTTCTTTTTGATCGAGTTGAGATAAACATGCAAAAAGAGACCTGAGAATAGTCAAGTCCTGTTGTTAAAAATAGAAACGTGAAAAAATAATATTCACCGGTCCGATGATAAAAATATCTGAAATAATTCATCGATGGAGGTGGCACTCTCGGAGTTGGGGGAGCGTGTCATATAAGTAGAGAAGGTTGGTGGGCGGTGAGGGAATCTTTTTCGGCACGGAATCTAGAGGGAGGTTGGAGAAAGGATTCTGACAGCGATGGCCAGCTGTCATATATTTTGTATTTTTGACTGGGGCAAACTCAATCAATCTATATTGACAATAATAACATAATAATTAAACAGTAATTCAACTGGCGCACGCATATGCCCTCTTATAATTTCGCGAGGCAGCAACTTATAAGTAGTATCTATAAATAAATAAATATATATATATATATAGGCCTAGATGATAATGACAAAGCAATTTGATCCGTCTAAAATTCGAGATATAATAATTGAGACAGATTTATTATACTTACATATTGCATTTTAAATATAATGGACTAAACAATAATATATGTGCCACTCTTCACATAATGAGTGATAAATGACAATCTAATTATTAAATACCATATAAATTTATTACTTAATCATATTGAATATAATGTGTAAGTATAATAAATCTTTCTCATAATAATTTAATTCGGTGCCCGATGTGACCAACGCATTCCCTGCATGAACAATTTGGCTAACACGATCCGGTCTTCGGGACTCACGGCCAAGCCAGTAACTTTTTGATCGGACGACTCGAACCCTTTTGGCTTGGTTCTTCCTGTGAATGACCATGCATGTAACACGTTTGGAAGATATCATGTTGATATCCGAGTGTCCTCCACCGTAGGCGGAATGGACACCCACCCCGCCTACAGTGAGATGGCGAGGGTTTGAGGATGTCTTTTGGCGCGGGAGGTTTTAGGGAGCACACGGTGCTCCCCCAAGAGATTTTTAGCGGTTCTTTCCAGATTTCGATCTGAGTTGTCGCCGTTGATCGGGAGGTGATCTACACCATTATATCACATATTTCAAAACAAATATTAATGTCCAAGTAAAGGCCCATTTTCAAATGTCACGGATTATGATAATTGCTTGATAACGTGTTTAGTTTATCTCCCGATGATAAAATTATCCAACATAAAATGGTGATAAAGAGGGTGATAACTTTCTCTCCCATGTGAGATGATAAAAGTTATTTTTAAAAATAATTCATTAATATTATTATTATACTCTTAAAAATAATATGTATTATATACAGATAAATAATGTCAAATTAGAGATAAAAGGATGATAATTATACATACTATGTCATATCATATCACATTAAATTTATGTCCTGTATAATTATCCCTCATTTAAATCATCTCAAATTAAAAAAAATTCTCTAATAAGGTGTTTGGTTATAGTTTTTACCTTTTTTTTCTCTAAAAAAAATAGATACTCACTAACACACATTTGATAAAGAAATCTTTTTTTTTAGGAAGAAATCCCACATGTTTAAAACTCTCTAAAAAAAACAAGTCTTCATCAATTTTCCTTTTTAAAAACTCTCACGCGCACGATGTCCCCCCCCCCGATCGCCTCCTCCTCTTCCCCCACCCTCCCCCTCGGATCGCCCCTATGCAGTGGCCCAGTAGATGTTGGGCAGTGCAGCGCCACCTTCTACAGTGCTCGGTGTAACAACCCGATCTCCCGGACCCTCGCCAGGGACCCCGAAGGTCGCACTGCCACCCACGGATCCGAAGACCTGGAAGGGTTAGAGTTTAGTTCAGTGAGATAAGTAATGATTTCAAATAACTATAACAAGAAAGTCCGTACATTAATAAAGAATTATGTACAACATGTCCCAAATAAAAATACAGGTACAGAAAGAAAAGTACAATCCTTAAGGGGCATACCCCGAGGACTTGCAAAAAGGCAACTCTAAAGTCACACAGTACAAGAGTGCTCACGCTCACAACTCACACTGTAGGCAACGCACAGCGGAACCAACCGCCACCACAACCGTGCGGCAACGAACTCCAACTACAGCAAGTCCCCACCTGAAAAGGGTAGGGGGTGAGCCTCGCGAACAAGGCCCAGTAGGGATAACCAGTCCCATACCAACCAAAGCAGCATGAACTCCAAATTAAAGCAAAAGCAACTACTCTTGAAAGCAGTAAAGCGAGAAACACCTACTGCAGAGTACTACAAAGCAGCGGAACAGAGTAACGCCACGATCCACAAGTAGGTCGGGCCAGACATGACTCCCGCAGAACCAGCAAAGTTAGACACAATGCGGAAGCAACCCTCGACATGCACCCGCCGAGACAAGAAGCTCATGGAACACCGGAGCAACCACGTGAGACCAGAGTCTCATGACACAAGCACCACCATCCTAGACCTCCACGAGGTCAAGAAGGCACAGACAGGTGTCACCACGAGCGACACCAAGCAACCACCTGAAAAGAACGTCTCACCACAAGCATGGCCACCTCAGACCTCCACAAGGTCGAGGGCCCACAAGCAGAAACACCTTGGACCCCGGACACGCCACGAGGTCAGGGAAACACACTCACCGGTGCCACCATATATAGACAGCACCAAAGAATAGATTATGGAAAGAACAATTGAGTGCCTGCACAAGGCACCCCGAGAGAACACGCGACGCAGAAACAACCATAAGCACAGGCCAACAAGGCCAGACCGACAACGCCCATGGAAGCTAGACACGGCTAGGCTACACCTACCATGCAAGCTAGGGCAACGAGACGCACTTGGAAACAACATGAGAAAACATCATCACAACAAGAGCAACCAACGCCATCACCATTGGCAGCTAAGAGGAGGACACACCGGCCACTCCTTTGCTCGCCCGCCACTAGCTCCTGCCTACAACCTCCCCGGTAGAGTGAGGCCAGTGAGCCACCATAGAGAAAACCACATACAAACAACCGTAGCCCGACCAAGCTGCGGCCCCACGCCTAACACCAAGACATGGCTCCGGAACCAACACCGAGAGAGGCAGTGAGAAAGGACTAGTTGATCTGCACTGGAAGAACAACCAAACCACCTTGGCGTCCCAGACTCAGCTAAAAGAGTTCTACAAACGACTCTACGTCACTGTCCACCACCGTTTTCCCCTCTGCTATCAGAGTCTGAGCTCGAGCTCATCCACTGCCTGGAGAACTCCCCCAACAGGCGCGGGGACTGGGAGTTTAGGTAACGGTGAAACCTTTACAATGGACAAGCCCTCAAGTGCCAAGCACCGAGTGAACTGAGAACAGGCGGGGCAACCACAACAAGCAAACGACACTGCTGGATTGTAACCAAACAAGCCTAGCCGGCACAAGCACGCACGACAACCCTCCCAGAACACCCAGGAGGACCGTCAGCCAACCCCGACACACACACCACGGCCAGAAACTCGGCAACAAGAACACGACCACAGGGTGTCGCCTTCTGAACCAAAAGGCGATGACCAACCTGTCGCAACCAGGTCGCGATGACCGGAGTGTCGCCTTCTTATCTGAACACGATGTATCGACCCGTCACGTTCAGCATCAAAAGTTGAACCCCAAGCAGGCCAGCAGACCCATAGCCAAACACACCCAAAGCCAGAAGGTGACAATCAAATCGTCGCGACCAGAAGATGCCCGAACGCGATAAGGGACCTATCGCGACCAGAAGGTGACACACTGGGTGTCGCCTTCAAATGATGACATGACGTATCGACCCATCGCGTTCACTCTCTGAAGGCAGGGCCCTTGGGGAACACCACCCCCAAGGCTCACACCCACAAACCTGAGGCACAACGACCAAAGAAGACCGGTCTTGTGCCTAAGTTGGGGAAGACACATCTCCTAACCAACTTAGGCACAGACCACCCTCGAGAAGGCCCAGAAATAGGGAAACAGAACGTGCAAGGTGAACGCGATGGCTAACCTGTCGCGACCAGAACACGACAAGTTGCTCGTTGCCTTCTGACTGGTATTGCGACAGCCAACGTGTCGCGATATCAGTCAGAAGACCAAAAACTAGGGATGGGCCATCCCTCGGTCTCCCCAACACCACAAAGACTACAGGAACGAAAAGGGAAGAAGGTGCACACCATGCACCACCAGCAATCGGCTCAAGGGACACCAACACCACCTCTCCTTGCCCACAAACCACAAGGATGAAGCTACACAAAGAGGGAGCACCACCGGCAAGCTTCCACTCGTGCAAAACTACAAAAGAACCCACAAGCATGGGGAGAATAGCTCGAAACAAAGCTCCATCTACACTAACAAGGAAGAAAGCAAGAAATCCCTACATGCAATTGAAGAGCCAGACCCGTTGGGGCCCTTCACATCTGATTGTCTGCCTCCTACTCGCTCCACACCGCTCCCACGCTCTGCCACGAGCATGCCGACACCTCCACGCCCAAACCGCTTGAGAAAGGAGAGGGGAAGCTCCCCCACCATGGAGAGGAGAAGGGAAGGGAGGAAGGAGAAGAAAGAAGAAGAAAGAGAGGTCTGCATGCCTTAAGGCCTCAGAACTGAGGTCACGACAAGATAGGCGTCGTGTTCTTAACCAGAATGCGACAAGCATCTTGTCACCTTCTCAAAAGTTGCAACAACCTTCTGACAGACAGACAGCCTCTAGGCCACATGTCACACACGCAGGTGCTTCAGGTGAACATGACAACTGGCACATCGCCTTCACACACAAGCTGCGGACATGTGGCACACAGCCACAGAAGACCACAGGAACGCGACACAAAGGCCGTTGCCTTCTCAACCAGAAGGTGACATGGAACACGTCGCGTTCAGAACGCGACAGCCCAATACGTCGTGATCCCAAGAACAACTGCAAGGCAACCAAAAACTTGGGATGTTACAAATCTAACCAACATAAAAACAATTTCGTCCTCGAAATTAAGGGCGAAACCCGATCAGAGAAAACAACAAGTGCAAAAAGACCACTAAGTCATGTCACGACTTCTCGGTGGTCACCACCACGACCCCACCACAAATGGAGTGCCTAACCAGACATCAGACAGCTCACAGAGCGCACACCAACTGGCGCAGAGTACACAATCAGGTGTCGACAACTCCACAGACGCGGCACACACCAAACTAACCAGAAAAAAAACTAAAATCACAAGTCGAAAACCACACGACTGATCTCTCAACAGACCATGTTGTTGAGACCAACCGGTTAGTAACTCACTCTGTTACCAACGACTAGACAGAGGACACAGCTACTGACAGCAAGCTGAGAAAATTGCCAAGAGGACAACCACAAGACTCCGCTGAATGGTCCCTCACAACTAGCAATAGCTAGCGCCTGCCGCAAAGCCATACGAGAGTCTCTTAAGGGCGACCCGAAACCAAGCGATAACACGCACGTGAAGAACACCACGACACCCAGGATAGTGTCCACCAGCACCACTCGATCTCACCCAGATCATCCTTGTGGTCCGACAAGGACACACAACAACCGTGGAGCCACAAAAAACTAAACCAAACATTTCACATGCACAATGCGCAGAGGCAAAACCAGGGAAGACATCTGAGGTTGGCAAAGCCAGGCAACCCAAGACGTCGGCAAATTGCACAAGAATTGACATGTCCTAATAAATGTCTATTTATTGGAAATGACAGAAAATAAACTTAAGAAATAAACTTATATTTTTACACATCTAACATTGTCATAGCGGAAGCTTAAATACATAATACTCCTCATTACTGTCCATAAAAAAAAACTTAATTACACTCCATTTCTACAGTACTCAATAAAAGTAAAATTATTGGACTTTTGAAGACTGGTTGTCCCGCTCAGCACACCCCCTTTAAGAATTATGTTCATCTTGATCAACTGAAAAAGTAGGATTTTATGAGCTAACTAGCCCAGTAGGATTCACTCTTCTAATCAAAATGATTAAGATAATTAATATTAGAGCAAGAAACTTAACTGATTGCAATACTGAACATCAAAGATGATTGGATAACTATGTCAAATAGGTAACAATTATACAATAGGAGTACTAAATTAAGTTTGCACGGACAAGAACTCAGGATAACAATCACATTCTGGTTCAAGTACATATTCAACTCATGATAAAATAATATGATGACCAATCAAGCATGTATGATGCAATGCCAAACATCCACAGATCTTATATCATTCTGTACGGCTACTAAATGAATTCGGGCGCTCCTCCCGGGACTAGACCAGCCCCACTTGCACAGGCATATAACTCAATTGAGTCCAAAGACCCAAAAATTGTCATCACTAATTATTTCTGGTAATATTCAAGTGTGGTACATAAGTACTCCGAATCTCACATGTAACAAAGGTTTATAGTCCAAAGCGAATAATTTCATAAGGTTGTAGCCATATAGAAATCAATTGTACTTGGGAAATTCAAGAATAATTCAATGTAGAATATGGAAGGCAATTGAATGATCTCTCTTAATGATAAAGTAGTTGGAATCCAAGAGCATGAGGGAAACAACTTGTTGGGTTAATAGTATAGTGAGTCATCAGGGGGTTGGACAAGAAATGGTGCTGGAAAACACAACAGGACAATGTATGTCGACAACCAAAGTGGGGATGTCCATAGCCACTGTCCTTCTAGAACCAATTTGTGGAACTTGGACACTGTTTATCGATAGGCCAAGGGTGGCTGTCGATAGATGAAGACTGTCTTTTGACAGCTACTGGTGTTTCTGCATTTTGGGGTTCTGGAAGCATGAAACCTGTCGACAGATGGTTTCTAACTGTCGACAGTCACAGGCTAAACTTCAAGAAATGGTGTAATACTACCCCAGGAAACTATACCAAGTGTTCCTATGTTTACAAACATGGTTAACAACATCTACAAGGTCTTATTACATCTGCGAACACCACTTACATGAAGGAAACAAATAGCACAATAGGAGTATGTTGTGGCATGGAAACTTAGGACAAGATGATAACTGGAAATACAACTCTTCCAAACAACATTTCCTTGCATCTAATAGGAAGATTTTCATAAGTATGCTTGGACATAACATGAACATTAGCTAAAACATGATTACAATAGATAGGAATACATTTCCAAGGATGTTTACAGAACTCAAGTCTAAGTGTAAAAGTAGTAAACACTTAAACTTGAAGCTCTTAGCAAGAGAAGAAGACAAGAGGAAAGAATCCTACCTGACTTAAGTAAGATGAAGGTCCTTCTCCTTACCTCCCAACAAAGGAACTAACAATAGCAGGAAGGAAGAATACTTGAGGAAGCAATATCCATGGCAAGTGCAGCAAAGGCAGCTACAGAAGAAGAAGCAGCAGCTCAGAGCAATGGTAGCAGCAGCAACTTCAGCAGCAGGGAGACTGGGCAAGAGGTGGAAAGGCTCACACGAAGGGTGAAGGGAGAGTTTTTATAACCTCCTAATTCCCATGCATGTATGGCACGTAGCCATACATGTGTTGCGGTAAAAACCCCCTTGTTTTTTCAGCAACATGTTTACCATGAAACTTCTATGGCTTACACGTATAAGGAGACGTGTAACTCCACTAACCCATGTAATAAGAAGCCTTACGTAGCCATGGTTACGTAAGCAAAGTGTTTTAAAAAAATTGGTTTCCGTAAATGGAAGATAATTCAACTGGTCTATTTGTCCCTAAATGTTTATACCCAAATGATGTCCATTCAAGTTGAAATTTCAAACATAAGCTATTAGAAAGGTTTCACAAATTATGGTAAATTTAGTTTAAATTTTAGAATTAATTTTTCACCCAGCAAAAATTGTTTGAAAAATCATTACGTCGACTTAATCTTGAAATCTGAGCGTCAATAATTTCGAATATTTACATTTCTAGAATCAGCACATTTTTCTAGAAATTATGGTGTTTTCAGATTTCAATTTCGTTACAGAATTCTTGTGTCGCTCGGTCAGAGTGTGCACCTCTAAGTACGACATTGAAATTATATTTATTAATATAATTTAATCCTAAATTAAAGATAATCACAACTCATGAAAGTAGTCATGTTTAACAATCAATATCTTCACATTTTTCTAATTTTTTAATAAATAAAATTTTTGGGGTGTTACAACTCTCCCCCACTAAAGAAATTTGGTCCTCTAAATTTAACAGACAAGAGTTTAACGATAAGTGCTACTAACCTGTAAACAATTCTGGATACTTGGTTTTGATAGCATCTCACAATTCCCATGTTGCTTTCTTCTTGTCCTTGCTTATTCCATTGGATCTTTAGTAGTGAAACTTCCTTATTTTGAAGTTGCTTGATCTTTCGGTCAAGGATTTGCATAGGTCTCTCTTCATATGCCAGGTTTTCTTGTACTTCCAGATTCTGGTATTCAATAACATGTTCTGGATCATAAACATATTTTCGCAACATTGACACATGGAAGATGTCATGAACATGGATAATTGGGGTGGTACCGCTAGTTGATATGTCATTTCCCCAACTCTTCTTAATATCTCGAATGATCCAATGTATCTTGGACTCAACTTCCCTTTAATTCCAAATCTCTTGATTCCTCTTCAGGGTGACACTTTAAGGAACACATGATCTCCTTATTGAAATTCCAACTCTCTTCTTCGTCGATCAACATAACTTTTCTGTCGATCTTGAGCAGCTTTCATTCGATCTTGAACCAACTTTATAATTTCTGTAGTTTCTTGTATCATTTCAGGTCCAAGAATGTGTGACTCCTTCAATTCAATCCAACATAGTGGTGACCTACACTGTCGACCATATAAAGCTTCAAATGGTGCCATTTGAATCGTAGACTGATAGTTGTTGTTATAAGTAAATTCCATAATTGCCAAATGATTACTCCAGTCATTTCTAAATTCTAGATCACAGGCATGGCATATATCCTCAATAATTTGGTTTACCCGTTCCATTTGTCCATCGGTTTGAGGATGAAATGTTGTACTAAAGTTCAGCTCAGTTCCAAGTGCATCTTGTAGTTCTCTCAAAAAATGTGAGGTGAATCTTACATCTCTATCAGAAATGATATCTTTCGGGATTCTATGTAGTCGAAAAATTTCCTTCAAGTACAGAGCTGCTAATATATTGATAGACCATTTTGTCTTGACAGCCAAGAAATGAGCTGACTTTGTGAGTCAATCAATTACTACCCATATTGCATCGTATCCACTACGTGTTCTAGGTAATCCCACAATAAAGTCCATACCAACACTGTCCCATTTCCACTCTGGTATCTCAAGGGGTTTTAATTTTCCTGCGGGTTTCTGGTGTTTGGCCGTGATTTTCTGACATGTTAAACATCTAGCAATAAAATCTACAATGTCTTTCTTCATGTTACACCATCAGAAATTTTTCTTTAAATCTTGGTACATTTTGACAGCTCTCGGATGGATGGTATAATGTGCCCGATGAGCTTCCTCTAATATTTGTTTCTTGATTTCTGAATTATCCGATATGCACAATCTGTTTCAGAATCGAAGATTTCCATGAGCATCTTCATTAAAGTCAGGTATGGAATTCAGTTTTTCTCTGATTTCTATCAATGTGGAGTCACTGTCTTGTTGTTCTCCAATTTGTCTTAATAGATCAGATTGTACTGACAGGTTATCAATCATAACCCTATCATCTTGTGGTTTAGCTTTCAGAGTCAATGTAGAGAATTCCTCCAACAGTTTCCATTCTTAGACTTGCAGATGAAATATTTTAGCCATGGGATTCCTACTGAGAGCATCAGCTACAGTATTATCTTTTCCAGGATGGTATTCAATCTTAAAATCGTAATCCTTGATATATTCCATCCATCTTCTCTGTCTCATGTTCAGTTCCTTCTGTGAAAATAAATACTTTAAACTTTTATGATCGGAGTACACTATGAATTGGGTATCATATAGATAGTGTCTCTAAAGCTTTAGAGCAAAAATTACCGCTGCTAATTCCAAATCATGTACTAGATAATTTTTCTCATGATTCTTTAATTGCCTAGATGCATAATCAATCACTTTTCCTTCTTGCATCAAGACACATCCTAATCCAATATTTGATGCATCCGTGTAAACTTCGAATGTTTTTCCTTCTATTGGCAAGGCTAAAACTGGTGCGGATGATAAACATTCCTTCAATCTCTAAAATGCTTGCTCACAACTTTCACTCCATTCAAATGTAGTTCCCTTCCGAGTTAATTGTGTAAGAGGTGAAGCAATTCTGGAAAAATCTTTAACAAACCGCCGATAATAGCTGGCTATACCTAGAAAACTTCTAATTTTAGTAATATTCTTAGGTTGTTCCCATATCTGGATAGCTTCAATTTTAGAGGTATCCACTGATAATCCTTCTCTAGAAATGACATGTCCTAAGAATGTTACTTGTTCCAACCAGAATTCACATTTACTAAACTTTGCATATAAGTTATGATCTCGTAGCAATTGCAAAGTAACCTGTAAATGTGCTTCATGTTTTTCCAAACTCTTAGAATAAATCAATATGTCATCAATGAATACAACCACAAACTGATCCAAATACGACCTGAAAACATCATTCATCAATCGCATAAAAGCAGCAGGTGCATTGGTCAATCCAAATGATATCACTACAAATTCATAATGCCCATATCTACTTCGAAAAGCTGTCTTGTGAATATCTCCTTCCTGAATTCTCAGTTGATGATACCTAGATCTAATATCAATCTTTGAGAAATACTGGGCTCCAGACAATTGATTAAATAGATCATCAATTCTAGGAAGTGGGTACTTTTTTTCAATTGTTAACTGGTTCAATTGTCTATAATCTATGCATAATCGCATAGTCTCATCCTTCTTCTTAACAAACAATACTGGAGCACCCTAGGGAGATGTACTGGGTCTAATGAATCCTTTCTCAATAAGTTCCATCAATTGCCTTTTTAATTCTTTCAATTCTTCCATTGACATTGGATAAGGCGTTCTTGAAATTGGTGTTGCTTCTGGAACCAATTCAATGAAAAATTTTACTTCTCTACTAGGTGGTAATCCAGGTAATTTCTCAGAAAATACATTGAAGAAATCTTTTACTATCGGAATATCCTTCAATCCTGTAGTATTCTGATTTATTAATGTCACAGAAGCCAAATATCCTTGACATCCTTTTTGTACCAACTTGCATGCTTTAACTGTCGAGATTATGGGTATACTTCTTACACGAGGTTTATCAAAAGTCATGGAGTAAACCTCCTTACCCAAAAAAGTTACTTGCCTTAATTGGCAATCCAAATTTGCATGATGTTTAGATAGCTAATCTACCCCAATGATTACATCATAATCCCACATCTCAAGGCATATCAAGTCACCCGAAAAGTTATGTTCTTTAACTAGAATTTGACTAGCAGGGTAATATTCCTTAAGTTTCTTACCCTCACTTAGGGGAGTAGCTACCTCTAGCTGTATAGGTAATGGAACTGATTGAATTCCTAAGGATTTAGAAAACTCTTGACTGATAAAAGAATGAGTAGCTCCTGAATCAAATAAAACATATGCAGGCTTAGAGTTTACTAAAAGTGTACCTTCAATAAGTCCGCCCTCTTGCGGAGATTCAGGTTCCACCTCTTGAATAGCTTGTAAACGTCCTTGTTTGGCTTGGGGATTCTGGGTTGCTGGTGTGTTCTTTATCATAGGACAATCTGGAATCCGATGTTGATTGCTTCCACATCGGAGGCAAGCACCCAACCTATGCCAACAATTCTTAGTCTTGTGTCCACTAATATGGCAATGTCGACAAACATCTTTATTCCCAACTAAAGCTTTTCCTGTTTTCCTGCTTTCTTGGTAGACTGTTGTACTTTAGGGGAATTTCCCGTCTCAAACTTCCTTTTACGATCGGTCGTGGATGAGCTTTCACTGAACTTTCCTCTAATCTTTTCCACAGTATCATTGGCAGCTTCTAATGCTAAGGCTCTTTTAACCATTTCAGAATATGTTAGAATATGTGGTAATTAAATGAGGCGTTAGCTGTGTAATGAAGTTTGGACGTAATCCATTCATAAACCTTTTTGCCTTCAATTTCTCTGTGGCTATTAGATGAGGAGCATACTTAGATAGTCGGGAAAACTGTGCCTCGTACTCCGACACCGTCATTCTGAGTTGCTTTAAATTAGCAAACTCATTTGCCTTCCTCCCTTGCACCACCTCAAAAAATTATTGATCATTGAACAATTCCACAATTCCTCCCAACCTACCTGATTTGGGTCCTCTAAAGTAGATTCTACAGTCTCCCACTATGCTCGGGCATCCCGATCCAACTGGAACGTTGCTAGACGTATCTTATCCTCTTTTGCACATCGAATCACCTTAAACATTCTCTCAATATCCTTCAACCAATTCTCAGCCTCATCCGGATCCGTGCTACTTACAAATCTTGGAGGATCTAGACTTCGGAAATCCTTAAATAGATTTGTTCCATTGTGGGTGTTGTTCTTAGCCACAGTCCTCATCACTCGTGTCAAATCATACATTGAGCTCTCCATTTTCTTCCAATTTGCATCGCCTCCATCCATGATTAATTTAAGAAAATATCTAAGGCATCCAACAATTCATACAATAATATCATCACCCAAACCATACTCACATTCATCACATGCAAATTTTCTATCATCACAAAACATACACACTTTTCATTAACAAGTCAAAAATATTTACATCACCATCGTTCTTATCCTAATAAGCCAAAATATTTACATCATCCTTAGTAAGCCGAAAATGTTTACAACATCATCACCACCTTAACCTCTCATTACACATATACATGGGGAGTTATATATACAACCCACTACTAATCAAAAAGAGAGGTTAACAAAAGTAAGTTCTAGTTTCCTAGTTTGCTTCAGGTTTGAACGACAGAATTCATGGACGGCTGCTGCTCACCCCCAGGCCCATGGTACAACTCTCTTGCTACTTCAGACAGTACCTCCCAATACCCCTCAACCTGATGGAGCAGCATATCTTGTCCTAGCCTCAAACTATCCAAATTGCACATTATTTGGGTCATAGTCTCTAAGGAAGCATGGAGATTTCCCGCCAGGAATGTGCCAGCAGTTAGCTTCAGCACTTCCTCCTTAATTTGCACATGTGCTTCCCTTTGGGCCTGAGCATATAACTCCACATCCTTTCGGAGTAATTCGATTGCCGACACTAGCCGTTCCTGAACATTCATATCCATTCAATAGCAAACAAAAAATTAAGTATATACACATACACAAAATCACTATTACTTTCATAACTAATCCCAGGTTTATACCCCAACACACTGGTCATTCCCTAGGTTTACGAAACCTAAGGCTCTGATACCAAATTATCTGACAGGTCCTAATAAATTTCTATTTATTAGAAATGACAGAAAATAAACTTAAAAAATAAACTTATATTTTTACACATCTAACATTGTCATAGCGGAAGCTTAGATACATAATACTCCTCATTACTGTCCATAAACAAAAAAGAAAACTTAATTACACTCCATTTCTACAGTACTCAAGAAAAGTAAAATTACTGGACTTCTGAAGACTGGTTGTCCCGCTCAACACACCCCCCCTTAAGAATTATGCTCATCTTGATCACCTGAAAAAGTAGGATTTTATGAGCTAACTAGTCCAGTAGGATTCACTCTTCTAATCAAAAGGATTAAGATAATAAAAGATTAGAGCAAGAAACTTAACTGATTGCACTGCTGAACATCAAAGATGATTGGATAACCATGTCAAATAGGTAACAATTATAGAATAGGAGTACTGAATTAAGTTTGCACGGACAAGAATTCAGAATAAGAATCACATTCTGGTTCAAGTACATATTCAACTCATGATAAAATAATATGATGACCAATCAAGTATGTATGATGCAATGCCAAACATCCACATATCCTTTATCGTTCTGTACGGCCACTAAATGAATTCGGGTGCTCCTCCCAGGACTGGACCAGCCCCACTTGCACAGGCATATAACTCAATTGAGTCCAAAGACCAAAAAATTGTCATCACTAATTATTTCTGGTAATATTCAAGTGTGGTACATAAGTACTCCGAATCTCACATGTAACAAAGGTTTATGGTCCAAAGCCAATAATTTCAGAAGGTTGTAGCCATATTGAAATCAATTGTACTTGGGAAATTCAAGAATAATTCAAAGTAGAATATGAAAGGCAATTGAATGATCTCTCTTAATGATAAAGTAGTTGGAATCCAAGAGCATGAGGGAAACAACTTGTTGGGTTAATAGTATAGTGAGTCATCAAGGGGTTGGACAAGAAATGGTGCTGGAAAACACAATATGATAGTGTATGTCGACAGCCAAAGTGGGGCTGTCGACAGCCACTGTCCTTCCAGAACCAGTTTCTGGAACCTGGACACTGTCTGTCAATAGGCCAAGGGTGGTTGTCGACAGATGAGGGCCATTTGTCGACAGATGAAGACTGTCTGTCTACAGCTACTGGTGTTTCTGCATTTTTGTGTTCTAGAAGTATGAAACCTGTCGACAGATGGTTTCTAACTGTCGATAGTTGTAGACACCGCTTCGAGTCCGTTGGGAACTCCACGAGCATCCACAAAGAGGGATATGGGGTGAGATGGATCATGATCGCCAGGTACGTGAGGGTACCGAATGGAGGTGCACGACGAGGGGTGCAGATGGAAGAATGATCACGAATAATACCAGTTGGAGCGTGGGGAGATTGCGCGGGGGATGTGGGTTCCTCTTCCTCTACGAGCACGGCTAGCCGTAGTAGAGGGCGCTTTCCTTATTGATTACCCTGGAAAAGAAAAGACAAAGGAAAAGAGAGGGGGATTAGCCACGTGTGTAGTATACAATTCTAAAAAAATGAAAGAACATGAATAAAGAATAGGAGAAGCACTCACCGCGTGGTGGCTTTTAAACCCCTAAAAATGTAGGGGTGTGTGTATGCATGCATGTGTGTGTGTATAAAAGAAAGGAGCCACGTGGGGCCCGGAGGAGTTGAAATGTAAATATAAAGGGAGAAAGGGGAGGGGGGGGGGGTGCTTCCCCAAATGCTGGTAGGCGCGACGGCACTGCTGGAATGGACGGAGAGGAGGAGGGCGCTCCCGCCTCGATGCACGTGGGTGACGGAGGGGACGTCGGCTCCAGACTCTGGGGAATCTAATGGATGGCTTGAAGTAGAAGGTCCCCCTGGGCCGGGGCCGAGACGGGAATCCAGCAGGGCTTTGCCACGATCGTTTTACCCCCCCTTACAAATGACCCTCGGGGGTCTATTTCTAGAGGCAAAGTTTTCAAATCACGTCGGGGACAGCCGCCGCGACTATAAGATTAAAACGCGTTCGACCGGCACGCCGCGATTTGCAAACCCTTGATTTGACAATAGCATGATGATTACAGCCTGCGGCCACCTTCAAAATCACGTCGGGGACGACCGCCGCGTTCTTGAAACACGTCGGCCTACCCCGCCGCGACTTCATTTTGACACGTGGGCTCATAAATGCGACGACTTCCGGGTCTAGGTACAGGCCTAATCGCGTCGTGCCAGGCGGACGCAATTTAGATATTCCTCAGGATTTCAGGTATGGGCACTTGAGTGCGACGACTTTTGGGGCCTAGGACCTAATCGCATCGGCACGGTCCGATGCATCTCTGATTTGAAACGTGTCGGCAAGACAGGACGCGACAAAGTATTTCCATATTTTATTTATGGAAAATCCCACCAAAACCGACATTAGAATCGCGTCGCCTATAGCGGATGCATTCACGAAGTGGCAATGGGCAGTCTCTGTAAATAAAATAAGCAAATTCCTTGTCGTGTTGCGGAAGGCCACCGTGATAGGGACCCTTTGGCCTGGTCACGTCCCACATGCCCAGCACGATAATGGGAATCAATAGAATCACGTCCACCATACCGGACGCATTTCGGAACACGTCCTCCAGACCCATCGCGACAAGGGCCAGTCGGCTTGGTCGCGCCCAACATGCCTGACGTGACTTGATGGAGTCGTGTCGACCATGTCGGACGCATTTTGGTTGCGACTGCCATACCCTTCGCGACACGGATTTCTGCCCACGACCTCCGATGAGCCTTTGAAATGGAGGGGAAGCAGTGGGGAAGAATTGGGGTGATCCGGAATGATGGGGAAAATACTCTTGCAAGGTAAAATGAGGGCCATTTGTGGCATTATGGAGCAATATGAAATTTGCCCGTGGTGGAGTCAAATTTACGTGTCTACAGCTGCCACGCCTTGGCGTCTGCTTTGCATGAGAACGAAGCGAAGGGACATGAAGTGGAGTGCAATGGAGTGAAATAGAGTGAAACGAAATGAAAGAAATGAAGCGTAGTAAAGTGGAGTGAAGCGGGAGCGGACTGAAAAGTAGACGCCAAGGTGAAAAAATAGGCACGCGGAGCAATTGGATGACTGCCACCTGATGAGAGTCTTTCACCAACACCCAAAGAAGTCACCACCAGGAAGAAGACCACAAGAAGCAATTGTTTGGATTGGAAGGAAAAAAGTGTGCGCACGAGGGACACGACAGGAGGTGTGTATGAGGTACACGAAGGAAAGGTGCCACGTGGGGCACGAAGGAGAGATCAACTTCTAGCGAAGGGGAAGTACCTAAGGACACGATCCGTTAGGTTGCACCATCAGGGGCGTCTGCCACTGCCTCAGGTAGATCTACGGGAGAGATCAACTTCCAGTGAAGGGGAAGTACCTAAGGACACGATCCGTTAGGTTGCACCATTGGGGGCGTCTGCCATAGCCGCAGGTGGATCTATAGGAGTGAAGACAAATTGAAGAGGGATAAATCCAAACAAGAGTTCTTAAGGAAATCAGCCCGAAGGCAACAACAAAGGGAGTTGGGTATTCGACCCGGAATGGAATATTTCAAATTGCTATGGAGTTGGAGCGCGAATTGCTCTCAAATTGCATTGGAAGAGTGGTTTCCACTGTGATTTCAATATGCATGTATGCTGAGCTAAAAGAAAAATAGGTTAAAAGGAGTAGGAAATAACCAAGGATAATATTGTTATGATGGCGTTGAGTCAGGACCGAATTTTTATGCACGGGTCCGTCGTCCTCATGTGCCAAGTGTAACGGCCTATCCGTGCGGCTAAGGATCCTCTGGGATAATCATTGTTTTTGTTAAAGGGGAACTCAAATCCCAGATTCCTCAGAGTCACGAGGTCCTTGATATGCTCTAGAGGTATATCATATAGATAGCTTGATGGTAGGGCGGCAGTCGCAGCCTAATGTAGCGCTAGATGAGGTAACTCGAATCTTGCACTCAAAACTCATTAGCCAAGAGATAACAAATATCATGGAAAAACACATTCATAACAGGGAGCATGGATAAAGTAGTCAACAACAGATATAGCTCACTCAATTTGTTTGTTTTTAAACCATGAGGATGAGTGATCTTGGCCTAAGAGTTTGGAATCCAAGATGGGAGGAACCCATGAAGGGGAAGAATTGCATCGATCTGACGCAGACAGGATGTGCTTGCCTTGTGCAATACCATCGTGATTTTTTTTTGGATTTTTGGAGATATTTGAATTTTTATGATTTTTTGAAAAGTATTTGAATTTTTTGTTGGGTTTTGGAGATATTTGAATTTTTTTTTGGATTTTGGGAAATATTTGAATTTTTGTTGGTTTTGAAAATATTTGAAATTTTGTTGATTTTTAGGAATATTTGAATTTTTACGGGTTTTGAAAATATTTGAATTTATATGAGATTTTGAAAATATTTGATTTTTTTGGAATTTTGGAAATATTTGATTTTTTTGTGATTTTGGAACATTGTCATGCCATGGCGGCATTAAGGTTGCGAAAATTGACCGGCAAAGGGTCCTTGTTACCTCCTGTGTCATTAAAGAATGCCTAGAGTAGGGTGTGCATTTTAAGGTGGCGCCCAACAACTAATTGCATGTGGTTAACAGTGCCACTATCAAAGCCACGCCTGTAAAGGCGATTGGGTCTGGCAGGAAGAAGGGAAGAAAATTTGGAGATCAGCTTGATATGGGTATTAAAGAGTCGGATTTGACTTCCTTCCATGGCACAACCGTCAGAAGATTCAGTCTCACTTGATTGGGGGCTTTTGGAATTAATTCATGACCATTTATTTGTAGGGACATGCGTACGACCGGGTCCATTTGGATCTCCGTGGGGACTTTGCCGCTCTTTGCCATGCCCTATTATCTTGATTTATTTGATTTTGATTTTTGTATGCATACGACCAGGTCCATTTGGATCCCTGCGGGGACTTTGCCGCTCTTGACATGTTTTTAACTTTGATTTTTATTGGTCATTTGATTTGCCCATTTTGAGACATCCTCTTATGACGGGGTGCTTTGGGTTGGTTGCCTTGCCTAGACTACCTCTACTACCTATATTTTGGCCGAGTAAGAGGAGAAATAGACGTTTGTGCCTTTCAGGCATGGCTGTGACAGTAACGGTGTCTTCTGAAGCAATAGACTTTGGGTGCCGTGAAGTGTGTGCAAGGTGCCCATGCCAAGGGCAAACCTTAATGATCTGGGAGGGAATTTTGGACTCCTGGCATGGAGTTCTCATAACCGAAATGCTGCGATAGCATGAGAATATTGAAGTATTCATCTTTTTATGGATTTTTGACACTGATATACTAGCTTTTCAAAGTAAGAATTTGGAGGGTGAAAGGAGGACGAATGCCCTGCGATGGGGCGAGACTCAGAGGTCTAGAAGAATTTACAATTTTATTCAAAAATCACAGAGATACATGGGGACTAAAGCCCCAAAAATAGTGAGAGAAAGGTCGGATGACCTGATTGAAAATGGCGAGGAGAGAATTGCGGAAAGACGTTGGAGACTCTGGTGGGGCCGGAGGGATTTGAAGAAGAAGGAGGGCGTGATGCCCTGAAAGAGGAAAAGAATCTGGTGGGGCCGGAGGAGAGATGGGAACAAGCGGGCCGTGAGTGGCCGAGAAAGGAGGTGTGCCGCGTGGGGCACAAGATGGAGAGGTGCCTCGTGGGGCACAAAAGGGAGATGTGCCACGTGGGGCACGTGAAGGAGATGTGCCTCGTAGGGCACGAGAAGTGATGATCAGTTTATCCCTATGTAATTTAAATAAATTACACATCTATTTTGGTGATTAACAAAACTATGATAAAGGTTACTAACATACTTTCTATGAAGTCTAAACACAGGAAATAAACCAAGGGAAAACAAGCCAATCAAGGAAGTATTCATCACTACAATAGTGAGAGTTCAAAGCATCAATATTTGTCTAAGTCCACATCGACTTTCTTAATGCATAACGATTTATATGTGCTTTTATCGATTAAGTGATCGCAACGATTCGTTAAGTGATCGCAACGATTTGCCCTCACAACGATTCGATAAGTGATCGCAACGATTTGCCCTCACAATGATTCGATAAGTGATCGCAACGATTTTCCCTCACAACGATTCGTTAAGTGATCGCAACGATTTGCCCTCACAACGATTCGATAAGTGATCGCAACGATTTGCCCTCACAACAATTCTATAAGTGATCGCAACGATTTGCCCTCACAACGATTCGTTAAGTGATCACAACGATTTGCCCTCATAATGATTCGATAAGTGATCGCAATGATTTGCCCTCACATCGATTTGTTAAGTATTCGTAACGATTTGCCCTCGTAACGATTTCTTTAGTGATCATAATGATTTGCTATCACAACGATTTCTTTATTAGACATAATGATTTGCTATCACAACGATTTCTTTATTAGACATAACGATTTGCTATCATAACGATTTCTCTAGTGATCACATCGATTTGCTTATCATATCAATTTCTTAAGTGAAGAACATCGATTTGCTCGTAAAGACTTGGTTCACAACGATTTGCCTATATCGTCATAATGATTTACTCTTATAACGATTTGATACAGCAAATAACGATTCATTCACATTCTCTTTAACGATTGGATTATAACGACATGTGCATAACCATTTGCTTATAAGTTCACAACGATTTACATGAATATGAACTCATTTGCATAACGATTTCATAAGTCATACATGTAATGATTTCATGGAAAATAATGGTTTCATTTTCGAGCTAATTTTTGAATACGTTGAAAAAGTCAAAGTCCTCACGTATATCTTTTTGACACCCATGCATTTATTACGATACTACATATCACTATAGTGCATGCAGACGATATCTTCTATTATCGTGCCTACTCTGTAAACACCTTTTAGAAGAATAGAATGGAACTTCTATTTCTGTATAAAATTAGTCTAACGTTGACTGACAACAAGAGTCAGCCTGTTGGGTTCTCATATTGGAGAATGTTGGGTTACAACAAGTGCTTAAATGTTTTTGATGATGAGCAATACTAATTGATGTTATGTTTGTTTTTGATGATGAACATTTCATGAACAAGACAAAATTGATGTGTTATGAATGTGTGAAACATGATGAGAATGACAATTGGATACAAATGAAACACATGTTTTATATGCTCATTATATCTCACTAATTATGTCTTTTAATGTAGGTGTGAATGTACACAAGACAAAGCCCAAAATTCAAGTGCAAAAGAACAAGACAAGTTGCTGGAATAGTGCCCTGTCGACAGATGAATCGTGCCCTGTCGACAGATACACTGCCTGTCGACAGATGAATAGTGCCCTGTCGACAGATACACATAGAAATCTGTTTCTAGAAAGCCCAGTCTTCTGGATCTTGCAACACTGTCTGTTCCTGTCGACAGCAGCAAGTTGGCTGTCGACAGACGGAGTTTTCTGAAGATCTAATGTCCGGGATATGATCTATATTTTGGTGTTTCCTTTTAGCACGACTCTCTATGCTTGGACACCACTATACATGGATCATATGAGGCTATTTTCGCAGCAAGGAGCCACCATACCAAAACCCTAAGCAAAGGTCAAGATCAAGGCTTTCTTCCTGCTGCCCTGCTTCATCTCTCTGCCCAGAACAAAGAAGAACAACCTTCCAAGCGGAGTTGAAGCCGGATCGTCCGTGGTTCAAGCTTCTCCATCAACTGATACTTGTCAAGACGAAGCTTGGAGTCTTCTGGACGACCAACGAGAAGAGATCTACATCGGGATTTGATTCTTCATCACAAAACTCTTCTCCTTTCACTACTTTCATATATCTGTGTGTGTGCACTGATTTGAGATAAGTACGTGGATGTTGTGGAAGTGTGGATTGTTGTTCTGATTGCGTGTTTGCATCAGACAATGTGTGTGTGATGTGTTGGTCAGATCAAGGCTAGAGGATCTGATCTTTTGTGGACTCGATCTAGCGTGTGTGTGTGTGGTTGAGCCGTTGTGCTCGTGTGTGTGTGTTGTACTCAATTGTTGAGTAGTGTGTCCTCACTGTGTGGGGGGTGGACGTAGGAATCACGTGGTGTGATCTCCGAACCACCTAAAAATCCCTTGTGCACTGTGGTTTGACTTGTGGTTTGCATTATATTGCGCTAGATGCATGCATAAGGATTTCATCTACACACTACTTATTGATTTATTCACACATGTTGAATCAGATCAAAGGGTTTTTATTGAGTAGATATTTTAATACGAAGTAATTTTTAAATTGCTTAAGTTTTCGCTGCAAATCTATTCAACCCCCCCTTCTAGCTTTGCCATTACCGAATATCCGATCCTTTCACAGCCTAGCTGTCTATTGTTTAAGCTTGTAATGCGTGCAGGTCTCTGACAACTCTCGTCATACAACGTTGGACAAAATAGAAGCCAAAGGACATTACAGAAGATCTTCTCTCTGTGTGTGCATGAAGACCGTTGAATGGGAAGCTCTACAGGACCATGTAGTCTAACGTAAACAAAAGCTTAGAGACAACGAGCACTTCAACGTTCAAATTTTCAAATAGAAGATATATATACAAGACTGAAGCTCCAGAAGAAAACACCTAGAGTTTCAAAACAAAAATCCTTGACAAGCTTTCTGCGAGCATTCTGAAGAGCAAAGCCTCACTCCCTTCTGATCAAGCTCTTAGCTCTCTGCATTCAGTGTGTTAGTCTTGAGAGCTTCTGTAAACTGAGAGTGTCCCTCACTGTAGATCTTCCTCTCAGTTAGCTTCAGATCTAGCATTGTATAAGCTTGATCTAGGGGCTTGATCTAATTTCACTTTTCTTGTTTTGTTCCCTTCGGTTGTGAAGGAAGACCTGGTGGGGTATCCAGGGTGTTGTTCCCTTCGATTGTGAAGGAAGACCTGGTGGGGTATCCAGGGTGTTGTTCCCTTCGGGTGAAGGAAGACCAACTGGGATGCTGGGTGCTATAGTGTCCTTAAGGGGGACTGTACCCTTGTTAGTGAAATCCTGAGATATTGCTCAGGGACTGGACGTAGGACTCCTAAGGAGAGGAGATCTGAACCAGGATAATTCTCTGTGCCATGTGATTGCTTTTGTGTGTTTAATTTTTCCTTCACTAACACTAACAATCTGCGAAGTGTGTTTTTGTGACTTTCTGTGAACAGGTTTTAAGTATTAAATATTTTTAATATCCCATTCAGCCCCCCTCTAGGCTAGCTAGCTGGGCAACAAGTGGTATCAGAGATAGTCTCTTCGACAAAGAAGAAGATCCAACGATCTGAAGAGAAAAGATCAAATGGCAGCCCAAGGTCACTCCGAAGGCCAGTCAGTCAATAGACCACCTCTATTCGATGGAGAAGATTACACATATTGGAAAATAAGAATGGAATACTTCCTACAAGGCTTCGACTTTCAAATCTTGTCAATTGTGGAAGAAGGAGACCTTCTAGTCACCAACGAAAAGGACAAATGGACAGACGATGATAGAAAGAAGATATCTCTCAACTACAAAGCTAAGAGCATATTATGTTGTGCACTTAGCAAGAAAGAATTCAATAGAGTTTCAGCCTGCAAATCAGCGATGGAGATGTGGGAGAAGCTAAGAATCACATACGAAGGTACTGACAAAGTTAAAGAAACCAGAATAGATATTCTGGTAACACAGTACGAGAGATTTCAGATGCAGTCAGAAGAATCTATTACACAAATGTTCAGCAGATTTACCGACATCACCAACGGGTTAGCTTGATTAGGAAAAAGCTATGAGATGTGAGACATGGTAAGGAAAATCCTCAGATCCCTACCATCCTCTTGGACTCCCAAAGTGACAGCAATAGAGGAAGCAAATGATTTGAAGAGAATGTCTTTAGAGAAACTCATTGGATCCCTTATGGCCCATGAGATTAACATGGAAAGGTTAGGAGAATCTTCTAGCAAAAAGAAGCACTCCAATGCTCTCAAGGCTAAAGAGGACGGATCAGAAGAATCGTCAGATGAAAGTGAAAGCCTAAGTAATAGCGAAGATGAAGAAGCAATGTTGTCTAGAAGACTGCAACGTATATTAGCCAAGAAGAAGAAAATGTATCAGTATGGGAGGAGATATTTCAAGAAGAACAAGGATTTCAGGAAGCTAGAAGGAAAAGATCTGAAGAAAACTGAGCCCATATGCTATGAATGTAAGAAGCTCGGACATATCAAAGCAGAATGTCCGAAGCTCAAGAAACCTGAATTCAAGAAGAAAGACAGTTCCAAGAAGTTCAGGAGATACAAGAAGAAAGCAATGGCAGCAACTTGGACCAATAGTAGTGACTCTGACAGCGAGTCCACCTCTAGTGAAGAAGAGGAAGAAAAGGCCAACTTAGCATTCATGGTCAACACAGAAGAAAAGGTAACCTCTGACTCTTCCTTTGATTCCCATAATGATTCTGATTCAGATAATTTAGAAGAAGCATTTAACAAACTGTATGGTAAATATAGAGAAGTATCCAAACAACTAAAAGCCAGTAAGAAAAGTATCGCATGTCTAGAGAATACAAACTCAGACTTAAAATCAAAAAATGAACAAATAGAGAAACAAATCTCTGAACTCAAAAGAAGAAATGACTTATTATGCAAAGATCTGAAAGATAAAAACGAACAAATAATCAAACTAGAAAAACAAGAGACAGTAGATGGATTAAAAAATAAAATTAAAATGCTAACAGAAGAAAATGAAAAATTATCAAGTACGTTAGAAAAATTTACTAATGGTAAAAATTCCTTAATATTAAAAGGTGTTAGACGGTCAGGTAAAAAGAAGCATGGAGTAGGTTACACACCCCCAGATAATGAAGACACAACAGTATACCCTAAAACATATCCAACTCCAAAATTCGTACCTAAACAAGATACTTCATATAAATCAAACCATAAATTTGTTCCATATGAAAAGGTAACTAAAACAACATGTTGCAGTCACTGCAACAAGCTAGGACACACCAAGATATCATGTCCAACTAAATATAAAAGATGGATAATAAAAAGGAAAATTGATGACACTAACCAACCAGGACTCAAAAGAACTTGGGTACCTAAAGCTTGATATTTTCATTTCAAGAAAACCCTCGGGCATCCAACTGGTACTTGGATAGCGGATGATCAAGGCATATGTCAGGAAACAAAAGGCTGCTTACTCATTTAGAAGCTAAAGAAGGCACAGTCACCTATGGAGATAATGGAAAAGGGACTGTGATAGGCAGCAGATCTGTGAGCAGCAAAGGCAAAATAGTTATTAAAGATGTCCTATGTGTTAGAGGACTGAAGCACAATCTCATCAGCATCAGCCAGCTATGCGACAAGGGACATCAGATCAGATTTCAAGAATCCAAGTGTAGTATCATGAAGGATGGAGCTGTCATCTTTGAAGCCAACAAAGAAAAGAACCTATATGTGCTTTGTTGCTCAGTTGACGAGCCCAGAGGGGGGGGGGGGGGGGCGGTGAATGGGTCCTTAAAATTATTTAGCCAGTACCTGTACTTAAAACATTCACACAAAGATCTTCTTCGATGAAGGTTAGTGAGGTTAGTATAAACAACAAACACACAAGAAATCAATCACACAACACAAGGAATTATCCTGGTTCGGACCTCCTCTCCTTAGGAGTCCTACGTCCAGTCCCTGAGCAACAACTCAGGATTCCACTAACTAGGGTACAGTCCCCCTATGGACACTACAACACCCAGCTCAGCTGGTCTTCCTTCACACGAAGGGAACTACAACACCCTGGACACCCCACCAGTTCTTCCTTCACCACGAAGGGAAAAACAACACCGTGGATCCCCAGGTCTTCCTTCACAACAGAAGGGAAACAACACCGTGGATCCCCAGGTCTTCCTTCACAACAGAAGGGAAACAACCAGAAAAAAAAATAAGCAAGAACAACAAGCCCCTAGATCAAGCTTTAACAAGCCACGATCTGAAGCTAATAGCCCTGAGAGCAAGAGATCTAAACAAAGCACTCTCTCAGAACTACACAGGATCTCTCTCTTGGGATTTATAATGCAGTACGGAGAGCAAAGAGCTTGAGACAACTTAGAGTGGGATGCTTGGCTCTGGGATTCTCGCAGAAGATTTGAATTGCTTGTACTCTATGTATATTCAATCTTCACCCCTATTGCTTCTTCTAGAGCTTCTGTCTTGTATTTATATCTCCAATTTGAAATGTATTCATTGAAGTATCCATTGTCTCTAGCTTTGGTAGACGTTAGACTGAATGGCCTTTTGAAGCTTTTAGTCAACAGTCTTTTATCTACTTGTGCACGCCAAATCTTCTATGTTCTCCTTTGGCTTCTACTATTTCCAACGTTGTAAGATGGATTGACGTCAGAGATCTGCACATATTTCAAGCTTAAATACTAGACAGCTAAGCTGTCTCTGATGTCAGTCAACGTTAGAACAAATAATCACAGAAATAGTAATGCCAAATAGCTGTTCTAAAAGATGCACACAGAGTAAGCATGATAATGGACGATATCGTCTGCATGCATGCAGAGATACGTTCAGTCCTCATAAATGCTCACATGTCAGAGAGATATGCGTGGACTTTGACTATTCAACGCTTTGACTAAAAGAAAAAAAGAAGTTGTTTTACATATGAAGTTGATTCACGCATGACTTATGAAATCGTTATGAGACATGAGCAAATTGTTATATTCACTGAAGAAATCGTTATGGAAAGTAAGTCGTCGTGTTCAATAAAGGAATCGTTATGAACACTTAAGAAATCGTTGCAGAAAGTAAATCGTTGTGTTCAACAAAGAAATCGTTATGAACACTTAAGATTCATTGCAAAAAACAAATCGTTGTGTTCAATGAAGAAATCGTTATGAACACTTAAGAAATCGTTGCGGAAAGCAAATCGTTACGAAGTCTTAAGAAATCGATGCGATGACTTAAGGAATCGTTGCGATGAGCAAATCATTACGAGGTCTTAAGAAATTATTGTGATGTCTTAAGGAATCGTTGCGATGAGCAAATCGTTACGAGGTCTTAAGAAATCGTTGTGATGTCTTAAGGAATCGTTGCGATGAGCAAATCGTTACGAGGTCTTAAAAAATCAATTCGATGACTTAAGGAATCGTTGCGATGAGCAAATCGTTACGAGGTCTTAAGAAATCGTTGTGATGTCTTAAGGAATCGTTGCGATGAGCAAATCGTTACGAGGTCTTAAGATATCGTTGTGATGTCTTAAGGAATCGTTGCGATGAGCAAATCGTTACGAGGCCTTAAGAAATCGATGCGATGACTTAAGGAATCGTTGTGGTTTTCAACAGAAGTCGATGTGGACTTTGAAAAATTACAACTTGGTATTGATATTTCTATAGAGGTATTAATACTTACCAAATATGCTTGATTTTCCTTGAGATTTTTCCTGTGCTCAAAAACTGATAGATTATATGTTAGAAAACTTTGACAGGGTTTTGTTAATCATGTTTTGTTATTCACCAAAATAAATATGTAATTAATTAAAATTAGATGGGAATAGACTGATCATCAAACATACTGATCATTAATCTCCCCCTTTTTGGTGATGACAAAACTTAACAAAACTGAACAATAAGCATACGTAATCTAAAGCTTTATATTTCTGAAATTAAGACTTTGTATGTCAGAAATGTTACGTAAATTTCTCCCCCTTTTTGTCATTAAGCAAAAAGATACACTGAGACAAAGAAGAAGAGGAGAAGCACATAATCAAAGATATTGTATTAACTTTGAGGAGGTACAAGAAGATAAAAACTAGGAGACAAAAGAGAAGCAAAATGAGAAATAGTTTCCCATGCCTGTTCTTCCTGCTCTTCAAAGTACAACTTGAACACACCAGGAGCTATAGAGTAGGTTGGTCCCATGGAGGGAGCCATCCTGCGGAGATAAAGAGTTAACTGCTGGTCAAGGAAATCAGCATAGGAGCCCATATCCATGGACATCTTGAGAAAGATGATTGTCCCAAAGCTGGCACAAGCAAGGAACTGATCCATGGAGACTGGGTAGAAATTCTGCTTATGCCGCAGTGCTTGGCGCATGGCTACAAAAACCTTGTACCTTTCAACCCAATTCTTAAGGGGATCATTGACTAGGTGAATGGAGTTCATGTCCAAAAAGCTAGCAGGAGAAACTGGAGGCTTACCTTCCCTAGCTTGAGCTTCATTTAGATCCGACAATTGTTGAGCAGAAAGAGGATAAAAGCGGGTCCACTTTGAGGAATTCAATCTCTCACATTCTGACAGGATGGGAGCAAGAACCTCAGCACTGACATGGCCCTAGTGATATTCTCTAAAGAGAAATCTATGAAATGCAACCAGAAAGCCTTTCTGTACCTTAATTCTTCCCATAACCCTGGCAAAACGTTCAAAAATGATAGACCCAACAGAGGATTCCATGACTAGGAAGTGAATTTGGGGAAGAGAGATCTCCTCTGGCAGTTGAAGGGTAGCAAAATTAATTTGGACAGCTTCAGTGTGGGCTACAGCTGTAGTAAGAGCTGTGATTGCCTGCTTGAACTGGCCCAACTGAACTTCTGGGAGTCGATGGACATATCTAAAATTGTTGAACAACAGGAAGTGCCTGACCATCTTGATCTCCTTCTGAATGAATGGGCCCCAAGAATTTTTATGGTGGATCTGGAACCATTCTGATAAGGTCAGGGAATGGTCCCTTGGAGGGATCTGGCAGATCTAGCTAGAAGAAATTTGTTATAGAGCTCTTTGTGCCCCCTGGCCCATTGCTCTTCAGGCTTGGAGTGAGCAACAGAGAAAATTTTGGATTTTGCAGTTTTAGATAGAGGAGTATAGGGTAGAACAACACTTAAATGGTATGAATGATTAAGGAAGGGAAGGTTGATGATGGTGGCAAAGACAACCTTATGAAGATATTCTCTATACAATGGTTTATTTCTGTTGTCCACTGTGAGATAAAACCACAGAGGGGGATATTTAGGTTCAGAGGAAAGGGAGGAAGTGGATGAAATTTTCCTTTTTTTAGGAGCAGAACTAGAAGAGTCTGCCTTATGAATATGATCCCCAACTTTCAGTACAGACCTAAGAATGGCTTCTTCAAACTCATCCTTGACTTTTTCAAGAAAAGGAGATTCAAGTTGAGCATTCTCAGGGATTATAGTAATGAAAGAGGGTGGAGGAGAAGGATGAAGAAAAGAATCAGATAGAGAAGGGGGTTCATCTGCTGGTCCAGAAGAGGGACCAGAGGAAGAGGAGGCTCCAGCAGAGGATGCTGGAGGGATCTCAAAGATGGGTGGAGGTGGAAGAATATGTGTTGAAGATGCAGGAGAGGAAGTGGAGTGAGATGGAAAAGGTGTTGGTGAAGAGATGGGTCTAGGTTGAGGTTTCTTGAAGGTTTAAGGGGCAGGTGGAGTTGTAGAGGATGAAGGTGGTGATGGAGGAACTGGGGTTTGAGAGGAAGAAGGAGCTGGGGGCTCAAGAGCCATAACTTCTTCTTCAGCCACAGTCTGCACAGATTCTGACTCCATTGGCCCTGATGGCCCTGACACCTTCTCAGCTGGCCCTGATGGCCCTTGCACCTACTCAGCTGGCCCGGATGGCCCGGACTCTCTGACTTCTGCTGCTGGAACTGGCCCTGGTGGCCCTGACTCTTGAACTGCTGACCCTGATGGTCCGGACTCCTGCTCAGCTGGCCCTGAAGGCCTAGGAGAATCTACTTCGTTTCTCTGAGCTGCAGGAGGGGGAGAAGGAGGAGGAGCTGGAGCTCCAACCGCCTTCAGGATCTCAGACAGCAAGGATTTCATACTCCCCATTTCCTTATTAAACCACTTCATTGCATTTCTAATCTGAGAAAATTCCTTGGTGGTTGATACCTGGCTCATTTGAATGGACTCCAAGTTAGACTGAACTGAGCACAGGGTCTTGCTTTGAGCATCCAACCGATTAAGGATAGACTTCAGGTTTACCTTCCTCTGTATCTTCCTTGGCCTTCTGTGTGTAATTTTCTTGCCCTTGCTTCTCTTTTCCACTGGTTTTTCAACTTCAGCATGATCTACATTTTGCCTTTCATTCACAGGGACATCTTCAGTGTGCTCCCCCTGTGATGCTGCTTCTTTCTCAGTCTCTTGCTCCCCCTGAATGGGAGCATCTTTTGCAATTCCTTCTTGCTCCCCCTGAATGGGAGCATCTTCCAACACAGTATCTTCCATGTGGCCAGATGCCACAGCCTCTTCTACAGTACTGCCATCACCTTCTGGAATAACTAGAGTGCTTTGAATGGAATCTAGGACATCTTGAAGCACTAAAGCTACTCTGGAAGAAGGTAGAGGATCATCTAATATTGATCTAACAGGATTAATGGTCTCAGGAGGAATGTCCTCAATTCTTCTACTAGTTTCTTCCATCATTGCCTCTGTAGGAGCTACTGAGGCTTCCACTGCACCTTCTCTTTCCATTGCTACTGCAGGTGATGCTGATGCTTCTGGTACCTTTTCTACTACATCTGCAACTTCAGCTGGTGCTCCTGCTGCTGGTTCCTCTGGCTCTACTACTACTGCTGCTGGTTCTTCTATATCAGCTGCTACTTCTTGCTGGGCTTCTTGGGCTTCGCCGATTATGGTTTCACCCTCAGCCACAGAGGTCTTGGTCCATACTCCATTGACAACTGAGAAACCACTTTTTCTCAGATTTCTGGACCTAATAGCTTGGCCCATCTTCTCAACTACTGCCCCAGACAAGTTCACGCCAAAATGTCTGAAAATCTTGGTGAGCAAGTGGGCGTAGGGCAGAGATACATTCAGCTTGCTCTTAGTATCCCAAATTTGATCACGAGCAAATTTCATCCTCTCTATCATGACTTCAGCCATATTTATCTCTTTGTTCTGAATGGCCCAATACATCATATCAGAGTCTGCCTTGGTGCAAGTTGAGAAAGTGGCACTTTTAGGGACTAATATCTGACAGACTATGAAGTGCAGAAGATGATTAAAGGCATTCAACTAGTTTATATCTAGTTTCCCATCTTTTAACTTATATTCGGGACCAACAATCCCAAGTCCCTTAACTAGGGTATCCTCTGTGTGGATCCCACTGTGCCCAGATGTGGACACACCAAACAAAGACTTCAACAAATCATGATCTATTATGATTTGGGTACCTTTGACAAAAGATATCAAAGACCCATCTGCCTCTGACTTCAAACAAACATAAAACACCTTGACAAGGTCCGGGTAGCTTACCTCTGAAAGGGTTGCGATTCCAGTCCACTTCATCCTGTCCATAGCTTCCACTATACTGTGCATTCCATTTTTCTCTAAATCTGCAACATCCACTGCCTTATTGCCACACAGCTTGGTCTTCACAAACGTGAACCTCTCCTGCTGCTCGGGTGAGAGGTACTCAGCTCCGTAGCCCCCAAGACTATCGGAAACAACGGTCGTGGCCATGGATTTGAGTGGAGGAGGTTTTCTGGAGGGATGAGATGCTGGTAGGAGTGAAAGCCCTCAAGAAATTCTACGCGGGAAACAGAGAAAGGCTTCAAATTCACAAAGAGTCGATGCCGGAGTCGTTAGGGTATCGGCTCAGGCAACCAGACGAAAGAGGGAAAAGGGGAAAGGTAGGGGATGAGTCGTTCCCACATCGATTTTGGAATAAATAGATGCTTTATCGAAAAAAGAGGCGCCAAAAAGGCGGCAGAAAATGACAAACGAGTTTGACTATCTCAGAGGACTTTTATAAAGGAGACTGCCAAGATAAGATAATAGAAATTTTCTTTTGCTTAACGCCATGGAGAGAAATATTACTTAAATTCTGAAAATTTATGTTTCAGTTTAACACAGAAATCCTTTCACAAATTACACATGCCCAATTCCCTTCTAAGAGATGTGAATCTCTCTTCTGGTAAGGCTTTTGTGAAGATATCTGCTAACTGACCATTTGTATCAATAAAAGATATTTCTAAATTACCATTTGCTACATGATCACGAATAAAATGGTATCTAACCTCAATATGCTTGGTCCTTGAATATTGTACTGGATTTTTGGTGAGGTTTATGGCACTTGTGTTGTCACATAGCAGAGGGATTGTTTTGATGTGAAGCCCATAGTCCTCAAGTTGTTGCTTGATCCACAAGAGTTGTGTACAACAACTCCCAGCAGCAACATACTCAGCTTCAGCAGTTGATAGTGCCACTGAATTTTGCTTCTTGGAGGACCATGATAACAAACATCCTTTAAGAAATTGAGAACATCCACTGGTGCTTTTTCTGTCTACTTTGCATCCAGCGTAGTCAGCATCAGAATATCCTACCAAGTTGATTTAACATGATTTTGGATACCAAAGACCTAAATCATGAGTTCTAGATAAGTATCTAAAAATTCTTTTTACTGAGATTAGATGTGATTCTCTAGGATCTGCCTAATATCTAGCACACATACATACACTAAATAAAATATCAGGTCTGCTAGCTGTTAAATAAAGTAATGAACCTATCATACCTCTGTAGCTCTTTTGATGTACTTTCTTACCATCCCTGTCACTGTCCATCCTTGTTGATGTGCTCATAGGTGTTGACAGTAGTTTGGCATTGTCGAATCCAAATTTCTTCAAGAGTTCTCTTGTGTACTTTGCTTGGCAGATGTGAGTACCTTCCTTTCCTTGTTTGATTTGTTGTCCAAGGAAGTAGTTGAGCTCTCCCATCATGCTCATTTCGAATTCTCCCTGCATGAGCATTTTCAAAATACTTGCAAAGAGATTCATCAGTAGACCCAAAAATTATGTCATCTACATAAATTTGAACAAGTAATACATTTTTGATCTTTGTCTTTATAAAAAGGGTGCTATCTACTTGACCTCTACTGAATCCATGGTTTAAAAGAAAAGAACTAAGCCTTTCATACCAGGCTCTAGGTGCTTGCTTTAAACCATACAATGCCTTGTGAAGTTTAAAAACATGATTCATAAATTTTGTATCATCAAAACTTGGAGGTTGTTCAACATAAACTTCCTCCTTTATAAAACCATTTAGAAATGCGGACTTAACATCCATTTGAAATAGTTTTAAATCTAATGCTGATGCATATGCAAGCAAAATTCTAATAGCCTCAAGTCTAGCTACAGGTGCATAGGTTTCATCGAAATCTATGCCTTCCTCTTGGGAATAGCCTTGAGCTACCAGTCTGGCCTTGTTTCTTAAGATCACACCAGTCTCATCCAATTTGTTTCTGAACACCCACTTGGTGCCAATAACCGGATGGTCTGATGGTCTGGGAACAAGTGACCATACTTGGTTTCTCTTGAATTGATTAAGTTCATTTTGCATGGCTATGATCCAAGATTCATCAGAGAGAGCTTCATTGATTGTCTTAGGGTCGATTTGAGAAACAAATGCTAGATAATCACAAGGTATTACATTACCTCTTGTTCTTACCCCTACAGATGGATCACCAATAATGTTCTCAGGTGGGTGATCTTTATTGTATCTCCACTCCTTTGAAAGATTATCATGTGTAATGTCCTTTTGTTGCAGGTCTTCCAGAGGTGGATCATCCTTGTCTTCAATTGATGTATCCTCTAATTTCTTAGACAATTCATCTGCATCATCAATGTCACTATCTTCTTCCTTTCTCAAGGAAGGGTTAGTTTCATCAAAAATGATATGAATAGACTGTTCAATTAATAAAGTGCGCTTGTTAAATACTTTATAGCCTTTAGGTTTAGAAGTGTACCCCATGAAGATGCCTTCATCTGATTTGGCATCTAACTTACCAATATCCATTTTTTCATTATTGTGGATGAAGTAAGGACATCCAAATGTCCTGAAGTGACTGATCTTTGGCTTCTTCCCTTTGAATAGTTCGTATGCTGTCTTCTTCAGGATTGGCCTGATCATCACCCTATTGATGATGTAGCTTGCTGTGTTCACTGCCTCAGCCCAGAAATACCTTGGCAAGTTATATTCTGACAGCATTGTTCTTGCCATATCCAATAAAGTTCTATTATTCCTCTCAGCAACTCCATTTTGCTGTGGTGTCCTTGGTGCTGAGAAATTATGCTCAATTCCTTCATTTTCACAGAACTTTGCAAACTTTTCATTCTGAAATTCACCTCCATGGTATGACCGGATACTAACAATACTGAATTTCTTATCTTTCTGGACCTTCTTGCTGAAACTGACAAAGCTTTCAAGTGTGTCATCTTTATGCTCTAGAAATGAAACCCACGTAAACCTGGAGTAGTCATCAACTATAACAAATCCAAAATTCTTTCCTCCAAGACTAGTGGTCCTCATTGGCCCAAAAAAATCCATATGAAGGAGTTCTAAGAGTTTTGAGGTGGTTACCACAGTCTTTGACTTGAAGGAGCTCTTAGTGTGCTTTCCCTTTGCACATGGTCTGCAGATGCTATCCATTTTCGTGTTGACCTTTGGCAGACCTTCCACCAGATTTCTCTTTCTGAGCTTGTTCATGCCATCCAAACTGCAGTGGCCCAATCTTCTGTGCCACAGCTCAGTTGATTGCTCTTTATTTGCTGCCAAACAGATGTCTTGCTCTTTAAGTTCTTCAAGATAGAGTACATATAAGTTCTTCTCTCTATTAGCTTCGAAGATCACTGCTCCATCCTTCAATATAATGCACTTTGTCTCTTGGAACTGAATCTGATGACCTCTGTCACAAAGCTGGCTGATGCTGATGAGGTTGTGCTTTAGCCCTTTGACAAGCAGTACATCTTCAATAACTGTTTTTCCTTTGTTATTTACTGAACCGCTGCGTATCACTGTTCCTTTTCCGTTATCTCCATATGTAACAGTCCCTTCTTCAGCCTGAAGATGAGTGAACAGCTTCCAGTTCCCTGACATGTGCCTTGAGCACCCACTGTCCAAATACCATTTGGATGCTCGAAGGTTACCCTGAAATAAAAACATTAAGTTTTAGGTACCCAAATTCTTTTGGGTCCTTAAGGGTTAGTATCATCAATTTTTCTTTTTATTATCCATTTCTTATGTCTAGTTGGACATGTTATTTTTATATGACCTAACTTATTGCAATGGCTACAACAAGATGTTTTTGTTACTTTTTCAATATATTTAAAATTAGCTTTGTATGCGATGTCTTGTTCAGGTACAAATTTTAGAGTTGGGTATATTTTAGGATATATTATGGTTTCTTCATTATCTGGGGGTGTATAACCTAATCCATTCTTCTTCTTACATGATCTTCTAGCACCTTTTAATATTAAGGAGTTTTTACTATTCATAAAATTTTCTAATGTGCTAGATAACTTTTTATTTTCTTCATTTAAAACTTTGAGTTCTTTTCATAGTTCATTTGAACTCTCTTGTTTTTATAATTTGATTATTTGTTTATTTTTATCTTTTAGGTCTTCACATAATAATTCATTTCTCCTTTTAAGTTCATTTATTTGCTTTTCCAGTTCCTCATTTTCTATTTTTAGATCTGAGTTAGTGTTTTCTAAACAAGCAATATTTTTCTTGTTTACTTTTAACAGTTTAGTTACTTCTCTATATTTGCTGTATAATTTGTTGAAAGCTTCTTCTAAATTATTAGAATCTGAATCATTACAAGAATCGAAAGAGGAGTCAGAAGTTACCTTTTCTTCTGTATTTGCCATAAAAGCTAAGTTGGCTTCTTCTTCATCACTGCTCGAGCTTGACTCACTGTCTGAGTAGCTGCTGTTCTCCCATGCGGCTGCCATTGCCTTCTTTTTGTATTTCTTGAATTTTCTGAAGTTATCCTTCTTCTTATTTTCACCTTTCTTAAGCTTTGGACATTCTGCCTTGATATGTCTAGGCTTCTTGCACTCATAACATATCGGTTCTCCTTTCTTCAGATTCATTCCTTCTGGCTTCTTAAACTCTTTATTTTTCTTGAAGAATTTTTTGCCAGATTGAAACTTCTTCTTCTTAGCTAAAATTCGTTGCAATCTTCTTGATAGCATTGCTTCTTCATTTTCACTATCCTCAATGCTTTCACTGTCATCTGAGCTTGCTTCTGATGATTCTTCTTCGACTTTCAAAGCATTGGAGTGCTTCTTCTTGCTTGAGGACTCTCCCAGTCTCTCCATATTTATCTCATGGGCCATAAGGGACCCAACGAGCTTTTCCAAGGACATCCTTTTTAGATCATTGGCTTCTTCAATGGCCGTTACCTTTGGGGTCCATGAGGATGGTAGAGACCTAAGGATCTTCCTGACCATATCTCCCATTTCATAAGTCTTTCCTAGTCCTGCTAACCCATTTGTGATATTGTAAATCTACTGAACATCTGGGTTATGGACTCACCTGGTTGCATCTGGAATCTTTCATATTGCGTTACAAGAATGTCAATTCTTGTCTCCTTCACCTTTTTTGTGCCTTCATAAGTAGTTCTAAACTTTTCCCACATCTCCATTGCAGATTTACAGACTGAAACTCTGTTGAATTCTTTCTTGCTTAGGGCACAACACAAAATACTTTTAGCTTTACAGTTCAAGGAAATCTTCTTCCTGGTATCATCTATCCACTGAGCCTTCTCATTTGTGACTAGGAGATCGCCTTCTTCTACTATGGACCATATCTGATAATCGTGGCCTTGCAGAAAGTACTCCATTCTAACTTTCCAGTAAGTGTAATCTTCTCCATCGAACAATGGTGGTCGATTGACTGACTGACCTTCGAAGTGATCTTGGGCTGCCATGGATCTTTACTCTTCAGATCGTTAGATCTTCTTCTTTGTCGAAGAGACTCGCTCTGATACCACTTGTTGCCCAGTTGACGACCCAGAGGGGGGGGGGGTGAATGAGTCTTTAAAATTATTCAGCCAGTACCTGTACTTAAAACATTCACACAAAAATGTTCTTCGATGAAGGTTAGTATAAATAACAAACACACAAGAAATCAATCACACAACACAAGGAATTATCCTGGTTCGGACCTCCTCTCCTTAGGAGTCCTACATCCAGTCCCTGAGCAACAACTCAGGATTCCACTAACTAGGGTACAGTCCCCCTATGGACACTACAACACCCAGCTCAGCTGGTCTTCCTTCACACGAAGGGAACTACAACACCCTGGACACCCCACCAGGTCTTCCTTCACCACGAAGGGAAAAACAACACCCTGGATCCCCAGGTCTTCCTTCACAACAGAAGGGAAACAACACCGTGGATCCCCAGGTCTTCCTTCACAACAGAAGGGAAACAACCAGCAAAAAATTAAGCAAGAACAACAAGCCCCTAGATCAAGCTTTAACAAGCCACGATATGAAGCTAATAGCCCTGAGAGCAAGAGATCTAAACAAAGCACTCTTTTAGAACTACACAGGCTCTCTCTCTTGGGATTTCTAATGCAGCCCGGAGAGCAAAGAGCTTGAGACAACTTAGAGTGGGATGCTTGGCTTTGGGATTCTCACAGAAGATTTGAATTGCTTGTACTCTATGTATATTCAATATTCACCCTTATTGCTTCTTCTAGAGCTTCTGTCTTGTATTTATATCTCCAATTTCAAATGTATTCGTTGAAGTATCCGTTGTCTCTAGCTTTGGTAGACGTTAGACTGAATGGCCTTTTGAAGCTTTTAGTCAACAGTCTTTTATCTACTTGTGCATACCAAATCTTCTGTGTTCTCCTTTGGCTTCTACTATTTCCAACGTTGTAAGATGGATTGACGTCAGAGATCTGCACATATTTCAAGCTTAAATACTAGACAGCTAAGCTGTCTCTGATGTCAGTCAACGTTAGAACAAATAATCACAGAAATAGTAATGCTAAATAGTTGTTCTAAAAGATGCACACGGAGTAAGCACGATAATGGACGATATCGTTTGCATGCATGCAGAGATACGTTCAGTCCTCATAAATGCTCAAAGGTCAGAGAGATATGCGTGGACTTTAATTATTCAATGCTTTGACTAAAAGAAAAATAGAAGTTGTTTTACATATGAAGTTGATTCACGCATGACTTATGAAATTGTTATGAGACATGACCAAATCGTTATATTCACTAAAGAATTTGTTATGGAAAGTAAGTCGTTGTGTTCAATAAAGGAATCGTTATGAACACTTAAGAAATCGTTGCAAAAAGAAAATCGTTGTGTTCAACAAAGAAATCGTTATGAACACTTAAGAAATCGTTGCAGAAAGTAAATTGTTGTGTTCAATGAAGTAGTCATTATGAACACTTATGAAATCATTGCGGAAAATAAATCGTTACGAAGTCTTAAGAAATCGATGCGATGACTTAAGGAATCGTTGCGATGAGCAAATCGTTACGAGGTCTTAAGAAATCATTGTGATGTCTTAAGGAATCGTTGCGATGAGCAAATCGTTACGAGGTCTTAAAAAATCGATGCGATGACTTAAGGAATCGTTGCGATGAGCAAATCGTTACGAGGTCTTAAGAAATCGTTGTGATGTCTTAAGGAATCATTGCGATGAGCAAATCGTTACGAGGTCTTAAGAAATCGTTGTGATGTCTTAAGGAATCGTTGCGATGAGCAAATCGTTACGAGGTCTTAAGAAATCGATGCGATGATTTAAGGAATCGTTGTGATTTTCAACAGAAGTCAATGTGGACTTAGAGAAATTACAACTTGGTATTGATATTTCTACAGAGGTATTAATACTTACCAAATATGCTTGATTTTCCTTGAGATTTTTCCTGTGCTCAAAAACTTATAGAATATATGTTAGAAAACTTTGACAGGGTTTTGTTAATCATGTTTTGTTATTCACCAAAATAAATATGTAATTAATTAAAATTACATGGCAACAGACTGATCATCAAACATACTGATCATCATGCTTTACCTTGAAGAACTGAAAGATCAAGATATCTACTTAGCAGCAAGCAAAGAACAGTCAATCAAGCTGTGGCACAGAAGATTGGGGCACTGCAGTTTGGATGGCATGAGAAAGTTGATTAAGAGAAGCCTGGTGGTAGGTCTACCAAAAGTAAGCACAAAAATAAATGGTGTCTGCAGACCATGTGCGAAAGGAAAGCATACCAAGAGTTCCTTCAAGTCGAAGATTGTGGTAACCACCTCTAAACCCTTAGAATTCCTTCACATGGACTTATTTGGACCAATGAGGACCACCAGTCTAGGAGGAAAGCAATATGGTTTTGTTATAGTAGATGATTACTCCAGATTCACATTGGTATCATTCCTGGAGCATAAAGATGACACTTTTGAGAACTTTGTAAGCTTTAGTAAAAAGATACAGAAAGACAAGAAGTTTAGCATTGTTGGAATCCGATCAGACCATGGAGGAGAATTCCAAAATGAAAGATTTGCAAATTTCTGTGATGATCAAGGCATAGAGCATAATTTCTCAGCACCAAGGACACCACAACAAAATGGAGTTCCTGGTAGGATGAACAGAACCCTGTTGGACATGGCAAGAACAATGCTGTCAGAATATGATCTGCCAAGATATTTTTGGGCTGAAACAGTTAACACAGCAAGTTACATTATTAACAGAGTAATGATCAGGCCCATACTAATGAAGACAGCCCATGAATTGTACAAGGGAAAGAAGTCGAAGGTCAGTCACTTCAGGACATTCGGATGTCCATGCTTCATCCACAACAACGGAAAAAGAGACATTGATAAGTTAGATGCCAAATCAGATGAAGACATCTTCATGGGGTATGCTTCTAAACCTAAAGGATATAGAGTGTTTAATAAACGCACTTTATTAATTGAGCAGTCAGTACATGTTATCTTTGATGAAACCAACCATTCCTTGAGAAAGGAAGAAGATAGTGACAATGATGATGCAGATGAATTGTCCAAGAAACTAAAGAATACTTCAATTGGAAGACCTGCAACAAAGAGATATCTCTCATCAAAATCTTCCAAAAGAGTGGAGACACAAGAAAGATCACCCACCTGAAAACATTATTGGTGATCCATCTGTAGGGGTAAGAACAAGAGGTAACATGATTCCATGTGATTATTTGGCTTTTGTTTCTTAAATAGAGCCTAGGACAGTCAATGAAGCTCTTACTGATGAATCTTGGATTTTAGCCATGCAAGATGAACTGAATCAGTTCAAGAGAAACCAAGTAACGTCACTTGTTCCTAGACCATCAGATCATCCAGTGATAGTCACCAAATGGGTGTTCATAAATAAATTGGATGAAACTGGTGTGATCTTAAGAAACAAGGCCAGATTGGTAGCTCAAGGCTATTCCCAAGAGGAAGGCATAGATTTCGATGAAACCTATGCACCTGTAGCTAGACTTGAGGCTATTAGGATTCTACTTGCATATGCATCTGCATTAGATTTACAATTATTTCAAATGGATGTGAAATCTGCTTTTCTAAACGGTTTTATTAAGGAGGAAGTTTATGTAGAACAACCTCCAGGTTTTGATGACATTGATTTTCCCGACCATGTTTTTAAGTTGCAGAAAGCTTTATATGGTTTAAAACAAGCACCTAGGGCCTAGTATGAAAGGCTTAGCTCATTTCTACTAGACCATGGTTTTACTAGAGGTCAAGTAGATAGTATACTATTTATCAAATCTAAAGTCAAATATATTATGCTTGTTCAAATATATGTTGATGATATAATATTTGGTTCTTTTGACGAATCTCTTTGCAAGTATTTTGAGAAGCTCATGCAGGGAGAATTCGAAATAAGCATGATGGGGGAGCTTAACTACTTCCTTGGATTGCAAATCAAACAAGGAAAGGAAGGCATCCACATCTGTCAAGCTAAGTACACCAAAGAACTCTTAAAGAAGCTTGGATTCGAAAATTCCAAGCCATTATCAACACCCATGAGCACATCAACAAGAATGGACAGTGACAAAGATGGTAAGAATGTAGATCAAAAAATCTATAGAGGTATGATAGGATCTTTACTGTACTTAACTGCTAGTAGATCTTATATATTGTTTAGTGTATGTATGTGTGCGAGGTATCAGGCAGATCCTAAAGAATTCCAATTAATTAATGTCAAAAGAATATTTAGATACTTAGTTAGAACCTATGACTTAGGTATATGGTATCCAAAATCATGTCAAATTAATTTGGTAGGATACTCTGATGCTGATTACGCTGGATGCAAAATAGACAGAAAAAGCACCAGTGGCTGTTGTCAATTCCTTGCAGGTTGTTTGATATCATGGTCCTCAAAGAAACAAAATTCAGTAGCTCTGTCAACAGCTGAAGCTGAGTATGTAGCTGCTGGAAGTTGCTGCACACAACTCTTATGGATCAAGCAACAACTTGAGGATTATGGGTTACATATCAAGACAATTCCATTATTATGCGACAACACCAGTGCTATAAATCTAACCAAGAATCCAGTACAACACTCAAGGACTAAACACATTGAGGTTAGATATAATTTCATTCGTGATCATGTAGCAAATGGCAACATTGATATTTCATTTATTGAATCAAACAATCAGTTAGCAGATATCTTCACAAAGGCCTTACCCGAAGAGAGATTTACTTCTCTTAGAATGGAATTAGGCAGGTGTAAATTGTGAAAGAATCATCTTTTTAAAACTGAAATATTAATTTTCAGAATTTAAAATTATTTTTCCTCCCAAAAATTGAGCAAAATTCCAATTATTGTCTATCCTTTTAAGTTTGTCATGTCGGTTCGTTATTTTATAAGAATTTATTCCATTGAACTAGTCAGTTTGTCGTTTTCTGCCATCATAGCGTCTCTAAATTCTAAAGGTCATTCTTTTAACTTTTCCTTTATATCCCAAAATCTGTGCGGCAACGATTCGCATCCCTACATCATCTTCCTCCTTCTGCTTGAGGCGATACCCTATCGACTCTGACATCGACTCCCTGAGATTTAAAGCTTCCACCTTTTTCCCGCGAGAAATTTCTTGAGGGGTTCTACTCCTTTCTCCATTTCGATCATCCAGAAACTCTTCCCATCCAAAACCATGGCCTCTTCTGGTGTCTCCGACAGCGTCGGTGGCTATGGAGCTGCATTTCTTACCGCTGAGCAGCAGGAAAGATATGCTTCAGTAAAGACCAAGCTTTGCGGCCACAAAGCAGCAGATGTGGCTGACTTGCAGAAGAATGTAATGGGCAGTATCGTCGCAGCTATGGGCAGATTGAAGTGGACAAAGATAGCCACCCTATCAGAAGTAAGTTATTCAGACCTTGTGAAAGCTTTCTATGTATGTCTGAAGACAGAGGAAGACGGAACCCTGACTTCCATGGTCAAGGGAACTCAGATTAGGGTCACACGAGACCTATTGGCATCTCTCTTTGGTGTGACTACCTCCGGACACAGTGGAGTTCACACTGTGGATATCCAGGCGAAAGGTTTAGGGATTGTTGGTCCCGAATTCAGATTGAAGGATGGAAAACTAGACATCAACCAGTTGAATGCGTTCAATTGCTTATTGCATTTCATTGTGTGTCAAATAGTAGTCCCAAGGAGTGCCACCTTCTCCACTTGCACAAAGGCGGACTCCGACCTGATGTTCTGGGCTATCCAGAACCAAGAAATCAACACTGCAGAGATTATGATTGAAAGGATGAAGTTTGCAAGCGCACAGGTATGGGACACAAAGAGCAAGCTGAACTTTTCTCTACCTTATGCTCATCTTCTCACCAAGATATTTCAACATTATGGCATTAGCGTGGTAGGAGATGTGTCTGAAAAGGTGGGCCAAGATATCTGGTCCAGAAATTTGAGAAAAAGTGGTTTTTCGGTTGTCAATGGGGTCTGGGCAAAGACTTCTGTGGCTGTGGGTGAACCCATCATTGGCGAAGCCCAAGAAGGTCAGGAAGCAGCTGGCGCAGTTCCTGTGTTTGGAGAGGTAGAAGAGTTCAAGCAGCAGCAGAACCAGAAGTAGCAGCAGCAGTCATAGCTCAAGAAGAGTCAGCAGCAGCACCATCTGTGGAAGCAGAAGCAGCAGCAGCAGAATCTAGCAGCATGATTGAGGATATACCTCCAGAGGATATTGAGCCCGTTGGGCATAGTTCAGAGGATCCTCTTCCCGAGTAGGCTCAGTACTCAAAGATGTACTGGAATCCCTCCAAAGCTCTTTAAGGGATCCAGTAGTTAGTGAAGTTCAAATTGCAGAAGCTGTGGAATCAGGCCACATTGATGAGATTATTATGGAAGAAGCTCCCAGTCAGGGGGAGCAAGTAGTTGCTCGTGAAGACTTAGTTGTAGAAGATGCTCCCATTGAGGGGGAGCAACTTGCTGATGAGCAAGCAGCAATTCAGGGGGAGCAAATTGCCAATGCCCCCATTTATGATCAGTTTAGAGAAGGCATTGTGGAAAGTGCCTCAGAGGAAGAAAATGAAAATGTTGACCATGAAGGGCCCGTAGTTAGGGCAAGAGAAGGCAAAGGAAAAGGTGTGGCTAAAGAAGTTCCTCTCCTCACCAGTAAGTCACACAAGAGGTTAGGGAAAAATAAGTTGAAAGTAAATTTGAAACCCATTGTTGAGCGCCTAGATGAGCAAGGAAAAATTTTGTGTTCCGTGAAGTCGGATATGGACTCCTTTTTTATCACTCAAAGCTCATCTGCCTGTGAATTAGGGGCACTGTCATGTGAACTTGCAAGCCTAAGAATAGATTATGACAGTATGAGGAAAGTGCTTGTGGATTTGGCAGCATTTGTGAGGGAGCACTTACCATCTCACGCCCCTCCTTCCTGTAATGCAGGGCCATCAGGGCCAAGTGAAGAAAGTAATAGGCCATCAGGGCCTGTCATTGCAGAGCAACAGCAGGATGATGAAGCTAGGCCATCAGGGACTGTCTTTGCAGAGCAGCAGCAAGAGGAAGAGCGGCCACCAGGGCCTTTGTCAGAAAAATCAGCAGGGCCACCTGGGCCAATTCATGTTGAGAATGAGCTCGTTAAAGAAGTGGTTGTTGCTGAGGAATCTAGGCCAGCAGGGCCGGCAGAGGATGCTTCACCTCCAGTGGACTCTATGTCTGTAAGAGAAGAAGATCAGGCTGTAGCTCTAGATCCTTCTGTCCTTCCTACCCTTCCAACTCCAGCCCCTCCTTCTCCACCCACCTCATCCACTGCTCCTCCAGCTCCTCTCACCTTCAAAGGACCCCGATCTAGAACCATTTCACATCACCTACACATTTCTCTTCACAAACTCATTCATCTCCTACTTCCTCCACCATCATTCCTCCACCCTTATCTTCTGTTGAGGTTTCTTCCACAGCTTCTTCAGATGGAGCCTCTTCTAGTGATCCTTCTTTTTCTTCTTCAGGACCATCTGATCTCCCTTCCATCACCCCTGCATCCCTCTTTCATCCACAAACACCTCCTTCCTTCATTACTATTATTCCTGAGGGTGCCCAATTGGCTCACACAGAAATCCTGAACATCAAGGATGAATTTGAAGTAGCAATACTTCATTCAGTCCTAGCTGTTAGGACCCATTCTCATAGGACAGGCTCTTCCAATCTTGTTCCTAAGAAGAGGAGACTCTCTTCCACCCATCCTATCTCTTCTGAACCTTGTTATCCTCCACTTTGGTTTTCTCTTTCTATCACCAATAAGCAACAATCTATCTATGAGGAATTTCTTCAAAAGGTAGTGTTTGCTCACCTCTTTGGCCTTCCCTTCCAAAATCTTTCGGCCCATCTCAATACCATTTTCCCTTATGCCTTTCTTTCCAAGGCTCAACAGTCAAAATTGTTTTCCATGACTGAAGCCAAAACTGAAGAGCAGTGGGTTCGGAGCAATAGAGATCTGTACAATCAATTCCATCGTACTTAAGCCGCCAGATATCCACCCAGAGAAGCTCCTCTACCTCTCTCTGAATGGTTTCAAATTCATCATAAAAATCTTTTTGGACCTTTCATTCAGAAGGAAATCAAGTTCATCCGGCACTACAAAATGTAATGCGATTACTGCTATCTTAATAGCATTCCAGAGGTGCAGCTGGGCCAGTTCAGGCATGCCATCTGTGATCTCAGTTCCAGGGTTGCTCACACCGAACCTCTCCGAGTTGATTTTGCCACCTTGGTAATTCCTGATGTGGTGTTCCTTCCTCCTCTTCACTCCTTGATCATGGACTCATCTGTGGGCACACTCATGTTTGAGAGAGCTGCTCAGGTTATGGCCAGGCTCTCTGTGCAAGAAGGTCGTAACCTTGCTTTTCATAGATTTGTCTTCAAGCAGTATCTTCAGGGGTACCTCAAGGCAGATATCCTTGCCCCTATTCTCTCTGAGTGTGAGAGATTGTCGCCTGCTGATTGGGAAAAGCTCTACACTCTATCTGCTCAACAACTTAAAGAGTTGAATGCTTCTCAGGCTCGTTCCAATCAACCTCTTCTGTCTCCCGCTGACTTTTTGAATGCAAATTCTCTTCACCTTGTCCGGGACTCCTTCATGAAATGGGAAGAACAGTACAGGGTCTTTCTAGAATTAAAGAAGGAACTTCGGCAGCATCATCTCTTCTATCCCTTTAAAATTACTCAATTTCTTCAGTTTGCCAGTTTTGGTTGCTTCACCCCCTACAAGGTAGCTCTTAGCAACGTCAAATATTGGGATTTCATATCGGATCAGAGGTAGCTTCACATCAAGAGGATGGCTCCCACCATGGGACCCTCCTATTGCATTGAGCTTGGCGCATTTCAAGCCTATTTTGAAGAGCAGGAATGCCAAGTGCTATCTGTCATTTGGCGCTTTGCATCTCTCTTGTCTCCTGCCTTCTATCTCTCTGAACCCTCCAATGCTCAATAAATCTCTTTGTTCCTCTCTTTGTGCTCTTTTCTCTCTTCTTTGTCTCACCTTTGATATTTTTGCTTAAATGACAAAAAGGGGGAGAAAATATTGCATTTCTGAAATACAATATTTATGTTATTTCTTCAATTATACTTAGACTTATTTCAGATCATCTTTTCTAATTGTTAAGTTTTGTCATCACCAAAAAAGGGGAGATTGATGATAAGTTTATCCCTATGTAATTTAAATAAATTACATATCTATTTTGGTGATTAACAAAACTATGATAAAGGTTACTAACATACTTTCTATGAAGTCTAAACACTGGAAATACACCAAGGGAAAACAAGCCAATCAAGTAAGTATTCATCACTACAACAGTGAGAGTTCAAAGCATCAATATTTGTCTAAGTCCACATCGACTTTCTTAATGCATAACGATTTATATGTGTTTTTATCGGTTAAGTGATCGCAACGATTCGTTAAGTGATCACAATGATTTGCCCTCACAACGATTCGATAAGTGATCGCAACGATTTGCCCTCACAACGATTCGATAAGTGATCGCAACGATTTGCCCTCACAACGATTTGTTAAGTGATCACAACGATTTGCCCTCACAATGATTCGATAAGTGATCGCAACGATTTGCCCTCACAATGATTCGATAAGTGATCTTAACGATTTGCCCTCACAACGATTCGTTAAGTGATCGCAATGATTTGCCCTCATAACAATTTGATAAGTGATCGCAACGATTTTCCCTCACATCGATTTGTTAAGTATTCGTAACGATTTGCCCTCGTAACGATTTCTTTAGTGATTGTAACGATTTGCTATCACAACGATTTCTTTAGTAGACATAACGATTTGCTATCACAACGATTTCTTTAGTAGACATAATGATTTGCTATCATAACGATTTCTCTAGTGATCACATCGATTTGCTTATCACATCGATTTCTTAAGTGAAGAACAGCGATTTGCTCGTAATGACTTGGTTCACAACGATTTTCCTATACCGTCATAATGATTTACTCTTATAACGATTTGATACAGCAAATAACGATTCATTCACATTCTCTTTAACGATTGGATTATAACGACTTGTGCATAACCATTTGCTTATAAGTGCACAACGATTTACATGAATATCAACTCATTTGCATAACGATTTCATAAGTCATACATGTAACGATTTCATGGAAAATAACGGTTTCATTTTCGAGCTAATTTTTGAATACGTTGAAAAAGTCAAAGTCCTCACGTATATCTTTTTGACAGCCATGCATTTATTACGATAGTACAAATCACTGTAGTGCATGCAGACGATATCTTCCATTATCGTGCCTACTCTGTAAACATCTTTTAGAAGAATAGAATGGAACTTCTATTTCTGTATAAAATCAGTCTAACGTTGACTGACAATAAGAGACAGCCTAGCTGTCTATTGTTTAAGCTTGTAATGCGTGCAGGTCTCTGACAGCTCTCGTCATACAACGTTGGACAAAATAGAAGCCAAAGGATATTACAGAAGATCTTCTCTCTGTGCGTGCATGAAGACTGTTGAACGGGAAGCTCTACAGGACCATGCAGTCTAACGTAAACAAAAGCTTAGAGACAACGGGCACTTCAACGTTCAAATTTTCAAATAGAAGATATATATACAAGACTGAAGCTCCAAAAGAAAACGCCTAGAGTTTCAAAATGAAAATCCTTGACAAGCTTTCTGCGAGCATTCTGAAGAGCAAAGCCTCACTCCCTTCTGTTCAAGCTCTTAGCTCTCTACATTCAGTGTGTTAGTCTTGAGAGCTTCTGTAAACTGAGAGTGTCCCTCACTGTAGATCTTCCTCTCAGTTAGCTTCAGATCTAGCATTGTATAAGCTTGATCTAGGGGCTTGATCTAATTTCACTTTTCCTGTTTTGTTCCCTTCGGTTCTGAAGGAAGACCTGGTGGGGTATCCAGGGTGTTGTTCCCTTCGGTTGTGAAGGAAGACCTGGTGGGGTATCTAGGGTGTTGTTCCCTTCGGGTGAAGGAAGACCAGCTGGGGTGCTGGGTGCTGTAGTGTCTTTAAGGGGGACTGTACCCTTCTTAGTGAAATCTTGAGATATTGCTCAGGGACTGGACGTAGGACTCCTAAGGAGAGGAGATCCGAACCAGGATAATTCTCTGTGTCGTGTGATTGCTTTTGTGTGTTCGATTTTTCCTTCACTAACACTAACAATCTGCGAAGTGTGTTTTTGTGACTTTTCTGTGAACATGTTTAAGTATTAAATATTTTTAATATCCCATTCACCCCCCCTCTGGGCTAGCTAGCTGGGCAACAAAAAGGAGATGTGCCTCGTGGGGCACATGAAGGAGATGTGCCACGTGGGGCACGGAGGGGAGAGTAAGGATTATAAAAAGGGGTGCGATGCCCGGTGCAAGAAAATGAATCGTAAAAAAGATGAAAATAAAATACCTCTCGTGGGGAGGGAATGTGGAGAACCCACAGGATGGTGCTAAGGAGCACAAAAGATGATTGGAATGAAAAAGGAGAAGGTGGAGCCCCCCTGGTCTTTTGCCTTGCCCGGCCCTTGGGCTTCCGCTTGGGAATCGACATCTTCACCCTCAGGTACTTCCTCTCATAACGTGCCCAGCGGGCGGATGGTCTTGCTCTTCTCGGAGGGATTGAACGACTCTCAATAAGTGGATTGTTGACTTCTGTCAGATTTTCAAACGACAGTGGCAACTCCCTAGGAATATAGCTCAATGAAAGGGTGGGAAGTTCCACCGGTGGAGTTGGAAGCAACAATGAAGGGACCGTGCCCAAGGATTGTACAGTGTGTGACATGGGAAGGGGCACGACCTCTTGAGCAATTTATTGTGGCAATGATTGGGCTTTGGATTGTGTGAGCACAATATGCATGGTTGACCCCTTCACTAGCGTGAAAAGGTTCACAATAATGGTGTGAGGGGTCATGAGAGCTTGGAGGGTTTGATTCCCTATGAGTATTTTGAAGTGAAGCTTGCTGGCAACTGGCATGATTGGCATAGCTTTAAAAGGCCTCTTGACGACCATGATTGGAGGGGAGGACTTCCGCTCGGCGAATGTGCCCGGTATGGAAATGGCGACCAGCATGCGAAGAATGGAATCTCTGATTTTAAATAGCATGCCCGGTCCTGGGTCTTCCTTCTGCTGACGCTCATTACTCTTCAAGGGTTTGCTCCTGCTCTGTTGGATGGGGGTGGATGTGGATGGAATGGAAGACTGTATGGCCGGTGGAGGCGTAACGGGTATGATAGGGAGGTTTTGCTCAGGTTCGGTTGCCAGTGGTGTTGGCGTAATGGGAGGTGTGATGATCGGTGTAATGGTTGGTGGAGTTTTATTTACGGGGGGTTTGATGATAATAGATGACAATGTGGGAGGGGTAGGTAAATGGTGTACGAACATGACCTCGGAAGGTTCATCGTCGTAACACCAAGTGGTTTCCTGGATGGGTTGGATGTTGGCAACCTCGGCCCGAGCAACAGGCTGTGGTAGAGGTATGGGAGTTGGAGCTGGTGGAGGTATGGGAATCGGCGTGGGAGCCGGAGTAGGTGCAACGTAGGGCACATGAGCCTCTTCATACATGGGGGCATCATAGGGCCCAGTTGGAGGTTGCTGAGTCCGAGGAGGACGAATTAGTGGACGCCTGGGTGGAGGCATGTTGTGGTAAATGGGTGTTTGGGAAGGGGCATATGGTGTGGTTGTTGTATGGTGGCGAGGTGGATGGTGGATGGCATCCACTGATCTGTTCTTTCTCGGATTAATTTGATGAAACAAGTCTACAATTAGGGAGTCCATCAGATGTGTCTGGATGTAACGTCCCCGCTCGTAGAGCTCTTTCATCATCTCAATTTGGTTCATGTCCAAGATGTGCCTGAACCTCGGAGTAGAGTTAGAAATGATTATTTTAACTTGCTCTGACTCCGAGAGCTCATGCTGCAAGCGAGTGGCCATTGACCTCCAATGGTCAGCAAATTGTACAAATTCCTCATTAGCCCTCATCTTCCCGGATACTAGATCCGTGATAGAGAGATAGGGGCTGACGCGATCTTTGTACCTCTGAAGGAATTTTTTATGCAAGGGGCGGAAATCTCCTACCTCACTTGGCTCTAGAGAGTAGAACCATTTGAGTGAAGGGCCGTCAAGAGATTTTCTAAATAAATATGCCAAGGTAGTGGGGTCACGTTGCTAATGTGAAGACTCATAGAGGAATTCCTTGACATGAAGATAGGGATTGCCCGTGCCATTGTACAGTTGGTATGACGACATCTCCGAAGGATGAATATAAATTTGAGGGTGAGCTGGCATGGTGGCAACGGGGTCACCCATCGGATTGGAAAACTTATTTATTTGTACCTCCAGATTGTTCAATTTGTGGAGAAGAGCATTCTGGAGTGGAGTGGGTTGCTGCTAGGCAATTGAGGGAGTACATGGGGGTGGCCTTGAATTAGTGGGCCTTCCCAAGGGGTGGTCTGTACAGATCGGAGCACGGGAGTGCAAATGGCCAGGGGGCCGAGATGATGAAGAATGTACAGGGAAATGTGGCGAAGTCACCGGAATATACAAAGGCGGGTGCCTAGGGGAAGGAGAAGGAGGGGGAGTCGCACCCTCAACCAAAGATTGTATCAGGTTGCGTTGTTGAGGGGTGAGCTGATCAAGTGCATTTAGGACAATTTGCACAGTGGGATCTTGGTGGGGGGAAGGCTCTTGTCGGGTTTTGATTGGTGGTAAATGTGAGGGGACATCGAATTGGTTAGTGCGCGGTGTGCTCACATAACCATAAGAAGTAGAAGGTTGTCCCTCACGGTGGTGAGATGGACGGACATGGGATTGAAAGGATGGGGATTCAACACTATCCTCATAGTCCATGTTGAAATTATCATGATAATATTGGTCCATTTTTAAAAATGTAAGCAATCAAACGAATTGAACAAAGATTAGATCAAGCAATAAGGTTCAAACAAGTTATGATGCTTAGCGCTTGTTTTTAGGAGTTTCACAATTATTTAATAGATTGAAAATATTGTGTCACTCCAGATGAGATCCTAGTTGGGTAGAGTATGGAACTTCGGGTACAACTAGAATCACTTCTCACCATGAAATAGGATAACTAACCCTGGTCAACAGAGGGGTACAACCAGCTCGGTCCGCCGTGAGGGAATCCATGGGGTACGGAGACTTATGGCGTTCTGGGAGAAGGTTCGCTAGTCCAAAGGGACGGAATGCCCAATGGAGAGCTTCCCTTCAATGGAAGGGTGTGTGGAGACTAAGATATGAGGGAAGGAGGTCCCCCGACCGATGCAAAATGCCCTGTATGCAACAGTTTATAAAAAAAATGGCAAAGAGGCACGTTCTGTCAGCACTGTGAATCACGGCGGGTACAGTCGCCGTGACTTGTAGATCGCTTCCAGTCACCTGGCCGCGGATCTGAAAGCCCCAGGAGGCTGTCAGCGCCGCGGTCGGTGCTTGTGTATAGACTGCTGACAAGAATGCGTCGGCCTTTGCTGCCGCGACAAGAACGCGTTGGACTTTGCTGCCGCGACATAAAGTGAAACGCGTCCCGTTCAGTAGACGTGTTATAAATGCGTCCTCTGTGTTGGATGCTAGTCCAGAAGGCACTCGAGAACAAAAAAAGAAAGTAGTAAACAGGCAGTAAATAGGGAAGATGTGCAGGAAATAAAATTAAGGCATAAAGAAAAGCGTCGAACTTAGCCGCCGCGACAAAGAAGCTGAACACGTCGGCTTTAGCCGCTCGACAACAAAATGAAACGCGTCCAGTTCAGTGGACGTGTTATAAACGCGTCCTCTATGTTGGACGTGATTCCAAAAGGCCACCCAAGGACAGAAAAAAGTGGAGGAAAGTGGGAGATGTGTAAAAAAGATGAAAATTAAACAAACATGCAGCAGAGTATAAAGCACGAAAAGAATGAAGAGGGCCACGTGGGGCATGAAGGAGGGGGTAATCAATGAGAAAATGCAAAAAGAGGTCCCACCGTGATTGCCAATTTATAGACACCGCTTCGAGTCTGTCGGGAACTCCACGAGCATCCTCAAAGAGGGATATGGGGTGAGATGGATCGTGATCACCAGGTACACGAGGGTACCGAATGGCGGTGCACGATGAGGGGTGTGGATGGAAGAATGATTACGAACAATACCTGTTGGAGCGTGGGGAGATTACGCGGGGTGTGGGTTCCTCCTCCTCTACGAGCACAATCGGCCGTGGTAGAGGGCGCTTTCCTTGTTGATTATCCTGGAAAAGAAAAGACAAAGGAAAATAGAGGGGGATTAGCCACATGTGTAATATACAATTCTAAAAAAATGAAAGAACATGAATAAAGAATAGGAGAAGGACTCACCGCGTGGTGGCTTTTAAACCCCTAAAAATGTAGGGGTGTGTGTGTATGCATGCATGTGTGTGTGTATAAAAGAAAGGAGCCACGTGGGGCCCGGAGGTGTTGAAATGTAAATAAAAAGGGAGAAAGGGGAGGGGGTGCTTCTCCAAATGCTGGTAGGCGCGACGGCGTTGCCAGAATGGATGGAGAGGAGGAGGGCACTCCCGCATCGATGCATGTGGGTGATGGAGGGGACGCCGGCTCCAGACTCCAGGGAATCGAATGGATGGCTTGAAGTTGAAGGTCCCCCTGGGCCGGGGTCGAGACGGGAATCCGGCAGGGCTTCGCCACGATCATTTTACCCCCCCCCCCCCCCCCCTTACAAATGACCCTTGGCGGTCTATTTATAGAGGCAAAGTTTTCAAATCGCGTCGGGGACAGTCGCCACAACTATAAGATTGAAACACGTCCGACCGGCACGCCGCGATTTGCAAGCCCTTGATTTGACAATAGCATGATGATTACAGCCTACGGCCACCTTCAGAATCGCGTCGGGGATGACCGCCGCGTTCTTGAAATGCGTTGGCCTACCTCGCCGCGACTTCATTTTGACACGTGGGCTCATGAATGCGACGACTTCTGGGTCTAGGTACATGCCTAATTGCGTCATGCCAGGTGGACGCGATTCAGAGATTCCTCGGGATTTGAGGTACGGGCACTTGAGTGCAACAACTTTTGGGGCCTAGGGCCTAATTGCGTCGGCACGGTCCGACGCGTCTCTGATTTGAAACGAGTCGGCAAGACAGGATGCGACAAAGTATTTCCATGTTTTATTTATGGAAAATCCCACCAAAACTGACATTAGAATCGCGTTGCCTATAGCGGACGCGTTCACGAAGTGACAATGGGCAGTTTCCATAAATAAAATAAGCAAATTCCTTGTTGCGTCGCGGAAGGCCGCCGTAATAGGGACCCTTTGGCCTAGTCGCGTCCCACATGCCCGACGCGATTATGGGAATCAGTGGAATCACGTCCACCATGCCAGACGCATTTCAGAACGCGTCCCCCAGACCCGTCGCGATAAGTACCAGACGGCCTGGTCACGCCCAACATGCCCTGCGTGACTTGATGGAGTCGTGTCGACCATGCCGAACACGTTTTGGTTGCGACCGCCATACCCATCGCGACACAGATTTCTGCCCACGACCTCCGATGAGCCTTTGAAATGGAGGGGAAGCACCGGGGAAGAATTGGGGTGATCCGGAATGATGGGGAAAATACTCTTACAAGGCAAAATGAGGGCCATTTGTGGCATTATGTCGCAATATGAAATTTGCCCGCGGTGGAGTCAAATTCGCGTGTCTACAACAGTCGCAAGCTAAACTTCCAGAAATGGTGTAATACTACCCCAGGAAACTATACCAAGTGTTCCTATGTTTTCAAACATGGTTAACAACATCAACAGGGTCTTATTACATCTGCAAACACCACTTACATGAAGGAAACAAATAGCACAATAGGAGTATGTTGTGGCATTGAAACTTATGACAAGATGATACGTGGAAATACAACTCTTCCAAACAACATTTCCTTGCATCTAATAGGAAGATTTTCACAAGTATGCTTGGACATAACATGAACATTAGCTAAAACTTGATTACAATGGATAGGAATACATTTCCAAGGATGCTTACAGAACTCAAGTCTAAGTGTGAACGTAGTAAACACTTAAACTTGAAGTTCTTAGCAATAGAAGAAGACAAGAGGAAAGAATTCTACCTGACTTAACTAAGATGAAGGTCCTTCTCCTTTCCTCCCAATGAAGGAACTAGCAATAGCAGGAAGGAACAAGACTTGAGGAAGCAATAACCACGGCAAGTGCAGCAAAGGTAGCTACAGAAGAAGCAGCAACAGCTACCACGACAAAGCAGCAGTAGCAACAGCTCAGAGCAATGGTAGCAGCAACAGTATTAGCAGCAGGGAGACTGGGCAAGAGGTAGAAAGGCTTGAAATGTTGCGGAAAACAGCTATGATGAAATCTAGAACGGGGGGGGGGGGTTGAATAGATTTCACTGAATTTAAAATTCACTCTTTTAGAAGCTGAGAGAAATTGATGTAAGACTCAAATCTAAAACTCAATCACAATTCTTAATAGTTTAGATAGATCAAATGATGTGATAGCAACGAGCATACCAAGCATCTAGTGCACATGCAATCAAACCACAAAGACACAATGATTTAGGGTGATTCGGATTACACAATTGGATATTCTACATCCACAATCCACACGCACACACAATGTGGCTTATATCGCCAGTTCAGAATAGATCACAATTCAACACACACAGTTAGAGATAACTGAGATCTTAGATCTGAACACCCACACGTGAAATTGGGCACAAGGATTGCTCCAATCTTACAAACCACACACTATGAGTTGAGTTTAAAGTGAAGAACCAGACAAAACACTTGAATTGTAAACTGGAGAGGTCTGGTTCGAATCCCCCTTTTCTGCTTCCTAGTGGGAGATCAGATCTTTTGCTTCAACTCCAGGAAGAAGACACTGAGATCCAGAAATTCCTCTTAAAATGGATCAGCCAAGGTGCTTGGAGCTTCAAATTATTCAGATCAGGGCGCAGATCTCTAGGATGAAGCCTTCCTCTGAAATCGCCTGCTGCTTCTGAAAGTTGGAAGAACTGGAGTGTGTGTGCCTCCAAGTATGAGTGGATAATGGGCATTTATAGTCCCATGGATCCACGAGATCCCTTGGAATTTTGGGGCACAAAGATTCCCACTGAAAAGTCTTCAATCAAACCTATCCACGTGTCCTTGCAATTTAGATCTGGAAAAATATCCGAGGTGTGTCGACACACTTTGTACTTCTGTCAACACACTAACCACCGGTTGTAGAATAGGTTTCTGGGAGGGATAGTGTGTGTCAACACACAAGCATCCTATGTCGACACCACTGGCTACTGGCTTCAAAACAGGCTTCTGGGAGGGATAGTGAGTGTCGACACACAAGCATCCTATGTCGACACCACTGACTCTATTATGCTCTGACTGCTTGCTAGATGCATGGGATGTGTCGACACCACTGAACTTGTATCGACACAGCAAGCTTGCTTTCATGTTTATTTCTTATGGAATTGAGTTATGTGTTGACACACTATCTGAATAGTGTCGGCACTACTGTCATCATGAGAATATTTCTGTGAGCTACACATGGAAAATGGTGTTAGATATAATTGAAACATGATTTCCACATTTGTATGGATCATAGTTAAACATTATCAAAATAAGAGATCCAACAATCTCCCCCTTTTTGATGATGGCAACTATGATTCATTAAACAATTTTTGTTAACTCAAACATGACGTTTTAATGCAGCCATTTACATCATTCCATGCATACAAAAATGACAATAACATCCCAGATTCACATTACATCAAAAACAAACATATCATTCAATTTCCAATTCCCAAAATGAGCAAGCATAAAATTCAATGTGTAGACCAACAACCAGAGTTAACCAAAAAACCTAAAGTATCACCCATTACAAATCATTACATCCTTCTCCCCCTTTGACATCATCAAAAGAAAAAGAGCATCATGTAGACGGAGGAGAAGGAGGTAGCTTGTCCTTAATTGTCTTCAATTTTACTTCCAAAGCACCCAAATTAGATCTCAGCTGGGATTGCATAGTGGTTAGTCTGGTATGCAAAATTTCTTCCATTTTCTGAAGATTTTCGAAAAAATGTGCTTGGAATTGAGTGAAGCCTTGAGACATGGGAGGAGGACCAGTTGATGAACTAGGAACAGTGTCTGTCTACCATATGTTGCCAAACTTAGTTCTGAGATCTGCTATCTCCTGATCAATATGTGCTGTGTGTGTCTTCATATGTTCCATGTCTTCAACAAAGTGGGTAAAGGACAACCGACACTTTGAACACAGTAGTCAAATGAGCAGCATAAGGCAATGATCTGTGAAAATCTTTCCGAATTGTCTCAGAGATGATTTGAGACATGATCAAATTCAAGTTGACTTTAATATTCTTATTCATGCAATACAAGATAAATATCTGAATGTCTGTAAGCCTATTTCTGCCACCTCCTTGAGGAGTGATTATGGTGGTAAAGACATGATGAATCAATCTGAGTATTGGAGAAAAATTGTTGGTGTTGAAGCTAGTGACATGAGTTTGCTTAGAATTTTTCTTGTCATGAGGAAGTCCAGTAAGAAGAGTGTATGCCTCATCAAGGTTAAACTTATAAGTACAATAATCTTCACCAGAATCAGGTATATGAAATAGTTGTGAAGCTAATTCTGGAGAGAAAAGAATCTGAACACCCTTAACCTCTAATTTGAAACCTTCTTCAGTATCCACAATATTCAGATAGAATTCTTGAACTAAACGAGGATAAAAGGTTCTGAAATCAGAAATGAAATGAAGCCAACCTTGAAATTCAAAGAAGGGAATAAACTCAGAGAATGCATCAGCAAGGTCTTGATCAGATAAGTCCCCAGCCCTAGGTTTTAAGATGGACCTCCCTTCAGTGACAGTCTGAGATGGTGTTGCCATTGGAGTTCCAGATGTGTCAGAAGAAGACTCTTCTATCAACTAACGCTTAGGGTTTGTGGAAGGTGTGCTATCAAAGAATGAATCATCTTCATCGGAATCACTGGAGGCATGAAGAACCTTCCTTTTGGGATATCTAGATGGCATGGGAGACTTGCCTTTACTTTGTGAGGTTGATCTGCCCCGCTTGGATGGTGTACCAGAAGGACCAGAAATTGACTTCATCTTGGACGGATCAGGGCGGAACTTGCTGCTTCTTTCTGGTTGAGGTTCCTCGATGGCAACACCTCTTGCAGCCGTCTTGGACTTGGCTCCACACCTTGGAGTTTGCTTGGCTTCCATGAATGCCTAGAAAATGGAGACTCCCAGAAGATGGCCGATGTACTCCGGAGAAAGCAAAGAATCGATTGCAGAGAAAGAAGGAGAGGGAAGTTTGAAAGGGTGGGAAACTCCCAAATGGGGTCGACCTAAAAGTTAGAGCACTTTATGGGAGGATCGACACTAAAATAGAGAATGTAAGATGAGCCTCAGGTGCATTTATCCCAAACTGGAACCGGCACTTGGGTTCAGTTGTGTCGACACAGACAAGACATGTGTCGACCTGACAGCAAGATGTGTCGACACAGGCAAGACATGTGTCGACCTTAGTTGGTTAAAAATTGTTGAATTTTTCAAAATGATGAGAAGGAAAATCTTTATTGTGATAAAAATAATCTAAAACCAATTATTCAAGGATTTTTAATATGTTAAAGATTTCACATCCAATTTCTCATTATCATTCCTTTACAAATTCACTGGTATGAGGAATATCATTCAAAATTTGATCAATGAAAAATTCTGAAGCACCTGGATGACAACTCAATTGAATTAAAATATTCTCTTCAGACAAGAACCATTCTTTTACATCTTACTAAACCATCGTAAGGTGATTTCTCCAGGATAAATGCAATTTGTATTGAAATTAAACACCCTTAAAAGATCTGATTTAGGTATAAATTGTTCATTTTGTTTGATTGAGTTTTCTTTAAATTGAAGCAATGAGCATTCAAATATAGTAAATCTTTTTCACTCAAGTACACATGTTTTTCACACACCAGAGTCCCTGAATACTGAAGATTTACTAATTATCCTGCTTCAAGGGGTTAATGAAAACCTTTTTACATGGAAATATACATTTATCAGACGTCAATATTTCCAGTTACTCAGTTAACATTGATTTTTAATATTTTGATTTGACCCCTTAGAACAGAGATAACATGACACCTCATGACATACATAGCTCTCCACCTTTTGTGAAGGTGTGCAGTTTCTCAGTGTACATGCCATTGCTCTGCCAGAAAAATAACTTGTTTATGAACATCATGAAGTTAACACAATTTTAACCTTCATCAAACTCAAAAGAAATGTATAAGGACAATACTTAATTAAACATTTTTCAACCAAAGAAATTAGATTACTTTAGAATTTCAGAAAGCAAAAGAATGTTGACTTGAGAAATATGTTAAGACAATTAAGAATTCATTCATTGTTGTTTTTAGAAGAATTAATGATCATTTCATGAATTACATATTCATCAAATCACTAAATTAGTTTTAGTTAGATGAGAGAAAGAGTAGTGAAGCCTTTAGCTCCCCTTGAATTATTGATCCTTCTTCAATCATAGAATTTACAAGAAAGTCAAATGAAATGGATGTGATTTAGATTGAAAGATTTAAGAATAGCATTGAAGAGATGTGTCGACACAAAAATGGACTTATCTTGACACAGAATCTATGAAGAGACTATTTACAGATCAGAATCAAGGTCTAGTTTCGACACTGCACTGATTGTATATCGACCTGTCAACATTGCAAAAACTCACATTTCCTCAGCAAATCTGATCAACCATAGCAGCTTGTTCTCAAAAACTTCATGCGCAAATCTGATTCCTTTGAAACCAACTTTTAGAACTCACTTTCACTTCTTAAGCAATAATGCTTCCCCTCAACATGTGGCATTGAACTCATACATACTAAATCTGAGCATTCAATTTCAGCAAGCAAACAAGCATGATCAAGCATGTTCCAAACACAGCCAAATTGTTTTTATTTTTTAAAATTTTTTTTTAAAAAATTAATGATTCTTACACAAGGTAGATCATTAGTACTTGGCGGAGGATTTTCCTCAACACATAGTGATAGCTTTCAAACAAGCATAACTTGTCCTTCCATAAATCACCATTTGATATACCACATAATCTTTGATAAGAAATCAAATTGTTTTTCAGTTTTTTTTTATTCCATGTTGGATATTCCAAGTTCCCTTCTCAAGGATGTGAATCTAACTTCAGCCAATGGTTTTGTAAAAATGTTTGCAATTTATTTTTCAATAGGGATGAATTCTAGTTCAATGTTCTTGTTTGCAACTTCATCTCTAAGAAAATGATGTATGATTTCAATATGTTTTGTCCTGGAATGTTGAATTGGGTTTTTGGAGAGATTAATTGCACTAGTATTGTCACACATGATAGATGAACATCCAATGTCAATATTATAGTCAATTAATTGACATTTGATCCACAACACTTGAGTTGCACAACTTCCTGTAGCAACATATTCTGCTTCTGCAATAGAGAGTGCAACTGAGTGTGGCTTTTTAGATGCCCATGTTATCATGCAATTTCCCAAGAATTGACAATAACCACTAGTACTCTTCCTATCAAGTTTACACTCAGTATAATCAACATCAAAATATGAAATTAAATCAGCATGACACCTAGCTGGATACCATAAACCCAATTCACAGGTACCACAGAGATATTTAAAAATTCTCTTAACTGCAAGAAAGTGACTTTCCTTTGGACTAGACTGAAATCTAGCACAAAGACACACACTGAATTAAATATCTAGACTACTTGCAGTAAGATATAGGAGAGATCCAATCATACCTCTATATTGCTTTGCATCAACCAATTTACCTTTTTCATCATTGTCCAACTTGATGCTTGTGCTCATGGGAGTGGATGCTGGCTTGGCTTGTTCAAATTGGAATCTTTTGAGCAACTCCTTGACATATTCGGCTTGATTAATAAAAAATTCATCCTCAAGTTGTTTAATCTGCAAACCAAGGAAAAATTGAAACTCTCCCATAAGACTCATTTCAAACTAACTGTGCATGTGATTTGAAAACTCTTCACACAGTGAAGGATTGGTGGAACCAAAAATAATATCATCTACATATACCTGAACTACAATGATTGTGGATAGATTTTGTAAAAATAGTTTGATCCACCTTACCTCTGGAATAATTTTTACTAACCAAAAAACTGCTCAGCCTGTCATACTATGCTCTTGGAGCCTATTTCAAACCATAAAGAGTTTTGTACAGTTTATAAACATGGTTAGGTTTATCATGAACTTCAAATCCAAGTGGTTGAGCAACAAACACTTCCTCTTTAATATAACCATTCAGAAAAGCAGTTTTCACATCCATTTGAAACAATTTGAAATTTCTTGAACATGCATATGCTAATAGAATTCTTACAGCTTCTAACCTAGCTACTGGTGGAAAGGACTCTTCAAAGTCAACCCCAAATTCCTGATTGTATCCTTTTGCAACCAGTCTAGCTTTATTCCTAACAACTTTTCCTTCATCATTCAATTTATTCCTAAATACCCATTTAGTTCCAATTATTGAGTTTTAAGGTTTTCTAGGAACTAGACTCCAAACATTATTCCTTTTGAATTGATTCAATTCATCATACATTGCTTCTACCCAAAAGTTATCTTTCAAAGCCTCTTCAATGTTTTTAGGTTCCACTTGAGATATAAAAGCCATTTGGTCTTGTTCAATGATGTTTTTGAAATGAGACATAGTTTAAACCCTATCATTGACATTACCTACAACATTTTCAAGTGGATGATCTTTAGAATATTTAAAATAACCTCTTGTCACTATACCGACTTGCTCTGGTGTCGACCTGATGCTATGTTGTGTCGACACATCCTTATGTTCAGCAACTTCTTCATTCTCTGGTGGTTGATCTCATTCTGTCAAAAGAATATAAACATCTTCTTCTTGGTTCCTGCAAGAGTCATGGTCATTAGGTTTTTCACAATTTTAATAAAAAATGACATGTGGAGTTTCTTTCACAATTTTTGATTCATTATTAAATACCCTATATGTCCTTGAATTTTCAAAATACCCTAGAAAAATGCCTACATCACTCTTCTTTTCAAATTTATCTAGATCATGTTTATCATTATTGTGAATGAAGACTTTACTTCCAAAGACCATGAAATAAACAATGTGAGATTTCTTACCTTTCAAGAGTTCATAGGAAGTTTTCTTAAGGACAAGTCTTACCATAACTCTATTGAGAACATAGCATGAAGTGTTCACAGCTTCTGCCCAAAAGCTTCTTGGAAGCTGACTCTCAATCAACAAAGTTCGGGCCATCTCCACCAATGCCCTATTCTTCCTTTCAACAATTCCATTATGTTCAGGAGTCCTTGGGGAAGCAAATTTGTGATCAATTCCTTTATTTCTGCAAAAATAAAAAAAACAGATTATTGTCAAATTCTCCTCCATGATCAGTAAGAATGGAGTAGATTTTATTTATTTTTCCATTTTTTATTTTATTAACAAAATCTTGGAAGTTTTCAAATATGTCACTCTTGTGAGACAGAAAAAATGCCCAGGTAAATCTAGAGAAATCATCAACAATCACAAACCTAAATCTATGTCCACTAAGACTGAGTGTCCTAATAGGACCAAATAAATCCATATGCAACAATTCAAATGGTTTGGAAGTGATTAAATGTACAACATATTTAAATAATTTTCTAGTTTGTTTACTTAGAGCACATGCAAAACACACAATTACAATTTTCTTTTTCTTCATTTTAGGTAATCCATTCACAAGAGCATGTCTCATCAATTTATTCAAAACATTCTCACTAGCATGACCTAGCCTACGATGCCGCAATTGAAATAGATCATGCTGACTAGCAACTAGGCAAAGATTTTCATGTTGATGCTCATTCAGGTCAACTAGATAAACATTGTTAATCCTTTGACAAAATTTTTTTATTTTTCCAGAATCCTTTTTAACAATTTCACATGATTCAGAATTGAAAATTACGTTGAGGCCTTTGTCACAATGTTGACTAATGCTCAGTAAGTTATGATCAATGCCTTCTACTAGCAAGACATTCTTAATAGATCTTGAAGGATTCTTACCAAATCTTCTAGTTCCAATGATTTGACCTTTGTTTTTACCTCCAAAGATCACTTGTCCACCATCTTCCTCAGTTAGTGAAGAAAATTTCTCCCTATCCCCAGTCATATGTCTTGAACAGCCACTATTAAGGTACCATTTGTCTTTCTTCTTGGCTATAAGACATTCCTGCAAAAAATTTAGAAAGAAGATTTTGGTACCCAAATTTCTTTGGGTCCCATCAGTTTTCTCAATTCAATAATAAGTTGTTTTGGAATCCAGATTTGTTTCATTCTACATACATTCACTTTTGATCTGCATTTGTCATCAGCATGTTCGGTTTTTTGCAGATGGTGCATGTCATGATTCCTTTTGGTGTGAAATTTTTGTTGTTTTTGAAGTGAGAGTTAGATTTAACTGTGAAAGTTTTATTGTTTTTCTGATATGAAGTAAATCTAACACTGGACTTCAAGTTCTGTTGATTATTACCTTGAACTCTTCCATGTTTGTATTGTGTTTTGGAATTTTTCAATTGATTCTAATTTTTGAGTTTTGAGTTTATTGGTGGTTTTCCCTTAATGTTTTTCTCTGACTGACTGTAAGAGGTGCTTCCTTTAACAAATGAAGTTATTAAGGTTTGCCCAATTTTCTTCTTGTTTTCAGTCTGAAAACCTAGACCATGCTTAGTAGTGTTCATCCGAACTCATAATATAGCATCTAGGTTTTCTTTTCCTTTGACAAATTTTGACAAGTTTCTTTCTTATCATTCAGTTCTTTTTGAACAATCTTCAATTCTTCCTTGAATCACCTCTTTTTCTTTTTTAAGTTTTTCATTTTCATCTATCAGAATTTGTTTCTCCTTTTCAGTGCACTGGCATCTTTCTTTAACAATATCAAGCTATTCATTTAACATTCTTGTTCCTTTTTCAAGCTCACAATCTCATTGTTTAGAAGATTTATTTGTTCAGATTCTTGATAATTATGCAATATACTGTGAATTTTCTTTTTCAATATTTTATTTTCAGATTTTAGTTCACACAATTTTTCAAATAATGTAGCATATGCTTCTTCCCAATCCTCAGTTGAAAAATCTTCAAATGAAGAGCTTACCTCATTGTTCTCTTCATTTATGGCCATTAAACATGTGATTTCTTCTTCATCAGATCCACTTTCTTCTTGCTCTTCATCATCTTCATCGCTCCATGTGCCTAGCATGGCTTTGGTTTTCTTGAACATCTGATTCCTCAGCTTTTTCTTCAAGTCGGGACACTCTCCTCCCATGTGTCCTTGTTTCCTGCATTCATAATAGATTATGTCAGTTTTCTTGTTTATTTCAATTTACCTATTAAAGTCATTTTTCTTTGAGAAATCCTTTTTGTTTGAAGATTTGAACTTACCTTTCCCTTTCTTTCTCAAGAATTTCTTGAATTGCCTTGTCAATAAGGCCAATTCATCATCATCAGTTTCATCAGATTTTTCAATAATATTCTTTGAGCTAGCTGAGGCTTTCAAAGCAATAGGTTTCTTAGATGCAATAACACATGTATTTCTTTTCAAATTAATCTCATATGTCATTAATAAACCTATCAGCTCATCTAATTGCATGGTTGATAAATTCTTTGAATCCTCAATTACAGTGGCCTTTGTGTGCTAGGCAAGATCACTATTGAAATAATCTTTTCCTAGACCTCTAAGACCATTTACAATAAGCATGAACCTAGCAAACATTTCAGAAATGGTCTCATCACTCTTCGTCCTGAACATTTCATACTCTAAGACTAGAATACTTGCCTTTGTTTCCCTTACCTCAGAGGTTCCCTCATATATTAGCTGGAGTTTATCCCACATCTCCTTCGCAGACTTACATGATGATACTCTAGAGTACTCTTTGGGATGGATGGCGCACCGCATCATATTCATAGCACTCCGGTTGAGTGTGGACTTCTTGATCTGCTCCTTTGTCCATAAATCTTCATCTTCTGGCAATTCAATAGATCCTTTGTCAACAATCTTCCAGAGCTCATAGTCCTGAGCTCTTAAGAATACCTGCATTCTGTTTTTCCAATAAGAATAATCAGATCCATCGAAAAAGGGAGGCCTAGTAACTGAGTGACCCTCAGCCATGAATCCCTTAGTGATTTCAATAGCAAGAACTCTTGATCGCTAGATCAAACACTCATCAAGTGCAATGAGAACCCTCTCTCATACCAAATGAAATATTGCGGAAAATAGCTATGATGAAATCTAGAAGAGGGGTGGGGGGTTGAATAGATTTGACTGAATTTAAAATTCACTCTATTAGAAGCTGAGAGAAATTGATGTAAGACTCAAATCTATAACTCAATCACAAGTCTGAACAGTTTAGATAGATCAAATGATGTGACAGCAACGAGCCTACCAAGCATCTAGCGCACAGGCAATCAAACTACAGAGACACAATGATTTAGGGTGGTTCGGATACACAATTGTGTTTCCTACATCCACCATCCACACACACACACAATGTGGCTTATATCGCCAGTTCAGAATATATCACAATTCAACACACAGTCTGAGATAACTGAGATCTCAGATCTGAACACACACACGTGAAATTGGGCACAAGGATTGCTCCAATGTGACAAACCACACACTATGAGTTGAGTTTAAAGTGAAGAACCAGACAAGACACTTGAATTGTAAACTGGAGAGGTCTGGTTTGAATCCTCCTGTTCTACTTCCAGGTGGGAGATCAGATCTTCTACTTCAACTCCAGGAAGAAGACTCTGAGATCCAAAAATTCCTCTTGAAATGGATCAGCCAAGGTTCTTGGAGCACAAAGATTCCCGTTCAAAAGTCTTCAATCAAACCCATCCACGTGTCCTTGCAATTCAGATCTAGAAAAATATCCCAGGTGTGTCGACACACTTTGTACTTGTGTCGACACACTATCCACTAGTTGCAGCATAGGCTTCTGGGAGGGACAGTGTATGTTGACACACAAGTATTCTGTATCGACACTACTGCCTACTGGCTTCAAAACGGGCTTCTGGGAGGGACAGTGAGTGTCGACACACAAGGATCCTGTGTCGGCACCACTGACTCTATTATGCTCTGACTGCTTGCTAGATGCATGGGATGTGTCGACACCACTGAACTTGTGTCGACACAATAGGCTTGCTTTCATGTTTATTTCTTCTGGAATTGAGTAATGTGTTGACACACTATCTGAATAGTGTCGACACCACTGTCATCATGACAATATTTCTGTGAGCTACACATGGAAAATGATGTTAGATATAATTGAAGCATGATTTCCACATTTGTATGGATCATAGTTAAACATCATCAAAATAAGAGATCTAACAATCTCCCCCTTTTTGATGATGGCAACTATGATTCATTAAACAATTTTTGTTAACTCAAACATGACGTTTTAATGCAGTCATTTACATCATTCCATGCATACAAAAATGACAATAACATCCCAAATTCACATTACATCAAAAACAAACATATCATTCAATTTCCAATTCCCAAAATGAACAAGCATAAAATTCAATGTGTAGACCAACAACCAGAGTTAACAAAAAAAACTAAAGTATCACCCATTACAAATCATTACATCCTTCTCCCTTTGACATCATCAAAAGAAAAAGAGCATCATGTAGACGGAGGAGGAGGAGGCATCTTGTCCACAATTGTCTTCAATTTTGCTTCCAAAGCACCCAAATTAGATCTCAGTTGGGATTGCATAGTGGTCAGTCTGGTATGCAAAATTTCTTCCATTTTTCAAAGATTTTTGGAAACATGTGCTTGGAATTGAGTGAAGCCTTGAGACATGGGAGGAGGACCAGTTGATGAACTAGGAACAGTGTCTGTCTGCCATATGTTGCCAAACTCAGTTCTGAGATCTGCTATCTCGTGATCAATATGTGTTGTGTGTGCCTTCATATGTTCCATATCTTCAACAAAGTGGGCAAAGGACAACCGACACTTTGAACACAGTAGTCAAATGAGCAGCATAAGGCAATGATCTATGAAAATCATTCCGAATTGTCTCAGAGATGATTTGAGACATGATCATATTCAGGTTGACTTTAATATTCCTTATCATGCAATACAAGATAAATCTCTGAATGTCTATAAGCCTATTTCTGTCACAACCTTGAGGAGTGATTATGGTGGTAAAAACATGATGAATGAATCTGAGTATTGGAGAAAAATTGTTGGTGTTGAAGCTAGTGACATGAGTTTGCATAGAATTTTCTTGTCATGAGGAAGTCCAGTAAGAAGAGTGTATGCCTCATGAAGGTTAAACTTATAAGTACAATAATCTTCACCAGAATCAGGTATATGAAATAGTTGTGAAGCTAATTCTGGAGAGAAAAGAATCTGAACACCCTTACCCTCTGATTTGAAACCTTCTTTAGTATCCACAATATTCAGATAGAATTCTTGAACTAAACGAGGATAAAAGGTTCTGAAATCAGAAATGAAATGAAGCCAACCTTGAAATTCAAAGAAGGGAGTAAACTCAGGGAATGCATTAGCAAGGTCTTGATCAGATAAGTCCACAACCCTAAGTTTCAAGATGGACCTCCCTTCAGTGATAGTCTGAGATGGTGTTGCCATTGGAGTTCCAGATGTGTCAGAAGAAGACTCTTCTATCAACTAACCCTTAGGGTTTGTGGAAGGTGTGCCATCAAAGGATGAATCATCTTCATCGGAATCACTGGAGGCATGAAGAACCTTCCTTCTAGGATATCTAGATGGCATGGGAGACTTGCCTTTACTTTGTGGGTTGATCTGCCCCGCTTGGATGGTGTACCAGAAGGACCAGAAACTGACTTCCTCTTGGACAAATCATGGCGAAACTTGCTTCTTCTTTCTGGTTGAGGTTCCTCGATGACAACACCTCTTGCAGCCACCTTGGACTTGGCTCCACGTCTTGGAGTCTGCTTGGGTGCCATGAATGCCTGGAAAATGGAGACTCCCAGAAGATGGCCGATGTACTCCGGAGAAAGCAAAGGATCGGTTGCAGATAAAGAAGGAGAGGGAAGTTTGAAAGGGTGGGAAACTGCCAAATGGGGTCAACATAAAAGTTAGAGCACTTTATGGGAGGAATGGCACTAAAAGAGAGAAGGTAAGATGAGCCTCAGGTGCATTTATCCCAAACTGGAATCGGCACCTGGGTTCAGTTGTGTCGACACAGACAAGGCATGTGTCGACCTGACAGCAAGATGTGTCGACACAGGCAAGATATATGTCGACCTTAGTTGGTTAAAAATTGTTGAATGTTTGAAAATGATGAGAAGAAAAATCTTTATTGTGATAAAAATAATCTAAAACTATTTATTCAAGGATTTTTAATATGTTAAAGATTTCACATCCAATTTCTTATCATCATTCCTTTACAAATTCACTGGTTTGAGGAATATCATTCAAAATTTGATCAATGAATAATTCGGAAGCATCTGGATGACAACTCAATTGAATTAAAATATTCTCTTCAGACAAGAATCATTCTTTTACATCTTAAGAAACCAAAGTAAGGTGATTTCTCTAGGATAAATGCAATTTGTATTGAAATTAAACACCCTTAAAAGATCTGATTTAGGTACAAATTGTTCATTTTGTTTGACTGATTTTTCATTAAATTGAAGCAATGAGCATTAAAATATAGTAAATCTTTTTCACTCAAATACACATGTTTTTCACACGCCGGAGTCCCTGGTCACTGACGATTTACTAATTATCCTGCTTTAAGGGGTTAATGAAAACCTTTTTACATGGAAATATACGTTTATCAGACGCCAATATTTCCAGTTACTCATTTAACATTGATTTTTAATATTTTTATTTGACCCCTTAGAACAGAAATAACATGACACCTCATGACATACATAGCTCTTCACCTTTTGTGAAGGTGTGTAGTTTCTCAGTGTACATGTCATTGCTCTGCCAGAAAAATAACTTGTTTATGAACATCAAGAAGTTAACACAATTTTAACCTTCGTCAAACTCAAAAGTAATGTATAAGGTCAATACGTAATTAAACATTTTTCAACCAAAGAAATTAGATTACTTTAGAATTTCAGAAAGTAAAAGAATGTTGACTTGAGAAATATGGTAAGACAATTTAGAATTCATTCCTTGTTGTTTTCAGAAGAATTAATGATCATTTCATGAATTACATATTCATCAAATCACTAAATTAGTCTTGGTTTGATGAGAGAAAGAGCAGTGAAGCCTTTAGCTCCCCCCTGAATTATTGATCTTATCAATTGTTTTTATCAAAAAATGAAGGAAATCCTTCTTCAATCATAGAATTTACAAGAAAGTCAAATGAAATGGATGTAATTCAGATTGAAAGATTTAAGAATAGCATTGAAGAGATGTGTCGACACAGAATCTATGAAGAGACTACTTACAGAGCAGAACCAATGTCTAGTGTCGACACTGCACTGATTGTGTGTCGACCTGTCAACTTGCAAAAACTAACATTTCCTTAGCAAATCTGATCAACCATAGTAGCTTGTTCTCAAAAACTTCATGTGCAAATCTGATTCCTTTGAAACCAACTTTCAGAACTCACTTTCACTTCTTAAGCAATAATGCTCCCCCTCAACATGTGCATTAATGAAACATGTGACATTCAACTCATACACACTGAATCTCAGCATTCAATTTCAGCAAGCAAACAAGCATGTTCAAAACACAACCATTTTTTTTAAATTTTAAAATTAATGATTCTTACACAAGGTAGATCATTGGTACTTGGCGGAGAATTTTCCTCCACACATAGTGATAGCTTTCAGACAAACATAACTTGTCCTTCCACAAATCACTATTTGATATACCACATAATCTTTGCATAAGAAATCAAATTGTTTTTCAGTTTTTTTTATATTCCATGTTACATATTCCAAGTTCCCTTCTCAAGGATGTAAATCTATCTTCAGCCAATGGTTTTGTAAAAATGTCTGCAATTTATTTTTCAGTAGGGATGAATTCTAGTTCAATGTTCTTGTTTGCAACTTCATCCCTAAGAAAATTATGTATGATTTTAATATGTTTTGTCCTGGAATGTTGAATTGGGTTTTTGGAGAGATTAATTGCACTAGTATTGTCACACATGATAGATGAACATCCAATGTCAATATTATAGTCAATTAATTTACTTTTGATCCACAACACTTGAGTTGCTCAACTTCCTGCAGCAACATATTCTGCGTCTACAGTAGAGAGTGCAACTGAGTGTTGCTTTTTGGATGCCCATGTTATCATGCAATTTTCCAAGAATTTACAATGCCCACTAGTACTCTTCCTATCAAGTTTACACCCAGTATAATCAGCATTAGAATATGAAATTAAATCAGCATGACACCCAGCTGGATACCACAAACCCAATTCACAAGTACCACAAAGATATCTAACAATTCTCTTAACTGCAAGCAAGTGACTTTCCTTTGGACTAGACTGAAATCTAGCACAAAGACACACACTGAATTGAATATCTGGCCGACTTGCAGTAAGATATAGGAGAGATCCAATCATACCTCTATATTGCTTTGCATCAACCAATTTACCTTTTTCATCAGTGTCCAACTTGATGCTTGTGTTCATGGGAGTGGATGCTGGCTTGGCTTGTTCAAATTGGAATCTTTTGAGCAACTCTTTGACATATTTGGTTTGATTAATAAAGGATCAATCCTTAAGTTGTTTAACCTGCAAACCAAGGAAAAATTGAAACTCTCTCATAAGACTCATTTCAAACTCATTGTGCATGTGATTTGAAAACTCTTCACACAGTGAAGGATTGGTGGAACCAAAAATAATATCATCCACATATACCTGAACTACAATGATATGATTGTAGACAGGTTTTGTAAAAAGAGTTTGATCCACCTTACCTCTGGAATAATTTTTACTAATCAGAAAACTGCTCAGCCTGCCATACTATGCTCTTTGAGCCTGTTTCAAACCATAAAGAGCTTTGTGCAGTTTATAAACTTGGTTAGGTTTATCATGATCTTCAAATCTAGGTGGTTGAGCAACAAACACTTCCTCTTTAATATAACCATTCAAAAAAGCAGTTTTCACATCTATTTGAAACAGTTTGAAATTTCTTGAACATGCATATGCCAATAAAATTCTTACAGACTCTAACCTAGCTGCTGGTGTAAAGGACTTCTCAAAGTCAACCCCAAATTCCTGATTGTATCCTTTTGCAACCAGTCTGGCTTTATTCCTAACAACTTTTCTTCCTCACTCAATTTATTCCTAAATTCCCATCTAGTTCCAATTATTGAGTTTTCAAGTTTTTTGGGAACTAGACCCCAAACATTATTCCTTTTGAATTGATTCAATTCATCATGCATTGCTTCTACCCAAGAGTTATCTTTCAAAGCCTCTTCAATGTTTTTAGGTTCCACTTGAGATATAAAAGCCATTTGTCCTTGTTCAATGATGTTTTTGAAATGAGACCTAGTATGACCTTTCATTGACATTACCTACAACATTTTCAAGTGGATGATCTTTAGAATATTTAAAATTACCTCTTGTCACTGTACTTACTTGCTCTAGTGTCAACCTGATGCTATGTTGTGTCGACACATCCTCATGCTCAGCAACTTCTTCATTCTCTAGTGGTTGATTTGATCCTTTCAAAACAATATCAGCATCTTCTTTTTGGTTCCTACAAGAGTCATGGTCATTAGGTTTTTCACAATTTTCATCAAAAATGACATGTGGAGTTTCTTCCACAGTTTTTGATTCATTATTAAATACCCTATATGACCTTGAATTTTCAGAAAACCCTAGAAAAATGCCTACATCACTCTTCTTTTCAAATTTATCCAGATCATGTTTATCATTATTGTGAATGAAGACTTTACTTCCAAAGACCATGAAATAAGCAATGTGAGGTTTCTTACCTCTTAAGAGTTCATAGGAAGTTTTCTTAAAGACAGGTCTTACCATAACTCTGTTGAGAACATAGCATGAAGTGTTGACAGCTTCTACCCAAAAGCTTCTTGGAAGCTGACTCTCAATCAACAAAGTTCGGGCCATCTCCACCAATGTCCTATTCTTCCTTTCAACAATTCCATTCTGTTTAGGAGTCCTTGGGGAAGTAAATTTGTGATCAATTCCTTTATTTCTGCAAAAATCAAAAAAATAGATTATTGTCAAATTCTCCTCCATGATTAGTAAGAATGGAGCAGATTTTATTTATTTTTCCAATTTCAATTTTATTAACAAAATTTTGGAAGTTTTCATATGTGTCACTCTTGTGAGATAGACAAAATACCCAGGTAAACCTAGAGAAATCATCAACAATCACAAACCCAAATCTATGTCCACTAAGACTGAGTGTTCTAGTAGGACCAAATCAATCTATATACAACAATTCAAAGGGTTTGGAAGTGATTAAAGGTGTAATAGATTTAAATGATTTTCTAGTTTGTTTACCTAGAGCACATACAGAACACACAATTGTATTTTTCTTTTTCTTCATTTTAGGTAATCCATTCATAAGAGCATGTCTCATCAATTTATTCAAAACATTCTCACTAGCATGACCTAGCCTACGATGCCACAATTGAAACAGATCATGCTGACTAACAATTAGGCAAAGATTTTCATGTTGATGCTCATTCTGGTCAACTAGACAAACATTGTTAATCCTTTGACCAAAAAAATTTATTTTTCCAAAATCCTTTTCAACAATTTCACATGATTGAGAATTGAAAATTACCTTAAGGCCTTTGTCACAAAGTTGACTAATGCTCAGTAAGTTATGATCAAGGCCTTCTACTAGCAAGACATTCTCAATAAAGCTAGAAGGATTCTTACCAATTTTTCCAGTTCCAATGATTTGACCTTGGTTTTTACCTCCAAAGATCACTTGTCAACCATCTTTCTCAGTTAGTGAAGAAAATTTCTCCCTATCCCCAGTCATATGTCTTGAACACCCACTGTCAAGGTACCATTTGTCTTTCTTGTGGGCTGTAAGACATTCCTACAAAAATGTTTAGAAAGAAGATTTTGGTACCCAAATTTCTTTGAGTCCCATCAGTTTTCTCAATTCAATAACAAGTTGTTTTGGAATCCATATTTGTTTCATTTTACATACATTCACTTTTAATCTGCATTTGTCATCAGTATGTTCGGATTTTTTGCGGATAGTGCATGTCATGATTCCTTTTGGTGTGAAATTTTTGTTGTTTTTGAAGTGAGAGTTCGATTTCACTATCAATTTTTTATTTTTTTTCTGATATGAAGTAAATCTAACACTGGACTTCAAGTTCTGTTGATTATTACCTTGAACTTTTCCATGTTTGCATTGTGTTTTAGAATTTTTCAATTGATTCTAATTTTTTAGTTTTGAGTTTATTGGTGGTTTTCCCTTAATGTTTTTCTCTGACTAACTATAAGAGTTGCTTCCTTTAACAAATGAAGTTATTAAGGTTTGCCCAAATTTCTTCTTGTTTTTAGTCTGAAAACCTAGACCATGCTTAGTAGTGTTCATCCGAAATCCTAATATAGCATCTAGGTTTTCTTTTCCTTTGACAAATTTTGACAAGGTTTCTTTCTTGTCATGCAGTTCTTTTTAAACAATCTTTAATTCTTCCTGAATCACCTCTTTTTCTTTTTAAAGTTTTTCATTTTCATCTATCAGAATTTGTTTCTCCTTTTCAGTGCACTAACATCTTTCTTTAACAAGATCAAGCTGTTCATTTAAACATTCTTGTTCCTTTTTCAAGCTCGCAATCTCATTGTTCAGAAGATTTATTTGTTCAGATTCTTGAGAATTATGCAATATTTTGTGAATTTTCTTTTTCAATGTTTTATTTTCACATTTTAGTTCACACAATTTTTCAAATAATGTAGCATATGCTTCTTCCCAATCCTCAGTTGAAAAATCTTCAAATGAAGAGCTTACTTTATTGTTCTCTTCATTTCTGGCCATTAAACATGTGATTTCTTCTTCATCAGATCCATTTTCTTCTTGCTCTTCATCATCTTCATCGCTCCATGTGGCCAGCATGGCTTTGGTTTTCTTGAACATCTGATTCTTCAGCTTTTTCTTCAAGTCAGGACACTCTCCTCTCATGTGTCCTAGTTTCCTGCATTCATAATAGATTATGTCAGTTTTCTTGTTTGTTTCAATTTTCCTATTGAACTCATTTTTCTATGAGAAATCCTTTTTGTTGGAAGGTTTGAACTTACCTTTCCCTTTCTTTCTCAAGAATTTCTTGAATTGCCTTGTCAATAAGGCCAATTCATCATCATCATAAGAAGATTCATCAGTTTTATCAGATTTTTCAATAACATTCTTTGAACTAGATGAGGCTTTCAAAGCAATAGGTTTCTTAGATGCAATGACAGATGCATTTCTTTTCAAATTAATCTCATATGTCATTAATGAACCTATCAGCTCATCTAATTGCATGGTTGATAAATTCTTTGAATCCTCAATTATAGTGGCCTTTGTGTGCCAAGCTAATGGAAGAGACCTAAGTATTTTCCCGACAAGATCATTGTTGGAATAATCTTTTCCTAGACCTCTAAGACCATTTACAATAAGCATGAACCTAGCAAACATTTCGGAAATGGTCTCATCACTCTTCATCATGAACATTTCATACTTTAAGACTAGAATACTTGCCTTTGTTTCCCTTACCTCAGAGGTTCCCTCATATATTAGCTGGAGTTTATCCCACATCTCCTTCGCAGACTTACATAATGATACTCTGGAGTACTCTTTGGGAAGGATGGCACACTGCATCATTTTCTAGCACTCCAGTTGAGTGTGGACTTATTCATCTGCTCCTTAGTACATAAATCTTCATCTTCTGGCAATTCAGCAGGTCCTTTGTCAATAATCTTCCTGAGCTCTTAAGAATACCTGCATCCTATTTTTCCAATAAGAATAATCAGATCCATCGAAAAAAGGAGGCCTAGTAACTGAGTGACCCTCAGCCATGAATCCCTTAGTGATTTCCATAGCAAGAACTCTTGATTTCTAGATCAAACACTTATCAAGTGCAATGAGAACCCTCTCTGATACCAAACGAAATGTTGTGGAAAACAGCTATGATGAAATCTAGAAAGGGGGGGGGGGTTGAATAGATTTCACTGAATTTAAAATTCACTTTATTAGAAGCTGAGAGAAATTGATCTAAGACTCAAATCTAAAACTCAATCACAATTCTGAACAGTTTAGATAGATCAAATGATGTGATAGCAACGAGCCTACAAAGCATCTAGCGCACAGGCAATCAAACCACAGAGACACAATGATTTAGGGTGGTTCGGATTACACGTGTATCCTACATCCACCATCCACACACACACAATGTGGCTTATATCGCCAGTTCAGAATAGATTACAATTCAACACACACAGTCTGAGGTAACTGAGATCTCAGATCTGAACACACACATGTGAAATTGGGCACAAGGATTGCTCCAATCTCACAAACCACACAATATGAGTTGAGTTTAAAGTGAAGAACCAGACAAGACACTGTGGACGCTCGTTTCCGCCCCATCCCCGGCCGACCGCTGGATCTTCCAAAAGCTTGCGGATGCCACTGACCTCTCGTTGGCGATGATGGGGCCGTCGGTTGACCTCGTTGACTTGGTTGACTAGAGAGAAAACAAAGCAAACTAGCAAAAGGAGAGGGAGTCTGTGATCGCCAGGGCCTTACCTGTGCCCAAGGAGTGATGGAATCGCGTCGGTGCAGTGGCCTCGCGCAGCGGATGGAGACGGGGCTTCAACATCTCCTTCTTCAGCCGGCCAAAGAAGAAGAGCTCCGCGGTCTTCTAAGAGTCGTTCCTTCCACAAAAAGACACTCTATTAGCCTAAGGAAAGCGTGGTAAATGCTCAGAAACGGAGTGAGACAGCCCAAAAGGTGAGTCCCGTACTGGTTGCAGACTTGAGAAGAGGGGTGGCCAAGTGCTATGACCACCCTTCTTCCCTCCGTTTTTGGTTGGGAAACCCCTTTTCTAGGTGTGTTGGGAAGTGACCTACGTGCCTAGAGTGAGTGGGAAGGTGTGTGTGACATGTAAATAACTAAAGAGAGAGTAAGGAAAGAGAGAGGGAGGGAGGTGTAGATCCTCGTTCGTTGGTGTTGCAGCTCATGACAGGGATCCTCTAGCTCTGGAAGAAACCCCTTGAACGTCCCGAAGTGTGAGAGGAAGAAGAGGAAGACTTGATGAACCTTGGGTGCAAATTCTCTCTCTTCTCTCAAAGTAGCAGCATGTGGACGTCCAGCCTCTCCCCTCTGGCTTAGAGGGCTCAAGGGAGTGTTATATAGACAGTGGGGGTTGAGCTCAGCAGCCTTGGATGCTCAAGTGTAAAGAAACACACTTGTACACTTGGCAATCCAAGTATAAAAGCTCCAACCAATGAGGAGAGGCCAAATAGGATTTTTGCTGGGTCAAAGGGGTGCCAAGGTGGACCATTTGCCCGTTGGGAACGGCCCCATGTGCTGCATGGGCGAGAGAATGGCGCAAGTGGGCTAGATTCTCGGGGTAGTTGTGCAGACCAGGTAAACCCAGTTGACGTCCAGTGATCCTGCCGCCAACCTCATGCAGACGTCCAGAGATGTGGACGCCAATATGGGTTAACGTCCAGGGCCTATGCCGTCAACCAGAGTCAGTGGCAATCGATGCTGCCGTCTACATGGCATCCGAGGCAAGTCAACAAATAGTCAAACGAGGTTTAATGGGCCAAAAGAGCCTTGCGGGAGATGGGCCAAATCTCGCGTCTACAAATGCCCCTCCGAGATGTCCGGTCTTGCAAGGGAGCAGAGCGGACTGAAAGGTTGGTGTCTCGGTAAACAAAGGACGCTGAGATTTAATGGAGGGCCATCTCCGAGGATAGGAATTCTAGCGAGCTAAACGAATGAGTTAGGCTAGAAGCAAGTGACGGATCGTCTGAGAGACAAATGTGGGTAAGAAGAAGAGTGATCTACCCGTGTAACTACAACTGCAACCCAACGGTAGGGTCCCTGGCATGGCCGTGTCGGACTTTGACTAGTTTCTGGCGTGTCTGAGTCAAAGGAGTTGTAATATGACGGTTGAATCAGGAGGGTCTCATAACCGGAGCTCATGGGCTCGCTTGCCTAATTAGGACGTCTATCTCGAATTTAGGAGGTCGTGGAGACAAGGAGTTGGTTGATCTCTCAAAGGATTATCAAAAGATTCTAACTGGAATCAATGTTCGGAAAGCCTGAAGTCCGAAATTAAGCTCGTGACTGGAGAAGGTTCAAATGACTTCAACAATGCTGGAATGATTATTTGTGATATGCACGGTGGGACAAGTGGAGAAGGGGGGCAACAAAGACCCGATATTCAGCTCGGATATTCAAGAAGGGCGGACCCGGTAGGCTACCTAAGCTGGGGGAGCCATGGAGCAATCAGATGATCGAGGAAAATCACCATTTTTTTTAGTGTTAGTAAGAGAATGTTAGCAGTGAAGACCTAAATGCATGCTGGTGTGGGTTGCCTATCTAAAATGCAAGTTAGCACCATAGGAAAATTCTAAAGGCCATACGAATAACTGAGAGATCGCAAACCCATCACGGTTTTTGGTAAAGGGGAACTCAGGGTTCACGGTCGCCAAATTATTCGCCTCTGGTGGGGTCCTACGTTAGACATACCTGTAACGCTCAAGGTTGCATGAGCGTTCGGAACTTTGAAGCGCAACTTGTGCTTGGATATCTGCAAAACAACTTGAAGCACAAGATAAAATATAATGGCCATATGAATAATAGAATTTTGGAAATTTCCAGGGGAATAAACGTCCACATTGATGGCCTCCAGTACCTTGTCAACGTCAACAAAGGTTGCCGCTCACCCGCCACTGACGTCAACCGATCTGGACGCCTACTGGCCAGCGGATCAGGCCGAAAATATAGGTGATGGGAGTCCATAGGGACTCTTCTATCTTCCACCTCCATCTCTCCCTGCTCCTGCTGCGAACCAGAGAGCTGGGAGACGAAGAAAAGCAGCGAGATGGCCTCCTCTTCGACCAGACGATCCACAGGCATGAACCCAGGAATTTTGAGTGAAGTTCCGGGGCACCTGAGCACTAGACTGGCCAATGGGGAGGTAAGTGATGCTCATTCTGCTTCTACTTGGGTTAAAAAAAAACACCCCAAACACTTCTCTTATAGCCCACCTTGATGCAGGAAGTGCCCACGTTCCCGAGCCAAGGCCAGGTACGGGCCTTTTCTTGGCTCGTGAACCTGATGAACGCCATCACGCTGGACATGCGAGGCTTCATCGGAATGTGGAATTTGAATTTCATGGTGGTGCTGGCGAAGAATATGAAGGACATGTGGTGGGGATTTGATGCACTGGGGGCGCTGGTGGAGAGATGGCACCCGCACACGCACACTTTTGTGTTCCAAGCGTTCGAGGCGAGTGTGCTGCTGGAGGAGGTGGAGCTTTTCCTGGGATGGAGGCGATGCCTGGAGTACGATGCAGCGACTCCTCTCCTCCCGTGGGAAGATATTTTAGCAGACATCGTACAGGACAAGAAGGAGGTTTTGAGGATGACAAACAAGCACGGGATCTTTCTGGACCGGCTGGCCTGGTGGCTGATCCAGCATGCAAGGGAGATTGGCGGAGAGAGGGCGACCCGAGGACTGACGCTCTGCCTAGCTGGGGTCTTCCTGTTCCCTACAAGCGGCGAATTCATCCTTTACGAGCATGCGGGAATCCTGTCTCTGCTGTGGCACGGGCAGTCACTTGCCCCTGCAGTGCTGGCACACATGTACAGTTCGCTCACCACAATGAGCCTAGGCGGACGCACATGCGGGTTCTTGTTTCTGCTTCAGGTATGGATGGAGGCTCACTTGAAGTTCGATTTTGCTGACCAGCAACCTTCCCCCTCCAGAATCTTCCTTCGGAGCTCGGTGTACTGTAGTAGGGCGTGGTATGAGCCAGAGAATGAGATCAAGTGCGTGACAGCGCACTTGAAGGGCAGAGATGCTTGGCGCGATCACTTAGCCTACCTGGTAATGGATGACTTCATTGTGAGGCCACGTTTCGTGAGGAGTATTGAATTCAGAGCTCGGACCAGGGAGGATAGAGATTTGTTGCTGATCGGGGATGATCTGATGGTGGTATACTAGCCACATAGGTGCCATTGTCAGCTTGGGATTCCACGGGGAGTTCCCACTTCATCCAACTGCACCGACATGATAGTCACCGGACGAAATGGGAAGTTGATGAAGAAGGCTATAAAGACTTGGGTAAAGTATACGGTGAGCAGAAAGGTGGGATTGGCAGTACAGGAAAACCGGGAGGACATATGGAAGTATGAAGAATTTAATGACGACATTTTCCCCATTTCATGTGGTTACTTTATGGCCCGCAGGGCAAAATGATGTATTTTCTCTATTTCAAAATAAGTGTAACACAAAGTCAGATGAATAAAAATTGTTTGCATTTGTGTTGAATGGCTTGAATTGCTTGAATGTGTGCATTGAATGGAGTGAACGGGCCTCAGAGATGTTCAATGGAGTGTGCTGTGAGGGCTGAGTGCGGAAGTCTTGGCGTCCAGATCAATGGCCGCCAACCACTGGTAGACGTCCAGCCGCTGGTCGCCAACTAGGAGACAGAGGGGTAAACGTCCATAACGATGGCCGCCTAATTCAAACTTGACGTCCCAACATGGCCGTTGACCATACTCCGAGGTCTGACATTAAAGGGACGTGGACGTCCACAGCCTGGACGTTGATGGTACGTCAGCGACCACGGTGTTGACGTCAGCGTTAGGGCGGCCAGACCTTGACGCCAATTCTGAAAAACAGCTTTTTTGAACCGATGCCTTCTCCCGACGCCACTTCACCTTCCCAAGCGCCGGGAGAGGCATCCCCACACACCGAACCCTTCCACCCTTCTTTCTTCTTCTACTTCTAAACCCTCCAAACCGCAAGACCGCAAGACCAATCACTGTTAAAACTTCGGAAAGTCCGAACTGCTCAACCGCCTTCGATGAGGACGAGGGGCAAGCGGACCATCCTCCGGGCTCGGCGCCAACCCAAGGAAGAGGAGGAGGAGAGAGAGGCTAGCATGGCGGAGGAAGAAGAAGAGGAGGCGGCGGGCGATGCACCGGAGTGAGAGGAGACCGCCGGAGACGACGGAGGAGGGGACGAGACGGAGGCGGAGGTGCCCCGACGGCCTAAGGTAGGCTCCCAGAACCCTTAAAAATCCTATGGACTGTGTGTTGTATGTTGTGGAAAGAGGGGAAAAATATAGGGGAGGCTCTGTCGGGTTTAACAGGAACTTGACGTCCACATCGGTGGACGTCGAGATCCTGTCAACGGCCACCCCCTTGCCGTTCAAATGAACTTGACGGCAACGGGTTGGATGCCGACAGAGGAACTTGACGGCCAACCCTGGATGTTGATTGTGAGTAAACGGCAGACCCTTGACGCCAATTTGGGTTTAACGATAATCGATGCTGACACCAATTTGTTTGTGTTTTCTGCAGGGTAAAGGCCGAATGAGGAGCAGAGTCACCTGGGACTTGTGTTGGGCATGGTACAGAGCGCTACCGGAGGCTCAGCAGACCAGGATTGCGAGGATGGGGTTTGGGCACCTCTTGTCGGTACGTCCATTCCATGTGGATGTACCGTATCTAGAGGCTTTGAGGGAGAGATGGGAGGAGGACTGCAAGGCATTCATCATGCCTTGGGGGCACATGATACCTAGGACGTAGCGTATCTGACGGGATTGCCGGTTCAGGGAGGGCCGGTAGTTGGGCAGGAGCGGAGTGACTACTACGATGACATCGTGGAGTTACTGGGTCCGGAGTTTGTGGCTGGGAGGAGGAGGCCGATCCGGAGCATCCTGCTCGGATCATTGTCAGAGGTCGTAGGCCTGAGGGGTAGGAGGAGAGGGCCCCTAGTAACTCTAGAAGAGTTCTATACAGGAGTGCGGGGGGCACTGGACTTGGGGGACCGGAGCGAGGAGCGCTCGGTCAGGATCTTCGTTGCCTACCTCTTTGGGCGACTTTTGTTCGCGACGTAGTCATCGCAGATGAACTGCAAGTTTGTACTTCTGCTGAGGGACCTGGCGCAGGCTGGGAGATATGCATGGGGCGCTGCGATGCTGGTGCATCTCTTCTCTCTTCTCCCCAGAAGTTCGCGACGCTCTCAGAGCACCGGGGGCTTCACCCCCTTTCTATAGGTACGCCCTTTCTTTAATGCTCATCATCGAACTTTGAATTGATTAAATTGCCTGACTGACATTCTTTTTGTTTTTGCCTTGCAGACCTGGGGGTACACCCACTTCCCCATGGGACGCAGGGTACAGAGAGAGGGGAGCCAGGCCTTGGTGCTGTTGGGTTCACATTCTAAATAATAAATACAACATGTTTTTGATGATGAACAATGTGAATTGAGTTTAGATGATGAACAATGTAAATTGAGTTTAATGGATGAGATATTCATACAAATGACTTGTCACAATAACTTGGTACAATGCTTGATTATATATGTTCTTTATATCTCACTAACTATGTTTACTAATGTAGGAGATATACTATGCAAGACATGTGCCAACAACAAGGTTGAAAGATCAAACAAAGCCAAAAGACAATGTACCTGTCGACAGCCAGCAAACCCCTGTCGACAGATAAGAAAGTCAGCAACATACAATGTTCTGGAAAGAACTGCCTGTCGACAGAAAATCTGTCCCTGTCGATAGAAGCATACAGTCAGAAACTCATAGTCCTGGAAAACATGTACCTGTCGACAGCACAAAGTCGCCTGTCCGCAGAAGCACATAGCAAGAGATTCGACAGAACCTCCAGACTTCTGGAACTTGGCATATTGTTGATCCCTGTCGACAGCAGGTGTATGACCTGTCGACAGACGTATAGAATCTTCAGAAACAGAAAGTTTGAAAGTTACCAAAGTTGGTGTTTCCAACAACCACATCTCTCCATATGTAAACACCACTATATAAACATCTTTTTGAAGCAAATCACGAACACAAGTAGCCTCCAAGCAAAAACCCTAAAGAGTTCTAAAGAGAAGTCTTGTTCTGCTGCTCTGCTTTAACCTGCCGCCCAGAACCAAGAAGAGAAGTCTCTCCAGCGGAAGGTGAAGCCTGAACGTCATGGATTCAAGTGTCTCTATCAAATTGTGATCATCAAGACGAAGCTTAAAGTCTAGCCAGACGTTCACAAGAGGAGTATACAATCTGGATTTGTTCTTCAACTCTAAAACTCTTCTCTGTTTTGTTTTTTATAAATCTGTGTGTGTGTTGTGGTGTCTCAAGCAGTCCTTGTGCCTGATTCACGTGTGGGTGTTGATCTGATCGTGGTTGCACATCAGATAACACGTGTGTGTGGGAGTTGTAGTTTGTGAACTAGCTCATAAGCAGATTGTTCTGCGTGTGTGTGTGGCCTGTAGATGTAGGATACACGAGTTGTGTATTCCGAACCACGTAAATCTTCGTGTCCTATGGTTTGCACGAATTTACGATAGATGTTTGGTAGGCACGGCATCACTACGCACGTTTGATAATCTGTTTTCTATCTGTCTTCAAGTCACACACATCCACACATAGTTTAAAGTTTAACATTATTTTGATAATCCGTGTTTCAAAGAAAAGAAGGTGATAAACATTTTTAATCGGCAGTAATCTATTCAACCCCCCTTCTAGATTACCATATAGGGAATTCCGCAACCCCTCAATTGGTATCAGAGCTTAGTTTCTCTGATTTACTGCTTTATCTGGTTGATCTTACGATCAGGAGATTCACGGTCAAATGTAATCTAACAAGGGGTATATGGCCGAGGGACACTCAGTGACCAGGCCACCCTTCTTTGATGGCACTGACTATCCGTATTGGAAAAATCGAATGCAGGTGTTTCTACGAGCACAGAATTTCGAACTATGGAAAATAGTCAGAAAAGGAGCATACGAATTTCCTCAGGACGAGGATACCTGGACTAAGGACCAGATCACCAAGGGGACACTCAACTGGAGCGCCCTCAACATGATGCAGTGCGCGGTCCATCCGAAGGAATACTCGAGAGTCTCCACATGCACCTCAGCAAAGGAGATGTGGGACAAGCTTAAGCTGATCTATGAAGGTACGTCTGAGGTAAGAGAATCAAAGGTAAGCATGTTGGTTTCAGAATATTAAATGTTCAAAATGAATAATAATGAAACCATCTCTGACATGTTTGCTAGATTCATGATAATTATAAATGGATTGAAATGTCTTAAAAAGGAATACTCAGAGAGTGACTTGGTGAGGAAGATACTTCGGTCTCTTCCATCCTCATGGAACACCAAAGCCACGGTCATTGAGGATTCCAAAGACCTCTCAAAAATGAAAGTAGATGAATTGATTGGCTCTCTGATGACTTATGAACTGAATATCAAAAGAAAGGAAACTAAAGAAAATCCTAGGAAGTCACTTGCTTTGAAGGCTTCCAGGAAGAGTTCTTCAGCTTCCAAAAAGGAGATAAGTCAGGAAAGTGATGTGACTGAATCGTCTAGTGAGAGTGAGAATGACGAAATGGCTATGCTCACTAGACAATTCAAAAAATTCTTGAAATACAAGAGGAGAGGTATAGGTAACTCTAAACCTTTCCAAAAGAAAGACTTTGCTAATAAATTTGATACTAACAAAAAGTCTGTGATTGTCTGTTATGAGTGCAAGAAGCAAGGGCACATGAGAGGAGAGTGCCCCGAGCTCAAAAAGAAGCTGAAGAAGGACAAGTTCACTTTCAAGAAGGCCAAGGCAATGGTGGCCACTTGGAGTGATGAAGATGAAGACGAGGACAGTCAAGCTACCTTAGGAGATGATGAGATTCAGTGTCTCATGGCAACGAGTGATGACTCCAATGAGGTAAGCTCTTCCTTTGAAACATATTCTATTACTGAATGGGAAGAAGCTTATACTGTTCTATTTGAAAAACTCTGTGAATTCAAGTCCGAAAATAAAGCACTCAAGAAGAAAGTCAATTCCCTTGTTCATGAATCAAACAACAATGAAGAAATTGAATCCTTGAATAAGGTAATTGAAATGATGAAGATTGATGAACAAACACATAGTGATGAATTGGATAGCATGAAACTTAAGTTTCAAGAAGTTCAAAAGGAAAGAGATGATCTAATGAACTCTCTTGAAACTCTTAAAAGTGAGCATGTTAATCTAAAAGAAAGATTAGAACAAGCTGAAAAGGAAATAAGAGGTAAGTCAAAAGATCTGTGTGGCTTTGTCAAAAGTAAACAGAATCTGGATGCAATTCTAGGTTCAAAAGTGTTTGTTGCAAGACATGGGATTGGGTTTCAAAATGCAAAGCCAAAGTAAATTGGCAAAAATCTGCTAACAGATTTCATTGATTCCAGCCCAAGTTCAAGTAAACAAACCCCTTCAAAGAATAAGAAAAATCCTTCAAAGGGTAAGAAACAAGAACCTAAATTGATCAAGTTTGTTCCTAGTCAATCTAAGGAATTTGCAACAAGCCCAAGACAGGACAAAAAGCATGCTCCTAAACCCAAATTAACAAGCCAACAAAAGGGTAAGATGCCAATGCATGCTTCCAAGAATATCATGTCCACTGTTGTTCATAAACCTTCATCATGCAAAATCTGTAAAAAGGTCGGGCATACTGAAAAACAATGCTGGAACAATCCAAATAAATTGAAATTCAAACAGATTTGGATCCCTAAGCATTTACTGTTTGGCATGAATGATACAACGGCACCCAAAGTAATTTGGGTACCAAAATCTCTTGTCTGATCCACATGTGCAGGAATGCCTAGCAGCCCACAATCAAAACAAATGGTACCTGGATAGTGGCTGCTCGAGGCACATGACGGGCGATAAAGAAAAATTTAGTTTGCTCGTGGAAAGAGACGGAGGTCAAGTGATTTTTTGGAGGTAACAACAAAGGCCAGATCATCGGCTCAAGTAAGGTTGGTAAGTTTGCCTCTAACTCCATAGACAATGTTTTACTCGTTGATGGCCTTCATCACAACTTGCTTAGCATAAGTCAATTGTGTGATAAGGGTCATAAAGTTGTCTTTGAATCTAATTCATGTCAAATTCTTGATAAGGAAACAGGAAGTCTGAAATTTTCTGAAAAAAGAATAAACAACATCTACATGGTTGACTTAGATGATCCAGAAAATAATGATCTATGTCTTGTAGCAAACAAACAGGATGAGCTTACATTGTGGCATCGTAGGCTCGGTCACGCTAGCTATAATGTATTGTACAAGATCATGAGGCTTAAATTGGTAAGTGGTCTTCCTGAAATCTCCTTTAACAAGAATGAAAATTTCTGTGATGCATGTGCACAGGGAAAACAAACCCGAAAATCCTTCAAATCAAAAGCACCGGTGAGTACTTCTAAAGCTTATGAACTGTTGCACATGGACCTATTTGGACCTATAAGAACGCTGAGTCTCAATGGCAAACGATTTGGTTTTGTTATTGTAGATGATTTTTCTAGGTTCACATGGGTGAAATTTCTTGCTCACAAGAATGAAGCACTGAAAGTTTTTGAAGATTTTTTTAATAAGATTGAGCATGGAAATGTCAACAAAATATGCTCCATCCGCACTGATCACGGGGGAGAATTTGATAACAACTCCTTTACTGAATTCTGCAGGCTCCACGGGATAGAGCACTTGTTCTCCTCTCCAAGAACTCCGGAACAAAATGGAGTGGTGGAGAGAAAGAACAACATTGGTGGAGATGGCTCGCACGCTTCTGGTCGAGAATCAACTAGCAAGAACCTTTTGGGCAGAAGCGGTAAAAACGTCATGCTACATTCTTAACAGAGCCATGGTAAGACCGGTATTCAAGAAAACTTCCTACGAACTACTGAAAGGTAAGAAACCCACTATTGGGTATTTCAGAGTTTTTGGCTCAAAAGTGTTCATACATAACAATGATAAAAATGATTTGGACAAGTTTGAAGCCAAAAGCGATCAAGGTATTTTTCTTGGATACTCAGAACACTCTAGAGCCTATAGGGTGTTTAATCTGAAACTAGAAAAGTGGAAGAAACTCCACATGTTGTATTTGATGAATCTCAAACCAAGCCTAACAGTTCTAATCTTTACAGGTTTGCAGATGAAACTAAAGATACAACACTTGGAGAACTACAAAGTAAACCAAATGCAATCTCTAAAACAACTATCAAAACAAAAAGTGGATCTCTTCGCAGGTATGATGCGGAGGATGATGGAATACTGTTCAAAGAACAAGAAGAAGTACCTGAACAAGATCCACAAGAGGAAGAACCTCAAATTGAATCTCCTCAATTGCAAGATCTACCCGGGCCTTCAACAGTCACCAATGTGAGGTACACTAAAGATCACCCCCTTGAGAATGTGATAGGAGACTTAAATGAGTCGGTTCAAACTAGATCTAAGGTTAATCAAATAGTTGAACAGGACCATTTAGCTTTTGTCTCTCAAGTGGAACCAAAGAATGTTGAAGAAGCCTTAAAAGAAGATTCATGGATTGATGCTATGCATGAGGAGCTAGGACAATTTCAAAGGAACAATGTCTGGAGTTTAGTTCCTAAAACCCCTGAAATGTCTGTCATAGGTACAAGATGGGTCTTTAGAAACAAACTCAATGAAGAGGGTAAAGTGGTGAGAAACAAGGCTAGACTAGTTGTAAAGGGATATAATCAGGAGTTTGGTGTGGACTTTGAAGAATTCTTTGCACCTGTAGCTAGGCTAGAAGCAGTTAGAATCTTGTTAGCATATGCATGCTCAAACAAGTTTAAATTGTTTCAAATGGATGTCAAAACTGTCTTCCTGAATGGCTACATAAAAGAGGAAGTCTATGTCTCTCAACCACCTGTATTTGAGGATCATGATAAAACAAACCATGTATTTAAATTGCACAAAGCTCTTTATGGTTTGAAACAGGCACCTCACGCTTGGTACGACAGGCTAAGCACATTTCTGGTAAGCAAAAACTACTCAAGAGGTAAGGTAGACCAAACTCTCTTTACAAAGAAAGTTCGCAATCACATAATTGTTGTTCAAGTCTATGTGGACGACATTATCTTTGGTTCTACTAATCCTTCACTGTGTGAAGAATTCTCTAAACATATGCACAGTGAATTTGAGATGAGTCTTATGGGAGAGCTTTAATTTTTTCTTGGTTTGCAGGTCAAACAATTTGAAGACGGATTCTTCATCAACCAAGAAAAATATGTTAAAGAGCTACTGAAAAAGTTTCAGTTTGAACAAGCTAAACATGCCTCAGCACCCATGAGCACAAGCATTAAGCTAGAAAGTGATGCGAATGGTAAATCGGTAGATGCCAAACAATTTCGAGGTATTATTGGCTCACTCCTTTATCTTACTGCAAGTAGACCGGACATCTAATTCAGCGTTTGCCTTTGTGCTAGATACCAATCTAGTCCAAAGGAAAGCCATTTAATTGCAGTTAAGAGAATATTCAGATATCTCTCAGGTACGCATGACTTGGGTCTTTGGTATCCAGCAGGTAGTAGCTTTAACTTGGTTTCATATTCTGATGCTGACTATGCTGGATGTAAAATTGACAGGAAAAGCACTAGTGGCTATTGCCAAATTCTTGGTGGTTGCATGGTTTCGTGGGCATCCAAGAAGCAACACTCAGTTGCACTCTCCACTGCAGAGGCAGAATATGTTGCTGCAGGGAGTTGTGCGGCACAAGTATTGTGGATAAAAAGTCAGTTGTGTGACTACAACATTGACATTGGATGCACACCTATCCTATGTGACAACACTAGTGCAATCAATCTATCAAAGAATCCCATTCAACATTCTAGGACAAAACACATAGAAATTCGTCATCATTTCTTGAGAGATGAGGTAGCCAATAAAACATTGGAGATAAATTTCATACCCACTGAAAATCAACTGGCAGACATCTTTACCAAACCTCTGGCTGAAGATTGATTCACAACATTGAGACGAGAATTGGGTTTGTGCAAATTACAATGAAACTTCACCCAAATAGTAAGTATATGTTCCTTGTGTGAACTAACTATGAGGTATATCAAATGGTGATTTGTGGAAGAACAAGTCATGCTTGTTTGGAAACTTTCATTATGCGTGAGAAAACATTCTCCGCCAAGTATCCATAGTTATGTTGCATGAACTGGTCATTGACTTTCTATGAGGATTCAGTTTCTTTATATTTTGCCCACTCACTATTCCTTGTCAAAGGTTGAACATCTTCATGAAATCACTTCATACTTGCTTTGGTGTTTTTAGTTGCTTGGTCAAATTGTGCAAATGTGTCTTGTTGTACTTGAATGTATGTGTACACAATAGAACACACTATGGGGGAGTAAATTAAGTTTAGATGGATGTCACTGTGAAGGAAATCACTCACCTTTTGTGCTTCTATAATTCCCTCACATGCTTTGCCCATTCTATACTTCATTCTGACCTTATACTGGCTCTAAACAGGTCTCTGTCGACAGCCAACAAGCATCATGTCGACAGAGCAGGCCACACAGAACACTTATTCTGCACATTGTGTACATCTGTCGACAGGTGAAGTTCCCTCTGTCGACAGATATGCACAGTCTCTGCTGTGCCAGAACAATCCCTCTTCTGTCAATGTACATCTGTCGACAGACCATTTCTGGCTGTCGACAGACACACTTACTCCAGGAACTTTTTGCCTATTTCATATCCCACTACTTGAGCAGGTTCCAACTTGACATCTAAGGTGTATATTGGGTGTTAATACATGTCTCACCCCATCATACTCATATGATATTCAAGCTATTCTTTATACCATTATGATTTGGGCATACTACTCTTGTATGGGTTTAGGTTATATCATTCTGAAAACATTTAACTATGGTCTAGGATACCCACCTCACTCCTCTAAAGATTTTCTAAGTATGCCAACATAGTTCTCACTCAACTTGCGTAGTCTTTTGATTATGGAACTTTATGTCTCATATGATAGCTAGTCATACATTCATTGATCTTGAGTTTTTAGAACAATACTTGGAGAAAAGCTACCTATTTCTGTACAATACAATTCAATAGCCAAAAGTCAATTAAACTATTGGGATAAATATAGAGCAATGATGAGATTTGCTGAGTAATCGGGGAGATGGGCATCCAAATGTCTGCCCTCGCGTCAAAAGGCTCACTCATCAACTCTGTACAACGGTATGCTAGACACTTCCGCTGAGTAACTGGGGGTATTGGCATGTGTAATGTCTATCCTCACGTCAAAAGGTGTGAAGTTCTCTTCATTACCACTTTTTCCCATTGCCTTTCAGGATTGCAAATAGAGAATAAAAATGAAATAGTGTGAAGCCTCCACTGAGTAATAAATCCCAGGGTCCGTGTTGTTTATGATTGTCTAAAACATATAGATATTCTTTTCCTACATCTTTTGACTATCAACAAAATGGGAATTGTGTTGTCCTACACTGTCATATATTTAAAGAAGGGTGAGTGTGTGTTTTTCTTACCTTACGTGATTGTTTTCCTAATGCTCTAACTTAAAATGCCTTGGGTATTATGCTTAAACCATTAAGGAAAATGATATGGCTTTTTATATCTTTGAATATGGTTGGTTAAAGTATGTGTTCACCTATTATACACCCTAAATAAACATTTAGGAACCAATGCTCAAAGTTCCATTTCTAAAACCACTCAAAAATACCAAAACTTTATTTATCTGTCTGTGCCTGTCGACAGGCACCATAGGCCCTGTCGACAGCCGGCGGCAGACCTATTTTTTTGGAAGTCAAACGGGCTCAATCCGAAAATGGATTTGGTGGGATCCGACTATTCAAATACCCTCAAGCCTTCTATAAGAGGACCCCACCCCCCTTTCCATCCTTTCCACTTCCAAAAACCCTCCTTTCCCTCCCTCTCTTCAAAATCTCCTACTCCAGGGCACCGGAAGAGCTCTCCTCTCCCTTTCGTCTTCCTCCTTCCTGTGTCTCCTTCTTCTCTACCCTCTCCATCCACATCAAGCTTCCACTACTGATGGCTCCACCAGCCAAGAAGCTGGCATCCCGTCGTCGTCCACGGTCTCCCGAACCCGGCCAAGGCTCCAGGGCACCCACTGAGCGTCGGACGAAGCACTGGGAAGATCGCCTGCCGGAGCTCGTCATCCCATCTACTCTTTCCCTCCTCGATGTCCATGGCAACTTCACCAAGGTCGTGCAGCCTCGCTACATCGACTTCCTTTCCTTGGAGGATATGTTTCCAGAACTCCAGCCTCTCTTTGATGTCCAGGGTTGGGCACCCTTTTTCTACGATCACATGCGGTATTCCCCAACCGCCGTGACCGATTTCTACACCAACCTCCGCCTATCAAGCAATGGAAAGTTGTACACAAAGGTGAAGGATACTCCATTTTTCATTACTCCAAACCTCCTATCCACCGCCCTACAAATCCCAAATACTAGAGTAGACATAATGACCCATCATCCAACTCCAGAGGAGTACCATACTCTCATTACTTTGCAGCCTTACGATCCTACTGATCGTAGGCAACTAAATGCCAACTCCTTCCCTCCTCTTCATCGTCTTGTCCATCACATCTTCACCACCCTCATAGTTCCCAAAGAAGGTAGCCGAGAACTTGTGACCTCCCTTCACAAGTCTCTGCTTCACAAATTCCTCAATGCTGAACCCATCAACCTACCATTTCTTATGGTCTCTATCTTTCGCATATGCATTCGCAGTGCTAAGAGATCTATGCCATATGCCTGCCAACTCACTTCTCTCTTCCTTTTCATTGGCATTCAAATCCCAAAGGAGGAGATGACCGTTCTCAAATCCCGTAGCTCCTATGACCTCACTGTTGCACACAGGATGGGCTACAAGATGGTAGATGGCATCATCACAAGAGATCTCAAAGGTAAAGGGGCAGCTGCTGATGATGGTGATGATGAAGAAGATAAAGATGAAGAAGACCAAGGTGAAGAAGATGCTGAAAATGACGACTCCCAAGATGAGCCACTAGATGCTCCGGGAGATGATGCTGCTGCTGATGCTGAGCCCTCAATTCGGGGTTTACTTGCTCAACTCCAGATCCAAATGGCAACAGGCCTTGAGAGACTTAATGCCAAAATGGACACCCTTGACACTCGCCTAGATAGCATTGCTACTGCGCGTCGGGCACCTACACCGCCAGCTGATGATGATGCTTAGTTAGCTTAGGTGTCTAGGATAGCGTCAAGTTCTGTTATCTAGTTCACCTGTGTCTTGTTATGCCTTCAGTCATGTTGTTGTTAGATGATTGTCAAGCAATGTCTTTCCCTTCCTTTTTTATTAGCATATCATGTACTATGTATGACTCATGAAATTAATGCAAATCCTTGCTCTTTGTCTAATACATGTGTATATGCTTTTGGATGTTGTCAAAAGGGGAGAAAACTCAATTGTGCACTTACTTAATTGATTAATTTTATCATCATCAAAAAGGGGGAGAATGTTGGGTTCACATTCTAAATAATAAATACAACATGTTTTTGATGATGAACAATGATGAACAATGTGAATTGAGTTTAGATGATGAACAATGATGAACAATGTAAATTGAGTTTAATGGATGAGATCTTCATACAAATGACTTGTCCCAATAACTTGGTACAATGCTTGATTATATATGTTCATAATATCTCACTAACTATGTTTACTAATGTAGGAGATATACTATGAAGACATGTGCCAACAAGGTTGAAAGATCAAACAAAGCCAAAAGAAAATGTACCTGTCGACAACCAGCAAACCCCTGTCGACAGATAAGAAAGTCAGCAACATACAATGTTCTGGAAAGAACTGCCTGTCGACAGTAAATCTGTCCCTGTCGACAGAAGCATACAGTCAGAAACTCATATTCCTGGAAAACATGTACCTGTCGACAGCACAAAATCGCCTGTCGACAGATGCACATAGCAAGAGCTTCGACAGAACCTCCAGACTTCTAGAACTTGGCATATTGTTGATCCCTGTCGACAGCAGGTGTATGACCTGTCGACAGACATACAGAATCTTCAGAAACAGAAAGTTTGAAAGTTACCAAAGTTGGTGTTTCCAACAACCACGTCTCTCCATATGTAAACACCACTATATAAACATCTTTTTGAAAAAAATCATGAACACAAGCAGCCTCCAAGAAAAAACCCTAAAGAGTTCTCAAGAGAAGTCTTGTTCTGCTGCTCTACTTCAACCTGCCGCCCAGAACCAAGAAGAGAAGTCTCTCCAGTGGAAGGTGAAGCCTGAACGTCGTAGATTCAAGTGTCTCCATCAACTTGTGATCATCAAGACGAAGCTTGAAGTCCAGCCAGACGTTCACAAGAGGAGTTTACAATCTGGATTTGTTCTTCAACTCTAAAACTCTTCTCTGTTTTGTTTTTTACAAATCTGTGTGTGTTGTGGTGTCTCAAGCAGTCCTTGTGCTTGATTTACGTGTGGGTGTTGATCTGATCGTGGTTGCACATCAGATAACACGTGTGTGTGTGAGTTGTAGTTTGTGAACTAGCTCATAAGCAGATTGTTCTGCGTGTGTGTGTGGCCCGTGGATGTAGGATACACAAGTTGTGCATTCCGAACCACGTAAATCTTCGTGTCCTATGGTTTGCACGAATTTACGATAGATGTTTGGTAGGCACGGCATCACCACGCACGTTTGATAATCTGTTTTCTATTTGTCTTCAAGTCACACACATCCACACATAGTTTAAAGTTTAACATTATTTTGATAATCCGTGTTTCAAAGAAAGAAGGTGATAAACATTTTTAATCGGCAGTAATCTATTCAACCCCCCTTCTAGATTACCATATAGGGAATTCCGCAACCCCTCAGGTGCCCCTCATGGCCCGATGGGATGTGGCCCCTGACCCCAGGGTCACAGATCGGTGCGTAGAGGACGTGCACGCCACGCTGGATCACTACCCGCATGATCAGGTATGAAACCCTCAACTAGCTCTTCCATTCATTTAATTATTGCTTTTTTGATTGATGTGACTGACCAGTGTTCTTTTATTTTTCAGGTGGTATGGACTCCATATGTGGGGGAGGCAGACAGCTCACACCCGGTGGTGGCGGCGGGTCGACCTCTGTTTGACTGCCACCTGCTCCTACTCTGCCTGAGGACCTGCGAGGTCCTCTATCTAGAGCTCGTGGTGCGGACCCTAGGCTGGCCCAGCCGGCCATGGAGGTACCGTCCCTGGGCAGAGAGGGGCACTCCCGCCGCCGGTTCTTCACCGAGGACTGAGACTGGGGCGAGGAGCACGAGAGCACGGTCACCTACTGGCGAGCCAGAGGGGACCAGGTGGTGCAGCAGGCGAGCCTCCACGACAGCTCAGATTACATGGAGGACTACCGGGCACGCTACGTCGGACGACTCCGGCTTGACCGGAGAGTGGTAAGTGTATTTCTATCTCTAAGCCTCTGTTACTTGCCTTAATTTGATTCTAACCTTGAACTGTAAACGGCAGATGCCGGAGTCACAGGCTGTACGCCTCCTGGAAGGACGGCTGGCGGAGCAAGAGGTCGAGCTTGAGAGGCTCCGTGTCGAGGTCCGGACACTGGTAAGTAACATCTCAATCCTGATCATATCTTGAATTGAATCGGATTTTGACCGCTGACCAAGATTTGTGAATGCAGAAGGGAGAGCTATCGAGAGTGCGGGCGAGCCGAGACACAGGCGCGAGCTCGTCCGCGCTGCCTGCGGGAGGGGACCTGGCGGTCCGCCTACAGGAGGCCCTAGACCGGGCACAGGCGAGGGTCCAGGAGCTAGAGACGAGGACACGGGAGTTGGAGGCAGAGGTAAGACATTGAACTCATAATCTTCTGCATGTGATGTGAATGTTCTGACTTGTTTGCTCCTTGATATGCAGCGGCAGAGAGGAGGAGCGGCGACCCTCCAGACGCAGATGGAGAGTCTGCGGCTGGAGCTGTCGAGAGTGGAGGGCCGCCTGCTCGAGTCGCGGGTGCGGGAGAGAGAGGCGAGGGAGAGAGAGAGAAAGGCCGACCGAGCCCGGGCCAAGATCGCGAAGAACTACAAGATCCTGAAGGATCGGGTGCTGAGGAAGCGTCGGGAGCAACAGTGGGCGGTTCAGAAGGAGGCACCAGGGAGGACGGGATCTGCCTTCGCCTCCCTAGATGACATCGTGTCCCTAGGGGACCCCTCCGTGGTGCGAGGAGGACTACCGCGACCTAAGGCATCGACAGCGTCGAGGCCTCCTCTCCCAGACCGGCGTCGGGAGAGAGAGGAGGAGGAGGTGAGTAGATCGCGTAGGCAGAGGCCTAGCGAGGGAGAGAGGAGAGAGGAGTGATACTTTGTACCACCAGGGGTATGCCCCTGTTATGATATGTACAGAACTTGATCATTATAGAGGAATTTTGTGGACTTTTGTCATTTGTGCACTTGAATGGTTTGCTTTGTGTGCTTCGGTTCCTGCATCCACAACACTTAAAGAGAAAAGTTAGTGTAGATCTGTCTTTAGCCCCTTGCCCAAGTGATATACCTTTCTTGAGATCTGGTCAAGGGGATAATGTCTAATCAAAGTTAGGAACATAATAATAAAAATAATCGAAGGGAAATATGCACATGCATTTTTTTGTTATTTTCTTGTTTTCTTTTTTTTTTTTTGACTGTAAACTACCTATTCATCACATGTCAAAGCATTGGGTCTGTGTGATCTACTTAACCACAGAGGTCATGAATAAGGAGGATCATGCATGAATTCCTTGATGTTGGAAATTGCCCCTAGCCTTCTTGATATTTTCCACCACGGAAGGTCTTAAACAGTCAAATTTGCCCCTAGGGGGAGGAATTTGGAAGAAATAAGTAGGAAGCCATGCAAGGATTTTGTTCAGACTACTTTCTGTTTCCAAACCAACACCTCATACTAAAGACTTGGTCAACAATTATTTCCAGGGGAATTTTTCTTCTTATTTGATTTCAGGGGTGGAGGTACGTACTTTTTGCTACCTCCTTAATTTGGTCAGCCTTTTCGTGGGTACGTACTTTTTGCTACCATTTTTTTGACCTTTTTGGCTTTTCTTTTCCCCTTTAGGCTTGATTTGATTCTGCCCCTTGCTTTTCTTGATTGCCCCTATTTATGGTAACCTTGTCTTTTAGATGGGAGTGGATGGTCCCCTACTCGTAGTTTGCTCCGCTTCTAGACGCGACCGAGTGGGAGAAGAATAGGGGAAACATATTGACCGGATTAGACTATCCGAGTGTACTTGTGATTTTCCAACTAGAGGGCAACATCTTAACATCGCGTGGTGCGAATAAACCCTACCTCACTAATGACCAAGTGGAAAAGTAGAGACTTAAATCCACGCCGTTAAAAAGTGATGAATAACTGACTTGACAGACTGACTGACTAAGGATAGAATTTCTTGAGGTAGACTACGTTCCACGGATACGACAACTCCACTCCTTCGGCATCTACCAACCTATAAGCGTTCCCTGAATATACTTCCTTGACAACGAACGGACCTTCCCAATTTTCTTGCAATTTGCTCCTAGGACCTGGTGCCTTTATGATTTTACGCTTTAGGACCATCTCACCCACTTCAAATTTTCTCTCAAGAACTCTTTTAGCGTAAAAACGTGCAATTCTCTGACGGTAGACTTGAGCATGGTCAGCCGCTATCATTCGCCTTTCATCTAAGAGTTCAAGTTGTACCAAAAAGGCCTCCCGACGTTGATCGGGGTCAAGTTCGGCATCCAATTGAACTTTAAGTGAAGGGACAAAAATCTCATATGGGAGTATCGCATCCGATCCGTATTTCAAAGCATAGGGGGTTTTCCCCGTAGGAGTTCGGACCGCGGTGCGATAAGCCCAAAGAGCTTCAACCAAGCGATCTGGCCAGTCAGCATTGTTGTGAGATTTGCATGTTTTATTTATGATTTTGATCAGAGTTTTATTAGTAACTTCCGCTTGTCCATTACCTTGTGGATAATATGGGGATGAATGATGCAAGTTAATGCCATATTTACCACACATGTCGCGAAGCTCCTGTGAAGTGAATTGAGGTCCATTGTCGGTGATGATGTCCCGAGGCACGCCGAACCTTGCAAGGATGTTGCGCTTGATGAATTTGACCACTGTTGAAGCTTTGACCTCAATGAATGCTTCTGCTTCAGCCCACTTTGTGAAGTATTCCGTGGCGGTCAGGATGAAGGACTTCTTACGGATTTCTCCAGTTCTGTCCGCGAGAGGACCTACCACGTCGAATGCCCACATGGCGAAAGGACAAGGAGCGATGAGAGGGTGAAGAGAAGAGGAAGGAGCATGAATTTTGTCACCGTGCAATTTGCATTTAGCACAGTGACGGACAAAATGATGACAATCTTCTTCCATGGTAGGCCAATAATAGTGTCTTAGAAACTTTTGGGCAATTGCTCTACCATTAACATGGCCACCACATTCACTAGAGTGAGAGGCTTCAACAACATCTTGGGACTCGAATTCATCGAGGCAACGAAGATAGACCCCACTGAGAGATTTCTTGTATAGAATGCCACCTATGATCATGTAACGCTCCGAGACGCGGCGAATGGCCCGTCTATCGGTAGAGGTGGCATAATCGGGGAAGAATCCATCTTTGAGAAAGTTCTCGATGTCAAAATACCAAGGATGGCCATCTTTGAGGTCGATTTCTGGCTTTTTCGAGAGCGCGTGGACCCGAAGGGATGGAGAAGGAGGCGTGAGTTGAGAAAACCAAGGATCGACATGGGAAGGGACTCTTAATCTCTGGACAGAGATGGTTTTAGAAGATTTTCCCAAAGGAATGGGAATGGAAGACGCTAGGGAAGCGAGTGAATCTGTTAGGATATTCTGAGCCCTAGGAGTGTGAACTAGGGTGAGCTTCCTAAACTGCCGGACAACCTTTCCTACCAACTCTTGGTATGGTTTCAACTTGGGGTGCCGGGTCTGATACATGCTAAGAGATTGCCGGAGTATCAACTGCGAATCACCATTTATCCTTAACTCCTTGACTCCGAGCAATAATGCCATTTTCAGCCCAACTAAGAACGCCTCATACTCGGCCACATTGTTCGTGGCTCGGAAGGTTAACTGGTAGGTGTGCGGAATGACTACCCCTTCCGGTGAGAGGAGGACTGCCCCTATTCCACACCCTTTGGAATTGAGGGCCCCGAGGAAGTAAAGTACCCATGAAGGTTCACCATCGATAATGGCTCCTAACTCTTCATCGGGAAAGCTTTCATCAACGGGAGAACATGAAGGCAAGGGGTGGTGGGCCAAATGCTCAGCAATAGCATGCCCCTTGATCGACTTTTGGTTGACGTAGGTGATATCAAATTGATTGAGGAAACTCTGCCACCTCATCAACCGGTTAGTCAGGATAGGCTTCTCGAGCAAGTACCGAATAGGGTCCATAAGCGCCAGAAGTTTCACTTCATGAGCTAGGAAATAATGTTTTAACTTTTGGGCAACCCAGACGACGGCCGCACACGTTCTTTCCATAGTGGTGTACTTTTTTTCAGCTTCATTGAACAACTTGGATAAATAGTACACCGCTCTCTCCTTCTTCTCGTCGTCATATTGGGCCAAAACTGCTCCAGTTGAATCTTCAGTGGTTGACACATAGAGCAGTAAAGGCCGACCCGAGACCAGAGGAGCGAGAACAGGGGGATTGAACAAATAGCTCTTCAACTCATCAAAGGCCTTTTGACATTTCTCGTTCCAATCAAACTTAGCCTCTCCTTTAAGCATCTCATAGAAGGGCTTACAACGGATTGAATGTTGGGAGATGAATCTCCTAATAAACTGAAGTCTACCAATCAGCCCTCTGATTTCTCTGATATTCCTAGGAGGAGGCATGTCGATTATTGCTTTGGCCTTATTGGGATCAATCTCAATTGCCCGCTTGCTTACTATGAACCCCAGCAATTTCCCTGAGGAGACACCAAAGACACACTTTTTGGGGTTCATCTTAAGATTGTGTTCTCTAGACCGCTGGAGAAATGCCCGGAGGACCTCAGCTTGGCCATGTCGAGTCTTTGATTTAACCAAGACATCGTCCACATAGACCTCCATGTGCACATGCATCATGTCATGAAAAATTGCCATCATTTCCCTTTGATAGATTGCTCCCACATTCTTCAATCCGAAGGGCATGGCGACATAACAGTAGGTCCCCTTGGGCGTTGTGAAAGAAGTTTTCTCCTGGTCTTCCTCCACCAGATGGATCTGGTTATACCCAAAGAAACCATCCATAAAAGACAACATCTCAAAGCCGGCAGTGTTGTCCACTAGGACATCTATGTGTGGGAGAGGGAAATCATCCTTTGGGCAGGCACGATTAAGGTCACGGAAATCTATACAGATTCTAACCTTACCGTCCTTCTTCATCACCGGGACGATATTAGCTACCCATTGTGGATATAGCACAACCCTAATGAATTTGGCTTTGTGCAACTTGTCAACCTCCTCTTTGATCTTGAGTGCAAGCTTGGGATGTAGCCTTCTCAGCTTTTGTTTGACGGCTTTGGCGTCGGCTTTTAGGACCAACCGGTGCTCGACCAAAGAGGTGTCAAGTCCTGGCATGTCCTCGTAGGACCAAGCAAAACCATCGGAGAATTCTTTGAGAATAGCTACCAGAGATTCTTCTTCTTCAACACTCAAGTTGGCACTAATCAATACTACCTTCGGGGATTCTTTAGTGCCAAGGTTGACCTCTTTAGTGGGCTCGTCTGCAGCCATGGTTGGCTCGTCGAACCTCTTTGTGCCATCCACATAGGAGCTCACTGGGTCCTCTTCTTCTGACCCAGGATCTCCCAGCTCACCTTTCTCAACAAAATCTAGCAGATAAACTCCTAAACCGTCATCTAAAGAGTCGCCTTCTTCAAAATCTGATTCAATAAGGGCAGGCTCCTCAAGAAACTCTGGGACTTGACTTAACTTGGCACACCTCTCAGCCAAAGCCATGACATAACGGGCAGGAACTTGCCTACCCTTCTCTTTGCGCACACATGGCTGAGAGGATCTAGACTCTTCTAATCCTAAACCCGACTCTAGACTAGACCCTAGACCCGACTCTAAGCTAAAATCTAGACCACTATGTACAGGACTGCTATGTACAAAACTATGTACAGAGGAAGTGCCCCCAGAGGGGCGAGGAAAGGAGTCTAAGCTGGAGAGCGTCGGCCCTTGGCCGAGCAGAAGAGACTCCAAAGCGGAAGGGTGTTCGATGGAGACCTCGCATTTCCAATTTTCAAAATTGGCGTTTTTTTTTTGGGAATCAAGGCCTAGAACCATAAGTTGCTGACTTAAGGTAGCCTCGACTGGCCATGCAAGGGATGGAGAAAGAACGGGTGGAGAAAGAAGGGAGAAAGAAGAAGTTGAAGAAGGGGGAGGAGAGTCAGGTACCGGGCGCACCTTAGCTTGGGGAGAAGGAGATGGAGAGGGAGATGGTGGAGATGGAGAGTCAGAACCGAAGAGCGAGAGAAGGCCAAAATCTTCGGAGACTTCCTCTAATTGGGCATCCTCTTCTTCATCACTTTCTGAGTCGGACAACTCCTCTATCACGGGTTCCCGAGTTCCCGGTTGGAGGGGCCCCTGAACGAAATGTTCCTTCAGGGTCTAGGTAAGAGGTTGATAGGGAATAAATGGGTCTGGATGAATGGGGTCCGGGTGAAAACCTAGACTAGCCCTATCTAGCGGCCTCTTGACTTGGGGGTGGTGGACAGGACCCTGCAGGTTCTTTCCAAACCCTCGGCCATGTATATAGCCGATCCTAGCCATTACCTCCCAACCTTTCCTTTGGGGCATGGGACATGGGTTCTTTAGCTGACTAGGGAGATTGGCTGAGATCACAGGGCAAGGGGAAGTAAAGATTGACATGACCGGCTTCTTCCCCTTGTCCGGAACGAACAAATGCGGCATCTGCTCCGAGGTGATGGAATTAAGAGTTTCCAGGGTAGGAATGCTCTTGATTTTGATAATCCCCCATTGAAAGGAAACTTGAAGCACATGGGTGGTGGAAGGGACCCCTAAGGTTTGTTCTAGCCAGGATGACCGAGAATGGCCTTGTAGGCCGGATCGACGTCGAGGACTAAAAACTCAGAAGACATAGTAACGGGCCCGATTTCAAGCTGAAGAGCAATCTTAGCTTTGGCAACCCTTTTGGAGTTGTCATAGGCAGCGATGGTGGAGCAAATTTTCACCAAATTATCTTCCCCCAAACCCAATGTCTTGAGGGTCTTCATCGGACATACAATGATAGATGCTCTGGTGTCGATCAGAGTGGAGTCTACCAAAACCCCATTGAGGTTGATGGTGAGACAGAGAGGAAGCGAACGGCACTCGGGGGCGGCAAGATCTTTGTCCGAAAAAGAGATTGAGGGTCCTTGGGTAAGGGAGAGAATGGCATTGGTGACCCCACTAGGAGGGAGGTCATCATTGACCATGATCTTCTGGAGAAATTGGAGGAGGGTGGACTGGTGAGACGGCGACCTCCGAATCAATTCCAAAATAGACACCCTCGCGGGCGTCTTATCTAGGTGTTGGAGAATGTCATATTCGGTGCCGGCAGGTGGTGGAGGTCCATTATCCTCCTCATCTTGCAAAGGCCGTGGGGGTGGAGGAACGATCCGGTTCCTGAGCGTGACATGAACAACTTCCTGAGACCTGGGGAGGATTAACTGGAGAGGTCTGGTCTCGGGGGTAGACGACTCAAGAGCAGGGAAGGTAGGAGGGTAGGCCTCTTGACGGATTGGTCGGATGAGGACTAAAGGCCGCTCCTCTAAAATGGCGTCTACTGTAGTGGAAGGTTCCTCAGACTCTATGGAAGGACACGGGTACCATTCTTCAAAGCCCTCTACCCCCACTTTTGTTCTCTCCTCACGACCCGGGGTTCTGCATGCGTCATGGTGTGGACGTTCTCCTGGGTCCTAGAGGAGGAGGGATTGTTGCTTTGGTAGCTGGGGAGAGGGTTTTGGAAGATACTCAGCTCTTTCTTGGTATACCTAGACTTTTCTATGGCTACCTTGACATCCTCCCAATTAATCCTTCCCTGGTCGTTCATGTCATACACCCAGTCACAGAAGGTAAAGCAGTTGTGGAGCTGATGACCATGGGCCCTATGGTAAGGACAGTATTTGGAGGTGTCCACCCTCAGGTTGATGTTCTCCCTTTGTGGGGGAGAGTTGGATAGCATCGCAGGACATAAGGGCAAAGAATACGTCCTCAAGGGTCTCAGGTAGAGGAGGGTAGTGAGACCTCTTAGGGCCAGGCCGGGTGTAACCAGCAGGAGGGGGAACTGCAGAGTAAGGCTTGGAGGGGTGTGACGGGAACTGGTGAGGTTGGAAGATTGGATGGAGGATTGGAGGGCTTGTTTGGAGGCCTCAATGGCTGACTGCAAGCATTGACGGACTCATTGACGGTCACCCCCTCGGTGGTAGGTGCCGCGGGAGCCTTACGTCCCTTGGGCTTCCCTTCGAAAAAGTGTGGCAGAGAGGAGTCCTTAATTTGGTTCTGGACCACCCTGGCTCGGTTGTAAAGGTGTGCGAATGAGGGGAACTCACTCAGCATCAGGACAGAGCGAAGCACGGGGGTGGTGTTGGTAACCAACATGGTTATAGCTTGGGACTCCGGAATGGGTATATCCGCCCTTGATGCCATGGATCTCCATCGATTGGCAAACGTGACAAAGTCTTCGTCCGGCTTCATCTTTTCTGCCACCAAGTCAGGAAGTGTAGGGACTTGGGTGGCCATATACGAGAAGTGGGAGATGAATCGCTCAGAGACGATGTCGAAGTTAACGAGGTCCGATGCGGGTAGGGAGGTGAACCACCTCAAAGCCTCCCCTTCTAACGATTGTTGGAAGAGGTGAACTAAAAGAACCCGATCGTACAGCCATCGGTGGGAATCCATGGTGAATCCGGAAAGATGGAACTGGGGATCAGAGGTCCCGTCATACTTGCGGTACTTCGGGGCCTTGAAACGCGGAGGGAAATAGGCGTTGGGAAGCTTGCAGTAATTCTGGAGGGAATGAGGCTTTGAAAGGGACAGGGATTCAGCCAAAAGCTTCCTAATAAGCCCCTCCATCTCTGAACCGGAGACGGATTCGGATCGAGTGGGGGGTGCGGGCTGAGCATGAGGTGGATAGGAGAAGGAAGGAGTTGGGACAGGAGTAGGTAGAGGAGTGGAGGGAATTGGAGTGGAGAAGGGGACAGGAGAGACGGGAACCCGTGAAGGGGTCGCAGGCCTAGGAATGGGCCTAGATGAGGAAGCTTGGAAAGGGGAAGGGGATGGAGAGGAAGGGGAGACTGCTGCCCGAACAGTATGCTTGGAGAGTATCGAAATGATGTCCTCGGGCGAGTACCAGGAAAGGTGCTTGGAGAATTCAGGGTCTTCTTGGGTGTCTTGTGCATAAGTGGGATTGACCCTCAAACTCACGCTCCCCTCAAAATCAGCTTGAGAGGAAGAGGAAGAATGGACTAACTCTTCGGGTTAGTTGTTGGTGTCAACCATCCCGACAAACTCATGAACATTATCTTCATATTCAAATGCCGGATTATCAGCCATGTTTAATGAGTTTAACCAAGCGTCGATTAGCACACAACCTACTGATTTTAGAATGGTTTAAGTTGAAGTGATTACACTATTTTAGAAGAAATATGGGTTTCTACCAACAATGTTATCAAACAACGTCCCAAAATTTTAAAGATCAAAGTTATGTGTTTGTTGACTTGTAAAGGCCGTTCTCTCAAATCTGACTCAGACCCGGTAAATAGGCAAGCTAGACTGGGAGGGTAAAAGGTCCTCCTGCCCCGTACCATGAGGGAATCCACGAATGTAGGGACTTACAGAGTTTCTTCGGAACCAACCCGATTTACCCGAGAGGGAATCCCCGAGTAAAAGGTTGTAAACCGAAGAAGGGTGATCCTAGAATGTGAGGGGAGGCTAGAAAGGTGAGAAGAGTGACCCCCAGTGACTGAGGACCGTCAGTGGCAAACAGTAAGCAGACAGAAAACAAAATCAAAGCAAAACAATCAAAAAACAGTAAAAAACATGCTTCTGTGAAACTAAATGACATACAAGTTGACGCACAGTTCATCAGAAACCAGTAAACGACATGATGGACTGACGCCAAGATTAAATAGACGACAACCTATATGGACGCTAACAAAGAATAAACGGCAGGAAGGCTGGACGTTTACCTGAGTAAACGGCAAGATCGCTTGCTGTCTACCTGGGCGCAGACAGACCACAGTGGCAGAAGCTGTCCCACCGTGATCGCCAGAAGAGAGCTGTGGACGCTCATTTCCGCCCCGTCCCCGGCCGACCGCTGGATCTTCCGGGAGCTCACGGACGCCCCTGACCTCTCGTTGGCGATGATGGGGTCGCCGGTTGACCTCGTTGACTCTCCTAGTTGACTTGGTTGACTAGAGAGAAAACAAAGCAAACTAGCAAAAGGAGAGGGAGTCTGTGATCGCCAGGGCCTTACCTGTGCCCAAGGAGTGATGGAATCGCGTCGGTGAAGTGGCCTCGCGCAGCGGATGGAGACGGGGCTTCAACTTCTCCTTCTTCAGCTGGCCAAAGAAAAAGAGCTCCGCGGTCTTCTACGAGTCGTTCCTGCCACAAAAAGACACTCTATTAGCCTAAGGAAAGTGTGGTAAATGCTCAGAAACAGAGTGAGACAGCCCAAAAGGTGAGTCCCGTACCGGTTGCGGACTTGAGAAGAGGGGTGGCCAAGTGCTATGACCACACTTCTTCCCTCCGTTTTTGGTTGGGAAACCCCTTTTCTAGGTGTGTAGGGAAGTGACCTACGTGCCTAGAGTGAGTGGGAAGGTGTGTGTGACATGCAAATAACTAAAGAGAGAGTAAGGAAAGAGAAAGGGAGGGAGGTGTAGATCCTCGTTCGTTGGTGTTGCAGCTCCTGACAGGGCTCCTCTAGCTCGGGAAGAAGCCCCCTGAACGTCCCGAAGTGTGAGAGGAAGAAGAGGAAGAGTTGATGAAGCTTGGGTGCAAATTCTCTCTCTTCTCTCAAAGTAGGAGCATGTGGACGTCCAGCCTCTCCCTCTGGCTTAGATGGCTCAAGGGAGTGTTATATAGACAGTGGGGGTCGAGCTCAGCAGCCTTGGATGCTCAAGTGTGAAGAAACATACTTGTACACTTGGCAATCCAAGTATAAAAGCTCCAACCAATGGGGAGAGGCCAAATAGGATTTTTACTGGGTCAAAGGGGTGCCAAGGTGGCCCATTTGCCCGTTGGGAATGGCCCCATGCGCTGCATGGGCGAGAGAATGGCGTAAGTGGGCTAGATTCTCGGGGTAGTTGCGCGGACCAGGTAAACCCGGTTGATTTCCAGTGATCCTGCCGCCAACCTCATGCAGACGTCCAGAGATGTGGACGCCAATATGGGTTAACGTCCAGGGCCTATGTCGTCAACCAGAGTCGGCGGCAATCGATGCTTCCGTCTACATGGCATCCGAGGCAAGTCAACAAATGGTCAAACGAGGCTTAATGGGCTAAAAGAGCCTTGTGGGAGATGGGCCAAATCTCGCGTCTACAGACACTTGAATTGTAAACTGGAGAGGTCTGGTTCGAATCCCCCTGTCCTGCTTCCAGGTGGGAGATCAGATCTTCTACTTCAACTCCAGAAAGAAGACTCTAAGATCCAAAAATTCCTCTTGAAATGGATCAGCCAAGGTGCTTGGAGCTTCAAATTCTTCAAATCAGGGCGCAGATCTCCAGGATGAAGCCTTCCTCTGAAATCGCCTGCTGCTTCTGAAAGTTGGAAGAACTGGAGTGTGTGTGCCTCCAAGTATGAGTGGATAATGGGCATTTATAGTCCCATGGATCCATGAGATCCCTTGGAATTTGGGGGCATAAAGATTCCCACTCAAAAGTCTTCAATCAAACCCATCCACATGTCCTTGCAATTCAGATCTAGAAAATTATCCGAGGTGTGTCGACACACTTTGTACTTGTGTCGACACACTATTTACTGGTTGCAAAATAGGCTTCTGGGAGGGACAGTGTGTGTCGACACACAAGCATCCTGTGTCAACACCACTGGCTACTGGCTTCAAAACAGGCTTCTGGGAGGGACAGTGAGTGTCGACACACAAGCATCCTGTGTCGACACCATTGACTCTATTATGCTTTCACTGCTTGCTGGATGCATGGGATGTGTCGACACTACTGAACTTGTGTCGACACAGCAGGCTTGCTTTCATGTTTATTTCTTCTGGAATTGAGTTATGTGTTGACACGCTGTCTGAATAGTGTCGACACCATCATGAGAATATTTTCTGTGAGCTACAGATGGAAAATGGTGTTAGATATAATTGAAGCATGATTTCCACATTTATATGGATCATAGTTAAACATCATCAAAATAAGAGATCCAAAAAGGCTCACACGAAGGGTGAGGGAGAGTTTTATAACCTCCCAATTCCCATGCATGTATGGCACGTAGCCATACATGTGTTGCGGTAAAAACCCCCTTGTTTTTACAGCAACACGTTTACCATGCAACTTCTATGGCTTACACGTATAAGGAGACATGTAACTCCACTAAACCATGTAATAAGAAGCCTTACGTAGCCATGGTTACGTAAGCAAAGTGTTTTAAAAAATTGGTTTCCGTAAATGGAAGATAATTCAACTGGTCCATTTGTCCCTAAATTTGTATACCCAAACGATGTCCATTCAAGTTGAAATTTCAAACATAGGCTATTAGGAAGGTTTCACAAATTATGAGGATTTTAGTTTAATTTTTAGAATTATTTTTTCACCCAGCAAAAATTGTCTGAAAAATCATTGCGTCGACTTAATCTTGAAATCCGCACGTCAATAATTCCAGATATTTACATTTCTAAAATCAGCACATTTTTCTAGAAATTATGGTGTTTTCAGATTTCAATTTCATTACAGAATTCCGGTGTCGCCTTGTCGGAGTGCGCACCTCTAAGTACGACACTGGAATTATATTTATTAATATAATTTAATCCTAAATTAAAGACAATCACATCTCATGAAAGTAGTTATGTTTAACAATCAATGTCTTCACATTGTTCTAAATTTTCCAATAAATAAAATTTTTGGGGTGTTTCAGGAATCGAAACAACTGCAGAGGCCAAGAACAACACGTCAACCTCAAAGCTACCTAGACCAAAGAAGGGTACCACAACCGAACACACTCGCTCCCAAGCGAGAGGAAAAACCCAGGCACAGGCCACGGCCAAGGCCTAGCGTACCACCGATAGGGCTACCTAGACAAGGCAAAGCAGCCACCCCACAATGGTAACAGTACAGCCATAAAGCAGAGGCTAGCAAGAAGTGTCCCAGAGGCAGAAAGCTCAACGCCTCCAACACCGAGCAAACTCGTGAAACGACACACGAAGCTTACGATCAGGGCACACAACACAACACACATGCTATCACAAGCACCGGGAGCCACCCAAGGTACAACACATTGCACCAAGGCTCCAGACGGCACAAAACCGAAACACTCGAGCACGAGCACATGGTGTCATCACAAGTACAAAAACTAGGCAAGATGCAACACAGCTGCACCAGCGGCCGAAACAACACAGACTAACAAAAGTACTCTCCACAAGAGACCTGCCAAAAGCCATAGGCAAGGAATCACAAACCTAAAAGGGCAGAACGGGCCATACCGGCCCCGAACCCTTGAGGCACAAGAACACGGAATATAGAAATAGGAAAACGCTGAAGGTGCAGCATACAACCACACTAACGGCCTGAAACGACACAGAGCCAATCGAAGAGGACTGTCCACCAGAGACCCACAAGAGGAACACGTGGAAAGCCAGCAGCTTCAAGAGTGCAACAACCACATCGGCTCTTAGAAGCACACAAACACAAGGCACCGCTCCCACCACCATGGGTGGAGAGGGCCACACGCCAAATGGCAACAAGTACCTCCAAAGCACAGCTGAGGTACAAGCAAAACACACACCGGAACGATGCCTGCACAAGCAAGCCAAACAAAAGAAAACCGGTGCTGCCTCACACTGAACACAGGGCACACTGTCCTACATCTTCCAGTCAGGCAACAAGGAACCAGCACATCAAGGGACGGCACAATAGGTACATCACGACCCATCGTTCCACCAAGAAACAACGCGCACAAGGGGAGCAACCTGCTCAACCTCAGGATAGCTCAAGGGGAGAGACCTTCGCCACAAAGGTCGCCACGGTGTGAAACACGACACCAAATGTCATGGAAGAGCACCACCACCCCAAGCAACCCACAGAAGGCAGAGGAAGAAGGCATGCAACAGGCCTCTTCCACACGCGAAAGTGAAAACAGCAACATAAGTCTAGCACTCACACAAGAGGCACAGCCAGCCGAACACCCACAACACTCGCAAAACAACTGCAGGAAAGAGCATGTCGGCATGGAAACGCAAACAAAAACAATCTAAACAATAGGGACACACGCGGTCCTACATGCACAACAAAGAGACTTGGAAGCGAACAACACGGAGAACCGGTCAAACACAGGGCCACACATATGGTCATGGTCCCTCACCTTGACCAGAGGCAGACAAGCAGACTGCACGCAATAGTCCAACTCAAAAGTTGCACAACACAGCAAAGTGCTAGTGCAACACAACCGACCAAACATCATAGACCTCAAACCAAAGGGGTAACACATAGGAAGACATCGACGAGCACAAAAATAGCCTCAGAGAGAGAAACCCTAACCAATGATGATCAGTCCATCCCAATATAATTTTATTTATTATTTATTATATAACCATTTTGGTGATTAACACAACTTTGACAAACATTTTCTAACAATCTTTCATGAAGTTCATCCACAGGAAATAAATCAAGCCAAATCTGTAAGTAATTCTTACATTGTATCATTTAAAGTTCAGAGCATGCATTTCTTCTAAGTACACATCGATTTCCTTTATAGAACAATGATTTCCTTTATAGCATAACGATTTCATAAGTAAAAGAACGATTTCATCGCTACAACGATTTCTGTTTCACAACGATTTGATAAGTGAAACAACGATTTCGGTTTCACATCGATTTCCTTATTGAAACAACGATTTCCGTCTCATAACGATTCGATAAGTTACACAACGATTTGATCGCTGTAACGATTCGATAAGTTACACAATGATTTGGTTGTCGTAACGATTTGATTAGTGAAATAACGATTTGATAGCTAGAACTATTTGCCTTCACGTATAGAACGATTTGATTACTACAATGATTTGCTTGTTTGAACAACGATTTGCTCAAACAACAATTTGTTTATATTTGAACAATGATTTGCTCAAACAATGATTTGTTTACGTTTGAACAATGATTTGCTCAAACAACGATTTGTTTATGTTTGTATAACGTTTTGCATAAACAACGATTTGCTTGTACTTAAACAACGACTTGTTCATACAACGATTTCATAAGTTGACCAACTATTTCATTGTCATAACAACTTCATGGAGTACATCAATTTCATACATGATATTCAAATATATTTTCAAATATTGTGAAAGTCAAAGTCTTCCCGCGTGCATCACTAATATCCTTGCATTTAATGTGATTGTACACATCTCTGCACGTTGCATATCTGGGTGCCTTCTATTCCTATGTTTCTATAGCAAACACTTTTCAGGATAGCAGAATGACATTTCCATTTTGGTGTATATTCGTTCTAACATTGACTGACGAGCATAGAGACAGTTCAGCTATCGATGCTTCAACATTTATTGTGTGCAGGTATCTACCAGTACATTGTCATACAATGTTGGACAACTAGAAGCTAAAGGATATCTGGATGAATCTTCTCTTTGCGTGTATGGCTCGTAGAGCATTAAATGGCTGCAGGCTTACCTGTCACACACGATAGACCATGCAATCTAACGAGCATCCAACATAGAGACAACAACCATTTCAACGGCTATATTTTCAGGAGAAGATATATAGAAGACTGAAGCCTCCATGAAGAACAACTTTTGCACCTTAGAGCTTTCATAGAACAAACCCACAACTTGCAAGCATCAGAAACAAGAGCCCCAAAGCTTCACTCCATAATTTTCTATAGCTCTTAGCTCTCTATGTTCATTTGCTTAGCCTTTGGAGAGCCTTTGTAGTTCTGAGAGTTTTCATCTAGTGAAATCTTTCTCTCTCAGACATTGCCTCAGATCAAGCATTTGTTGTAAGCTTGGTCTAGGGGCCATTCGCTTTTATTCACATCTGTTGTGAAGTTCCTCTTCGGGTTGTGAAGAGAAAACTTGTTTGAAACAGGTGGTTAGTATTCCCTTCATTGAGGAAGGAAGACCTGTGTATCAGGGTGGTTTTGTACCTCTTCGGGGTTAGAAGAGAAGGCCAGCTGCGGCTGGATGTGTAAGGGTCCTTGAGGGGGACAATACCTTTGGTTAGTGAAATCCCAAGTTATTGCTTGGGGACTAGACGTAGGACTCCTTGGGATATGAGGTCCGAACCAGGATAAAATTTCCTGTGTTGTGTGATCGTGTGTTTGCTTGCTAATCTTCTCTATTACTAACACTAACAATCAATCTCAGTGTTTTTCTATTAAGCATTTTTGTTGACAGGTTTTTGTTTAAAACAAAATTTTATAATCCCATTCACCCCCCCCCCCCTCTAGGCTTGCTAGCTAGGCAACAGTGGTATCAGAGCCAAGTCTCTTCGTCAAAGAAGGTCTCACGATCTGAAGAGAAAAGATAAATGGTAACTCAAGGGTATGCAGAAGGTCAGTCCGTCAATAGACCTCCTCTATTCGATGGAGAAGATTACAACTATTGGAAGACCAGAATGGAGTTCTTCCTGTAAGATCTCGATTTTCAACTTTGGTCCATCATAGAAGAAGGAGATCTAGTAGTTCTAAACAATAGAGAAAATTAGACAGATGATTATAAGAAGAAGATCTCTCTAAACTGCAAAGCTATGAGTATATTATGTTGTGCTCCTAGTAAGAAAGAGTTCAATAGAATATCAGCGTGCAAATCAGCGATGGAAATGTGGGAGAAACTCTGAATCATATATGAAGGAACATACAAAGTCAAGGAAACAAGGATAAATATCCTGGCCGCTCAGTATGAGAGATTTCAAATGCAACCAGGAGAATCAATCACACAAATGTACAGCAGATTCACAGATATCACCAAGGGTTTGGCTGGTCTTGGAAAGAACTATGACATGGGTGACATGGTAAGAAAAATATTAAGATCCCTACCAGCTTCTTGGACTCCAAAGGTGACAACCATAGAAGAAGTAAACGACTTGAGAAGGATGTCACTTGAGAAGCTCGTTGGGACACTAATGGCCCAAGAAATAAACATGGAAAGGCTTGGGGAGTCCTCCAGTAGAAAGAAGCACAACAACGCTCTCAAAGCTGCTGAAGACACATCTGGTGATGAATCAGATGGTGATAAAAGCATTGGGAGCAGTGAAGATGAGGAAGCTTTCCTATCCAGAAGATTGCAGCATATACTTTGTCAAGAAAAAGTATCAGTCTGGAAGAAGATATTTCAAAAAGGGCAAAGACTTCAAGAAACCCAAAGTCAAGGATCCAAAGAAGTCTAAACCCATATGCTATGAATGTAAGAAACCTGGACATATCAAGGCTGAATGTCCAAAACTAAAGAAGACGGAGTTCAGAAAGAAAGACAATTCAAAGAAGGTCAGAAGATATAAAAAGAAAGCCACAGCAACTGCTTGGAGCAACGCCAGATGTAAGACCCGGCTTCCCGGCTTTCCTTTCGGTGTCTGGGATGACTGGCCACTAACGCGTCCAGGATGGGCGACGCGTTAGTGTCGTGTCGTGGGTGTCCGATGCGACAGTCATCCTTATCACGATGAGTGTGTGCGTCGCATTCTTGTCGCGCCCGGCTTGCCTGTTGTGTTCTTGTCGCGACCGGTCAACGGGTCACAATAGTGTTTGTCGTGTTCCACTGTGCGGTCGTCTGACACCTGTCAGGGTGGCAGGTGTGTCAGTACGGCCTGTCGCGTTGTCACAACGTCCGTGGGGGATGCGTTCTTGTCGCAGTGTGTTGACCCATCGCGTTAAGGTTGCTAATGCGACACGTCACCCCATCGCGTTCTGGGTGCCAAAGGCTTAAGGCCTTGGCCGGTGACCCCTTCCCCCTCTTGCCCCCTTTCTTCTTCCCTTTCCCCTCTTCTCCGGCGATGGGGAGGTTCACCTCCGGCGATCGGGGCGTGGTGGTGCCGGCGGGCTCGTGGCAGAGCGACAGAGCGGTCTCGTGGAGCAAGGAGGAGGTGCCGTTCCGTCGTGAAGGCCCTCTTTGGGGTTCGTCCATCGTAACTAGTAGGATTTCTTGAACCTTCTCGATCTGGGTGGATTGGAGCCCCTCGAGGTTTATAGATAGTGTTTACTGCTTTTCGCATGCTCCCCTCCACCGTGTGGAATGTTTGTAACTCGTGGGCGGCCCCGGGATCGAGGATCCTGTTGGTCTACCTCTCTGCTGATGTCACGACAGCTTGGCGCATTGCGACATCAGAAGAGGCGTCGGCCCAGTCAGGTGCGACCTTATCGCGACGCGGTTGGCGGTTGCAATAAGGGTCGCTGTCGCGACGCGCTTTCCGGTCGCGACAGGGTTACTGTCGCGACCCGTTGCCCCGTCACAACAGGGTGGCTGTCGCGGTGCCCTTCCCCATCGCGATGGCGTCGCGATGGCTTTAGGGGTCGCGACAGTACCTGTGTTGCCTCGGGTGCTTCCGTGGGTCCAGTTGTGTGTCGGCGTGTGCCCCAACGTAGGCTTTGCCCTTAGGACCTTCTGGTAGGGAACGCGGCAGGTTACCTCCCTGCATTCAACGACCGAGGGTGACACCTTCGTGGCCGTGACCTGGCAGTGGTGCTAGGAGGGTCACGTCTATCTAATAATCGATTGACTAGCGGTCAATCGATTATTAGCAGAGCGACGGGTTTCCGTGCTGGCGGGTGGTGTTCTGAGGATCTGGCTTTTTCTGTACGTGTTTGGTTGGCCGATGACCCTTTTGAGGGTTTGTGCGTGCTTCTCGCCTGCTGGGCTTGTCGTGGGTTACAAGCCAGCGGTTCGGCGTGGTTTTGTTATGCTGCCCCACCTATTCGCCCGGTGCTTGGCACTTGAGGGCTTGTCCCCGATCTGAGAGTTAGTTACCGTTAACTAGGACCCCCATCCTCGGGCGCCTTCGAGGGAGGTATCAGGGCGACGAGCATACTCGAGTTGGCAGCCTACTTGTCCGACTCTGGAGTTGAGGGGAAAATGGTGGTTTGGACAGCGGCGTTGAGTCGTTTGTAGAGCTCTCTTGGATAGGCCTAGGACACCGAGGACGGCCGGAGTTCTACCCGTTGTAGGCTAGCCAGTCCTTTGTCTCACTGCCTTGCTCTACGTTGGTTCTGGAGCCGCGTAGGGAGGTTAGGCGTGAGGCCGCAGCTTGGCCAGGCTGTGGTGTTGCGTGCGTTGGTGTGCTTCTGTGGCGGCTCTATCTCACCCTTCCGCAGCGGTAGAGGCAGGAGCTAGGCTAGCGAGCAGAGTGTGTGGACAGCGTGTCCCCCTCTTGGCTGCTAGCGGCGGTGGCTTGGTTATTGTTATTGTGACGACGCTTCCTCACGACGTTTCTAAGTGTTATCCACTGCCCTAGTATGCACGGTGGTTATAGCCTGGCTGTGCCTAGTTTCTGTGGGCATCGTTGGTCCGACCTTGTGTGGAATCGTGCTTCTCGTGGTTTCTGCTTCGGTGTTCTCTCAGTTCCGCGGTCTCGTCCTTGAGTGCCAGTTTGTGGTGGCACCAACGTATGTGGTTTCCCGACCTAGCGGTGTGTCCGGGGTCCGGGGTGGTTCTGCTTGTAGGCCCTTGACCTTGTGGAGGTCTGAGGTGGCCGTGCTTGCAGTGAGATGTCGTTCTCGCCTGGTTATTGCTTGGTCTCGGCGAGTGTGTCGAGGGTTGCTTCCGCTTTGTGCCCGACTCTGTTGGTTTATGCGAGAGTCGTGTGTGTGTCATGACCTTGGTTGGTGGTCGTGGCGTTGTACTGTTCTATTCCGCTGCTTTGTAGTACCTTGCTGTAGGTGTTCCTCGCTTTACAGCTTTCTGGTGTAGTTTCCTGTTTTCGGAGTTCCTGTTGCTCTGGCCGGTGAGGGACTGGTAATCCCTGTTGGGCCTTGTTCGCGAGACCTTCAGCTAGGGGCTCGTCGTCACGGGAGCTCAGTGTCAGTCGAATTGCAGAGGTAGTTGTGGCGCCGTGTGTTGTCAGCAACAGTGTGAGCGAGGGTTGAGAGCTCTTGTGCCTGAGTGAGCTGAGAGTTGTGTTTTGCAAGTCCTCGGGGTGTGCCCCTTATGGACTGCACCTTCCTTCTTGTACCTGTGCTTTTGCTTAGGACATGTTGTATAGAACTTTGTATATTGTACATATTATTATAGTTATTTAAATTCAATACATATCTCACTAGACTATTTCTTCTAACCCTTCCGGATCTTCGGATCCGTGGGTGGCGACGCGAAATTTAGGGTCCCTGGCAGGGGTCTGGGAGGTCGGGTCATTACAGTTGGTATCAGAGCGGGTGTCTACTGAGATTGGTAATGAGTTAATAACTATAGTTTTCCCAAAGAAAGGTACTAGTACGCTGCTGACACCGTCCGACTAGTGTTAGGCTTGTGCTTTTAATTATTTTGCAAGTGTGTGGCTTCCCTGCAAGATTCGTGTGCGAACTGCAGGTGGGTTGCAGCTGTTGCTGTGTCACGCGCGTGGTGAGTGTGGTCGATTGGCATGTTCGTGCTGTGGTGGTGCGGTTGGCAGTGGACTCGCTGGCAGTGGTCTTCCCCGTGTGGAGGATGATTGCAGGCAAGTCTAGGCGCAGTGCTCTTCGTTGTCTTCGGTGCATTTGGGTGCGTGTGTGCTGTTGTGGCTGAGAGAGCCTGCGTGTGGCGTGGCCTTCACTGGTGTAGGGTTGTTGCTTGTGGAACCGGTCGAAGTGTCCCTGCCTTGTTGGTTGTTCCCCTGTTGTTGGGGTGTGTGTTGTGTTGGTCTTGTGTGTGGTCTCTTGTTTGTGCGCTATTGTGCGCTGTGCTCTGCTTGGTCGACGTTGTTGCTTTGACTAAGCAAATGTTTATGTGCCGTGTTGCATCGCTAGTTGAGCGCTGCGACACTTGCCTGTGGTTGTTGCTGGCTAGTTGTGAGCTCTGGTGAGGTGCGCCCAGAGTCTTTCTCTGTTGGTTCTAGCGGAAGTGAGGTTTCCCCAGAACTGTGTTGTGCTCGTTTCTAGTTGCTGTTGCGTTGCCCTCTGGGTTGAGGTGCATCGCTTGGTTGCCCTGTGTTCTGGTGAGGATTCCTAGAACCGTTTTCTATTGTCCTATTGAGGGTTCCTCTCAGGACTATTCCGCACTCATTTTTGTCTATTGTTGTGCTACCTCAGGGTCTGAGGTGTGCTATTGGTTTGGCTGGTGCGTTCTGGCGGGTTTTCCCAGAATGGTGCCTTGGTGGTTCTGGTGGAGGTTCTCCCATGATCGAATTGCGTTGCTTCTGCTAGCTGCAGTGTTCTTCCTGATGGTCCATGCCGTTTGGTCGTTTGGGCTGCGTTCTGGTGAAGGTTCTTCCCTGGAATGCCCTTTGTCATTTTTGGTGGAGGTTCTCCCCAAAGCTGCTTCATGTTGTTTTGGTCGTCGCTGCTCTCTCTCTCTGTATAGATGAGCTGTTGTTGTTGCCGATTGGACTGTCCATATTACAGTCTGCTTGGGCATTATTGGTCGAGGTGTTGTGCCCTTGGCCATGAGTCTCACTGCCGCGTTGGCCAGCTTGTCTCATTGTTCGTTTCTGAGTTTCTCAACTGCACTGGCGGGACTTCGTGTGTCCCCGTGGCTCGAATGGTTTACTTCATTTCCTGTGCCCGATGTGCTCTCCCAGATGGTGGTCTGGTGAGTATAGTGGGTGTTTGGCTGGTTATGCTTCTTGTGGAAGCATCAGTCTTGTGTTGTGATTTTATCTCCCTCTCGCGTGTGGAAGAGACTCGTTGTGTGTGTCTCCTTCCTCTGCTTTTCGTTGGTTGCTCGAGGGGGTGATGCTCCGCTGTGGTGTTGTGTCGCCAGGGTGTGCAGCGTTGCGACCTTCTGGTGGAGTCGTCTTCCCTTGAGTTGTTTTTGGGTTAAGCTGGTTGCTCCCCTCATGCTGTCGTTTCCTTGTGCTACCGTGGGTCAGTGGACCTGTTCGTGCCATTTGTCATTGTGATTGTTTCTTGCTGCCTGCCTAAACAATTTGGGGCATTGGGTCCCCGTTAGTTTCGTGTGAGGTAGTATCATTTTCTATTGGGGTTTCTTGTAAGAGCATTGTTCCGCTATGTGTTGGGTTTTCTTGCTTGGCTTGCTCATGCAAGGTTATCCGGTGTGTGCACCATTGTGCCTTGGAGCTTTTTCGTGTTGTCGTTTTGGTGATTGGCCTCTCTATAGGTCGCGATGGAGGTGGTGCCTCTTGCTCTTGCACGCTAGGGAGTCGCTGTGGTTTTCGCTCCCCGTGTGGCAGAGTCGTTGCTCCGTGTTTTGTGTGCTCCTTGAAGCCGACGTGGTTGTTGCGCTCTTGAAGTAGTTGTCGACTTTCCATGTGCTTTTGTTGTGGGTCTCTGGTGGAGGGTCCCCTTTGGTGGGCCTTGTGTTGTCTCGGGCCGTCGGTGCGATTTTGTGTGCTATACCTTGAGCGTTTTCTTCGATGCTTCGTGTTTTTGTGCCTCAAGGGCTGGGGCCGGCATGGCCTATTGTGCCCTTTCAGGCTTGCGGTTCTTTGCGTGTGGCTTTTGGCAGGTCTCTTGTGGAGAGTCCTACCTGTTAGCCATGTCGTTTCGGCCGCTGGTGCACCTATGTTGCAATTTGTTTTGTTTTGGTTCTTGTGGTAGCACCGTGTGCTCGTGCTCGAGTGTTTCGGTTTTGTGTTGTCTGGAGCCTTGGTGCATTGTGTTGTACCTTGGGTGGCTCCTGGTGCTTGCGGTAGCATCATGTGTTTTTCCGTATGCCTGTTCATGAGATTTGTGTGTCGTTTCACGACTTCGCTCGGTGATGGAGGAGTTGAGCGTTCCGCCTCTGGGACACGTGTGCTAGCCTATGCCTTGTGGTTGTACTGTTACCGCCATGGGGTGGCTGCTTTGCCTTGTCTAGGTAGCCCTATCGGTGGTACACTAGGCTTTGGTTGTGGCCTTTGTCCAGGTTTTCCTTCTCGCTTTGGGAGCGAGTGTGTTTGGTTGTGGTACCCTACTTCAGTTTGGGTCCCTCTGAGGTCGACATGTTGTCCTTGACCTCTGTAGTTGTTTCGATCGCCGTGTGGTTGTGAATCTTTCTGGTGGTTGGCATGTTGGTACCCACGCTGAGCCCTGTGTGCGCGTGGCGGGTGTGCTTCCAACTCTTCATTGGTTCTCAGGTTGTGCCTGGTGTTGGTGAGTCTGTACGCCGATGGCGGAGTCTCTTGTTAGTTTGTCTGGTGACAGTGAGGCCTATTGACTTGCTAGTACTCGACCACGTGGTTTGTCGACGTTGTGAGGTGCTCGGTTTCAGCTCAACCTCAGACGTCTTCCGTGCTTCTATTGCAATGTGTCACGCTGCGGGGCGTGTGGTCTCCCAATTTTTTTCGCTCCGCGTGCATTTGGTGTCCTTGTTAGACCACGAGGAAGGTCTAGGTGAGACCCAGTGGTGACACTGGATGCCGTTTTCGCGTGTTGATGGTTCTCCGCGTGCGTTTTCTGTCCCTGTTGGACTGCGAGGAAGGTCTGGGTGAGACCTAGTGGTGACAGTAGACGTTGTTCCATGTGTTGCAGATCCTCCGCGAGCGTGATGTTGCTCTGGTTCTCATTGCTCACGTGGCTTCTCGGTTGGGCTGGTGGCCGATGCTAGCTGTTGCTAGTAGCGTGAGGCTGTTCCCCTGAGAGTTGTGCTTGACTCTCAGGCATTTTTCCTGGTTGCTGTTGGCAACTGTGTACTCCTTTGAGTTTTGTTGGTGACAGAGTAGGCTGTCAATAGGTTGGTCCCAACAGCGGGGTCTATTGGCGACTGCAGTCGTGCGGTTCTTGGCTGGCATTTTCTGCTTAAGATCGATTTTGGCGTTGCTCGCCACCTGTGGGGTTGTCGTTCTGTTTGGGCGCCCCATACGTGGCTAGAGTGAGCTGTTAGTTTCTCGGCTTGGTGCTCCACCCGTGTTTGGAGCATATTGTGAGCCGTTGTGTTTTCGGTTGTGTGCTCCCCCTGTGTTTGGAGCCCGTTGTGTGAGCTGTTGGTTTTTCGGCTTCGTGTGTTTCGTGCATGTTTGGCGGTGCGGTTGTTGTCACGAGGAGGTCTTGTTCAGACTTAGTGGCTTCTCCGCGCTGGCCTTACATTTGCTCCCTGTGCTTCGTTTCATGCCTCGAGGTCTCTTGGGCTTGCCCTAATTTCGAGGACGAGATTGTTTTAAGGGGGGTAGGATGTAAGACCCAGCTTCTCGGCTTTCCTTTCGGTGTCTGGGATGACTAGCCACTAATGCATCCAGGCTGGGCGATGCGTTAGTGTCGCGTCGTGGGTGTCCGACGTGACAGTCATCCTTGTCGCGGCGAGTGTGTGCGTCGCGTTCTTGTCGTGCCCGGCTTGCCTGTCACGTTCTTGTCGCGACCCGTCAACGGATCGCGACAGTGTTTGTCGTGTTCCATTGTGCGGTCATCTGACGCCTGTCAGGGTGGCAGGTGCGTCAGTACGGCCTATCGCGTTGTCGCGGCATCCGTGGGGGATGCGTTCTTGTCACGGTGCATTGACCCATCGCGTTAAGGTTGCTAACGCGACACGTCGCCCCGTCGCGTTCTAGGTGCCGAAGGCTTAAGGCCTTGGTCGGCGACCCCTTCCCCCTCTTTCCCCCTTTCTTCTTCCCTTTCCCCTTTTCTCCGGTGATGGGGAGGTTCCCCTCTGGTGATCGGGGCATGGTGGCACCGGCGAGCTCGTGGCAGAACGGCGGAGCGGTGTCGTGGAGCGAGGAGGAGGTGTCGTGTCGTCGTGAAGGCCCTCTTTGGGGTTCGTCCTTCATTACCGGTAGGGATTGCTTGAACCCTTCTCGATCCGGGTGGAGTGGGAGCCCCTCAGGGTTTATAGATAGTGTTTACTGCTTTCCCCATGCTCCCCTCCCCCGTGTGGAATGTTTGTAGCTCATGGGAGGCCCCGAGATCGAGGATCCCATCGGTCTGCCTCTCTACTGATGTCACGACGGCTCGACGCGTCGTGACATCGGAAGAGGCATCGGCCCGGTCGAGCGCGACCTTATCGTGATGCGGTTGGCGGTCGCGATAAGGGCCACAGTCGCGACGTGCTTTCCGGTCACGACAAGGTTGTTGTCGCGACCCGTTGCCCCGTCGCAACAGGGTGGCTGTCGCTGTGCCCTTCCCCATCGCGATGGCGTCGCGACGGCTTTGGGGTCGCGACAGTACCTATGTTGCCTCAGGTGCTTCCGTGGGCCCGGTTGTGTGTCGGCGTGTGCCCCAGGGTAGGCTTTGCCCTTAGGACCTTCTGGTAGGGAACGTGGTAGGTTACCTCCCTGCGTTCAGCGACCGAAGGTGACACCTTTATGGCCGTGTCCTGGCAGTGGTGCTTGGAGGGTCGCATCTATCTAATAATCGATTGACTGGTAGTCAATCGATTATTAGTAGAGCGATGGGTTTCCGTGCTGGCGGGTGGTGTTCCGAGGCTTCGGCTTTTTCCGTACGTGTTTGTTTGGTCGACGACCCTTTTGAGGGTTTGTGCGTGCTTCTCGCCTGCTGGGCTTGTCGTGGGTTACAAGCCAGCGGTTCGGCGTGGTTTTGTTATGCTGCTTCACCTGTTCACTCGATGCTTGGTACTTGAGGTCTTGTCCTCGATCTGAGAGGTTGTTACCATTACCAGGGACCCCCATCCTCGGGCGCCTTCGAGGGAGGTATCGAGGCAATGAGTGTACTCGAATTGGCAGCCTACTTGGTGGACTCTAGAGTTGAGGGGAAAACGGTGGTTTGGATAGAGGCGTTGAGTCATTTGTAGAGCTCTCTTGGCTAGGCCTGGGACACCGAGGGCGGCCGGAGTTCTACCTGGTGCAGGCTAGCTAGTCCTTTGTCTCACTGCCTCGCTCTACGTTGGTTCCGAAGCCGCGTAGGGAGGCCAGGCGTGAGGCCGCAGGTTAGCCATGCTGCGGTGTTGCGTGCGTTGGTGTTCTTCTGTGGCGGTTCTGTCTCACCCTTCCGCGGGGGCGGAGGCAGGAGCTAGGCTAGCGAGCAGAGCGTGTGGACGACGTGTCCCCCTCTTGGCTACTAGCGGCGGTGGCTTGGTTGTTGTTGTTGTGACGACGCTTCCTCACGACGTTTCTAAGTGTTATCCATTGCCCTAGTTTGCAAGGCGGTTATAGCCTAGTTGTGCCTAGTTTCTATTTGCGTCATTGGTCCAGCCTTGTGCTGACCCGTGCTTCTGGTGGTTTCTGCTTCGGTGTTCACTCGGTTCCGCGGTCTCGTCTTTGGGTGCCAGTCTGTGGTGGCACCAGCGTATGTGGTTTCCCAACCTCGCGGTGTGTCCGGGGTCCGGGGTGGTTCTGCCTGTAGGCCCTCGACCTTGTGGAGGACTGAGGTGGCCGTGCTTGTGGTGAGACGTTGTTCTCGCCTGGTTGTTGCATGCTCTCGGCGGGTGTGCCGAGGGTTGCTTCCGCTTTGTGCCCGACTCCGTTGGTTTCTGCGGGAGTCGTGTGCGTGTCATGACCTTGGTTGGTGGTCGTGGCGTTGTACTGTTCTATTCCGCTGCTTTGTAGTACCCTACTGTAGGTGTTCCTCACTTTACAACATTCTAGTCTAGTTTCCTATTTTCGGAGTTCCTGCTGCTATGGCCGGTGAGGGACTGGTAATGTAGCATCCCAGATATTCATTAATTAAAAATTATAGATAAATTGAAATTTTGTCAATTAATAAAAAAATCAAACTAGTTAAAAAGATACCCATCATTATAGAATGCGTAAAAACTTATATAAAAATTTTGTAATAATAATATTTATACCTTAAATAATATTCTCTAAGGACCCATTAACAAAATTGGTCATGGAAAAATAATTTGGACCAAGTTTTAGAATTTATGTGACTTATTATTGTAATTAAGGAATAATTTGGAAAACCCATTATTATAGGAACTAAGTGGATTAAAAATTAAAAGGAAATTATGGGTAGATTCCAAACAATATGTATTGATAATCCATCATGAGAATTGGGACCAATGGACCTCTCATAGCCCATGAATAAATTCAAGTTAGGAAAAAATACAATAAAAACCGTAACTCAATTATCCCCAAATTAAAAGGGAAAATTCTCACAAATCAAAACCCATTAAATGAAAAGAAGTAATGGGCTTTGTTGAATAGATCCATTAGAAATTTGTGGGCCAAAATAAGGATTTTTAAATAGAGAATAATAGGAAAATACCTTAAATTTGTAACTTAAATATTACTTAAATAGAAAATAGATATTTAATGCATTAAAATAAGTAAATTGGGTAGGAATTGGATTCCTAAAGCTACCCTAATTTCTTGGCCACGAATTTAGATCCCATCCTAACCCAATTAGAAGTTGCCAAGCTTAGAAGAAAGGAAGGAATTAGGAAATCTCATAATTAATAGGAGTTAGAGTCCTATTAGGAAATAGAAAGGGAGAATGCTTAAATACTCTCCTACATTCCCCGTGGCCGGCCCTAGCTCATTGCCAAGGGTTGCTGGACTAGGAGGAGAGGCCAAGGAGGAGGAGATCTCGTGGGAGAAGAACCTCTCAAGCTCTCATCCCCGTTCTTCAAAGTTCTAGCCCTTGAAGAGAAAAAGAGTCAAAGGTAGGCATTCTCACGAGCAAAATCTAATTAAATTTGTCTGTAGATTGTTCCATGCATCAGGAACAAAACGCCTTTCGTTTCATAATTTTTTGCTCACTCAATCTTTTGATCTCGATGTTTGAATCTCTGCAAACCCCATAACCCCGAACCTTCATGTTTAATTTATATCTCCTTGCATACTCTATCCCATGCCTCAAAATTTTTATCCGAGATACTGATGATTGTTAGGTATCTCTTGCCCCTAAAAGCCCTAATTTTCATCTATCCTACCTTGCGAATTAATTCGTGGCTCTCCACTGTGTACCGTACCAAGCACCTTGTAAATAAACCTATTTGATTCATGTCGAGACCATGTCTACTATTCAATTCCTAATTACTGTGAATACTACAACATGTTTATATTTGTTTGGAACTGGTTTCGTGATTTTTCATCACTTGTGCAATTAGTTATAAATTTTTGAAGCACCCTGTGTCAAAATAAGGCAATCTGGCCCACAATCCAATGCTCTGCCCTTTTCTCTGTCGGACTCAGGCGTAGTACCTGAGAACACGATGGCCCGATAGGCCGCGTTCTCAGGGCTGGTCGTGACAGAACCGCATGTCGTGTTCTGAACGCGACAGGGGTTGTCGTCGCGTTCTGTCTGCCTGATCTGATAAGCCCGTCGCGTTCTGTACAAGGCCCTGTCGTGTTCTGGCTGCCCGACCTGACTGACCTATCGCGATCCTTAAATGACCCTGTTGCGTTCTGAACTGCCCCGTTGCGACCCTTACTGGGGTATGTCGCGACCTGGGACTTTTGCTTGAAAACCCATAAATTTTGATGCTATCTCTTTCCACAGTGATTATACCCTCTGTTAATAGTCCTATACGCAGTAAAACACACTTGTTATAACTGAGCATATATTGTGTAATTTAAAATACATGCACATGATCTCTTTCTATCTATAAGTTCTCTCACACATGCACACACTTGAACCATCCAATATGGCTTAATTTGGGATGAAATATTTCATAATGTATCTGGTAATTTATTTTAATAATGTATATTAATTGCCCTATTTTAAATGTACTTGTCTACGTTTTCTCGCGAAGATTTGAAATACTATTATCGACGTTCCACTGTTCTAGAATTCCTTTAGAACGTCGGGCACTTGTTTCTCTACACACTTTTCTCTTGACTTGGACGAACTCTCCGTCGGATACTCCTTCTGCGGGACTAGTGAGTCTTTGTTCAAGGCCTCCGTAAGTCTCCTCTGTCCATGGATTCCCACATGGTCGACGAGCTAGTTGTACCCTAATACCTATGATACCCTTTAGGGATCAATAAGATCCAAACAGCCTTAGTTTGCTCTCGCTCTTATCTAGAATCACGACGAACCTCTGGACCTGTACATAACAAGGCCAGTGGAAGGGTAGTGTATTCCACCTGACTGCCAACACCAAGTGCGTGTGTTGTGCAACTGCTACTATTGTACGCTTACTTGACGTTTTTATGTGCAATGACCATAAGATCTCATCTATACTCTACTCGCTCGTCTATTCACACACTCTCTACTATCTCGTCTATTCATCTAGTTCTCTTATCTATTTCTTGGTACTCTCTATTGGCCATTAATTGATTGTCTAAAAATAAACAACATAACCAATGCCAGCGCAATAGGGCCCGATCTGGTCCTGGGGGGAGTGTCCGAAAGTGCCATTTGCCTGTGGGAGTTAAATGATCAGGGTGTCGGCATTACATCCAAGTGCCATACTATCAAGATTAACCTATGACAATAAAAAACAAAGTGCTATATTCTCTCGTTGTCTATTGATGACAAAAGTGCTATATTCTCTTTCGGCTATCTACGGATAAGCAAAGTGCCATTACTATCTTGATTGACGAAAGTTAATCAAAAGTGCTATACTATTTCGATTGATAAAAATCAATCAAAGTGCAATTTACTCTCTACATGGCCAATTACTTTCTCTCTCCTTTGCTATACATGTCGCTTGCTACTTGACAATGTCATTACTTGCTATTGCATTGTTATCATTTTATATCGTGATTTGACTTTAATCATCGTGCTATACTTGATTCATCTCCTATCTGAACCATGTTACTTGTGCTATTACTTTCTCGAATTTACATGACTCTTGCTATCTTTAGTTACTCTGCCCTTTTAAAGTATTAATTATTTAAAGCATGCTTGATCCTGAGATTTAAGTCCTACTGGGCGTTGTCGCTCACCCTTCGTTATTTGTTATTGTGTCTCAGATAAGTCGAATAAAGGCAGTATACATACCAATGGGACAGGACCAGAGTGATGAGCGACCTGGAGTCAACTCATGAAGTTACCCTAGTACAATTGAGTCTACTAGTTATTAGTTTAGATTTTCTTTTCAATGCAATGACATCAATGAGCTCAATGTAGTGGCTCCGATTTAGTGGTTATAATAGTCTTAGTGATTTTATAATGAAATGAAGAATTTTATTTCAATTATTGCTCATTAGAATGCTCTGAATCATTTAACTGTTGTACCTTTTACTCTACTATGTACTTTGCTCACGTCTCCCTAATTTATTCTACTGCTAAATTGGCGGGGCGTGACAGTTGGTTTCAGAGCCTAGGATGTCCTTATTAGGATATTTTAAGTCTAGGAATGTTCTAGGTGAACTGCCATGACATGTGTCTAAGTCAACCACCATACCTATGTGAGGATTGGGTAGGACCATGGTTAAGATTTGAATACATTTATCTATACATATGTATGAACTTAATATTACTTTAGCATCCTAATGCCAACCTTATTCTTGAAGGGACTCTTAATGGACGCCGACATGGGATCAACCCAGAGGCTAGTTCTGGCATGTCAGCAAGCCGCTCAACTGCTAGAAAGAGCTCTGGAAGCGACTAAGGAGATTAAAAAGGAGACCAATCAGAATGGGAAGAGAAGATATAACCATGGCAAGAAGGCCAACCAACAAGTGAATCATAACGATGAGATCATCTGCCTTCATTGTCACAAGCCAGGTCATGTGGCCATGAAGTGTTGGCGAAAAATTGGTGCATGCCTACGTTGTGGCAACTCAAGGCATCACCTGCGAGACTGTCCACTCTTAGAAGAATCAGCTTCTAGTGTGGAAGATCTCAAATCTATGACAAAGGGGAAGCGACCAAACAATGGTAAGGGTAAAATGAAGAATAAGAAGAAGGTGTTGAAAAGGGAACGTGCTACTCATTCCAATGGAAATAAAGGGGGAAATACAGTAGATAGCAAGAGAATGAAAGGGGAAGTGGAGCGGAAGGAAGTCTATGAGTTTTGTGAAAAGCCAGGGCACCAGGTTGATAACTGTTAGAAGAGATTGGGCAGATGCTTGCGATGTGGAAGTCAACAATATCGAGTCATCAATTGTCCAACAAAGAAGAACCAAACTCCACGCCAAGGACGATTACATGCCCTTGTGGATATAAATCATGCCGATGAAGGTGGACAACGTATTATCACTAAACCCTTAGTTAATTTCATAATATTTTCAAGATAGCAAAGTTCCAAGTGGGGGAGATGATGGAATGAAATATTAAGAGTAAATTGGTAGTCGTATCATGTCATATGAATTTGGGGACCAAATTCTTTTTAAGTGGGGGAGGATGTAGCATTCCAGAAATTCATTAATTAAAAATTATAGATAAATTGAAATTTTGTCAATTAATAAAAAAATCAAACTAGTTAAAAAGATACCCATCATTATAGCATGCGTAAAACTCATATAAATTTTTTTAATAATAATATTTATACCTTAAATAATATTCTCTAATGACCCATTAAGAAAATTGGTTATAGAAAAATAATTTGGACCAAGTTTTAGAATTTATGTGACTTATTATTGTAATTAAGGAATAATTCGGAAAACCCATTATTATAGGAACTAAGTGGATTAAAAATTAAATGAAAATTATGGGCAGATTCCAAACAATATGTATTGATAATCCATCATGAGAATTGGGACCAATGGACCTCTCATAGCCCATGAATAAATTCAAGTTAAGAAAAAATACAATAAAATTCGTAACTCTATTATCCCTAAATTAAAAGGGGAAATTCTCATAAATCAAAACCCATTAAATGAAAAGAAGTAATGGACTTTGTTAAATGGACCCATTAGAAATTTGTGGGCCAAAATAAGGATATTTAAATAGGGAATAATAGGAAAATACCCTAAATTCGTAACTTAAATATTACTTAAATAGAAAAGAGGTATTTAATGCATTAAAATAAGTAAATTAGGTAGGAATTGGATTCCTAAAGCTACCCTAATTTCTTGGCCACGAATTTAGATCCCATCCTAACCCAATTAGAAGTTGTCAAGCTTAGAAGGATGGAAGGAATTAGAAAATCTCAAAATTAATAGGAGTTAGAGTCCTATTAGGAAATAGAAAGGGAGAATGCTTAAATACTCTCCTAAATTCCCCATGGCCGGCCTTAGCTCATTGCCAAGGGTTTCTGGACTAGGAGGAGAGGCCAAGGAGGAGGAGATCTCGTGGGGAGAAGAACCTCTCAAGCTCTCATCCCAGTTCTTCAATTTTCTAGCCCTAGAAGAGAAAAGGAGTCAAAGGTAGGCATTCTCACGAGCAAAATCTAATTAAATTTGTTTGTAGATTGTTCCATGCATCAAGAACAAAATCCCTTTTGTTTCATAATTTTTCGTTCACTCAATCTTTTGATCTCGATTTTTGAATCTCTACAAACTCTATTACCCTGAACCATTATGTTTAATTTATATCTCCTTGAATACTCTATCCCATACCTCGAAATTTTTATCCGAGATACTGATGATTGTTAGGTATCTCTTGCCCCTAAAAGCCCTAATTTTCATCTATCCTACCTTGCGAATTAATTCGTGGCTCTCCACTGTGTACTGTACCAAGCACCTTGTAAATAAACCTATTTGATTCATGTCGAGACCATGTCTACTATTCAATTCCTAATTACTGTGAATACTACAACATGTTTATATTCGTTTGGAACTAGTTTCGTGATTTTTCATCATTTGTGCAATTAGTTATAAATTTTTGAAGCACCCTGTGTCAAAATAAGGCAATCTGGCCCACAATCCAATGCTCTGCCCTTTTCTCTGTCGGACTCAGGCGTAGTACCTGAGAACACGATGGCCCGATAGGCCGCGTTCTCAGGGCTGGTCGTGACAGCACCGCCTGTCGTGTTCTGAACGCGACAGGGGTTGTCGTCGCATTCTGTCTGCCTGATCTGATAAGCCCGTCGTGTTCTGTACATGGCCCTGTCGTGTTCTGGCCACCCGACCTGACCGACCTATCATGATACTCAAATGACCATGTTGCATTTTGAACTGCTCCGTCGCGACCCTTATTGGGGTACGTCGCGACCTGGGACTTTTGCTTGAAAACCCATAAATTTTGATGCTATCTCTTTCTACAGTGATTATACCCTCTGTTAATAGTCCTATACGCAGTAATACACACTTGTTATAACTGAACATATATTGTGTAATTTAAAATACATGCACATGATCTCTTTCTATCTATAAGTTCTCTCACACATGCACACACTTGAACCATCCAATATGGCTAAATTTGGCATGAAAATATTTCATAATGTATCTGGTAATTTATTTCAATAATGTATATTAATTGCCCTATTTTAAATAGACTTGTCTACGTTTTCTCACGAAGATTTGGAATACCGTTATCGACGCTCCACTGTTCTAGAATTCCTCTAGAACGTCGGGCACTTGTTTCTCTACACACTTTTCTCTTGACTTGGACGAAGGACTAGTGAGTCTTTATTCAAGGCCTCCGTAAGTCTCCTCTATCCATGGATTCCCACATGGCCGATGAGCTGGTTGTACCCTAATACCTATGATACCCTTTAGGGATCAATAAGATCCAAACAGCCTTAGTTTGCTCTCACTCTTATCTAGAATCACGCCGGACCTATGGACCTGTATATAACAAGGCCAGTAGAAGGGTAGTGTATTCCACCTAACTGCCAACACCAAGTGCGCGTGTTGTGCAACTGCTACTTTCGTACGCTTACTCGACGTTTTTATGTGCAATGACCATAAGATCTCATCTATACTCTACTCGCTCGTCTATTCACACACTCTCTACTATCTCGTCAATTCATCTAGTGCTCTTATACATTTATTGGTACTCTCTATTGGCCATTAATTGATTGTCTAAAAATAAACATCATAACCAATGCCAGCGCAATAGGGCTTGATCTGGTCCTAGGGGGGTGCCCGAAAGTGCCATTTGCCTGTGGGAGTTAAATGATCAGGATGTCGGCATTACATCCAAGTGCCATACTATCATGATTAATCTATGACAATCAAAAACAAAGTGCTATATTCTCTCGTTGTCTATTGACGACAAAAGTGCTATATTCTCTTTCGGCTATCTACGGATAAGAAAAGTGTCATTACTATCTTGATTGACGAAAGTTAATCAAAAGTGCTATACTATTTCGATTGATGAAAATCAATCAAAGTGTAATTTACTCTCTACATGGCCAATTACTATCTCTCTCCTTTGCTATACATGTGGCTTGCTACTGCTTGACAATGTCGTTACTTTCTATTGTGTTGTTATCATTTTATATTGTGATTTGACTTTAATCATCATGCTATACTTGATTCATCTGCTATATGAACCATGTTACTTATGCTATTATTTTCTCGAATTTACATGACTCTTGCTATCTTTAGTTACTCTGCCCTTTTAAAGTATTAATTATTTAAAGCATGCTTGATCCTGAGATTTAAGTCCTACTGGGCGTTGTCGCTCACCCTTCGTTATTTGTTATTATGTCTTAGGTAAGTCGAATAAAGGAAGTATACATACCAATGGGACAGGACCAGAGTGATGAGCGACCTAGAGTCAACTCATGAAGTTACCCTGGTACAATGGAGTCTAGTAGTTATTACTTTAGATTTTCTTTTCAATATAATGACATCAATGAGCTCAATGTAGTGGCTCCGATTTAGTGGTTGTAATAGTCTTAGTGATTTTAAAATGAAATGAAGAATTTTATTTCAATTATTGTTCATTAGAATGCTCTGAATCATTCAACTGTTGTACATTTTACTCTACTATGTACTTTGCTCACATCTCCCCGATTTATTTCGCTGCTAAATTGGAGGGGAGTGATAGGTAATCCCTACTGGGCCTTGTTCCCGAGGCTCACCCCCCTACTTCCTTTAACTAGGGGCTCGTCGTCGCGGGAGCTCAATGTCGGACGGGTTGCAGAGGCGGCTGTGGTGCCGTGTGTTGTCAACAGCAATGTGAGCGAGGGATGAGAGCTCTTGTACTCGAGTGAGTTGAGAGTTGTGTTTTGCAAGTCCTCGGGGTATGCCCCTTAAGGACTGCACCTTCCTTCTTGTATCTGTGTTGTTGTTTGGGACACGTTGTACAGACCTTTGTATATTGTACATATTGTTATAGTTATTTAAATTCAGTACATATTTCACTAGACTATTTCTTCTAACCCTTCCGGATCTTTGGATCCGTGGGTGGCGACGCGAACTTCGGGGTCCCTGGTGGGGGTCCGGGAGGTCGGGTCGTTACAACAACGATTTGGACAACGAGTCACGCTCCAATGAAGAAGAAGAAGAAAAGGCCAACCTGGCCTTCATGGCAAATACTGATGACAAGGTAACCTCTAACTCTTCATTTAGTTCTTGTAATGATTCTGATTCAGATAGTTTAGAAGATGCATTTAATGAATTATATAGTAAATATAAAGATGTATGTAAATTATTAAAGGTCACCAAGAAAATTCATGCATGTTTAGAAATTACTATCTCATATTTAAAATCTAAAAATGAGCAGTTAGAAAAATAAATTTCCAAACTGAAAAGGAGAAATGAATTTTTATGTGAAGATCTAAAAGCTAAAAATGAACAAATAGCAAATATGGAAAATTAGGAGACTTTAAATAAACTTAAAACGGAAGTTGATACACTGACTAAGGAAAATGAATATTTAACTTATACAATTGAAAAGTTTACAAATGGTAAATCAACTTTAATATTAAAAGGAGCTAGAAGATCAGGAATGAAGAAGCATGGTTTAGGATATACTCCACCAGATAATGAAGAAACAATAATCCATCCTAAAATCTATCCAACACCAAAATTTGTAGTTGAACAAAACACTGAATATAAATCCAACTTTAAGTATATCCCAACTGAAAAAGTAAGTAGAATATCTTGTTGTAGTCATTGTAATAAATTAGGACATACCAGAACAACCTGTACGACAAAACACCTAAAATGGATTCCTAAAAGAAAAAATGAAGAAACTAACCATCAAGGACCCAAAAGAACTTGGGTACCTAAATCTTAGTGTTTTCATTACAGGGAAGCCTTAGAGCATTAAAGTGGTACCAGAACAGTAGGTGCTCAAGGCACATGACAGGCAATAGAAGGTTATTTTTACACATTAAAGATGAAGAAGGTACAATGACTTATGACGATAATGGAAAAGGTTCAGTGATCGATTGTGGATCAGTTGGCAGCCAAGGCAGAACCCTCATAGAAGATGTCCTATGTGTTCAAGGACTCAAGCACAATTTGATAAGTATTAGCCAGCTGTGTGATAAAGGTCACCAAATCAGATTTCAAGAGTCAAGGTGTCTTATTATGAAAGACGGTGCAACTGTATTCGAAACTTGTTGAGAAAAGAATTTATATGTGCTTCATCTAGAAGAACTAAAGGACCAGGATGTGTGTCTTGTACCAAGTAAAGATCAAAATACTGAGCTATGGCACAGGAGATTGGGTCACTCCAGTTTGGATGGAATTAGAAAATTGGTCAAGGATAGAAGGTGTTTGTGAACCTTGTGCAAAAGGGAAGCACACAAGATCATCATTCAAATCAAAAACAGTTGTAACAACCTCCAAAGCTTTAGAACTGTTACATATGGATCTGTTTAGGCCGATGAGAACCACCAGCCTAGGAGGAATGAACTTTGGATTTGTGATAGTGGATGATTATTCAAGATTTACATGGGTATCTTTTTTGGAGCATAAAGATGACACCTTTGATAGCTTTGTTAAGTTCAGTAAGAAAGTTCAGAAGGACAAGAAGTTCAGTATAATAAGTATTCGATCAGATCATGGAGGAGAATTTCAAAATGAAACATTTGCAGAATTTTGTGATGATCAAGAAATTGAGCATAATTTCTCAGCACCAAGGACACCACAGCAGAATGGAGTAGCTGAGAGGAAGAATAGAACATTATTGGATATGGCCAGAACCATGTTCTCAGAATACAATCTTCCTAGATATTTCTGGGCTGAAGCAATCAACGTAGCAAGTTACATAATAAATAGAATGATGATCAGGCCAATCCTGAAAAAGACAGCGTATGAACTTTACAAGCAAAAGAAGCCCAAGATCAGTTACTTCAGGACGTTCGGTTGCCCTTGCTTCATCCACAATAATGGTGAAAGAGATATTGGTAAGTTAGATTCCAAATCTGATGAAGGAATATTCATGGGGTATGCTTCTAAACCTAAAGGTCATAGAGTCTTTAATAAACAAAGTTTATTAATTGAGCAAACTGTCCATGTTATTTTTGATGAATCTAACCCTTCCTTGAGAAAGGAAGACGATAGTGATGATGATGATGTAGAAAAAATTATCCAAAAAACTAAAGGACATATCTATCAAGGATAATGAAGATCCACCCTTGGAAGAATTGCAGCAAAAAGAAATATCTCATAATGTTCTTCTAAAGGAATGGAGATACAAGAAGGATCATCCAAAAGACAACATCATTGGAGATCCATCAGTTGGGGTAAGAACAAGAGGTAATGTTATTCCTTGTGACTATTTAGTACTTGTTTCTCAAATTGAGCCGAAGACAGTCAATGAAGCACTGTCTGATGAATCTTGGATTCTAGCCATGCATGATGAACTTAATCAGTTCAAGAGAAACCAAGTTTGATCTCTTGTTCCGAGACCATCAGATCATCCTGTGATTGACACCAAATGGGTCTTCAGGAACAAATTGGATGAAGCTGGTGTTATCACTAGAAACAAGGCTAGACTAGTTGCTCCATGCTATTCCCAAGAGGAAGGCATAGATTTTGATGAAACTTATACACCAATGGCTAGACTGGAGGCTATTAGAATTTTACTTGCTTACGCATCTGCATTAGATTTAAAACTTTTTCAAATGGATGTAAAATCTACATTTTTAAATGGATACATAAAGGAAGAAGTCTATGAAGAACAACTTCCTGATTTTGATGATGTAGATTTTCCAAATCACATTTTCATATTGCATAAAGCTCTATATGGTTTAAAACAAGCACCTAGAGCATGGTATGAAAGGCTTAGTACATTTTTATTAAACCATGGTTTTATCAGAGGACAGGTAGATAGCACTTTATTTATTAAGTCAAAAGTCAAAAATATATTGCTTGTTCAAATCTATGTGGATGATATAATATTCAGATCTACTGATGAATCTCTATGCAAGTACTTTGAAAGGCTTATGAAGGGAGAATTCGAAATGAACATGATGGGGGAACTTAATTATTTCCTTGGACTTCAAATCAAGCAAGGCAAAGAAGGCACACATATCTGCCAAGCGAAATACACCAAGGAGTTATTAAAGAAATTTAGATTTGACAATGCAAAGCCACTGTCCACACCAATGAGCACATCTATAAGGTTAGACAGTGATAAAGATGCTAAGAAAGTAGATCAAAAATGTAACACCCCGGAAATTCGGTAATTGGAAAATTAGAAATAATTCGAAAACGATAAAATAAATATTTGTGAAATAGCAAAAATGCATGTGTCATTATCATATGTACAAAACCATTAGAAAATTTTCATAAAAATCATAGTTCAACTCTAAATAATACTCCCTAATGACCCCAGAGAAATTCGTGCAAAGGAAAATTAGATGGTCCATGTTTAAGGCATTTTGCGACTGAGTGTCGTAATCAAGGAATAGTCGGGAAGTCCTTATCACACATACTTCGATGAGTCAGAGAATTAAATAAAATCATAGATGGACTTAAAATACTATTCTCTAATGATCCATAAGAAATTTGGGTCAATAGAAGTCATTTGGGATATATTTAAGAGTTAGTATGACTTCTTATCGTAAGTAGGAAATAAGTTGGACAACCCATTATTAGGTGTAAAAATGAGATCATAAACTAGATGAGAAATTTATGGTGGACTCCAAACAATATGTGGGGATAGTCCATAAAATAAATTGGACCAATGGACAACTTATGTCCCATGAACAAATCCAAGTATGAAATTAGTAAATAAATAACTTCTGTATTATCGGAATGATAGAACTTACGTACCACTATCGTACGTGAGAAAACACATCGTAAAATTCCGTAAAAATTATAAACCAACCCTAAATATTATCTATAAGTGTTCCACCAAGAAATTCGTGTAACGGAAAATCCGATTGGCCGAGTGTACGTCACATGTGACAAATTACCCGAGTTTGGAAATTAAGTCGGAAAATTGTTAACGCGGAATAATAACCAAACCATAAATTAAATAAACATGTTGGAGAGACTTCCAACATTATGCATAAATGACCCATTAACAAGATTGGGCCAATGGATCACATTTGGCCCAAGGATAAAAATTGGGACAAGAAAATACCCAGAAATTCGTATATGTAATTATGCAGTAATTGGAGAGGGCAAGTTAGGGTTAAAATTAAGGTAATTAGTCATGAAAGGTAAGCCAAAACCGAACCCAACCCTAATTGGTGGTTTCGTAAACCATTACTACCTCCTTTGGAGGAAAGAGTCCCAGATTTCTTGGAAAATAGGGAATAGAATTCACAGCCCTTTTCCTAGTCTCATTAGGACTCTTAACTACAACCTAAATCTATAAGAACTCGTCCTCAAACTTTTGGGGAAGGTTTAACAACGAGTTAGGGTCGTTTGGAGGCAGGCTAGAGCTTCTGAAGAGAAGGAGAAAAGGCTGGGAACCCGGAGCTTCATCCCCTGCATCCTCTGTTGCGTCCAGAACATCGACTAGTTTTAGATCTTCATAAATGTAGGTGTTCTCGGGCCAAGATTAAAGAAAACCAACACCAGCATGTAGTTCTTTGAGTCTAGGTTTATTTTCACTTGGTTTGACTAGTTTTCATGGAGTATACGTTGTGTATTCGTAGTTTTTCCGAAGTCTCGTACAGTTAGGGCTTTTCCCGTTCTTCTTATTTTTCACGTGATTTGATACGAAATTTGACCAAAGATCCTTCATGAAAGTTCTTCTATTTGAAGTCATGATCATCTTTTCTGTTGGACGTTATGTCCAAAAGTCTTTCGATAGAGAGTTATAAGCTTCGTAAGAGAGTCACTGCATGATACTACGATTTCGGGCTACACTTGACTTTTTGTTCTTTATATATTTTCTTAGGATTCGAGACCGAATTTGATCAAACCTCCAACATAAAAATTCTTCTACTAGTTGTCCTCACCATCTTTCAGGTTGAACGTTTTGTCTAAAAATCATTCGTTAGAGAGTTATAAGAGGTGGAAGTGAATCGCTGCATGAGACTTGTTTTCTGATTACACATGACCATGTGTTTTGTTCTAGAAGGGCCACTAGTGTCGACACTACTTGAGGTAGTGTCGACACACTATCCCAAAACAGTCCAGAAAGTGTTCTGGGAAGCCCTCTAGTGTCGACACTACTTGAGCTAGTGTCGACACACTGTCCCAGTTTGACCTAGAAAGTTTCTGGGAGCTGTCTCTAGTGTCGACACCACCTGAACTAGTGTCGACACTACCTGACCTTTTTGCCTTGCATTTGAAGCACTGTGTCGACACTACCTGAACTAGTGTCGACACTACTTGACCAGTTTGCATTATTTTATCTTGTGTTTGAGGCATTGTGTCGACACCAGTAAGGACTGTGTCGACACTACCCTTACACAAAAATTACATAATTTGGGTCTGATCATTTCATGATGTCTACTAGCATGTGCATGATGTTACATGGTATGCATGGACCTAAAATAAATCAACCCATTGAAAAATAGTAATGATATGAATATGATTCTAATGTGAGATTATGATTGATCTTATGTCCATTGGATTATCTTGTGATCTTGCTTATTGTCAATTGATAAGATAAGAATATGATATGAATGTGGGGATGAATACATGTTAGTATGGACATGTTAGTGGTGTTAATGTTATGATTTGCATATGAGTTTCATGGATTACATGTTTCCCGGTGTTCAATTAATTATGTGGTATATGCATACATGTTAGGAAAGCACGTGTTCTATATACGATCTGTCTTTAGAAACATCCTCATGTCAAGACATTAATGACCTATGAAACATAAGATACGTCGTTATCCTGCCTTGTTCTTTTGAGATGTTTGTCATTCCTTGACTCTATGAATGATCATGTTCTTTTACTACGAGCTTGTTAATTGAAACTCTATGGCCATTATATGAATATGTTTGTTCGGCACAACGTGGGACTCTGGTCCAAAACTTGATCCAATGCATGTACAATAGGGGCCCTGTCTGGTCCTGGGGAGGAGCGCCCCAACGTACTTGTTAACCGCGGGAGTATGGACTCTTGGTGCTTGGCATAGCACAAACAAACAATCAAGATTGTGAAAATGTGCCTCCTGTTTGACATGATAAGTTTGACTTGACATGATATGATACGTTTGTTCATGTGAACACATGAGATCTGTTTGAATATGGCCAATCTCTTCTGACATGATTCTATTCTTGAAATATCTATCCATTGTATATGAAACTCGACATTTGATCTGATATGATATCCGTTCTACCTTGCTATTCAACTTGTTATAAAAGCATGCAATGTCATCATATTCATATGCATATCTGCCTATTTAAAATGTTAATCTTGTATATTAGTGCCCGCACGTTATTGAGATGTAAATCCTACTGAGCTAGTTCGCTCACCCCTATCATCCTGCCCTTTTTTTCAGGTAGTGATGAAGAACCAGTAGAGTCAGATGGGACAGGGCAAGAGTGACAAGCACCTGTCATATGAATAGTTGTCAGCTTAGGAATATAAATTTAAGTAGTTGATGTATTAGAGAAATGTTGTTATTTGATTAATAAACCTTTTTATTTGATTCTTCTTATGTGAGGTTGTATCTAGTTGAATGGAATGAAAATAAAGTATACTTTTGGTGACCATATTATAGTCTCGAATGTGTTATTATATTCAATTGTGACTCTGCGCTATTCAACTGTGATACGCCGGTTTGTATCGTTCACGTCCCCCGGTATTTATTCCGCTGCTAAATATCGGGGCGTGACAAAAAACTTTACAGAGATATGATAGGATCATTACTTTACTTAACTGCTAGTCGACCTGATATTCTATTTAGTGTATGCATGTGTGCAAGGTATCAGGCTGATCCTAAAGAATCTCATTTAATTTTTGTTAAAAGGATTTTTAGATATCTAGCTAGAACTCATGATCTAGGTTTATGGTATAAAAAATCATGTGAAACTAGTTTAGTAGGATATTCTGATGCTGACTATGCTGGATGCAAGGTAGATAGAAAAAGCACCAGTAGAAGTTGTCAATTTCTTGCAGGATGCTTGAATTCGTGGTCCTCAAAGAAACAAAATTCAGTAGCACTATCAACAGCTGAAGCTGAGCACGTAGCTGCTGGAAGCTGTTGCACTCAACTACTATGGATAAAACAGCAACTTGAGGATTATGGACTGCACATCAAGACCATTCCATTGTTGTGCGACAACACCAGTGCAATAAATCTCACCAAAAATCTAGTCCAGCACTCCAGAACAAAGCATATAGAGGTTAGATATCATTTCATTAGAGATCATATAGCAAATGGTAATATAAATATTTCTTTTATAGATACCTTAAATCAGTTAGCAGATATCTTTACAAAAGCCTTACCTGAAGAGAGATTTACATCTCTTAGAAGGGAATTAGGCATGTGTAATTTGTAATAGATTTTCTGCACGTAACTGAAATAATAACAGTTTCAGAATAATGCTTATGCTCTCCCTTGGAATTAAGAAAATCCTTTAAGTGCGTGCGTCATAAATTGCTTTGACGGTTCAGTATTTTAAAAAGACCTTATCTATTGCGAAATCGTCTCCTCTTTTGTCGTTTTCCACATTTATTGTTGTGTCCTTTCAAAAGCAACTTTAACTTTCACTTTTAAATCCTGTAATCTATGCCACACCGATTCCACCTTTCTCTCTCATCTCTTTTGACTCGCCTGGAATGATAAACCCTATCGATTTCGGCATCCTCTCTTTGTGATTTCGAAAGAATCTCTCTGTTCGCGCCAAAATCTCTTGAGGGCTTCTGTTCTACTCGTTCCAACGATCCTCCAAAACCTTTCCCTGTTCAAATCCATGGCGGTTTCTGGGGTCTCCTGCACTGTTGGTGGCTACGGCGTTGCGTTCCTCACAACAGAGTAGCAAGAGCGATTTGCAACAGTGAATACGAAGCTCTGTGGTAACAAGGCAGTTGATGTGTCTGATTTGGAGAAGAATGGGATGCACAATGTCATAGTAGCAATGCAGAGGATGAAGTGGACAAGAATGACAACTATTTCAGAGGCCAGTTATCTGGACCTGGTGAAGGCCTTTTACACCTGCTTAAAATCTGAAGAGGATGGGTCCCTGTTCTCCTCAGTCAAAGGTACCTGTATTCACATTACATATGACTTGTTGGATAGTCTTTTTGGGGTGTCTACCAGTGGTCGCAGTGGAGTAGACAGCGTCGACATTCATGTCAAAGGACTGGGGATTATCGGTACTGAATATAAGCTGAAGGATGGTAAAATCGACATCAACTAGATGAATGCTTTCAACCGGATTTTGCATTTCATAGTGTGTCAAATCCTTGTACCAAGAACTGCAACTTTCTCCACTTGCCCGAAGGCTGACTCCGACATGATGTTCTGGGCGATTCAGAACCAAGATATCAATATGGCAGAGGTGATCATTGAGAAGATGAAGTTTGCAACTGCGATGATATGGGACAAGAAGAAAAAGCTCAACGTGTCCCTCCCTTATGCTCACCTACTAACAAGAATTTTCCAGCACTTCAACATAGACCTGAGCGGTGAAGTTTCGGAGAAGATGGGTCAAGCCATCAGAAGCCGAAATCTGTAAAATAGTGGCTTTTCTTTTGTAGTCGGAGTTTGGACAAAGACTTCAGTCACTGAAGGTGAGGTCATTATTGGAGAAGCTCAAGAAGTTCATGTTCCAGAAGCAGAGGTAGAGGCAGAAGTGAGGGCTGAAGACCCTGTTGCTGAAGCTCCGGCTGCCCCAGCAGTCTTGGAAGAGGCAGCAGCAGTAGTCAGGCCAGAAGAACCAGTGGCCAGTCCAAGAAGAATTGAAGAAATTCCTTCAGAACTCATTGAGCCTGTTGGGCAATCATCAGAGGTTGATACCCCCACGACAATTATTACATCTATTCTTTATGAAGTATTAGAAACTATCGCCAGCATTCAGGGGGAGCAGGAAGAAACTCATGAAGATATCACTCCAAGTGTTCCTGCTATAGAAGTTGCTATGGAAGACGTTGTTCCAGAGTTTGTGGCACCAGGCCACAATGATGTTCAGATGGAGGATGCTCCTGGTCAGGGGGAGCATGTAGTTGCGATGGCATCAGATGTTCAGGGGGAGCCTGCGGCTAGCCCCCATGTTGATCAGTTCCAAGAAGGTGTTGTGGAAAGCACCTCAAATGAAGATGAAGTTTTTGTGAAGCCAGCTGTTGGCGCCAGTGGAAAAGGCAAAGGTGTAGCCACTAAAATTCCATTACTTACAAGGAAGGCACACTGAAGGTCAAGGAAGAAGAAGATCCATGTGCACTTGAAGCCAGTAATTGAGAGATTAGATGCACAAGGTCAGATACTTTGCTTTGTTCAATCTGATATTTCTTCAATATTCATTAGTTAGAGCACTGGAGTAAAGGAATGTCAATGATGAAGGCTGTATTGCGAGGTATGAGAAATGAGTTAGTGAGCATGAAGCAAATGGTTTCCAACCTTTCAGATTTAATGAGGGCGCAAATACCTTCTCCTACCCCTCCTGCTCCTACTCCTGCAGTGCCAGCAAGTAGCTCAGGGCCATTCGGGCCAAGTAATGTAGAAGAAATCCGGCCATCAGGGCCAAGTTCTGAAGAGGCCGTTGGGCCATCAGGGCCAAAGATTGCTGAGGAATCCAGACAGTCTGAGCCAGCACCGATAGAATCTGGGCCACCAGGGCCATCAGCTGATCAGTCAAAAATTTTCTCTATGACTGAGGCTAAAACTAAAGATCAGTGGGCTCGGAGCCACAAATCTCTCTATAGTAACTTCCTACGTGCTCGGTCAGCCAGATTTCCACCCAGAGATCATCCCTTGACTCTCTTTGAATGGTTTGTGATTCGTCACAAGGATACTTGGGGGCCATTTATTCAGAAGGAGATCAAGCTTATCCGCTATTTCCAGATGTTTAACGATTACAGATATCTCCAAAATCTGCCCGAAGTTCAGCTTGGCCAATTCCAACAAGCTATCTCTCTCCTTGGTTCGGATACTGCACATTCCACCTCCATTCAAGTGGATTTTTCCACATTGAAGATGTCAGATGTGGTCTTCCTACCTCCACTTCACTCTTTAGTCATGGACTCTAAGGTTGGTCCCATCTTTTCTGAAAGATTTTCCAGAGTCATGGGCCGCATTTCTGTTCAGAAGGGTAATTTGCTGGCCTTCCACCGTTTTTTGTTCCGGGAATATCATCAGGACCACATCAAATCAGATGTTCTTGCCCCTCTATTGTCCGAGTGTGAGCGGCTGTCTCCAACTGACTGGGAAAGGCATTACCCACTTTCTGCTCAGCAGCTTATTGATCTCAACACCTCTCAGGCCAGAGCAAATAAACCTCCTCTATCTGCTAAAGAATTTCTTGATTTGAACTACATTCACCTTGTTCAAGATCCCTTTCTCACTTGGGTTGAAAGATACAAGGTGTATGTGGCTATGAAAAAGGAACTAAAGTAGCAACAGATCTTCTACCCCATCTCCGTAGATCAGTTTCTCGCGCATACCAGCTTTGGCACCTCCAGCTCCTACAAAGTTTCTCTTGGCAGTGATGAATATGCCAGTTTTGTAGAAGCTCAGAGGTAGCTCCATATCTAGCGCATGGCTCCTGCCATGGGACCATCATATACTATTGCTTGGGGTGCTTTCAAAAACTATTTTGAAGAGCAGGAACTCAAGGCTTGGCCGATTATTACTCGCCATGCCTCTCTCTTGTCTTTTGCCTTCTATATTTCTATACCCCCCCCCAGTGATATAATAGATTGATATTTTGGTCACCATTTATCTTTCTTCTCTTCTTTCTTTGTTTATTTTCAAAAGGGGGATAAAGTAAAATGTTCTGAAATACACTCCTTAAATTTCTCTAGCAAATTTACTTTAAATTTCTCTAGCAAATTTATTTAGATTCATTTCAGAGCTTCATATCTTTATGTTATGTTTTGTCATCACCAAAAAGGGGGAGATTGATGACCAGTCCATCCCCATATAATTTTATTTATTATTTATTATATAACCATTTTGGTGATTAACAAAACTTTGACAAACATTTTCTAACAATCTTTCATGAAGTTCATCCACAAGAAATAAATCAAGCCAAATCTGTAAGTAATTCTTACACTGTATCATTTAAAGTTCAGAGCATGCATTTTTTCTAAGTACACATCGATTTCCTTTGTAGAACAGCGATTTCCTTTATAGCATAACAATTTCATAAGTAAAAGAATGATTTCATCACTACAACGATTTCAGTTTCACAACGATTTCAGTTTCTATAACGACCCGGCCTCCCGGACCCCCCGCCAGGGACCCCGAAGGTCGCGCCGCCACCCACGCATCCGAAGACCCAGAAGGGTTAGAATTTAGTCCAGTTAGATAAGTAATGAATTCAAATAACTATAACAAGAAAGTTCATACATTAACAAAGGAAATATGTACAACATGTCCCAAATAAAAGTACAGGTACAGAAAGAAAGGTGCAGTCCTTAAGGGGCATACCCCGAGGACTTGCAAAAAGGCCACTCTCAACTCACTCCTGGTACCATAGCACTTACGCTCACAACTCACACTGCTGGCAACTCACGGCGAACAAGCCGCCACCACGACCGTCCGACAATGAACTCCTACGACAACGAGTCCCTACCTGAAGAGTGTAGGGGGGTGAGCCTCGCGAACAAGGCTCAGTAGGGGTAACTAGTCCCTTACCAGCTAGAGCAGCAGGAACTCCAATAAAAGTGGAAGCAAACTACTCTGGAAAGCAGTAAAGCGGGAAACACCTACTGCAGAGTACTACAAAGCAGTGGAACAGAGTAATACCACAACCCATAACCAAGGTCGGGCCAGACACGACTCCCGTAGAACCAGCGGAGTCAAACACAATGCAGAAGCAACATCTCGGCATGCACCCGCCGAGATAGAGAAGCTCACGGAACACCGAAGCAACCACTTGAGACCAGAGTCTCACGACACAAGCACCCAACATCCCAGACCTCCACAAGGTCGGGAAGGAACAACCAGGTGTCACCACGAGAGACACCGAGCAACCATGTGAGAAGGAATGTCTCACCATAGGCACGACCACCTCAGACCTCCACAAGGTCGAGGGACCACAAGCAGAACCACCCTTCACCTCGGACACTCCACGAGGTCAGGGAAACTACACACTCTGGTGCCACCATGAACGACACCAAGGAACGGGTTACAGAAACAGTAGTTGGTTGTCTCCACATGACACCTCGAGAGAACCCGCAGAACGGAAGCCACTAAACACAGCCCACGAGGCCAAACCAACCAAGCCCACGGCACTAGACACGGCTAGGCTACAACCACCATGCTAGCTAGGGCAACAAACTCACCTGGAAACGACGTGAGAAACTCCATCACAGCAAGAACAACCAAGCCACCACCACAGGCAGCTAAGAGGAGGACACCGTCCAACCTCCAACTGGCCAGCCGCTGACTCCTGCCTACAACCTCCCCGGTAGAGTGAGGCTAGTGAGTCCCATCAAGAACAACTACCAACCACCGCAGCCCGACCGAGCTGCGGCCCCACGCCTAACATCCCTACACGGCTCCGGAACCAACACAGAGCGAGGCAGCGAGAAGGACTAGTTGGTCTGCAACAAAAGAGCACCACAACAACCTCGGCAACCCAGACCCAGCTAAGGGAGCTTCACAAACAACTCTATGACATTGTCCCCACCGTTTTCCCCTCCGCTACAAGTTCGCCACACTAGGTTGTCGACTCAAGCACGCTCATAGCCCAGAGAACTCCCTCAACAGGCTCCCGAGGATGGAGGTCCCAGGTAACGGTAACAACTTGTCTCACGGACAAGCCCTCAAGTGCCTAGCACTGGGCGAAAGAGATCTGGCGAGGCAACCACCACAGAAACTGGCACAGCTGGCTTGTAACCAAGACAAGCCCAGCAGGCACAGGCACGCACGGTACACCTTCCGGAAACTACACACTCCGGCGTCCAACCGCATCGCGATAAGGTCGCGTCCGACCAAGGCGACACCTCCTCTGATGTCGCGACGCGCACTGCAGTCGTGACATCAGTCGGGAGGCAAACCGCCGAGATGCTACATCCCAGGGTCGCCACAACTACAACAAGCACCCATAGGGGGAGGGGAGCATGGGGAAAGCTTGTAAAACATGCAAAGAACCCCGAGGGATCCAATCCACACCAACAAGTATGGGCACACGAGATGCCTACTGGAAAGGAAGAACCGAACCCACAAGGTGCCTTCACGATGGTAAGAACACCTCCTCCTCGCTCCATGACGATGCTCCCGCTCCGCACACGAGCCGTCGGCCGCTCCACCAAGCTCCAATGCCGGAGAAGGAAGGGAGGGGGCTTCCCAACCTCTGGGAACAAAGGGAAGGAAGAAGGAGAGCCAAAAAAGGGAAAGGGGCACCGGCCAAGGCTTTTAGCCTTCGGCCCCCAGAACGCGACGGGACGGTAAGTCATGTTACAAACCTTAACGCGACGGCCACCCACACCATGACCAGAACGCGTCCCTCCTCGATGCCGCGACAACCAGACAACCGCTCTGACACGCCTGCCCTTCTAACAGGCATTAGATGACCAAAAAGTGGAACCCTGTCACGACCCGCTGACCGGGTGTGATAGGAACGTGACGCACCAGGTGGTCACGACCTGGATGACTGTCGCGATGGGCAGCTCTGTCGCGACACTAACGCGTCGGCCAGATAGGACGTGTTAGTAGCCAGTCATCCAAACACACAACGAGGGAAACTGGAAAGCCCCAGATGTTATAATACATCCAACAAAAAAATAATTTCATCCTCGAAATTAAGGGAGAAACCAGGTCGGAGAAAACAACAGGTGTAAAGGGACCACCAAGTCGCACAGCGACTTCCCGGTGGTCGCCACCACGACCCTGCCACAAAGGGAGTGCCTAAACAGACATCTGATGGCTCATAGAGCGCACAACAATGGTGCAGAGCACACAAGCAGATGTCGACAACTCCACAGGCGTGGTGCGAACCAAGCCGACCAGAAACACTGAAATCGCCAGCCGGAAACCACATGACTGAGCCCTCAACAGACCATGCTGTCGAGACCAACCGGTCAATAAATCAATCTGTCACCAATGACTAGACAGAGGATGCAGCTATTGACAGCAAAATGAGAAAACGCCAAGAGGTCATCCATAAGACTCTGCTGAATAGCTCCACACAACTAGCAATAGGTAGCACCTACGGTAATGTTGGAAATCGACTTGGGGCATCACATGCGCAGCGGAAGTAAAAAAAAAAAAAGATTTCCATCTATGTACTAGATCAGGCTATGATGTACGGTACATGTAAACATACATACAAATAAGGCGTGAGACAATCTCACCTAGGGGAGATCGTATATCCCCTGAAGCGCAGAACTAGTCCTTGTTTGAAGGAGCTCTCGCGAGACTCCCTCTAGCGGTATCCACACAGTGGATGATCGGTGATGACGATGACCCCTCCTACACCGGTGGTGCCACTCCTCCTAGTCGTGCAACACCACACAACGGCCAACAGCAGCAAGTAGCAGCAACAACAAGAGGGCTCGGCCCTCCAAGTTCTCCTCTTGCCTAGGGAGAGCACAGGAGGGAGAGACGGGAAGGGGGGATGTAGTAGGTGGTTTCTCTTCTCAAGCTCTAGCCCATGAACTAAAAAAGAGAACCCCTTCTATTTATAGAGAGCCTAAAGGACACCTCATCAGGGACACCTCATCATGTCATGATGACAAGGGACACCTCACCATGTCATGATGACAAGAGGGACACCTTGCAGGGGCACCTCGTCATGTAATCATGACAAGGGACACCTCCCAAGGACACCTCACCATGTCATGATGACAAGAGGGACACCTTGCAAGGACACCTCGTCATGTAATCATGATAAGGGACACCTCGCAGGGACACCTCACCATGTGATGATGACAAGAGGGACACCTTACAAGGACACCTCGTCATGTAATCATGACAAGGGACACCTCGCAGGGACACCTCACCATGTCATGATGACAAGAGGGACACCTTGCAAGGACACCTCGTCATGTAATCATGACAAGGGCCTCGCAGTGACACCTCATGATGTAATGATGGTTAATGAGGATGAGGTGTCCTCCTTCTAGAAGGGGTGAGGTGGCATGATCCTGGTATGCTCCCTTAATGGATCCTTATCAAGGTTTATTGGGTCTTACCCAATAGGTCCATAATGTGTTAAATAAGGCTTATTGGATAAATTTTATGCAATCCTCTATTCATCGCGTTATCCACCTTTTGTGTGTGACCCTCTAGGCCCAATATCGAGCTGGCCGTGAGTTGTACTCGTTAGAACTCCTTCTGACTTAGTGAATTATTATCTCCATAATAATTCACTCAACTCATCGATTATGAACATACTAGGCCACTATGCCATAATCCCCAGACGATACGAGTGATCAAATCCATTGGACCTGTCTGCCCACAGTTATCGTGTACCTGTAGTCCCTCATCCATCTATTATCCCAGAGACCATATATTAGGCATGGTGTTGTCAGGTCTATATGGAATCTGTTAAAGTCAAACTCTTATCGGATTCTCCCGGAGAACTCCTTCTCACTAAATCCAATTGACCCTGGCCAGGGATTTGCCTGAGTAAGACAATATGGGATATTCCTCTCACGATACCGAGAGTGGATGATCCTTTATTGACACATAATTGCCTTCGTAAGGTTGGCTACCATTCCCAATGACTAGCTATACTAGACTTGGATCATCCAGACCTATAAATCCAGTATCAAAGATTGGAGTACTCAAACAAGACATCTTTGGTGTCTCAAGTCTAAGGACCAGTTACACAATTGAGACTACGGAATATCTATCTAACAATCAGGTATCATTAACCATATAGCATTCCGAGAACGGATCATTCAGTGAACTCATTCTCCAATAAGCACCTGCACCATATCCCTAATGTCTCCACACAAGCAGCTATGAGACCAGCTGCTTCCATCATATGGACAGGTATATGGCACACCGGTCTTTCCGGTCATCTCAATGTCCTTCTTGAGTAACCTATCACTAGGAATATTTAGGATCTGTGTTTAAAGAGTATCGGCCTCATTATCATGATCTCATCATGATCCAATTCCCATTACACAGACCCATGGACATCACAGTATACATATGCATGGAATATACAGTGAGAAAATAACATAATATTACCAAAAGATATTGTACATAATTACAAGTGCCATCACTTACGTGAATTGGCTTGCAGGACACCTATAACTAGCAATCTCCCACTTGACCTAAAACCAATCACCTACATGTCTGATTTCCATCAGACCTCGGTGTCGCTCAAAAACAATTTGAGTCAGTGGCTTTGTCAGTGGATCCACAATGTTATCATCGGATGAAATTCTTTCTACTGCTACATCGCCACGGGCCACAATCTCTCTGATCAAGTGGAACCTCCATAGAACGTGCTTAGACTTCTGATGAGACCTAGGTTCCTTTGCTTGAGCAATCGCCCCGTTGTTGTCGCATAACAAAGAAATTGGCTCTTCATGGCCAAACACCACTCCTAAATCTGTGATGAACTTCTTCATCCAGACAGCTTCTTTTGCTGCTTCTGAAGCAGCAATATACTCTGCCTCGGTAGTCAAGTCAGTAGTAGTCTCTTGCTTGTAACTCTTCCAGCTTACTGCTGCTCCATTCAGGGTAAAAATATACCCTGAGTTAGACTTACTATCATCGATATCAGACTGGAAACTTGAGTCCTTAGTCCTTCTTAAGTACTTAAGGATACACTTTACTGCCTTCCAGTGTTCCAAACCTGGATCTGCCTGATACCTGCTCGTAACAATTAGAACATGTGCTATATCAGGTCTAGTACATAACATTGCATACATGATAGATCCTATAGCAGACGCATAGGGTATTCTGTCCATGTATGCCCTTTCTTCCAGAGCCTTTGGAGACATACTCTTAGAAAGAGAAATTCCATGTCTCCGTGGTATGAGACCTCTTTTGGAATTTTCCTTGCCAAATCTTTTGACTATGGTGTCTATATACATGGACTGGGACAAGCCAAGCGTCCTCTTAGATCTATCTCTATAGATCTGAATCCCAAAAATGTAGGATGCTTCCCTAAGTCCTTCATGGAGAAGTTCTTTGATAACCATGTCTTAACTCTGGATAGCATTCCAATGATGAGAATGTCATCCACATATAACACCAAGAAAATGATAACACTCCCACTTACCTTTCTATATACTCAAGGCTCATCTTCGTTCTTAACGAAGTCATAAGATCTGATTACCTTATCAAACCTTATGTTCCAACTTCGGGAAGCTTGCTTTAGTCCTTAAATAGACTTAAGCAACTTGCACACCTTATCTGGACTTTTCTTGGAAACGAATCCATCAGACTGTATCATATACACCTCTTCTTCGAGGTTGCCATTGAGGAATGCGGTTTTTACATCCATCTGCCAGATCTCATAATCATGGTATGCTGCAATGGCCAATAAAATTCTGATAGATTTTAGCATGGCGACGAGTGAAAAGGTTTCGTCATAGTCAATACCTTGCCTTTGACGATATCCTTTTGCCACAAGCCTTGCTTTAAAGGTCTCTACCTTTCCATCTACTCCAATCTTCTTCTTGAAGATCCATTTGCACCCAATGGGTACAATACCCTCAGGTGCATCAACTAGGTTCCAAACCTGGTTGGAGTACATGGAATCCATCTCAGAATTCATGGCCTCTTGCCATTTCCTGGAGTCTATGCTCATAATAGCCTCCTCGTAGGTTTGAGGATCAATATCTTAGAGTCTTGTCCCTTGATATGTCCCACATATCTTTCAGGAGAGATAGGAACTCTACTTGACCTACGCAAATTTGGAATTTGTGTGATAGGTACCTGAACAGACTCTTCTTGCAGAATGGTGCTTGAGCTAGATTCCCCAACCTCACTCAATTCTATCACACTCCCACTGTTTCCACAAAGAATGTGTTCCTTCTCAAGAAACACTGCTCTCTTGGCAATAAAGACCTTTTGGTCCTTGGGGTGATAGAAATAATACCCATAAGTTTCCTTGGGGTATCCCACGAATATGCACCGTTCTGACCATGATTCCAATTTATCAAGATTGTGTCTCTTAACGTGGGTAGGGCAACCCCAAATCTTAATAACTTTAAGATCGGGCTTCTTCCCTTTCCATATTTCATATGGAGTGGACACTACCGTCTTAGTTGGAACTCTGTTCAGAAGGTAAGCTGCGGTTCGTAGGGCATATCCCCAGAATGACATGGGTAGGTTGGCTAAACTCATCATGGATCGCACCATATCCAACAGTGTGTGATTCCTCCTTTCCGATACACCATTGAGCTGAGGTGTATGAGGAGGAGTCCATTGGGATAGAATCCCATAGTCCTTTAGAAATTGGGTGAACTCTGTACTCAAGTACTCACCTCCTCGATCTGAATGAAGAATCTTAATACTCTTTCCAGTCTGATTTTCTACTTCATTCTTATATCCTTTGAATTTTTCAAAGGCCTCAGACTTGTACTTTATTAAGTACACATGTCCATACCTTGAGAAGTCATCAGTGAATGTAATGAAGTAAGAATATCCTCCTCTAGCTTGTATGGACATAGGTCCACATACATCAGTATATATGAGTTCTAGTAACTCAGAAGCTCTCTCTCTAGTTCCACTAAATGAAGAGTTGGTCAACTTTCCTTGAAGGCAAGATTCACAGGTTGCATGATTCATAATCAAATGGGTCTAAATATCCATCCTTTAACAACCTTTGAATTCTACCCTCATAGATATGACCTAGCCTACAATGCCATAGGTAAGCCTCGTTCACCTCATCTCTCTTTCTTTTAGACGTACTAACATTCATGACATGTGAAGCAACATCTAATGTAAACAAACCATTGAACAATGTTCCTTTACTAATGATCTCATCATCAAAATCAGTGAACAACCATTGTTCTCAAAAACAAACTTATATCCATTTTTAGTCAAACATGAAATGGAAATGATGTTTTTTGATAGAAGGAACAAAGTAACATTTATCCAACACAAGTGCGGCTCCACGAGGTAGTAGTAGGTTGACTTGCCGACAGCAACAGCAACAACTTTTGCGCCATTCCCATTCTTAAGTCAACCTCACCCTTTGACAGTCTCCTACACTTTGTCAGAACCTGCAACGAATTGCAAATATGAGATGCACATGCGGTATCTAATACCCATGCATTATCATAATTTTCTGACAAATGGAGATCAATCATGAATATATCTGAAGCTTCTCCAAGCTTCTGCTTTGCCTTTTCTGCAAGATATTCCTTGCAGTTCCTCTTCCAATGCCCATCCTTGCCACAGTGGAGCACTTTCCTTTATCCTTGGTCGGGTCTTTCTTGGCAACCTTTGCCTTGCCCGCTTTATTGCATTTCCTTTTGCCCTTCTTAAGGGTCTTTCGTGCCTTCCTCTTCTTGTTGATCTCATCAACATGGAGAACTGGCTTCTCCTTCTTAATGGAACCCTCAGCTTCCCTCAACATATTAAGGAGCTCAGGCAGGGTTGCCACTATCTTGTTCATATTGAAAATCATAATGAATTATGAAAAGGAATCTAGAGGAGATTGAAGTATTAGATCCACACATAGGTCATCCTCGAGGACAAGTCCTAGACCTGTGAGCTTCTCGATCCACTCAATCATCTTCAGGACATGGTTCTGAACCGATGCCTCTTCTGTCATCCTCATCCTAAACAGACTCTTTGATATCTCGTATCTTTGAGTCCGTCCTTGCTCCTCAAACAAGGTGCGAAGATGCAGCATGATGGATTGAGCATCCATCTTTTCATGTTGTCTTTGCAGCTCGGTAGTCATAGAGGCTAACATATAACATTGAGCGAGAACTGAGTCTTCCTTATACTTCTTATAGTGAGAAATAACTTCCTCACTAGTCCCTTCCACTGGCTCGACCACGATCTCATCGAGGACATACGCAATTTTCTCTGCCATAAGAACAATTCTCAAGTTCTGAAGCCAATCAGCGTAGTTAGGACCAGTGAGACGATTGACATCTAATATGCTACGAAGTGGGTTTGCAAGCAACATTTTTCTGAAAAATAAAGATGTAGTAGAAATAAACAACATGCAGACTTTTGGATTTTTAGAAAATTAAGACATTGATTTTTATCTCAATTTTATCCCACTATTTTCTCGCAAGACACATGACACCCTCTAGCATGTGAATTGGAAGTTTCCGGCAAACTTCTAGTGGGGATCGGGATCCAATTTGGCATCTTGGCATGACCTCGAGGGACTCGACCAATCATACCAAGCCCAAATGGTAGGCAACTCTTGTCAATCACAACTCTTGTGATTCCCGTCATAATTTGGCCTCCAAATTACCATGGCCCAGAGGGACTCCGCCAACCATGATGTTTGGTTAAGTCAACACCATCATTACTAGATGAGTTTGATTCGGTGATATGTTCCCGAGGGACTCGGCCAAACATACCCTGTCCTCAAGTCACCGATAACATCCCCATGTCGTAGGACAGATATAAAATTCCAATATAGGTGAGCCCGGAGTGACTCCGCCAACCCACTCTATATCAAGAAAAGACGTCTGCCCTATAATGATGGAAGGCCACGTGAGTCAATCTTATTGCTACACGCTTGCCGACTTAATATATTAAAAGTAGAGGGGTTTTTATTTTATTTGAGTGGTCTCATAGCTAAATAATACACGTCCCACACATATATTTAGCATATACATACATCGCATGTAAATATGTACCTAGTAGGTGCGGAAATGAATATAAATCGTATATATAAATAACCACACCAGATGATCATGGACCAAATTCTAGCGTGATCAAGCCTGAGCCAAAAGACTTGATCACTAAGCCCTATGTGTGTTCCCAACGCATCCCATGCACGGTGTTCATCCTCCTATTCGTCATTAGCTCCTTCGGTGATTCCATGCTTCCGCCGTGCCTCCGAGAGTGATTTCAAATAATTACAAGAATTACAAATGACTATAGACACGCAGGCCCATAAATGTACATTTAATCAATTAAGAAATCTTGATCATATCAAGGGGAATTACACCATTGGGAGAGGTAGAAATACACAACGATTTTAATGAGAAAGAGAAGAGGGCTTGCAGACCCCAATGAATCACCATCCATACACAGGTCCATGATCATCCGCCCACAATATACACATCACATGCATATATATAAGCTACTAGAAATTAATTAAACACTTTAACTAATAAAACTATTAGATTAACTCTTAATCTAATACATGGATTAACTCTTAATCGATCTGAATTGATCAAAATATCAAAACCCGAACATCATAGCCTAACCTTGGCTCTGATACCACTGTTGGAAATCGACTTGGGGCATCACATGCGCAGCGGAAGTAAAACAAAAAATCGATTTCCATCTATGTACTTGATCGGGCTATGATGTACGGTGCATGTAAACATACATACAAATAAGGCGTGAGACAATCTCACCTAGGGGAGATCGTATATCCCCTGAAGCGCAGAACTAGTCCTTGTTTGAAGGAGCTCTCACGAGACTCCCTCTAGTGGTATCCACACAGTGGATGATCGGCGATGACGATGACCCCTCCTACACCGGTGGTGCCACTCCTCCTAGTCGTGCAACACCACACAGCGGCCAACAGCAGCAAGTAGCAGCAACAACAAGAGGGCCCGGCCCTCCAAGTTCTCCTCTTGCCTAGGGAGAGCACAGGAGGGAGAGACGGGAAGGGGGGATGTAGTAGGTGGTTTCTCTTCTCAAGCTCTAGACCATGAACTCCAAAGAGAACCCCTTCTATTTATAGAGAGCCTAAAGGGCACCTCATCAGGGACACCTCATCATGTCATGATGACAAGGGACACCTCACCATGTCATGATGACAAGAGGGACACCTCGTCATGTAATCATGACAAGGGACACCTCACCATGTCATGATGACAAGAGGGACACCTTGCAAGGACACCTCGTCATGTAATCATGACAAGGGACACCTCGCAGGGACACCTCACCATGTGATGATGACAAGAGGTGTAAGACCCTTGAATTTCCGTCGTATTTTTCGTATTTATGTGTATGATTGTGCTTGTGTATGTATGTACGTATTTACGTAGGTATTAAATTAGTATAATTACGTGTATATGTGTTTATATTAAACGTAAATAATGTATGTATTGCATGGTGATAGTATGAATATAATACCATGTACATATTGCATGTATAGAAGATTTGTATGCATGGTTTTCTGCATAATTAGGGTTCTGGCCGAAGGCCCTATTGGCGTCAACCCCTGGCCGCTGAGGTGGTGTCAGCGTCCATCCATGGACGCCAACACTAACTCCGGCGTCCAACGATCTGGACGCCAACTTCTCTGGCCTGCATGCGCAGCAGAGCTGTTGTCTTCTGAAACAAGGCATGGCAACTATTGGGGGGATGTCCCCCAATGGCTTTGAGGGTGTCCCATCACCCTAGTGAGTGGGAGAAAGACCCTCTTTAGGTCTGAACCCGAAATGGTTCACCCCATTCTTCCCCTTCACCCTTACAAGAGGAGAGAGGTGAGAAAGAAAAACCCTAGGTGAGCTGTGAGAAAAACCCACTTTTGAACCCCCAAATCCGACCCCTTGGAGGTTCATTTGGAGATCTTCTGCAACAAGGAGGAAGCTGAAGCATAGGGGAAGGCCTCCCCATCATCCCCTCGGCGTGGAGATCACCCAGGAGCTCGGAGGAAGGCGTTCTTGAAGACACTTCTGCAACTTCTTGGAACTGCCCAAGGAGGTCTTCTTCGAGCCATAAACCTCTTGGAGGATTTTTAAAGAGGCAAGTGACCTATCTATGGTATCCCCGTATGAGTCTAGGAGGTTTTTATGATTTTTATGGAATTTCCCTCGAGTCCTAGACCCTCCATTTCACCCAAATTTCAGAGCTCGGGTCTGTGTTTCTGCACAGACCTGAGTAAACGGCAAGGTCCCTGGACGCCTGTGATGATCTTGGCGTCCATCGACCATGCCGCTGACTCTGAGTCAGCGGCCAGAGACCGCCGTCTAGTTCTTCAGGACAGAACAGTGAGCTGTTCTGTCCCTCTTATACGTTAATTTCGTTATGATTTTCGTGATGAGGATATATGGTATCCCTATAAGCTATGTATATTGTGCAATTTGGTTGTGGATGTATGTGAGTTGTGTTGGCAAATGTGGGATAATAATATCTTGTAAACATGTGAGCATGACTTGTAGACCATTTTGCAAGACCCATGATTCAGGATTTAGATTAATGTGAATGCCTTGATTTCGGTCTAATTATGAGGATTGTGGGTCAGCATGTGTGTTTGCCAATTTAGATAACTTATCCATGATTGTGCAATTTGTTAATAGTTTCGGTTCGATAGAATAGAAGTATGCAAAAATGATTCGTAGTGTTAAATCCATAGATGTATGAATTAGGGAAATATTGTACTCTAATTTCATGCAAATGTTGGTAGCTTATGGCTAAACAGCAAGTGATAAATTGCATGATGTGTAAATTCCATGTTAACGTAAATTGTGAATAATGTGCTAATTAGGTGTTTGATTTTCTGTAAATCCTATTTAGCTCAGAAAAATCTGAAACATTGAGGGTATGATTTTGAACCCGAAAACAGCATGTGGTTAAAATTTCAGGTTAATTGGAATAGTAAATAAAAAGTTATGTGTTTTCATGTGAATTATGAATAATTCGTACATATGATCGAAACGTAATTAGATTTTGTCTAAACCCAGCATGATTGGTGTGTTTACCATGTGTTGAATCCTGAAAACTCTGTAGTACCATGTTAGGAAAACAGAGGTGTTCATGTGAGTAAGAAAGTGTGAATGAAATGAAGAGTGTCAAGTGTAAAACCATGTGTAAAACGGTAAATGTGTAAAAGTGTAAACTGTGCCAATGTGATACTGCTTCCGAGAAGGCAGTGGAGCCGTATCAGGGAAAAGTCCCCCTGAGAAGGTTCATTGTGTTAAGTGACCCTAAGGGCATTAGGGGGAAATCCTGGAGGTGGACAAGTACCACTGGTTAGGGTGGAGACTTGTTCTCCCGGTCTGCGCAGTCCAAGAGTCGCCATTGTATTGCCTAGGTGGCGTCTATGTGATGTGATGTGTTTGTGTCCTTCTTTGGTGGTTTGGACTATGTGTCACGGCACCTAAAAATATGTGTAAAGTGTAATGTGTAAAGTGTATGTGACCATGTGTAAATGTGTAAGTGACATGTGAATGTGTATGTGTAAAGTGGATCATGTGAAAGAGGAAACTAGTGTAAAGAAAAATGTGAAATCCTAGATATGTAAATGTGTTATTGAAACCATGTGAGACTAAATCTGAAACCATGTGAATTCAGAAAATGTATGTTATCATACTCATGTTTATGTGTGCAAAAGTGTTTAGAGTCCATGATAGGAACAACAAATGAGTATGTGAGTACAATGGCATGATGGATTGTTCATGTGTTATGTTTAAGCAACGTTGTAGCTTTCATGTGTAGGGTTATAGTCATCGAACCATGTAAAAATCAGCAACCTAAATCATGATAAAAAGTTATGTATGTACTTAAGAACATGTGAAATCCATGCAAATTATGTTCCCCGTTCATGTATGTAAATTGTCCATGTCAATGGCTCTCACGTTTTGATTAAAGTCTCATAAGTGAATTGAATAGAGACCATGTGATAGGTGAATGTTACTTTTGAAAATCTGAAAGCATGAGTTATGTATAAAATTTTAGAACCTTCATGATAGGTTGAAAACTTGAATGGACTAGCATGCTATATATTGTTAATTGAATGTGCATGTAGAAACCACTAGGACTTGTACGTGTATATCATGCATAGTGTTACTTGCTGAGTCCCTGGACTCACCCCTTGCTTCGGCGTACAGGTATAGTTGGTGACACAGTACTCTCGGAGGAGGCAGCAGAGACGGACTTCGAGCGTAGAGACTAGCCAGTTTTGAGTTCTTTATGGTTGTGTACTTCGTAGTATGTACTCGGACATTGTATTAGACTTATCATGAAAAGAATGTAATATGTGGACATTTTGTATTTAAGTAGCAGCAATTTAATTTATGTGGACTTAGTTCCTTTTTGCAAAGTGTAAATTGCATGTATGTTTAATGTGGATGATGAATGAATGGAGATAGTTCTCTTTTACTTCCGCTACTCTGTTATTTATATTCGCGTGTATCTCAGCTGTTTGTATCGTTGGGTAAATGTCCCACTGTGACTGACAGCACTCGCTATATCGATGTGGGTTGGTATAACCGTACCGGTGTAACGAGGGCCGTCACAAGAGGGACACCTTGCAAGGACACCTCGTCATGTAATCATGACAAGGGACACCTCGCAGGGACACCTCACCATGTCATGATGACAAGAGGGACACCTTGCAAGGACACCTCGTCATGTAATCATGACAAGGGACACCTCGCAGGGACACCTCATCATGTAATGATGGTTAATGATGATGAGGTGTCCTCCTTCCAGAAGGGGTGAGGTGGCATGATCCTGGTATGCTCTCTTAATGGACCCTTATCAAGGCTTATTGGGTCTTACCCAATAGGTCCATAATGTGTTAAATAAGGCTTATTGGATAACTTTTATCCAATCCTCTATTCATCGCGTTATCCACCTTTTGTGTGTGACCCTTTAGGCCCAATATCGAGCTGGCCGTGAGTTGTACTCGTTAGAACTCCTTCTGACTTAGTGAATTATTATCTCCATAATAATTCACTTAACTCATCAATTATGAACATACTAGGCCACTATGCCATAATCCCCAGACGATACGAGTGATCAAATCCATTGGACATGTCTGCCCACAGTTACCGTGTACCTGTAGTCCCTCATCCATCTATTATCCCAGAGACCATATATTAGGCATGGTGTTGTCAGGTCTATATGGAATCTGTTAAAGTCAAACTCTTATCGGATTCTCCCGGAGAACTCCTTCTCACTAAATCCAATTGACCCTGGCTAGGGATTTGCCTGAGTAAGACAATATGGGATATTCCTCTCACGATACCGAGAGTGGATGATCCTTTATTGACACATAATTGCCTTCGTAAGGTTGGCTATCATTCCCAATGACTAGCTATACTAGACTTGGAACATCCATGTCTATAAATCCAATATCAAAGAATGGAGTACTCAAACAAGACATCTTTGGTGTCTCAAGTCTAAGGACCAGTTACACAACTGAGACTACGGAATCTCTATCTAACAATCAGGTATCATTAACCATATAGCATTCTGAGAACAGATCATTCAGTGAACTCATTCTCCAATAAGCACTTGCACCATATCCCTAGTGTCTCCATACAAGCAGCTATGAGACCAGCTGCTTCCATCATATGGATAGGTATATGGCACACCGGTCTTTCCGGTCATCTCAATGTTCTTATTGAGTAACCTATGACTAGGAATATTTAGGATCTGTGTTTAAAGAGGATCGGCCTCATTATCATGATCTCATCATGATCCAATTCCCATTGCACAGACCCATGGACATCACAGTATACATATGCATGGAATATACAGTGAGAAAATACCATAATATTACCAAAAGATATTGTACATAATTACAAGTGCCATCACTCACGTGAATTGACTTGCTGGGCACCTATAACTAGCAGGTAAGGCCAAACGAGAGTTCTTAATGGTGACCCAAAACCAATCGATAGCATGCACGTGGAGAACACCACGGCACGTAGGACATTGTCCGCCGGCACCACTAGATCTCACCCAGATCATCCTCGTGGTCCGACCAGGACACACAACAACTGTGGAGCCACAGAAAGCTAAAACACCAGCTCCATAGGCACAGGCACAGAGGCAAAACCAAAGAAGACGTTTGATGTTGGCAAGGCCAAGCAACTCAAGATGTCGGAAACCGCACGGGAAACAAAACAACTGCAGAGGTCGAGGGAAGCACATCGACCTCAAAGGAATCCAAACCAAAACAGGGTACCCCAACCGAACACACTCGCTCCCCAAAGCAGGAGGGGAAACTCGGACACAGGCCACGACTGAAGCCTCGTGTACCACCGATAGGGCTACTTAGACAAGGCAAAGCAGCCACCCCACAGTGGTAACGGTACAGCCACAAGGCACGGCCAACACAAAGTGTCCCAGAGGCGGAAAGCTCAATGTCTCGAACACCGAGCAAACTCACGAAACGACACACAAAGCTTACGATCAGGACACACGACACAACACATGGTGCCAACACAAGCACTAGGAGCCACCTAAGGCACAATACAATGCACCCAGGCTCCAAACGGAACAAAATGAACCACTCGATCACGAGCACAGGGTGCTACCACAAGTACCAAAACTAGGCAAGATGCAACACAGTTGCACCAGCAGCCGAAACAACACATATTAAAAGGGATAAGTCTCCACAAGAGACCCGCGAGAAGCCACAAGCCTGAAAGGGCAGAACAGGCCACACCGGTCGTGAACCCTCTAGGCACAAAGACACGAAGCATCGAAAAGAAAACACACTCAAGGTGCAGTACACAACTACACCAACGGCCCAAAATGACCCAAGGTCAACCGAAAGGGACTCTCCACCAAAGACCCACACAAGCAAAACACGCGGAGAACCATCAACTTCAAGAGTGCAACAACACATCGGCTCTTAGAAGCACACAAACACAAAGCACCGCTCCCACCACGCAGGCGGAGTGGGCCACACACTAAACAGCAACAAGTGCCTCCAAGAATAGCTGAGGCACAAGCGAAAACACACACCGGGACGATGTCTGCACAAGCAAGCCAAACAGACAAAAGCCCAATGCCTCCTCACACTGAAACACAGGGCACGCTGCCCTACATCGTCTAGTCAGGCAACAAGAAACCAACACAGCAAGAGACGGCAGAGTAGGTCACCACAACCTATCGCACCACAAGAAAACAACACGCACGAGGGGAGCAACAAGCTCAACCTCAAAACAGTTCAAGGGAAGGAACCTTCGCCACGAAGGTTGCCACGGTGCGCAACACGGCACCAAATGCCATGGCAGAGCACCACAACACCGACCAACCCACGAAAAGCAGAGGAAGAAGACATACAACAGGCCTCCTCCTCACAAAAAAGAGGAAACCACGACGCAAGGCTAGCACTCCCACAGGAGGCACAGCCAGCCGAACACCCACAACGCTCGCCAAACAACCGTCGGCAAGAGTGTGTCAGCACAGAAACACAAGCAACAACAAACTAAACCACAGGGACCCACAAGTGGTCTCACCGGCACAACCAACTTGGAAAGCTAACAACACGGCTAACCGGCCAAACAAAGGGCCACGCACAGGGTCAAGGTCCACCACCTTGACCAGAGGCAGAAAAGCAGGCTGCACGCAACATTCCAACCCAAGAGTTGCACAACACAGCAAAGTGTTAGTGCAACACAACCAACCAAGGAAAACCGGTGCACAACAGAGCAATGCTCACGCCTACAACCCAACAAGAAACGATACTACCTCGCGCTAAACCAAGAGGTGCCCAATGCCCCAAATTGTCTAGGAAGGCAGCAAGAAACAAGCACAACAACAAATGGCATGAACGAGTCCACTGACCCAAGGTGCCACAAGGAAACGACGGAACTAGGGGAGCAACTAGCTCGACCCAAAAACAACTCAAGGGAAGATGACTCCACCAGAAGGTTGCGACGACGCGCACCCTAGCGACACATCACCACAATGGAGCATCATCACCCCGAGCAACCAATGGAATGCAGAGGAAGGAGACACCCACAACGAGTCTCCTCCACTCGCAAGGGGAAAACCACTAAGCGAGACCGGCACTTCCATAGAAACACAACCAGCCAGACACCCACGGCACTCACCAGACTATCATCTGGTAGAGTACGCAGGGCGCAAGAAACGAAGCAACCACCTGACCATAGGGACACACGAAGTCCCACCAGTGCAGTCGGGAAACACGAAAAATGATCAGGAAAACCACCTCGCCAACACAACGGCCAGACACACGGTCAAAGGCACCACACCTTGACCGACAACGCCCAGGTAGACTGTAACACGGACAGTCCAACCGGCAACAGCGACAGCTCATCTCCACAGAGAGAGAGAGAGAGAGCAGCGACAACCAAAACAACATAAGGCAGCCTTGGGGAAGACCTCCACCCAAAGCGCCAAGAGCAGTTTTGGGAAAACATCATCAGAGCACAACCCAAGCAAACGGCCAAAACACATGGCCAACAGAGGAAACACAGCAGCCAGCGGAAGCAACACAAACTGGTTTTGGGAGAACCTCCACCAGAACCACCAAGGCGCCGTTCTGGGAAAACCCACCAGAATGCACCAGCCAATACAACAACAGCATACCTCAACCCTGAGGTAGCACAACAACTGGCAGAAACAAGTACGGAACAGTCCTGAGAGAAACCCTCACCAGCACAACAGCAAACGGTTCTAGGAAAAATTCCCCAGAACACAGGGCAACTAGGCGACGCACCTCAACCCAGAGGGCAATGCAACAACAATCAAAAATGAGCACAGCACAGTTCTGGGGAAATCTCACTTCCACCAGAACCAACAGAGAAGAACTCTGAGAGCACCTCACCAGAGTTCAAAACTAGTCAGCACCAGGTCGACAACAACTACAAGCAAGTGTCACAGCACCCAACCAGTGGTGCAACACGGCACCCAAAGCATCTGCTTAGCACAAGCAAAGACACCGACTGAGCAGAGCACAGTGCCCATTAGTGCACAGGCACACAAGGCCAAACACACATCCAACAAGGACACACCCTAACAATAAGGGAACTGCCAACAAGGCAAGGACACCTTCGACCAGTTCCACAAACAACACAGCCCTGCACCGGTGAAGGCCACACCACACGTAGGCTCTCTCAGCCTTCGCAACACACCCACACGGACGCGCAGGCCGAAGAAGAAATCCAACCGCAGCACGAGCGAACTAGCAACCATGCTCGCGGCACGCGCACCCAGCAACAGCAGCGACACTCTCCTGCAGCTTACACTCGGACCCTGCTGAAAAGCTAGCCACCTACAACAAAGAACAAATGCTCACCTAACATCAACTCTACAACAGACGGGCCATCAACAAAGAGCCATAGTTATTAACTCATTACAAATCTTGTTGGACCCCTGAGCTTTGATACCACTGTAACAACCGGTCCTCCCGGACCCCCGCCAGGGACCCCGAAGGTCGCACCACCACCCACAGATACGAAGACCCAGAAGGGTTAGAATTTAGTCCAGTGAGATAAGCAATGAATTCAAATAACTATAACAAGAAAGTTTGTACATTAATAAAGGAAATATATACAACATGTCCTAAATAAAAGTACAGGTACAGAAAAAAAGGTGTAGTCCTTAAGGGGCATACCCCGAGGACTTGCAAAAAGGCCACTCTCAACTCACTCCTGGTACTAGAGCACTCACGCTCACAACTCACACTGCTGGCAACGCAAGGCGAACAAGCCGCCACCACGAACTCCTACGACAGTGAGTCCCTATCTGAAGAGAGTAGGGGGGTGAGCCTCGCAAACAAGGCTCAATAGGGATAACCAGTCCCTTACTAGCCAGAGCAGCAGGAACTCCAACAAAAGCGGAAGCAAACTACTCTAGAAAGCAGTAAAGCGAGAAACACCTACTGTAGAGTACTACAAAGGAGCGGAATAGAGTAACACCACGACCCACAACTAGGGTCGGGCCAGACACGACTCCCGCAGAACCAACGGAGTCAAACACAAAGCGGAAGCAACATCTCGGCACGCACCCACCGAGACAGAGAAGCTCACAGAACACCGGAGCAACCACTTGAGACTAGAGTCTCACGACACAAGCACCCAACATCCCAGACCTCCATAAGGTCGGAAAGGAACACCCAGGTGTCACGACGAGAGACACCGAGCAACCATGTGAGAAGGAACATCTCACCACAGGCACGGCCACCTCAGACCTCCACAAGGTCGATGGCCCACAAGCAGAACCACCCTGCACCTCGGACACTCCACGAGGTCAGGGAAACTACACACTCCGGTGCCACAACGGATGGCACCAAGGAACGGGTTACAGAAAACAACAGTTGGGTGTCTTCACAAGACACCCTGAGAGAACCCGCAGAATGGAAGCCGCTAAAAACGGCCCACGAGGCCAAACCAACCAAGCCCACGGCACTAGACACGGCTAGGCTACAACCATCATGCTGGCTAGGGTAACAGACCCACCTAGAAACGACGTGTGAAACTCCGTTACAGCAAGAACAACCAAGCCACTGCCACAGGCAGCTAAGAGGAGGACATCGTCCAACCTCCAACTCGCTAGCCGCTGACTCCTGCCTACAACCTCCCCGGTAGAGTGAGGCTAGTGAGTCCCAGCAAGAACAACTACCAACCACGGTAGCCTGGCCAAGCTGCGGCCCTACGCCTAACCTCCCTACGCGGCTCCGGAACCAACGCAGAGCGAGGCAGTGAGAAGGACTAGATGGTCTGCACCGAAAGAGCGCCACAACAACCTTGGCGACCCAGACCCAGCTAAGGGAGCTCCAGAAACGACTCTACGCCGTTGTCCCCACCATTTTCCCCTCTGCTACAAGTCCGCCACACTAGGCTGTCGACTCGAGCATGCTCGTAGCCCGGAGAACTCCCTCAACAGGCTCCCGAGGAGGGGGTCCCAGGTAACGGTAACAACCTGTCTCACGGACAAGCCCTCAAGTGCCTAGCACCGGGTGAAATGGAACTGGCGAGGCAACCACCACAGAAACCAGCACAACTGGATTGTAACCAAGACAAGCCCAGCAGGCACAGGCATGCACGGTACCCCTTCCGGAAACGCCCAGATGGGCCGTCGGCCAACGCCGGCACACAAGGCACGGCCCGAGAAATCGGAACACCACTAGACAGAATAGAAACCATCGCTCTTCTAATAATCGATTGATAGTCAGACAATCGATTATTAGACAAACGCGAGCCTCCTAGCACCACTGCTAGGACACGGCCACGAAGGTGTCACCTTCAGTCACTGAACACAGTGAGTCAACCTGTCGCGTTCCCACCAGAAGGTCCTAAGGGCAACCCTTCCCTGGGGCACACGCCGACATGCCAACCAAGGCTAAGGAACCACCCGAGGCAAGCCAGGTGTTGTCGCGCCATCCTAGCCCGTCCCAATCCCATCGCGACAGGAAGGGCAATCGCGACAAGCGCCTTGTTGCGACAGGGAAGCGGGTCGCGACAACAACCTTGTTGTGACAGGAAACTAGGTCGCGACACGATCCTTATCGCGAAGGCCAACTGCATCGCGATAAGGTCGCGTCCGACTAAGGCGATGCCTCCTCTAATTTTGCGATGTGCACTGCGGTCGCGACATCAGTCGGGAGGCAGACCCCCGAGATGCTACATCCCGGGGTCGCCACAACTACAACAAGCACTCATAGGAGGAGGGGAGCATCGGGAAAGCTTGTAAAACATGCAAAGAACCCCGAGGGCTCCAATCCACACCCACAAGTATGGGCACAAGAGATCCCTACTGGAAAGGAAGAACCGAACCCACAAGGGGCCTTCACGACGGCAAGAACACCTCCACGACGACGCTCCCGCTCCGCACACGAGCCATCGGTCGCTCCACCAAGCTCCAACGCCGGAGAAGGAAGGGATGGGGCTTCCCCACCTTCAGGATGTGAGGGAAGGAAGAAGGAGAGCCAAAAGAGGGAATGTCACGCCCCTCCAATTTAGCAGCGGAATAAATCAGGGGAAACGTGAACCAAGTACATAGTAGAGAACAATGTACAATCAGTTGAGTAATTCAGAGCATCTAATGAAATAATTGGAATAACTCTTGATTTCATTATAAAATCACTAAGACTATTACAACCACTAATTCGGAGCCATGCACAAGGCTCATTGACATCACAACATTGAAAAGAAATCTAAAGCAATAACTACTAGACTCCATTGTGCTAGGGTGACTTTATCGTTTGACTCTGGGTCGCTCATCACTTTGGTCCTGTCCCATTGATGTGAGTGACGTCATTGTCTGACTTACCTGAGACACAATAACAAATAACGAAGGGTGAGCGATAACGCCTAGTAGGACTTAAATCTCAGTAGTCAAGCAGGCTTTAAATAATTAATGCTTTAAAAGGCAGAGTAACTAACGATAGAGAGAGTCATGTAAAGTCGAGAAAGTAATAGCACAAGTAACATGGTTCAAATGGCACATGATTCAGGTAGAGCACTATAATTATGATCAAGTTACGATAGGAACGATAACAACACGATGGCAAATAACGTCAACGTCAGGCAATAGCAAGAAACATGTATAGTAAGGAGAGAGATAGTAGATGGTCATGTAAAGAGAGTAAATTGCACTTTTGATTGATTTTCATCAATCGAGATAGTATAGCACTTTTGATTAACTTTTGTCAATCGAAATAGTAATGGCACTTTGGTTATCCGTAGATAGCCGAGAGAGAATATAGCACTTTTGTCGTCAATAGACAACGAGAGAGTATAACACTATGAATGCGATTTAGTCACGATAGAACACAATAACTCAAGATAGCAAGTATCAAGTAGAGCAAGGAGAGAGTACGATAGTAGTCGCTCAATAACAGGACAGTAGCAGTTCAGTAACAGTCAGTGGTAGTACAGTAATAGTGCAATACGTCTGAACTAACAGAATAACAGTAACAGTATAACAGTCAGATGTCTAGCTAAATCAGAACAGTCAGTCAGAACCGGTGCAAATGCAGACACCGTCAATAGCCCCTGCAGGTATTTTCGGGTGGCTCTCTACCCCAAGGACTAGATTGGAGCCCCTCGGACACTCTCCATGCCCTCAACAATATGCATTCAAGTCAGTAGAGTCACAAGACCCATTTCAGTGCTAGACAGTCATGAGCAGTTCAAAACAGTAGAAACCACACAGCTCAAAGGGTACCAAGAGAGTACTAGATGAATAGATGAGATAGACGAGATAGTAGAGTGAACGTGAATAGATGAGCGAGTATAGATGAGAGCTAGTGGACAATGCACATGAAACGTCGAGTAAGGAGCGATAGCAACAGTTGTACTACACATGTGTTTGGTGTTGGCAGTCAGGTGGAACACACAACCCTTCTGCTGGCCTCGTTATGCACAGGTCTAGAGGTCCGGTGTGATTCAAGATAAGAGCGAGAGCAACTAAGGCCGTTTGGATCTTGCTGATCCCTAGAGGTGTCATAGATATTAGGGTACAACCAGCTCGTCGACCATGTGGGAATCCATGGACAGAGGAGACTTACGGAGGCCTTGAACAAGAATTCACTAGTCTGGCAGAAGGAGTATCTGACGGAGAGTTCGTCCTAGTCAAGATAAAATGTGTATATAGAAACAAGTGCTCGACGTTCTAGAGGAATTCTAGAATAGTGGAGCGTCGATAACGGTACTCCCAAAACATCGTGAGAATCGTAGACAAGTTCATTTACAATAGGACAATTTAAATATATAATTGACATAAATTACCAGATGTATTATGAGATAATTTCATGCCAAGTTAAGCCATTATGGATGGTTTAAAGTGAGTGCCAGTGAAAGAGAAATTGTAGATAGAAAGAGATCATGTGCATGTATTTTAAATTACACAATATATGTTCAGTATAACAAGTGTGTATTACTACGTGTGGGACTGATAACGAAGGGTATAATCACTGTATAAAGTTATAGCATCATGATTTATGGGTTTTATGCAAAAGTCCCAGGTCGCGACGGGGCTAGCAAAGAACGTGACAGGGTTTTGTATAGATCACGATGGATCGAGCAGTGCAGGTTTCCAGAACGCGACAGGGTGGTTTGAGGATCGCGACAGGTCGATCAGGTCTAGTAGGCAGAACGCGACGACATCCCCTATCGCGTTCAGAATGCGACCGGCGGTGCTGTCGCGACAAGCCCTGAGAACGCGGCCTATCGAGCCGTTGTGTTCTCAGGTACTGCGCCTGAGTCCGACAGAGAGAAGGACAGAGCATTGGATTGCGGGCCAGATTGCCTTGTTTTGACACAGGGTGCTTCAAAAATTTAGAGCAAATTGTACAATGTATGAAAAATCGCGAAACTAGTTCTAAACCGATCTAGACATGTAAGAGTACTTCCAGTAAATCAGAATTTTAAAACAGTCATGGTTTCGACAGGATTTAATCAAGTCAAACATGGAGAATAGAAGACTGCGTATAGTTGGGATGCAAGAATTAATTTGCAAGATAGGGTGGATGAAAATTAGGGCTTTTGGGGGCAAAAGAAGCCTAACAATCATCAGTATCTCCAGTAAAATGTTTGTGGCATGAGAACGAGTATACATGGAGATATGAATTTGACAAGAGGGTTCGGGGTCATGGAGTATACAGAACTTCATAAATCAAGAACAAAATATTGGGTGAACAAATAATTATGAAACGAAAGGGGTTTTGTTCCTGATGCATGGAACAATCTACAGACAAATTTAATTAGATTTTGTTCGTGAGAATGCCTACCTTTGACTCATTTTCTCTTCTAGGGCTAGAACTTTGAAGAACGGGGATGAGAGCTTGAGAGTTTCTTCTCCCCACGAGATCTCCTCCTCCTTGGCCTCTCCTCCTGGTTCATCATCCTTGGCAACGAGCTAGGGCTGGCCATGGGGAATTTAGAAGAGTATTTATGCTTCCTATGTTTCTATTTCCTAATAGGACTCTAACTCCTATTTAAATTTTAGAATTTCCTATTTCTTTCACCCTTTTCCATGCTTGCCAATTCCAATTTAGGTTGGGTTGGGATCCAAATCCGTGGCTAACCCATTAGGGTAGGTTTAGGAATCCAATTCTAACTCAAACTACTTATTTTAAAGCTTTAATACCCCTTTTCTATTTAGGTAATATTTAAGTTACGAATTTACTATATTTTCCTATTATTCTTCTTTTAAAAATCCTTATTTTGGCCCAATAAATTTTATATGGTCCATTTAACAAAGCTCATTCTTAATGGAATTTAACTTAGGAGAATTCTCCATTTTAAATAGGGAAATAATAGAATTTTTTAATTTATTATATTTTTCTTACTTGAATTTATTCATGGGCCATGAGAGGTCCATTGGTCCAATTCCGATAATGGGTAATCATTTCATGATGTTGGAAGTCTATCCGACATGTTCGTTTAATTTATGGGTGTGTTATCTTTCCGTGTTAACGGTTTTTCGACTTAGTTTCCTAATTTAGATAATTAGTCACATTTTGATGTACATTTGGCTAATCAGATTTTTTGTTGCTTGAATTTCTTAGTAGAACACCTAGGAATAATGTCTGGGGTAGATTTATAATTTTTAAGGAATTTCCCGATGTATTCTTGCACATACGATAATGGTATGTATGTTTCTATTATTTCGATTTAAAGAAATTATTGTTTCGAATTTTTTTAAGTATTAAATTTTCCGGATTGCTACAGGGAAAGGGGCGTCGGCCAAGGCTTTTAGCCTTCGGCCCCCAGAACACGACGGGGCGGGATGTCGCGTTACAAACCTTAACGCGACGGCCGCCCACACCGCGACCAGAACGCGTCCCTCATGTACGTCGCGACAACCAGGCAGTCGCTTTGACACGCATGCCCTTCTGACAGGCGTCAGACGACCAAAAAGCGGAACCCTATTGTGACCCATTGACTGGGTGCAACTGGAACGCGACGCACCAGGTGGTTGCGACCTAGATGACTGTCACGACGGGCAGCTCCGTCGCGACACTACCGCGTCGGCCAGATAGGACGCGTTAGTGGCCAGTCATCCAAACACACAACAGGGGAAACCGAAAAGCCCGAGATGTTACAGTTTCACATCGATTTCCTTATTGAAACAACGATTTCCATCTCATAACGATTCGATAAGTTATACAACGATTCGATAAGTTACATAACGATTTGGTCGCCGTAATGATTTAATAAGCGAATCAACGATTTGATAGCTAGAACGATTTGCCTTCACGTATAGAACGATTTGATTACTGCAACGATTTGCTTGTTTGAACAAAGATTTGCTCAAACAACGATTTGTTTATGTTTGAACAACGATTTGCTCAAACAACGATTTGTTTATGTTTAAACAACGATTTTCTCAAACAACGATTTGTTTATGTTTGAACAACGATTTGCTCAAACAACAATTTATGTTTGAACAACAATTTCCTCGAACAACGATTTGTTTATGTTTCTATAATGTTTTGCATAAACCACGATTTTCTTGTACTTAAACAACGACTTGTTGACACAACGATTTCATCAGTTGAACAACTATTTTATTGTCATAACGACTTCATGGAGTACATCTATTTCATACATGATATTCAAATATATTTTCAAATATTGTGAAAGTCAAAGTCTTCCCACGTGCATCACTAATATCCTTGCATTTAATGTGATTGTACACATCTCTACACGTTGCATATCTGGGTGCCTTCTATTCCTATGCTTCTATAGCAAACACTTTTCAGGATAGCAGAATGGCATTTCCATTTTGGTGTATATTCTTTCTAACGTTGACTGACGAGCATAGAGACAGTTCAGCTGTCGATGCTTCGACATTTATTGTGTGCAGGTATCTGCCAGTACAGTGTCATACAACGTTGGAAAACTAGAAGCTAAAGGATATCTGGATGAATCTTCTCTTTACGTGCATGGCTCGTAGAGCATTAAATGGATGCATCCAACATAGAGACAACGGCCATTTCAACGGCTATATTTTCAAGAGAAGATATATAGAAGACTGAAGCCTCCATGAAGAACAACTTTTGTACCTTAGATCTTTCAGAGAACAAACCCACAACTTGCAAGCATCAGAAACAAGAACCCCAAAGCTTCACTCCATAATTTTCTGTAGCTCTTAGCTCTCCGTGTTCATTTGCTTAGCCTTTGGAGAGCCTTTGTAGTTCTGAGAGTTTTCATCTAGTGAAATATTTCTCTCTCAGACATTGCCTCAGATCAAGCATTTGTTGTAAGCTTGGTCTAGGGGCCATTCGCTTTTATTCACATCTGTTGTGAAGTTCCTCTTCGGGTTGTGAAGAGAAAACCTATTTGAAACAAGTGGTTAGTATTCCCTTCATTGAAGAAGGAAGACATGTGTATCAGGGTGGTTTTGTACCTCTTCGGGGTTAGAAGAGAACGCCAGTTGTGGCTGGATGTGTAAGGTTCCTTGAGGGGGACAATACCCTTGGTTAGTGAAATCCCAAGTTGTTGCTAGGGGACTGGACGGAGGACTCCTTCGGATAGGACGTCCGAACCAGGATAAAATTTCATGTGTTGTGAGATCGTGTGTTTGCTTGCTTGTCTTCTCTATTACTAACACTAACAATCAATCTGAGTGTTTTTCTATTAAGAGTTTTTGTTGATAGGTTTTTGTTTAAAATAAAATTTTAGAATCTCATTCACCCCCCTCTGGGCTTGCTAGCTGGGCAACAACCAAGACAGCAACAAATAGTTCTGGGAAACATCACCAGAACATAGGCAACCAAGCGATGCACCTCAACCCAGAGGGCACGCAACAACAACCAAAAACGAGCACAGCACAGTTCTGGGGAAACCTCACTTCCACCAGAACTAGCAACGAAGAACTCTGGGAGTTCCTCACTAGAGTTCACAATCGACCAACACAAAGCCGACAACAACCACAGACAGGTGTCGTAGTGCTCAACCAGCGATGCAACACGGCACACAAAGCACCTGCTTAGCTCGAGCAACGACACCGACTGAGCAGAGCATAGCGCACAACGGCGCACAGGCATGCGAGACCAAACATACAACAAACACAACACACACCCCAACAACAAGGGGCAGCCAACAAGGCAAGGACACCTTCGACCTGTTCCACAGACCACAACCTTGCACGATGAAGGCCACACCACATGTAGGCTCTCTCAGACTTTGTGACACACCCACACTGATGCACAGGCCAACGATGAACCCAACCACAGCACGAGCGAACCGGATGACCACGCTCATAGCGTGCACACCCAACAACAACAGCAACACTCTCTTGCAGCTCACACTCGGATTCTGGTGGAAAGCTAGCCACCTGCAACAAAGAACCAAATGCTCACACCTAACAGCAACTCTACACAGACGGGCCAGCAGTGTACTAGTACCTTTCTTTGGGACAGCCATAGTTATTAACTCATTACAAATCTCGTTGGACCCCTGAGCTCTGATACCACTATAATGTCCCGACCTCCCGGACCCTCACTAGAGACCCCGAAGGTTGCGCCACCACCCAAGGATCCGAAGACCCGGAAGGGTTAGAATTTAGTCCAGTGAGATAAGCAATGAATTCAAATAACTATAACAAGAAAGTCCATACATTAGTAAGAAAATTATGTACAACATATCCCAAATAAAAGTAAAGGTACAGAAAGAAAAGTGCAATCCTTAAGGGGCATCCCCCGAGGACTTGCAAAAAGACAACTCTCAACTCACACAGTACAAGAGCGCTCATGCTCACAACTCACACTGCTGGCAACGCACGGCGGAACCAACCGCCACCACAACCATCCGGCAACGAACTCCTGCTACAGTGAGTCCCTACCTGAAAAGAGTAGGGGGTGAGCCTCGCGAACAAGGCCCAGTAGGGATAACCAGTCCCATACCAGCCAGAGCAACAGGAACTCCAAAGGAAAGCGGAAGCAACTACTCTAGAAAGCAGTAAAGTGAGAAACACCTACTGTAGAGTACTAAAAAGCAACGAAACAGAGTAACGCCACGACCCACAACCAAGGTGGGCCAGACACGACTTTCGCAGAACCAGCAGAGTCAGACACAATGCGGAAGCAACCCTCGGTATGCACCTGCCGAGACAAGAAGCTCACAGAACGCCGGAGTAGCCACGTGAGCCCAGAGTCTCATGACATAAGCACAGCCATCCCAGACCTCCAAGAGATCAGGAAGGCACAGACAGGTGTCACCACAAGTGACACCGAGCAACCACGTGAGAATGACGCCTCACCACATGCACGGCCACCTCAGACCTCCACAAGGTCGAGGGCCCACAAGCAGAAACACCCTGGACCCCGGACATGCCACGAGGATAGGGAAACACACTCTCCAGTGCCACCACAGACGGCACTAAGGAACAAATTATGGAAACAATAGTTGAGTGCCTACACAAGGAACCCCAAGAGAACACGTGATGCAGAAACAACTATAAGCACAGGCCAACAAGGCCAGACCTACAATGCCCACGGAAGCTAGACATGGCTAGGCTACACCCACCTTGCAAGCTAGGGCAACGAGACGCACTTGGAAACAACATGAGAAAACATCATCATAAGAAGAGCAACCAAGGCCACCGCCACTGACAGCTAAGAGGAGGACACACAGGCCACTTCTCTACTCTCTAGCCACCAGCTCCTGCCTACAACCTCCCCGATAGAGTGAGGCTAGTGAGCCACCACAGAGAACACCACACACGAAAAACTATAGCCCGGTCGAGTTGCGGCCCCACGCCTGACACCACGACGTGGCTCCGGAACCATCACCGTGTGAGGCAGTGAGAAAGGACTAGCTCATCTGTGCAGAAAGAACAACCAAACCACCTCGGCATCCTAGACTTAGGTAAGAGAGCTCTACAAATGACTCTACGCCGCTGTCCACCACCGTTTTCCCCTCTGCTACCAGAGTTTGAGCTCGAGCTCGCCCGCCGCCTAGAGAACTCCCTCAACGGGTTCGGGGACTGGGGGTCCAGGTAAAGGTGAAACCTCTACAACCGACAAGCCCTCGAGTGCCAAGCACTGGGCGAACTGAGAACAGGCGGGGCAACCACAACAAGCAAACGACACCGCCGGCTTGTAACCAAAACAAGCCCAACCGGCATAGGCACACACGACAACCCTCCCGGAACACCCAGGAGGACTGTCAGCAAACCCTGGCACACACACCATGGCCAGAAACGCGGCAACAAGAACGCGACCACAGGGGTGTCGCCTTCTGATTTAGAAGGCGACGACCAACCCGTCGCAACTAGGTCGCGACGACTGGGGTGTCGCCTTTTGATCTGAATGTGACGTATCGACCCGTCGCGTTCAGCATCAGAAGGCCGAACCCCAAGCAGGCCAGCAAACCCGCAGCCAAACTCACCCAAAGCCAGAAGGCGACAATCAAACCGTCGCGACTAGAAGACGCCAGAACGCGACAAGGGACCTTTCGCGACCAGAAGGCGACACACTGGGTGTCGCCTTCAGATGATGAACGCGACGTATCGACCCATCGTGTTCACCCTCTGAAGGCAGAGCCCTTGGGGAACACCGCCCCCAAGGCTCACACCCACAAACCCAAGGCACAACGACCAAAGAAGACCGGGCTTGTGCCTAAGTTGGGGAAGACACATCTCCTAACCAACTTAGGCACAGACCACCCTCGAAAAGGCCTAGAAATAGGGAAACAAAATGCACAAGGTGAATGCGACGACTAACCTGTCGTGACCAGAACGCAACAGGTTGCCCATCGCCTTCTGACTGGTATCGCGACAGCCAACCTGTCGCGATATCAGTCAGAAGACAGAAAACTAGGGATGAGCCATCCCTTGGTCTACCCAACACCACAAATACTACAGGAATGAAAAGGGAACAAGGTGCACACCATGCACGACCAGCAAGCGGCTCAAGGGCCACCAACACCACCTCTCCTTGTGTAGTACCCCAGAAAATCCATTAATTAAAAATTATGGTTAAATTAAAATTTTATCAATTAATAAATTCAACCAGTTAAAAAGGTACGCATTATTATCACAAGCGTATAAACCCATATAACAATTCCATAAAAATAATAATTTTACTTTAAATAATATTCTCTAATGACCTATCAAGAAATTTGGGCACAGACAAATCATTTAGATCAAGTTTAAGAAATTATGCGACTTATTAGCATAATTAAGGAATAAGTCGAAGAACCCATTATTTTATGAGACAAAGTGGATTATAAATAAAAATAAACATGTGGGTAGACTTTAAATAATATGGGATGATAGCCCATTATGATATTTGGACCAATGGACAATCTTGGTCCATGAATAAATTCTCTAATAAAAGGATAATTAAAAATCCAATAAGTAAAGTAAGAACATGGGTTGTACAATTTGGCTCATTTGAGTTAATTGGGCCAAGAGTAAGAGCCTAAATGATGAAGATTAGAAATGTTGGCATAAATAATGTTGAAGTGAATAAAAATATACAAAAGTAATTAAATAAGCATGATAAATAGATTTACATAAGTATAAAGGGTGAATAATTAGAATTAAATCAATACCCATTAAGTCAAATTAGTAATGGATTTTGTTAATGGACCTAACATGGATTGTTGGGCCCAAATAAGAAGACTCCATCATGAGATGTGAGTTAATTAAGTGAAATTCGTATTAAATATATTAATAATTAGAAAAATGGTTAAGATAAATAATAAATGACCTTTATATATCCCTAAAAAGAGTCCTAGACTTACCCTAACCTATTACCATGAAATTAGATCTCTCCCCAAGCCAATTAGTGGATAAATGCTAGAATAGGGGGAGATAAATGTGGAAATTCGGAGTTAATTAATAAATAAATTAAATAAGGGTAAAATAAATACTAAAAATGGTTATAAATATCCTAAAAAGAGTCTTAATCTTATCATAACCCATTACCCACGAAATTTAATCTCTTCTCAGCCCTAATTAGGAGATAAAGGAGAGAAATTAGATTATAAATAAGAGAAATTTGAAATTTAAGGAAAAAGAAGAGTTTTAGAAGAGTAGGACTCTTAAACCAAGCCATACACACCCCAATTCGGCCCTATCACCCCGTAGATCATTGCTGGAGCTCTAGGGGATGAAGAGAGGAGCCAAGGAAGAGAGGAGCAAGAAGGAAGGATCTTGGAGCAAGAGGATTTCATCTTCTACCTCGTCTTCAAGCCCTAGGATTTCTTAAACTCGTGAAAGGTAGGCAATCTCTCAAGATAAATTCATGTAATAATTATCCTAGGAAGACTTCATGTTCCCGTGCAAAATCCCTCTGGTTTCACTCTATTTCGATCTCCCATAAGGGAGAATTAATTCCTTGAAATTCTGTCAGATCCATGTACATGACCCTTCATGTTTGCTTTCAAACCTCGTGTATACTTGATTCCATGTGGTGAGAAAAATCTCATAAATACTACATCATGTTAGTTTTCAAACGCCCCTAATTTCCCTAATTTTTATATGTATCCATCTCTAATTAATTCGTTGAACCTTGACTACGCATGTTTAGGTCACTGAAATATAACCTGATCAAAGCATGCCTAAACCTTGTTTATTTTCGAATTAATTATACATGTTGATAGATATATGTGTCTACTTTTGTTTAAAACTGGTTTCCTAGGTTTTGGATCATCGTGCGATTTTATATTGAATTTACAATTACCCTGTATCAAACAGGATCCGCCCTGGAAAAAGGGAAAAAGGGTCGGACCCTTCTGATATCACGACGGCGCGACCCGCCGCAATACTAGCCTGGTCGCGCCCCACTGTCACGTAACGTTAAGAACGCAGCGGCTTAGGCCGCCGCTATTTCCACCCCGAACCAGGCCAGACCAGCCGGATCACCTGACGCGCCCGGCCGCCCCATCGCGACCTGAATCGCAACGGGCTCTCCCGCCGCGATTTCTAGATTTTGGCCAGAACCTATTAATTGCATTTATACCCCTGTTCTATTTACCATTTAACCCTTGTTCAAGCTAAATCATACACTATTAAGACTATCCTTTACCTGAATGATATTAATTGTCTTTAATTAAACAATCCTCAGTAATTAAAAGCCATTTGCACGATTTATTATATTCTCATGATTATCTTTACACTTACACACACATAACATTAGTGTTTGTCATTTGATCCTATTAAATTACTCAATAATGTATCTGGTAATTAAGTGAAATTAATTACCTAATTTTCCTATTATTTAAATGACACATGTCTTCATTTTATTCGCGTGATTTGTACACCGTTACCGTTTTCCCTCGGCCTTCGAGCACTCGAGGCACGACGGACCAGTTTCTACACACTTTCTCTTGACTTCGACCACCTCTCTATCGGGAATACTCTCGACTGGGACAGGGACTCCTTGTCAAGACCTCCGTAAGTCTTTTTGACTTTGGCGCACGTCCATTGCCGACGAGCTGGTTGTACCTTTAAAACTCGTTACACCCTAAGGATCAGTACGATCCAACCAGCCTTAGTGTCTCTTTTATCTTGGGATCACGCCGGATCATCTAGCCAGTGTTCATAGCACGATTAATGGGCGGATGTGACTTCTACCTGACTGCCGGTACCCGACCTGGTGCTGTGCAACTGTTACTATCGTAGTTTATTGTTGTTTTACGATTATAATGTTGAACCACTCTTTATGACCTTCATATTTTGGTGCTAACAAAATTTATGATGTAACTTAAATTGAACATTTTGTTTCATCTGTGTCGCATCAATCTCATAGCAAAATGTTGAGTCTCACATTGATGCAATATGGTGCACTAAAATGCTAAGTCTGTGTTCATTCAATATACATCGATTTCTATTCAAAGTGCCACATCGATTTCACTAACAACGATATGATAAGTCACACAATGATTTGATTGTGTAACGATTCGTTAAGTGAAACATCGATTTGATCGCATAACGATTTCATAAGTGAGAACAACGATTTGCTCTCATATCGATTTCATAAGTGAGAACAACGATTTGCTCTCATATCGATGTCATAAGTGAGAACAACTATTTGCTCTCATATCGATTTTGTTTCTCATAACAATCTCATAAGTGAGAACAACGATTTGCTCTCATATGGATTTGGTTCTCATAACGATTCGTTAAGGCTCATAACGAATTGATAAGTGAGCGCAACGATTTGCCCTCACATCAATTTGCCTTCTATAACGATTCGCTAAGGCTTCGCAACGATTTGATAAGTTTCACATCGATTTGCTTGCCATAACGATTTGATCATCATAACGATTTCATAAGTAAGAAACAACGATTTGCTTCTCACATCGATTTGATAAGTCAAACATCGATTTGCTTATGATTAAACATCGATTTGCCTATACTTATAACATCGATTTGCTTTCATGTAAACATCGATTTTGTCCAAACATCGACTTCATGTAAATATCAATTTCCTTTATATTCAGATGTTTCAAATATGTTTGACGCTTAATGAAAAGTCAAATATCTTCTGACAAAAAGGTTGCATGCATATCTCAGAGTCGTGTCAGAAAAAGATATGAACTACTATTTTCAGCATGTTAGCAGAAACACAGTAGCATGCACTGTTATCTTGTAAACACTCTTTTATGCTAACACTCTCTTTTGTGCTTACAGACCTCGAAGATCACCATAGTCTGATTAAGACAAATGAAGAGAATATCAGCAACGTCTAGAAGAGCTCCAATGGATCTCTTCAACGGATCTATTCAAAGCCTCGCATATAAAAGATGAAGCAAGGCTGAAGATCAAACAAGGGAGTTTTCCTGAAAATCTTTGAAGGAGTGTACAACCAGTGAGGAACCTCATCGCCACATACACTCAAAGGAAAAGAGAGAAAGAGCCTGAGCCCAGAAGAAGTGTTCAAGCATCTGAAGCATTCAAGCCTTCAAGCTTTCTTTTCTCTCTTCATTCTCTCTCTGAGCTCATTGTAAATTTGGGGGAGAGTTATTGACTGTGAGCTAGTTCTTAGTGTTCATCTTGTAATAGCTCTCGGTCTGATCTTTCTTTTCTAAGAAAGATTTCTGTCTAGCTGTAGGGCTGTATACAGTGTAGAACCTAGCTAGGGGTTTTTGTCTAGCAGAACCGCACTGGGGTTTGTACCAGGAGGTTTGCTTCTGAGCCTGTAAAAGAAGTGGACTGCCTTCTTGGCCGGGAAAGAGAAGAAGACCAGCTGGGGTGCTAGGTGTTGTAGTGTCCTTGAGGAGGACTGTACCCTTGGTTAGTGAAATCCCAAGAAGTTGCTTGGGGACTGGACGTAGGACTTCCATGTGGGAAGGGCCGAACCAGGATAGATCTCTTGTGTCATTTGTATGATTATTTATTTGCTTCCGCACTGCTACTCTTTATCACACTAAATTAACCAAATTTTTAAGTGATAATTTTCTATGTTTAAGCTTGTGTTTCAGAAATCAGAAAAACCTATTCACCCTCCCTCTAGGTTAGCTTGCTGTCATACCAAAAGGGCCAACATATACTCCTATCTCATCTACTATCCTTGTACTCTCATCTATTCACGTTCACTCTACTATCTCGTCTATTCATCTAGTACTCACTTGAGACTCTTGAGCTGTTGTGGCTCCTATTGCTTGTACTATACATGACTGTCTAGCGGCATAATATGGGTCCGGTGACCCTACTAACTCGAATGCATACTGTGTAGGGCACAAAGACTGTCCGAGGGGCTCCAATCTAGCCCTGGGGGCAGAGAGCCACCCGAAAATACCTACAAGGGCTATTGATGGTGTTCTGCATTGCACCGGTTCTGACTATACTATATTGGCTAGACATCTAACTATTATACTATTAGTCTGAGGAGTTCAGAAGTACTGTACCATTCTGTGCTATTACTGTGCTAGCACTGACTGTTATACTATTAGTCTGAAGAGTTCAGACATACTGTACTATCATTAAACGGCTACTGTCCTAGAAGTGACTACTGTCGTATTCTACTAGTGCACCGTTGTGCAACCATACACGCTATCTCGTTACATGCTATCTTTTCATACGCTGTCTCGTTATGTGGTCAATTATTTATCATCCTAGTTCTGTAATAATCTTTTGTAATGTATTATCGTTCACTTGTTATCTTGTACTATTACTCTCTTGACTATACTTGATCGTTCTCTCTAGTTAACTTGCTCTACAAGACATTAATCACTTTAAGAATGCTTGTTTAAACGAGACATTAAGTCCTACTGAGCGTTATCGCTCACCCTTCGTTATTTGTTATTGTGTATTCAGGTAAGTCAGGTGATGACCTTACACACATCAACGTGATTGGACTGGAGTGATGAGTGTCCTGGAGTCATAGCAATGGATTATCCCCAGTACCCTATAGTTAGTTTAGTTAGTTGTTTAGTTATCATTTCCAAATGTAATGATGCTATTGAGCCTTGTGTTTTGGCTCTGAATTAGTGGTTGTAATAGTTTAGATGAATTATCAATACAATTATGAGTTTATTGCAATTATTGTTCATTAGATGCTCTAATATATGCGAATGTATGTGCAATTTACGTAACCATACACGTTATTCATGCCTCCCCGATTTATTCCGCTGCTAAATTGGCGGGGCATGATAGTTGATATCAGAGCCTAGGATGTCCTTATTAGGATAATTTAAGTCTAGGATGTTCTAGGTGAACTGCCCTAACACGTGTCTAAGTCAACCACCATACCTATGTGAGAATTGGGTAGAACCATGGTTAAGATCTGAATACATTCATCAATATATACGTATCAACTTAGTAATACTTAAGCACCCAAGGTCTAAAAAAAATTAAATTAAATGTTATTGCTCGCAGGAGATTAGTGGAGATGGCCGGCGAGCGTGCACAAATGCAAGACATGCAAAGGACCGTACAGGGGTTAACTCAAGCCCTTAACAACGTAATTCAAGTAGGAGCAAGAAATTGGGAAGGAGACTTATATGGGAATTTCCAACGAATGAATCCTCCTACGTTTAATGGAACTCCGGATCCCGAGGAAGCCGAAAATTGGGTGAAGGCGATGGAATGAATCCTTAGAGTTATGCAATGCTCAGAGCAGGAGAAAGTCCTTCTGGCAACCTTCCAATTGGACCGCGATGCTAGAGCTTGGTGGGAAGCTGCCAGTCGACAATTACCCGACATCAACATAGAGTGGGATGAATTTTTAGAACTCTTCAACACCAAATATTTTTCTGAGAGGATTCGTGAGAAGAAAGCAAATGAATTTGTAGAATTAAAACAACGAATGATATCTGTAGCAGAATATGAAGCACAATTTGAAAGACTAGCACAGTATGCACCACATTTGGTGAGTACGGAAAAGATGAAGGCAAGGACATTCTTAGAAGGGTTGAGACCTGTGTTCTGGGAGAAGATGGCTCCACTAGACCTTGTAGTATATTCAGACATGGTATTGAGAGCTCAAATAATAGAGGACACCATGAGACTTCTTGAAAAGATCCATAAGAAGAAGGTGTTGAAAAGGGAACGTGCTACCCATTCCCATGATAGTAAAGGAAGAAATACAGTAGATAGCAAGAGAATGAAAGGGGAAGTGAAGCAGAATGAATTCTGTAAATTTTGTAAAAAATCAGGACATCAGATTGATAACTGTTGGAAGAAATTGGGCAGATGCTTGCGTTGTGCAAATCAACAACATCGAGTCATCAACTGTCCAGTAAAGAAGAACCAAACTCCACGCCAAGGACGCTTACAAGCCCTTGTGGATATAAATCATGCCAATCAAAGGTGACAAGGTACCATCACTAAACCCTTAGTTTGAAATTTATATTATTTTCTAGAGAGCAAAGCCCTAAGTGGGGGAGATGATGGAATAAGATATTCAGAATAGGATTGGTAGTCGTATAATATCATATGAATTTGGGGACCAAATTCTATTTAAGTGGGGGAGGATGTAGTACCCCGAAAAATCCCTTAATTAAAAATTATGGATAAATTAAATTTTTATCAATTAATAAATTCAACCAGTTAAAAAGGTACGCATTATTATCACATGCGTATAAACACATATAAAAATTCCGTAAAAATAATAATTTTACTTTAAATAATATTCTCTAATGACCTATCAAGAGATTTGGGAACAGAAAAATCATTTAGATCAAGTTTAAGAAATTATGCGACTTGTTAGTATAATTAAGGAAAAAGTCGAAGAACCTATTATTTTATGAGCCAAAGTGGATTATAAATAAAAATAAACATGTGGGTAGACTTTAAATAGTATGGGATGATAGCCCATTATGATATTTGGAGCAATGGACAATCTTGGCCCATGAATAAATTCTCTAATAAAAGGATAATTAAAAATTCAATAAGTAAAGTAAGAATATGGGTTGTACAATTTGGCTCATTTGAGTTAATTGGGCCAAGAGTAAGAGCCTAAATGAAGAAGATTAGAAATATTGACATAAATAATGTTGAAGTGAATAAAAATATACAAAAGTAATTAAATAAGCGTGATAAATAGATTTACATAAGGATAAAGGGTGAATAATTGGAATTAAATCAATACCCATTAAGTCAAATTAGTAATGAGTTTTGTTAATGGACCTAACATGGATTGTTTGGCTCAAATAAGAAGAGTCTATCATGAGATGGGAGTTAATTAAGTGAAATTCGTATTAAATATATTAATAATTAGAAAAAGGGTTAAGATAAATAATAAATGACATTTATATATCCCTAAAAAGAGTCCTAGACTTACCCTAACCTATTACCACAAAACTATATCTCTCCCCAATCCAATTAGCGGATAAATGCTAGAATAAGGGGAGATAAATGTGGAAATTCGGAGTTAATTAATAAATAAATTAAATAAGGGTAAGATAAATACTAAAAAGGGTTATAAATATCCTAAAAAGAGTCCTAATCCTATCCTAACCCATTACCTACAAAATTTAATCTCTTCCCAGCCCTAATTAGGAGATAAAGGAGAGAACTTAGATGATAAATAAGAGAAATTTGAAATTTAAGGAAAAGGAAGAGTTTTAGAAGAGTAGGACTCTTAAACCAAGCCATACACACCCTAATTCGGCCCTATCACCCCATAAATCATTGCTGGAGCTCTAGGGGACGAAGAGAGGAGCTGAGGACGAGAGGAGCAGGAAGGAAGGAGCTTGGAGCAAGAGGATTTCATCTTTTATCTTGTCTTCAAGCCCTAGGATTTTTTAAACGCGTGAAAGGTAGGCAATCTCTCAAGCTAAATTCGTGTAATAATTACCCTAGGAAGACTTCATGTTCCCGAGCAAAAGCCCTCTGGTTCCGCTCTATTTCAATCTCCCATGAGGGAGAATTAATTCTTTGAAATCCTGTCAGATCCATGTACCTGACCATTCATGTTTGCTTTTAAACCTCGTGTATACTTGATTCCATGCGATTAGAAAATTCTCTTAAATACTATATCATGTTAGTTTTCAAACGCCCTGATTTCCCTAATTTTGTTATGTATCCATCTCTAATTAATGCATTGAACCTTGACTGCGCATGTTTAGGTCACTGAAATGTAACCTGGTCAAAGCATGCCTAAACCTTGTCTATTTTTGAATTAATTATGCATGCTGATAGATATATGTGTCTATTTTCGTTTAAAACTGGTTTCCTGATTTTTGGATTATCATGCGATTTTATATTGAATTTACAAGTACTCTGTATCAAACAGGATCCACCCTGGAAAAAGGGAAAAAGGGTCGGACCCTTCTGATATCGCGACGGCGCGACCCGCCGCGATATCAGTCGAGTCGCGCCCCGCTGTCACGTCGCGTTAAGAACGCGGCGGCCTAAGCCACCGCTATTTCCACCCCGAACCGGGCCAGTTCACCTGAAGCGCCCGGCCGCCCCATCGCAACCTGAATCGCGATGGGCTCTCCCGCCGTGATTTCCAAATTTCGTCCAGAACCTAATAATTATGTTTATACCCCTATTCTATTTACCATTTAACCCTTGTTCAAGCTAAATCATACACTATTAAGACTATCCTTTACCTGAATGATATTAATTGTCTTTAATTAAATAATCCTCAGTAATTAAAAGTCATTTGCACGATTTATTATATTCTCATGATTATCTTTACACTTTTTTTTTAATCAAAAGTAGGTCCTCAGGGTCAGCAACTATGAGAGTGCACCCTATTCCTGGGAATAGAATGAACCCACTCCACCAGTGCGATCCACTTGGGCCTAGATAATAGATAAAATATCACAGTACAAAACAGCAACAGGGGGAAACCCCTAAGAAGTAAATCTAATGGTAGGTACCCCAAACCGATCCAAGGTGAGGGGACCTTTACAAGAATGAGGTAAGGAGTCAGCTGAAAAAAAAAGTACATTTGTTGCAATAGAGCAACCAACATTTGCCAAAGCATTTGCTAGCTGGTTCGCTTGCCTATAAGTATGATGAACTTTTTGGTTGGTATGTTGAAGAAAAACCTGAGCCTCCCGCCACCAATGTAAACAATTCCAAGAGGGTGGTTTATTTCTAGTAAAAGAGGAGACCAAAGTAGATGAGTAAGATCTGATCTCAACCAGATGGAATCCATGTTCAACAGCCAAACGGATACCATCACACAGAGCACGCACCTCAGCGAGCAAGCTAGAACCATACCCATAGAAATGAGCAAAGGCCAACATCAAGGTACCTTTACTGTTTCTAATGCTGCCACCGCCTCCAGAAAGTCCTAGGTTCCCTTTACTCGCCCCGTCAACATTAAGCACCAAACCCTCAATAGGCGGAATCCATCTAATAAGCTTGAAGGTGATATGCTTAATTTTTGGAGAGAAACCAAGAGTAAAAATAGTCCTCATATAATCATCAGGTGAGCTCATCTTGAAAGTTGTGGATTCAAGGGACATGGAGATAAAATATCTTTACACTTACACACACATAACATTAGTGTTTGTCATTTGACCCTATTAAATTACTCAACAATATATCTGGTAATTAAGTGAAATTAATTACCTAATTTTTCTATTATTTAAATGACACATGTCTTCATTTTATTCGCGTGATTTGTACACCGTTATCGTTTTCCCTCGGCCTTCGAGCACTCGAGGCACGATGGACCAGTTTCTACACACTTTCTTTTGACTTCGACCACCTCTCCATCGGGAATACTCTCGACTAAGCCAGGGACTCCTAGTCAAGGCCTTTGTAAGTCTTCTTGACTTTGGTGCACGTCCATTGCCGACGAGCTGGTTGTACCTTTAAAACCCGTTACACCCTAGGCATCAGTATGATCCAACCAGCCTTAGTGTCTCTCTTATCTTGGGAACATGCCGGATCATCTAGCCAGTGTACATAGCACGACTAATGGGTGGATGTGACTTCTACCTGACTGTCGGTACCCGACCTGGTGCTGTGCAACTGTTACTATCATGGTTTATTGTTGTTTTACAATTATACCCCTATCTCATCTACTATCCTTGTACTCTCATCTATTCACGTTCACTCTACTATCTCGTCTATTCATCTAGTACTCACTTGAGACTCTTGAGCTGTTGTGGCTCCTATTGCTTGTACTATACATGACTTTCTAGCGGCATAATATGGGTCTGATGACCCTACTGACTCGAATGCATACTGTGTAGGGCACGGAGAGTGTCCGAGGGGCTCCAATCTAGTCCTGGGGGCAGAGAGCCACCCGAAAATACCTGCAGGGGCTATTGACAGTGTTTTGCATTGCACCAGTTCTGACTATACTATATTGGCTAGACATCTAACTGTTATACTATTAGTATGAGGAGTTCAGACGTACTATACCATTTTGTGCTATTACTGTGCTAGCACTGACTGTTATACTATTAGTCTGAGGAGTTCAGACGTACTGTACTATCGTTAAACAGCTACTATCCTAGAAGTTACTACTGCCGTATTCTACTAGTGCACCGTTGTGCAACCATACACGCTATCTCGTTACACGCTATCTTGTCATACCCTGTCTCATTATGTGGTCAATTCTTTATCATCCTAGTTCTGCAATAATCTTTTGGAATGTATTATCATTCACTTATTATCTTGTACTATTACTCTCTTGACTATACTTGATCGTTCTCTCTAGTTAACTTGCTCTACAAGATATTAATCACTTTAAGCATGCTTGTTTACACGAGATATTAAGTCCTACTGAGCGTTATCGCTCACCCTTCGTTATTTGTTATTGTGTGTTCAGGTAAGTCAGGTGATGACCTTACACACATAAACAGGGTTGGACTGGAGTGATGAGCATCCTGGAGTCATAGCAATGGATTATCCCCAGTACCCTAGAGTTAGTTTAGTTAGTTGTTTAAGCATGCTTGTTTACACGAGATATTAAGTCCTACTGAGCGTTATCGTTCACCCTTCGTTATTTGTTATTGTGTGTTCAGGTAAGTCAGGTGATGACCTTACACACATCAACGGGGTTGGACTGGAGTGATGAGCGTCCTGGAGTCATAGCAATGGATTATCCCCAGTACCCTAGAGTTAGTTTAGTTAGTTGTTTAAGCATGCTTGTTTACACGAGATATTAAGTCCTATTGAGCGTTATCGCTCACCCTTCGTTATTTGTTATTGTGTGTTCAGGTAAGTCAGGTGATGACCTTACACACATCAACGGGGTTGGACTGGAGTGATGAGCGTCCTGGAGTCATTGCAATGGATTATCCCTAGTACCCTAGAGTTAGTTTAGTTAGTTGTTTAAGCATGCTTATTTACACTGTTGGTTAACTGCCAACGACTCCCTTAGGGAATCGCTGCCACTATGTTGTTATGGGGCAGCATAGTGACTTCGGGGCCGGCAACCCAACCCGCCGCAGGGGTAAAACCCTATGCGAAGCCCCTCACGCCGACCACAGCGTTGACGTGGTGCTTTGCGCTTCCGCCTTAAAGATTTGGCTACGGCCTTCACTACCAGCTCGAGCTTTTGGTGCAACGGTAAGGGGCTCAGTCCAACAAGTGGCATCAGAGAGAGGTTGCGGGTTCGATTCCCCTGGGTGCCGCTGGGGGGGAGTTTGTTGGTTAACTGCCATCGACTCCCTTAGGGAATCGCTGCCACTATGCTGTTATGGGGCAGCATAGTGACATCGGGGCCGACAACCCAACCCGCCGCAGGGGTAAAACCCTGTGCGAAGCCCCTCATGCCGCCCACAGCGTTGACGTGGTGCTTTGTGCTTCTGCCTTAAAGATTTGGCTACCGCCTACACTACCAGCTCGAGCTTTTTGTGCAACGGTAAGGGGCTCGGTCCAACATACACGAGATATTAAGTCCTATTGAGCGTTATCGCTCACCCTTCGTTATTTGTTATTGTGTGTTCAGGTAAGTCAGGTGATGACCTTACACACATCAACGGGGTTGGACTGGAGTGATGAGCGTCCTGGAGTCATAGCAATGGATTATCCCCAGTACCCTAGAGTTAGTTTAGTTAGTTGTTTAAGCATGCTTGTTTACACGAGATATTAAGTCCTACTGAGCGTTATCGCTCACCCTTCGTTATTTGTTATTATGTGTTCATGTAAGTCAGGTGATGACCTTACACACATCAACGGGGTTGGACTGGAGTGATGAGCATCCTGGAGTCATAGCAATGGATTATCCCCAGTACCCTAGAGTTAGTTTAGTTAGTTGTTTAAGCATGCTTGTTTACACGAGATATTAAGTCCTACTGAGCGTTATCACTCACCCTTCGTTATTTGTTATTGTGTGTTTAGGTAAGTCAGGTGATGACCTTACACACATCAACGGGGTTGGACTGGAGTGATGAGCGTCCTGGAGTCATAGCAATGGATTATCCCCAGTACCCTAGAGTTAGTTTAGTTAGTTGTTTAGCTATCATTTCCAAATGTAATGATGCTATTGAGCTTTGTGTTTTGGCTCTGAATTAGTGGTTATAATAGTTTAGATGAATTATCAATAAAATTATGAGTTTATTACAATTATTGTTCATTAGATGCTCTGATATATGCGAATGTATGCGCAATTTACGTTACCATACACGTTGTTCATGCCTCCTCGATTTATTCCGCTGCTAAATTGGAGGGGCATGACACCTTGCCCACAAACCACAAGGATGAAGCTACACAAAGAGGGAGCACCACCGACAAGCTTCCACCCGTGCTAAACCACAAAAGAACCAACAAGCACAGGGAGGATAGCTTGAAACAAAGTTCCATCTACACTAGCAAGGAAGAGAGCAAGAAATCCCTACATGCAATTGAAGAGCCAGACCCGTTGGGGCCCTTCACGTCGAATTGGCCGCCTCCTCCTGACTCCACGCCGCTCCCACGCTCCGCCACGAGCACGCCGGCACCTCCACGCCCGAACCTCCTGAGAAAGGAGAGGGGAAGCTCCCCCACCGTGGAGAGGAGAAGGGAAGGGAGGAAGGAGAAGAAAGAAGAAGAAAGAGAGGTCTGCATGCCTTAAGGCCTCGAAACTGAGGTTGCGACAAGATAGGCATTGTGTTCTTAAGCAGAACGTGACAAGCATCTTGTCGCCTTCTAAAAAGTTCCGACAAACCTTCTAACAGACAGACAGCCTCCAGGCCACGTGTCACGCACACAGGTGCTTTAGGTGAACGCGACAACTGGCACGTCGCCTTCACACACAAGTTGTGGACACGTGGCACATAGCCACAGAAGACCATAGGAACGCGACACAAAGGCCGTCGCCTTCTCAACCAGAAGGTGACACAGAACACGTCGCGTTCAGAACGCGACAGCCCGATACGTTGCGATCCCAAGAACAACTGCAAGGCAACCAGAAACCCGAGATGTTACATCGGCGAGTAGCAGCAGCAGTGGCAAGGGGAACTTATGGGGGATGGGGGAAGCAGAGGCGATGGACGGCGTCGGCGGCGGCATGGGAGCGGCACCTTGTACTAGTGCTTCCCGCAGGTGCACATTCGGGAGATGAAGGACGACTACATGAAGTTCGAGCTGCGGGACATCGACCCCAGCATGGCCAACGCCCTCCGACGGGTGATGATCGCGGAGGTGCCCACCTTCGCCATCGACCTCGTGGAAATCGAGGTCAACTCCACCGTGCTCAACGATGAGTTCATCGCCCACTGCCTCGGCCTCATCCCCTCGTCTCCAAGGGTGCAATGGAGATGTTGTTCTTCTGCGGCTGCGACGCCTGTGATGGCGATAATATCTGCCAAATAAATGTACACAAAATTTAAAAATTATGACACTTTTGTCAAACAAATAATAGCAATTTTTTTTTATTTTAAAATTTTAGTTGAATTGACATAATATAATTTTTTAGGTAGAAATAATCTTTAAAAAAAAAATCCCAAACACCTTATAAATGTGAATAACTTATACTCAATTTACTTATATCTAGTCTCATTATCTCATCATTAAAGAGGCCCTAAATTTTTAATTTTCGTCTTCCCAACATCTTGATGTGGTTTGATGTCAGCGGGATTTTCGTGCCGGACAAATGTCGAATTCAAAAGAAGAATACCCAACAAAGTTTCAGAGCAACATCATGATGCAACAAGAAATTTACAAGCTGGGTGCGCCTCCTGTAGCCTCAGGTGCAGGAGAAAAGTCTCAAACTAGGCCGCTTTGACCAGCTTATGCTGGGTATAGGGGGTTGATATTTAATTGAACTTGGATAAGTGGTACAGGTTAATTCGGGGTATTGGTCAGAATTAAGATGGGATAGGATGAGTTATCTTTATCTATCTTCAATTGATTTGGGACTAGATTATATACCCCCACTACAAGAAAGAGTGGATTTGTCAACGGCTATATGTCAGCGGCTATAAGAAACCGCGGACAAAAAGTATTTCTGTCTGCAAGCACTATAGACCGTTGACATAAGGTGTGTTTGTCTACCTCTTGCAGAAGCCGCTGATAAAGAGCATTCTTACGTCAACGGCTGCACCTCTTTGTTGACATATCCGTAATATATGTCAGCGGTTTTTGTAATTCCGTTGACAAATATTTATAATTATAATTTATATTTAAATATTTTTAATTAAATATATTATTTTTAAATGAGAATTATTATTAATGTCAGCGGCCAGTGTAGCCGCTGACATATATTTCCCTTTTTTTTTTAACCACCACCCCCGCGGCCCAGTGTTGTGATCCCCACTGCGATCCCCCAAACCCTTTTTCTCCCCCTGCAGCGATCTCCACCCCCGCGCCCAGTGTTGCGATCCCCACTGCGATCCCCCAAACCCTTTTGCTCCCCCTGCGGCGATCTTCACTGCAGCTCGCGGTGACGATCTCCCCACCCGCCCCCGCGCTGCCTCCGTGCCGACGGTCTCCGATCGTGTTCGCGCCTCCTCCGACGGCCTTCGATCGTGTTCGTGCCGCGTCCGCTCGCGACGATCAGCCCACCGCACCGCCTCCGCGCCGGCGGCCTCCGATCGTGTTCGTGCCGCCTCCGCTCGCGACGGTCACCGCCCCCACGCCGGCCGCCTCCTCCTCCGGCTAGCTCCAACCGGATCTACAGGTCCTCTCTCTCTCTCTCTCTCTCTCTCTCTCTCTCTCTCTCTCTCTCTCTCTCTCTCTCTCTCTCTCTCTCTCTCTCTCTCTCTCTCTCTCTCTCTCTCTCTCTCGGCCCTCGGACTGCAGGGATTTTTGTATCCCACAAGAGCATGAGCAAGTAATTGCCGGCTGTACATAGAAGATCCGGAGAAACATTGCAAGAATACGATGGTCGATGATGCAGATGCGTTACTAATTTGGCAATAATCTTCGTAGACAGATTACATGATCATGGTGTCTCTGCAGCTGCTTGGAACTTCTTCTGTGTTAATCCCTAATTAACAAATGTGTTACCCCTGTACTTTGATCTGTTTTTATACTTTCCACACTTTTCTATGATAGCACTCTCTCAACTATTTATTGTGCAGCATCTCGTCTCTCAACTATTTATCTATATTATTTTAGTTAACATTTTTTTTAAGTGATGATCTTAGAATACTCACTGGACAGTGATATCATAAAGAGTGTAAGAATAGCATCACTCTTCCAGCTGCTTCACCACTCAGTTCAGTGTTCCCCATCTCGTTCTTTGGGAGAGAGGGCCGAGCTAGCTAGTAAATTTTACTTTTACTGGCCCCATTTATTTCGTTTGTTTCCTTTTGTTCTTGATTTTACTATATGTTGTTTGCACTTATTGACTGATTTACTTGGGCAATTTTATTTTTATTAGTAATTTCTGGCTTCATTAGTCTCCTCCCACCATCCATGTGGTCAGTGTTTATTACCCTTCTCAATGCAAGAACCATTGATTAATCTGCACAGGTCGAAAAGTACTTCCTCTGAGTCTCCATGTTAGTTGACAGCATACCAACTCAGATTATGTGAGAAATACTTAATTCTATTTTGACTTTACTCCTTCCCTGATCATGTGTTTGCTGATAGGCTTGGTTTTATGTCTGCCTCTGTTTGTCCTTTGTTTTCTATGTCCTCTCTTCTTCAGTTCCCCTTGAGAATACTGCAACCATAGAGGGCTAATGAGCGCTCTATCCAACATGACCCAAAATTTCCAACTCTCAGACCAACCACTGAACTGAACCAAGCAAATTTATTTCCCTTGAAATCCGCATCAATGACATTAGCTCCCAAATGAAAATTTCTCAATTCAGAAGTCACTTGCAAATCAACACAGTGACCACCAGCCTTCTCAGAAGAGTCAATGATGCACAGCAATAGCCCATGGATTAAAACAAGAAGCACTCAAATCCATCAAGTCGGACCAAAAAAGTTACATTTTGCATGAACGAAAATGAGAAAAGCACAAGGCACCTGCATAGAGGAGTTAGCTTATTAATTATATAAGATCTGCTTCAAGACCCACGGTCATCTTCTTTTATCAAACAAATGGTCCTAAGATCTGCCCCAAGAGCTGCAGAATCTAAGTTGGGAGGAAAAAACTGAAGGCAGACAGGGCTTCATGGAGACCTACTTAAGGCAGGATGATTTGATTGGAAAGTATTAGTTAGCTTAGTTACAGTGTGTATTGGTATTGTGTTTATATCTGTAGTAACTATCTTTTACATCTGCTTGTAGTGTGTTACTATTTTGCGTTTAGTTGGTGAGCCCATACAGGGTTCACCTAGTTAAGAGGATTAACCATATTATGTTAAACATATTATTTAAATCCTTTGACAAATGTTAACATATTATGTTAAACATGTGTGATTAATATTATGTTAAAGCCAGACTTCTGCCCAGCATATAATCTTATCGGATGAACTGGAACAAACCATACACATACGGGAGGGTTGCCCCCATTACTTGATTTTTATATTTTTGCAACCATTGAAATCTCTGCCAACATACCTTTTCCACTCACTCTGCTATAACTATTGTGCCTGCCATCGCTAAAAACACTATTACTGCAATACACTTAATAACACCAATCTTTACATAAACGACTACCCAATCCATCTCTTTACTTTACTCTAATTGACATCATTCATCCATCTCTTAATTAATCTACCTCCTTTTACCTGATTCCTCCTATCAGAAAGCCTCAAATCTCGAATTCTGGAAATCATAACGTTTCTTATCTGATTTCACTTGAATGCTTTTATCTGATTCTTACCATCTCTAACTTCATTTTCTCTAGTACTAACTTCTCGTTTCTTTGTTCTACACTGTGCAGAGTTATTACACATCACTGATCGTATCTTTGTTATCACAATTCCTGCTAATATATTTCTCTGAAGCATTCTCATATTTGCACCCAGCTAATCACATCTGTACAGATCTTTATCAACTTCATGCAAAGCTGACTGATCTTACTAACAACACCATTTTCCCATTCAGATATAAAACAGAAACTCTGTGTGATGTCTTCAGGTTGCCCCCATTCTTATGAGCACTGCACTGTGTATATGACGGGGCCACTGGCTACAGTGTTTGCATCTGAAGCTCGGAATCTGATAATAACAGATGACACGGAATTATTGTTTTTGTTCAGGTGCATGTGGTGGTATCTTTGTATAAACAAAAAATTAGAATTTTAAAAGAATTTATATAAAAAAAAAATTATACCAACATTTGTCAGCGGCTTGTAGCCGCTGACAAATATAAAATTGTTATTTATCAGCGGCTGTAGGGCCGCTGACAACAAATTTTTATGTCAGCGGCTACATCCGCTTACATAAAAATTATTTGTCAGCGGTTTACTAGCCGCTAACGTAAAATTTTGTTCCCGCTGACGTAAAATTTTTTTGTCAGCAGACGCAAGCCGCTGACGTAAAATTTTTTTGTCAACGGCCCTGCCTCCTGTTGACATATGATAAGTCGACGACAAAAATGTTGACGGCTCTGTCTATGGGCTGTGGCCGTTGACATACACTTTTGTCAACAAAATTTTTGTCTTTATCAACGGCTCAAAGCCGTTGACAAATGTTATTTGTCTTGTAGTGCCCTAGTTAAAATATTCATGGGGGTGGGGTAAAAATACTACATCGGAATACCATGGGTTGATCGATTATTGGGATCACGATAATCGAATAACATATTTTTTCATATGATGACATTTACTTTTTTAGCTAAGTATCATACAAGAAATATAATTGATTATCGAGATTCTAAAATCATATGATTCTTCGGATAACATGGGTTAATCGATTATCCGGATCATGATAATTGATTAATAGGTTCTCTCATATAATCACTTTTGATTTTTTTGGTTAAATATCATATATAAAATATAATTGATTATCAAGAAATTAATTAATTATCAAGATTTCAAAATCATTTGATACTTAGCCAATTATGTATTTGGACAGTAAAGATTACTTGCTTGGTCTCATTTTTCCCCCAAAGATAGGTGAATAAATTTTTAGGTAAGTCTATACTAAGTTAAGATATTCATAAGATACATACTTCTGTATCAACGTGGCTAAGAGGATTTAAGACGTTATTGCACGGTGTGGTGAGTGATGGATATGAGATGCTAAGATATCTGTTTTATTGATATGAGCAGATGCCATTTACGGATTTCGAGCTGTGCGGATAGGTTCAACGCCCAACAATTATCACCTCAAATTTGGGCCGCATAAATAATTGTCCCACACATGTTGAAAGCAACTGCTGTTTTTTAAGAAATGCTTATTATATTAATGACTCGATAGATAAGTTAAAATTGATTATTTTAAAGTAATTTTTCAAACTCGATAAATATGTAAGGTTCGATTATTTTAAACCAATTTTATTGAGATACGTCATATCTATGTAGACATAATGAGATAAAGTGACAACATCAAGACGTAGTGATAGAGAAATACTTAATGCACATCTATAGTGTGCACTAACTTGGGCACACCCACTAGGGGTGTGCTATTTGTCCCTTGAGATTTGAAAAAGTTAGATAGGAGAGATATTATAATCTCCAAAGGACAAATGGCACACCTCTAGTGGGTGTGCCATGCTTAGTGCACTAAGTATTTCTCGTACTGATAAGTGGCAGCAACTGTTGATTGCCAAAGATTGATGGGTGATGATTGATTTGATTAATAAATAATTTTTTTAGATAGATAAATAACTCATTTTCACTAACAAATAACATCTCATGTTAACAAATGGCTAATTTTGGTTGACAAATAATTTAATGAGTTTTTTTGCAGATTTGTCTTTACCAGGGTTTGTTGTGCCGCTGCGATACTGTATTTGGGGATTTGCGAGTCCTAGCACGGTACGATAAAATTAGAAGATCGATTTCTTTTTATCGATCGACTGATTCTTTTAGGAAACACCCTTAGACGTCCAACAAATCAAAGTCTAAAATCGATCGATTGATTTTTTTATCGGTCGACCGATTTCTGTTAGAATAACATCCAGATCTCATGGTCTATTTGGCTTTTAAAGATAGACAAAAATTAGTTGAATGGTTATTTTTTTTATCGGTCGACCAATTTCTGTCAGAGTAACGTCCAAATACCTTAGTCTATTTGATATTCAAAGAGAGACGAATATCGGTTGACCGATCGGTATGGTACAGATAGTACCGTATCATGTCACGAAGAATGTGGTACAGTCGATCAACACGGTACGACCAACCGTGGTCCTTCCAAACTTAGCTAATTACAAATTAGTCCCTTAAATCTAACTATTATCATATTAGTCTCTAAAAACCTCTAAAATCTTGTAGAAAAGTTCATCTAGTAAGGACTAATATGCAAGATTTAAAGGTTTTGAGGGACTAATATGATAATGATGGACTAATTTGCAATCAACTAAATTTGTAGGGACTAATAGGTAAAACACCTAATTTAATTTGTCTAATAATTAAAAATTTTGGCTATCGACCATTGGCTACAAATTCCTAGCTACCACCTCCCACTATTATCTATTGAGTAACATTTTTTACTTATGAAATAGGTTAAAAAGTTGCACGGTTAAAGTGTCCATTGGTTGGGCATCTGAACTCCACACGTCAATAAGATGTAGGGCCCAACAACCCACTAATTAGGTGCGACATCAAACAACTTTTTTACTCATTTTTAGTCATGCGTGGGAGCAGGAGTTGGAATGTGTTTCTGACTGCGAGACTAGAAGGTTGCTTGTATTGACCAGATTGCAAGCCTAGAGGGGGGGGGTGAATAGATTGTTAAAATATATCTTGAAATTTTCATGTTGAAATAACTTCAAATAGAAATACTAAACGCAGGTGTTAGAGTTTGTGTGCAGTGAAATAAGATAACAACAATCACACAAACAATGCACAAGAGTTTATCCTGGTTCGGATCTCCTATCACCTTGAGTCTTATGTCTAGTCCTTAGGAAACTACTTGGGATTCTACTAACTAAGGGTATAGCCCCCTTATGGACACTTACACATTCATCACCCGCTAACCTTCTCTTCAACCTAAGAAGAGGCAGTACAACCACCTGTAGCAACAAGTCTTCCCTTCAACAACAAGAACAAATCACCTACCCACAGTAAGTCTTCCCTTCAACAAGGGAAACAAAACACCAACCCACAGTAGGTCTTTTTTTGGCACAAGAAGAGGAACACTCTGAAAAAGAGAGTAGAAGGGATGACCCCTAGACTAAGCTTATACAACAAACCTTACTTGATCTGTGGCAGGAATTGGGAGGGAAAAGAATTGAACTATGAAGCTACCCTCTCAGAAACAACAAACTCTCAAAAGAAAAAATCGAAGTGAAGCTTCAAGAGAGCTAAGAGCAGATGGACTTGGAGTGAGGGCACATTGCTCTTCTAATGGTTGTGAAGGCTTGTGTGTATCAGCATGTTCCTTGTTCTTCACAGCCATCTTTCTCTTGTAATTATTAACCATTGAGATATCTGTTGTCTCTCATTTCTTTATGCTTGTTTCCATGTAGTCGCAATAGGTCTTACGTTGTAGAAACATGTGACTATCAAAAATCTGCAGGCATTAAATGCTGAGAGAGAGAGAGAGAGAGAGAGAGAGAGAGAGAGAGAGAGAGAGAGAGAGAGAGAGAGAGAGAGAGAGAGAGAGAGAGATGTCTTCAGTGACAGTCAATGTTCTAAGTAGATGCAAAAAGATGTTATACAGAAATAGATATGTGCATTTTGTCACCATATTAAGCATAAGAAGACTTAGCATAAAAATAAAAGTCAGTCTAAAAGTCATACTGCATAGGAACTATATTCAGCAACAAACTATGTATGTGAAGATAATTTAAAATGCTTATGTATAAAAGATATTCAACAGACGGCGGGAGATTTGAAATTCACAATTTCAAATGCTAAGGTTTATAACAAGTTATAAATAATTTATTCATAATATCAAAGGTTGTTCAGAGATATCCTTGATTAAAAGATATGCAACGATCAAATGATTTCTTCAAGGATAATAGCTTGATATAGAATGATATCAAAAACAATGGTCATAATAATACAGTTTATTCATAATCTTTCTTGATCAACAGAATAAGATGATCATTATGATAAAGATGATCATGGTATTAATGATAATCTATGTAGGAAAATAATCAATATGTAGGAAACAATCGATATGATGATGACAGATGATAACAATTGATGTTGTACAACACAATCGATATTTAAGACCAATCGATGTTTTATAAGGGCAATAGGTATGAGATGACAACCAATGTTTTACTACAAGGCTATCGATGTGCAAGAATAATTGATGTCTAAATAGCAATCGATGTCTGAAGGTAAACGATGTCTAAGAGCAATCGATGTTTAAAGACAATCAATGTCCAAAGACAATCGATGTCTAAAGGCAATCGACGTTAAGAGACAATCGATGTTAAAAGATAATCGATGTGAACGTAATCGATGTTCTAAGACAATCGATGTAAAAGATAATCGATGTTTAAAGATAATCGATGTTGAAAGGTAATCGATGTGAACACAATTGATGTTTAAGTATAATCGATGTAAATGCAATCAGTGTTTACATATAATCGATATGAATTCAATTGATGTTTAAATATAAGGCAATCAATGTTTATGTATAATCGATGTGATTGCAATCGATGTTTATGTATAATCGATGTGAATGCAATTAATGTTTAAGTATAAGGCAATCGATGTTTATGCAAGAAAATCGATGTTTAAGTTCGACTTGCTACTTCGATTGATAAAAAAGTAACACTGTCAGTCAAAGTTGCACTTTGACTAGCGCAGACTATAATGTAATCAGTCAAAGTGAGACTTTGACTGGAATCAAAATGCAACGTAATCGGTCGCAGTGTAACTTCGAAGATGACAAAGTGTAACTTCGACTGTTCAAGACAAAAACATGCATGACGAAGTAAAGCTTCATATATGAGGAAGTTAATTAGCTTCGATTGATTAAGAAGCAAAACATGCATGACTTCAGATGATGAAGTTAAAGTTGTTAGTGATGTAAATCATGAATTTATGAATGAAAACATTAAATGACAACAAAGGCTTACACGAAATTTGAACACCATCTAGAGGACTAAGAAATTCTTGGAATACTTACAATGGTGATTCTTGAAGTATTATCTTGTTGACGAGCTGCTAGTAGGTCACCCCTGCATTATTTAAACCAAAAGGCATGCGGGTAAAGTAGTACAAACCCTTCTTGGTTATGAAGGCGGTCTTCTCCTTGTCCTCCAGTGCCATCCTGATCTGGTGGTACCTTGAGTAAGTGATGAGGAAGCTCAATAGCTCATGGCCGGTAGTAGAATCAATGAGCTGGTCAATGCGCGATAGGGGGTAGCTATCCTTCGAGTAGGCTCTGTTGAGGTCGGTAAAGTCGACGCACATCCACCACTTCCCACTGGCCTTGTTGACGAGGACGATAGCTTGAGATTAGTGCCCAGGTAGGCCATCTCGACAAAGCAGTCATAAAATAACACGTTGGGGGCAGATCCATTATCGACTAAAATGTGGTGCACATCATACCTATCGATGTCGGCATGCAAAACCAGTGCATCATCATAGGGGATGTTAAGACCAAAAAGGTCCTCATCCGAAAAATAGATTATACCACCATTCAATTGCTGCAACTTTATGGAGCTCAGTCCGGCCGCCGACGTGTACGCCTTCCTCTTTTAGATGCTGTCGCCACCTTCTGTCGACCAACCCGTGAGCACTAGCACCACACCCTTTACGAAGGGTGGGGGTAGCTTTCTCTTCGTTGGAGCTGACAAGCTTGAGCTTCCCGTCAACGATGTTCTTTCTGATGACATTACACTTCATCAAGTCCGCGATCTCTACCTTCAGACTACGACACTGGTTAGTTGTGTGCCTAAAGTCTTTGTGGTGGTCGCAGTACTTGTCAGAGCCTTTCTTTGACGGGGGCCCCTTCATGGGTTCCAGCGTCCTGAACCTTGACAACTTCCTGATCACTTGTAGGATCTCGAACGGGAGCATGCCAAATTGAGGCAGGTGCTGAGGCGAGACTAGTCACAGCAATGCGGAGCATCATGTCTGGGTACCTCTTCCTCTCTCTTTGGCTTCTTTGGGGCCGACGTGTTGCTTGACACCCCATAATCCATAGGTCAACACAGCTTGCCGATGGTCTCCAAAGTTGATTCAAGCTGCACATACTTCTACATCCGCGAGAGGAGGTCGACCAGAGTCAATGGGAGCTTCTTCAGTGTTGCCCTGTTGACAAGCCCAGAGGGGGGGTGAATGGGTTTTTATAAATTCAATCTAGGAGATACCTGTAACCAAAAACAATCACACAAACGATCTTCGAACTACGTTAGTTACTCGTTAGTTTAAATAACAATTACGCAATGAAGACAATCACACAACACAAGGATTATCCTGGTTCGGACTTCCTTTTCTTAGGAGTCCTACGTCCAGTCCCTGAGCAACAACTCAGGATTGCACTAACTAGGGTACAGTCCCCCTAAGGACGCTACAACACCCAGCTCAGCTGGTCTTCCTTCACACACGAAGGGAACAACACCCTGGATGCCACCAGGTCTTCCTTTACAACCAAAGGGAGCAACACCCTGGATACCACCAGGTCTTCCTTCACACCCGAAGGGAACAGCACAGAGAAGAATGAAAAAGACTTTCACGCCCCTAGATCCAGCTTTTGATAAGAGAGGATCTGAAGCAACTAGAACTGAGAGCGAAGAGATTATGAACCATTCACACTCTCAGAACTGTACAGGCTCTCTCAAGATTTTCACAAGAACTAGCGGAGAGCAAGAGAGCAAAAAGCAAAAACGGAGTGAAGGATCTTGGCTCTTGATTTTCTTCAGAAGAATTTGAAAATAGTCTCTGGATCATCTATGCTTCTATTCTTCTGTCTTGTATATATATCTTCAATTTGAAATCTAGTCGTTGAAGAGATCGTTGTCTCTCTCTTGAGTAGCCGTTAGACTGAATGACATCTGGAGTCTTGGAAGCTTCCTGTCACAGTCTTTTGATCACTTGAGCACGCAAAGAGATGAGATCTTCACAGAGATCCGTTGGCTTCTATTTGTCTAACGTTGTACAATGAAGCTACATCAAAGGTCTGCACAGATGTCAAGCTCAAACAGCAGACAGATAGGCTGTCTCTGATATCAGTCAACGTCAGTAGCAATAGTCAAGAAAATAGTAATACCAACTGGCTTAAGTCTAAAGGACGTTATCAGAATAAGCACGATAAAGGAAGATATAGTCTGCATGCATGCAGAGATACGTTCAGATCTCATAAATGCAAAAGCGTCAGAGAGATGTCTACGTGGATTTTGACTGGTCAATGCTTTAAGATGAATAAGATATCAAAATATGAAGTTGAAGACTATATGACTTATGAAATCGTTATGAGTTATAGCAAATCGTTCTATAACAGAGGATATAAGAAATCGTTATGAATTATGGCAAGTCATTTTGATTCTAAAGAAATCGATGTGAAACACTTAACAAATCGTTACACAAAGCAAGTCGTTATGAATTATGGCAAGTCATTTTGATTCTAAAGAAATCAATGTGAAACACTTAACAAATCGTTACACAAAGCAAGTCGTTATGAATATCAAAGAAATCGTTACGAGAACTAAAGAAATCGTTGCAGCTAGCAAGTCGTTACGAGTATCAAGAAATCGTTACGAGAACTAAAGAAATCGTTGCGGCTAGCAAGTCGTTACGAGTATCAAAGAAATCGTTACGAGAACTAAAGAAATCGTTGCGGCTATCAAGTCGTTACAAACTTCAAAGAAATCGTTGTGATAACTTATGAAGTCGTTACAACAAGCAAGTCGTTGCGAGTTCTAAAGAAATCGTTATGATAACTTATGAAGTCGTTACAACAAGCAAGTCGTTGCGAGTTCTAAAGAAATCGTTATGATAACTTATGAAGTCGTTACAACAAGCAAGTCGTTGCGAGTTCTAAAGAAATCGTTATGATCACTTATGAAGTCGTTACAACAAGTAAGTCGTTGCGACATCGACTTGATTGAAACGACATGACTTTTAGTCTTATAAGAGAATCGTTATGAACTTTAACAGAAATCGATATGGACTTAGAGAAATCTCATGTTGAAAAGATTAAAGCTTCAGAGTAGTAATGCATACCTTTATTGGCTTGTTTGACTTCGGTAATTTTTCCTGTACTTAAGACTTATGAGATATTCAGCAGATATAATTGATAAATTCTTGTTTGGTTTTGGTAATCATCAAAATATGTATATATATACAATTAATTAAAATTACATGGGGACTGACTGGTCATCAATCTCCCCCTTTTTGGTGATGACAAAACTGAACAATAAGCATAAAAAATATCTGAATTTTTTGTACTTTTCTCTCCCTTTTTGTCATTAAGCAAAAAGAAACACTTTGACAAAGAAAGAAGAGAGAAAGAGAAGAGAGAATACACATAGAGTCATGGCATTCATTGCGGAGGTACAGGCAAATAGAAGGCAGGAGACAACAGAGAGGCAAAATGGGAGATGGTTTCCCATGCCTGAACTTCCTGCTCTTCAAAAAAAGTCTTAAAAGCGCCAAAAGACACAGAGTAAGATGGTCCCATGGTGGAAGCCATCCGTTTGATATGAAGATCTAAATGCCTATAGAGAAGATCAGCATAGGCATCTTTGTCCATGTTGAACTTGAGAAACCGAGAAGTGCCAAAGCTGGCACAGGAGAGGAACTGGTCCATGGTGACCGGGTAGTGATTGTGGTTAGCTCTGAGAGCTTGGTGCAAAGCCACATACACTTTGTATCTTTCTTCCCAGACCTGAAGGGGTCATCAACAAGATTGATGGAGTTCATATCTAAAAAGTGGCTGGAGAAATAGCTGGTTTGCCTTCCCTGGCCTGAGCTTCATTGAGTGCTGACAACTGCTGAGCTGACAGAGGGTAGAATGTGGACCAATCAGAAGATGTGAGCCTTTCACATTCAGACAAGATAGGGGAGAGAACTTCAGCCTTGACATGGCCCTGGTGATATTCCCTGAAGAGGAATCTAGAAAAGGAAACCATGCATCCTTTCTGTACTTTAATTCTGCCCAAAACCCTGGCATAACGCTCAAAGATGATGGATCCTACAGAGGATTCCATAACTAGAAAGTGAATTTGAGGCAGGGCTATCTCCTCAGGTATTTGAAGAGTAGCAAAGTCTACCTTAATATCTGAAGAGTGAGCTGGAACTGGAGACAAGGCTGAAATGGCCTTCTTGAACTGACAGAGCTGAACTTCTGGAAGTTTATTAATGTATCTGAAGTTGTTGAAGAGCATGAAATGCCTGATCATCTTGATTTCTGATTGAATGAAGGGTGCCCAGAGTTCTTTGTGATACATCCTGAACCATTCAGAGAGAGTCAAGGAGTGGTCCCTTGGAGGAAATCTGGCAGATCTGGCAAGAGTGAACTTCTTGAGAAGATCCTTGTGACCTTTGCCCCACTGCTCTTCAGATTTGGAGTGAGCAAGAGAGAAAATTTTGGATTTTTCGGTTTTTGAAAGAGAAGTATAAGGAAAAATAGTGTGCAGATAATCTGTAAGGTTTTGAAAAGGAAGGTTGATGATGGTGGCATAAGCAACTTTAGAAAGGTATTCCCTATACAGTGGGTTATGGTGGTTGGCCACTGTGAGAGAAAACCACAAAGGAGGGTATTTGGGTTCAGAGGAAGAGGAAGAGGTAGAAGTAAGTTTCCTCTTCTTGGAGGCAGGAACAGAAGGATCTGTCCTGTGAATATGGTCTCCCACTTTCAACACAGACCTGAGGATCCCTTCCTCAAATTCATCCTTTATCTTTTCAATAAAGGGAGAACTGAGTTGAGCATGTACAGGTATGATAGTGATGAAAGATGGTGGAGGAGTAGGATGAAGGAAAGAATGTGAAGTAGTGTGAGGAGCATCAGTGGGTCCAAGGGAGGGACCGGAGGAGGAGGATGATGCTCCAGCTGAGGATCCAGGAGGGGCCTCAAATGAAGGAGAAGGAATGGTGGACTGAAATGGAGTAGGAGATGAAATTGGTCTAGATTGAGGCTTCTTGAATGTTTGAGGAGCAGGAGGTGCTGTAGGAGCTGATGGTGGAGTGGGAGGAATAGGTGTGTGAGAGGGGGAAGAGGGAGCTGGGGGCTTGGGTGCCAAGATCTCTTCTGCCTCTAACTGCACAGACTCACTCTCCAATGGTCTGGAATCTTGCACAGATGGCCCTGATGGCCCTGCATCCTGAACATCTGGCCCTGTTGGCCCTGCATCCTGAACATCTGGCCCTGTTGGCCCTGCATTTTCTGATGCTGCTGCTGCTCCTGGTGAAACTGCTTCTTCTTGAGGAGGAGGAGCATGAGCTCCAACTGCCTTGATAATATCTGAGAGCATCCCTTTCATGCTGCTCATTTCCTGGTTGAACCAAGTCATAGCATTTCTGATTTGGGCCAACTCTTTGTTAGCCGAAGCTTGACTCAGAAAAATAGAGTTGACATCTGACTGGAGAGAACATAGTAGTTCACCTTGAACATTTAACCTTTCAATTACTGGCTTCAAATGTATGACAATTTTCTTCTTAGCCTTCCTCTGAAATGGAGAATCAGCCAGGAGAGGAACTCCAGAGGCAACCGCTTTTCCTTTCTTCTTACTTTTATTTTCTGGGGGAGGGACATCATCATCTGAGCTCGAAGAGCTTGCAGTCACTCCTTCTCTGTCATCCAGATTGGAAAAACTCTTTGCTCTTCAACCTTCTCAACATCTGGAGATGCACCTTCATGACCTTCTTTTGATAGCTCCCCCTCAATAGGAGCATTTTCTTCATCTGATACTTGCTCCCCCTGACTGGGAGCAGGTTCCACTTGTGAGTCACCTTGGGCAGCTTGGTGCTCGACCTCGACTGGAACATCTTCCATCTGCTCATCAATGTGGCCTGGTGCCACAGTCTCTTTAGCAACACTGCTACTTGCTTCTGGAGCACTGGAAATAAAAGGAATGGAATCTATGATGTCTGCCAGAATCGATGCAACTACAATTGAGGGATGTGGGTCCTCAACAGGAATAATGTCCTCTGGGAGGAGATCCTCAATGCGCCTTTCTGCAAAGGTTTGAACTGGTTCTTCTGGAAATCCTGAAGCTTCTGCAGACGCCCTTTCTTCTTCTACTGCACTTTCATACTGAACTTCTGCAATGGAGGGTCCTGAAGATTCTGCTGCTTCAACTGCTGGAGCTAAAATTGACTCCACTGGCAATTCTGGATCCATATTTGCTGATTCCATCTCCGGATGAACAACTGCAGTGTCGATAATGATGGCCTCGCCTTCGGCCACTGAAGCCTTGAACCAAATACCATTCTCCACAGAGAAACCACTCTTCTTCAAATTCCTGGACCTGATTGCTTGGCCCATTTTCTCTACAACTGCCCCAGAGAAATCAACACCGAAGTGTTTGAAAATTTTGGTGAGTAGATGGGCATAAGGCAGGGACACATTTAACTTACTCTTGGTGTCCCAAATCTGATCTCTTGCAAACTTCATTCTTTCCATTATCACTGCGGCCATATTTATTTCCTTATTCTGAATGGCCCAGTACATCATGTCCGAATCAGCCTTTGTGCAAGATGAAAACGTTGCACTTCTGGGAACTAGGATTTGACAGACAATAAAATGGAGAAGACGATTGAAGGCTGATAGTTGATTTATGTCGATCTTGCCGTCTCTCAGCTTGAATCCTGGCCCTATAATTCCCAGACCTTTCACTTGGGCATCCTCAGAGTGAATCCCACTAAATCCGGAAGTCTTTACATTGAACAACACTTTCAGCAACTCAGGGTCTATTCTAATCAAAGTTCCCTTTACTGACGAAACCAGAGACCCATCTTCCTCTGTTCGCATACACACAAAAAAGGCTTTTACCAAGTCCGGATAACTGACCTCTGAAAAGGTGGAAATTTCTGTCCACTGCATCTGATTGATCAACTCTACTAAGCTGCTCATTCCACTTTTCCGCAGATTAGCTACATCTACTGCTTTGTTGCCACAGAGCTTCGTCTTCACAAATGTGAACCTCTCCTGCTCCTCAGGAGTGAGGAACTCGGCGCTGTAGCCACCCAAACTGCCGGCGATGATAGGAGCGGCCATAGATTCAGGTGGGAAAGATAACGGAGGGTGGAGACGGAAGGTGAGGAGAAAGAATCCTCAAGAAATTTTGCGGGAAGTAGGAGGAAGATTCGAATTTGCAGAGGATTGAGATGGAGTTGTTAGGGCATCGGCTCGAGCGGCAGGCTAAAAGAGGGGAAAGAGGTAGACGATGAGGCACGAATCGTTCTGACATCGATTTTATGAATAAATTAATGCTACGTGGAAAGTGAGGCGCCAAGCGGCGGAGAAAAACGACAAAAGGTTTTGACCGTTCAACTGGACTTCAATGAGAGAGAGTTTATTGCAATATAATTTGAATTTTTTTTCTTTTGCTTATCGCCAAGGAGGAAAAAATTGCTTTAATTCTAAACTTTAATATGCCACTTGTAAGCAAACTTTTATCACAAATTACACATGCCTAATTCCCTTCTAAGAGATGTAAATCTCTCTTCAGGTAAGGCTTTTGTGAAAATGTCTGCTAATTGGCCATTTGTATCAATAAAAGATATTTCAATATTTCCATTTGCAACATGATCACGAATAAAATGATATCTAACCTCAATATGTTTGGTCCTTGAGTGCTGGACTGGATTCTTGGTGAGATTAATGGCACTGGTGTTGTCACATAGCAACGGGATCGATTTGATATTTAATCCAAAGTCCTCAAGCTGTTGCTTTATCCATAAGAGTTGTGTGCAGCAGCTTCCAGCAGCCACGTACTCAGCTTCAGCTGTAGAGAGTGCTACTGAATTTTGTTTCTTTGAGGACCAAGATATCAAACACCCTGCAAGGAACTGGCAACAACCACTGGTGCTCTTTCTATCTAATTTACATCCAGCATAGTCAGCATCAGAGTAACCTACTAGGCTAATTTCACATTGTTTTGGATACCATAGACCTAAGTCATGAGATCTTGCTAGATATCTAAATATTCTTTTCACAGAAATTAAATGTGATTCTTTAGGATCTGCCTGATATCGAGCACACATGCATACACTAAATAAAATATCAGGTCTACTAGCTGTTAAATAAAGGAGTGAACCTATCATACCTCTGTAGATCTTTTGATCTACTTTCTTACCATCTTTGTCACTGTCCATTCTTGTTGATGTACTCATTGGTGTTGACAGTGGCTTGGTATTTTCGAATCCGAATTTCTTCAATAGTTCTTTTGTGTACTTAGCTTGACTGATGTGAGTTCCTTCCTTTCCTTGTTTGATTTGTAGTCCAAGGAAATAGTTGAGTTCTCCCATCATACTCATTTCAAATTCTCCCTGCATTAACTTTTCAAAGTACTTGCAAAGAGACTCATCAGTAGAACCAAAAATGATATCATCTACATAGATTTGAACCAGTAGGATTTGTTTGACTTTTGACTTTATAAAAAGTGTACTATCTACCTGACCTCTGCTGAAACCATTGTTTAGAAGGAAAGAGCTAAGCCTTTCATACCAGGCTCTAGGAGCTTGCTTTAAACCATATAATGCCTTGTGAAGTTTGAAAACATGATTAGGAAATTCTGTGTCATCAAAGCCCGGAGGTTGTTCCACATAAACTTCCTCTTTTATGAAACCATTTAAGAAAGCGGATTTAACGTCCATTTGAAATAGTGTCAAGTTCAAAGCAGATGCATATGCAAGTAATATTCTAATGGCCTCAAGTCTAGCTACAGGTGCATAGGTTTCATCGAAATCTATGCCTTCCTCTTGAGAATAGCCTTGAGCTACCAACCTGGCCTTGTTTCTTAAGATTGCACCAGTTTCATCCAGTTTATTTCTGAACACCCATTTGGTGCCAATGACTGGATGGTCTGATGGTCTAGGAACAAGAGACCATACTTGGTTTCTCTTGAATTGATTTAATTCATCTTGCATGGCTACTATCCAAGATTCATCAGAGAGAGCTTCATTGACTATCCTAGGCTCTATCTGAGAAACAAAAGCTAAATAATCACAAGGAATAACATTACCTCTTGTTCTTACCCCAATGGATGGATCACCAATGATATTTTCAAGTGGGTGATCTTTCTTGTATCTCCACTCCTTTGGAAGGTTTTCATGAGTAACTTCTTCTTGTTGTAATTCTTCCAGAGATAGATCATCCTTGTCCTCAATTGATGCATCATTTAGTTTCTTGGATAGTTCTTCTGCATCATCATCACTATCTACTTCCTTTCTCAAGGAGGGGTTAGTTTCACCAAAAATAATGTGCACAGATTGTTCAATCAACAAGGTACGTTTATTAAACACTCTATAGCCTTTAGGTTTAGACGTATACCCCATGAAGATGCCTTCATCTGATTTGGCATCCAACTTACCGATATCTCTTTTTCCATTGTTGTAAATGAAGCAAGGGCACCCAAAGGTTCTGAAGTGACTGATCTGAGGCTTTTTCCCTTTGAATAGTTCATATGCAGTCTTCTTCAGGATTGGCCTGATCATTACACGGTTGATAATATAGCTTGCTGTATTGACTGCTTCAGCCCAAAAGTATCTAGGCAGATCATATTCTGAGAGCATAGTTCTTGCCATGTCCAATAGGGTTCTGTTCTTCCTCTCAGCGATGCCATTCTGTTGAGGTGTCCTTGGTGCTGAGAAATTGTGCTCAATTCCCTGATCATCACAAAATCTAGAAAATTTCTCATTTTGAAATTCACCACCATGATCTGATCTGATAGACACAATGCTGAACTTCTGATCTTTCTGAACTTTCTTACTGAAGCTTACAAAACTTTCAAAAGTATCATCTTTATGCTCTAGGAATGATACCCATGTAAATCTTGAGTAGTCATCAACTATGACAAATCCAAAATTCTTTCCTCCAAGACTGGTAGTCCTCATTGGCCCAAATAGATCCATATGAAGGAGCTCCAAGGGTTTTGAGGTGGTCACCACCGTCTTTGACTTGAAGGAGACCTTGGTGTGCTTACCCTTAGCACAAGGTTTACATACACTTTCCAACTTTGTACTGACCTTAGGTAGACCTTGCACAAGATTCTTCTTTAGTAATTTTCTCATGCCATCTATGCTGCAGTGTCCAAGTCGTCTGTGCCATAATTCTGTGGATTTATTTTTATTTGCCGCCAGGCAAACATTTTGAACCTTGAGTTCTTCAAGATAGAGCACATACAAATTCTTTTCTCTATTAGCTTCGAAGATGACTGTTCCATCCTTTAGTATACTGCACTTTGACTCTTGAAATTTGATCTGATGGCCTCTGTCGCACAGCTGGCTAATGCTAATGAGATTGTGCTTCAATCCCTTGACTAGTAGCACATCTTCTATGACTGTTTTTCCTTTGTTTTCCACAGAGCCACTGCCTATTACAATTCCTTTCCCATTATCTCCATAGGTAACTGTTCCATCTTCAGCTTGGAGATGAGAGAACAACTTCTGGTTTCCTGACATGTGTCTTGAGCACCCACTATCCAAATACCATTTGGATGCTCGAGGGTTATCCTGAAATAAAGACATCAAGCTTTAGGTACCCAAATTCTTTTGGGTCCTGATTGGTTAGTATCATTAACTTTATCTTTTAATATCCATTTTTTGTGTCTTGTTGGGCATGTAGTTTTAATATGTCCTAACTTATTGCAGTGACTACAGCAGGATAACTTAGTCACTTTTTCTATGTATTTAAAATCAGCTTTGTATGCTATATCTTGTTCGGGTACAAATTTTGGTGTTGGATATGTTTTAGGATAGACCTTGGTTTCTTCATTATCTGGGGGTGTATATCCTAATCCATTTTTCTTCTTACCTGATCTCCTCGCACCTTTTAATATTAGAGAGTTTTTACCATTAGTAAATTTTTCTAGTGTGCTTGATAGTTTATCATTTTCTTCATTTAAGTTTTCAATTTCTTTCCTTAATTCATCAGTACTTTCATGTTTTTCTAGTTTAGTTATTTGTTCATTTTTAACTTTTAGGTCTTCACATAACAGTTCATTTCTTCGTTTAAGTTCAATTATTTGACTTTCTAATTGTTCATTTTCTGATTTTAGATCTGAGTTTGTATTTTCTATACAGACTATGTTTTTCTTACTTACTTTTAATAGTTTAGTTACTTCTTTATACTTTTCATAAAGTTCATTGAAAGCCTCTTCTAAACTATCGGAGTCTGAACCATTGCATGAATCAAAAGATGAGTCAGAAGTTACCTTTTCTTCAGTGTTTGCCATGAAAGCCAAGTGGGCTTTTTCTTCATCACTGCAGGAGCTCGACTCACTATCTGAGTCACTACTGTTTTCCCATGCTGCTGCCATTGCTTTCTTTTTGAACTTTCTAAACTTCTTGGAACTGTCCTTCTTCCTGAATTCTGATTTCTTTAACTTAGGACACTCAGTCTTAATGTGTCCTGGCTTCTTACATTCGTAGCAAATGGGTTCTCCTTTCTTCACTTTTTCCATCTGGTTTCTTGAAGTCCTTATTCCTTTTGAAATACTTTCTACCAGATTGAGACTTTTTCTTTTTAGCCAAGATTCGCTGTAACCTTCTGGATAACATAGCTTCTTCATTTTCGCTGTCTGCATTATTTTCACTTTCAGCTGAGCTTGCTTCTAGTGAATCTTCTTCAGCTTTTAAGGCGTTGGAGTGCTTCTTTTTGCTAGAGGACTCTCCTAGCCTTTCCATATTGATTTCATGGGCCATAAGGGACCCAATGAGTTTTTCTACAGACATTCTCTTCAGATCATTAGCTTCTTCTATTGCTGTGACTTTTGGAGTCCATGAGGACGGTAAGGATCTAAGTATCTTTCTTACCATATCTCCCATTTCATATACTTTCCCCAGGCTAGCCAGTCCATTTGTGATGTCAGTGAACCGGCTGAACATTTGGGTTATGGACTCACTTGATTGCATCTGAAATCTTTCATATTGAGTGACAAGAATATCAATTCTTGTTTCCTTCACTTTGTCTGTGCCTTCATAAGTAATCCTGAGCTTTTCCCACATTTCCATTGATGATTTGCAGGCTGAAACTCTGTTGAATTCCTTCTTACTTAGAGCACAGCATAGGATACTTTTTGCTTTGCAATTCAGGGAAATCTTCTTTCTGTCATCATCTGTCCATTGTGCTTTCTCATTTGTGACTAACAGATCACCTTCTTCTACTATGGACCAAATTTGATAGTCGTGTCCTTGTAAAAAGTATTCCATTCTGGTCTTCCAGTAAGGGTAATCTTCACCATCGAAGAGAGGGGGTCGGTTGACTGACTGACCTTCAAAATTACCTTGGGCTGCCATGGATCTTTACTCTTCAGATCGTTGGATCCTTTCTTTGTCGAAGAGACTGGCTCTGATACCACTTGTTGCCCTGTTGACAAGCCCAGAGGGGGGTGAATGGGTTTTTATAAATTCAATCTAGGAGATACCTGTAACCAAAAACAATCACACAAACGATCTTCGAACTACGTTAGTTACTTGTTAGTTTAAATAACAATTACGCAATGAAGACAATCACACAACACAAGGATTATCCTGGTTCGGACTTCCTTTTCTTAGGAGTCCTACGTCCAGTCCCTGAGCAACAACTCAGGATTGCACTAACTAGGGTACAGTCCCCCTAAGGACGCTACAACACCCAGCTCAGCTGGTCTTCCTTCACACACGAAGGGAACAACACCCTGGATGCCACCAGGTCTTCCTTTACAACCAAAGGGAGCAACACCCTGGATACCACCAGGTCTTCCTTCACACCCGAAGGGAACAGCACAGAGAAGAATGAAAAAGACTTTCACGCCCCTAGATCCAGCTTTTGATAAGAGAGGATCTGAAGCAACTAGAACTGAGAGCGAAGAGATTATGAACCATTCACACTCTCAGAACTGTACAGGCTCTCTCAAGATTTTCACAAGAACTAGCGGAGAGCAAGAGAGCAAAAAGCAAAAACGGAGTGAAGGATCTTGGCTCTTGATTTTCTTCAGAAGAATTTGAAAATAGTCTCTGGATCATCTATGCTTCTATTCTTCTGTCTTGTATATATATCTTCAATTTGAAATCTAGTCGTTGAAGAGATCGTTGTCTCTCTCTTGAGTAGCCGTTAGACTGAATGACATCTGGAGTCTTGGAAGCTTCCTGTCACAGTCTTTTGATCACTTGAGCACGCAAAGAGATGAGATCTTCACAGAGATCCGTTGGCTTCTATTTGTCTAACGTTGTACAATGAAGCTACATCAAAGGTCTGCACAGATGTCAAGCTCAAACAGCAGACAGATAGGCTGTCTCTGATATCAGTCAACGTCAGTAGCAATAGTCAAGAAAATAGTAATACCAACTGGCTTAAGTCTAAAGGACGTTATCAGAATAAGCACGATAAAGGAAGATATAGTCTGCATGCATGCAGAGATACGTTCAGATCTCATAAATGCAAAAGCGTCAGAGAGATGTCTACGTGGATTTTGACTGGTCAATGCTTTAAGATGAATAAGATATCAAAATATGAAGTTGAAGACTATATGACTTATGAAATCGTTATGAGTTATAGCAAATCGTTCTATAACAGAGGATATAAGAAATCGTTATGAATTATGGCAAGTCATTTTGATTCTAAAGAAATCGATGTGAAACACTTAACAAATCGTTACACAAAGCAAGTCGTTATGAATTATGGCAAGTCATTTTGATTCTAAAGAAATCGATGTGAAACACTTAACAAATCGTTACACAAAGCAAGTCGTTATGAATATCAAAGAAATCGTTACGAGAACTAAAGAAATCGTTGCAGCTAGCAAGTCGTTACGAGTATCAAAGAAATCGTTACGAGAACTAAAGAAATCGTTGCGGTTAGCAAGTCGTTACGAGTATCAAAGAAATCGTTACGAGAACTAAAGAAATCGTTGCGGCTATCAAGTCGTTACAAACTTCAAAGAAATCGTTGTGATAACTTATGAAGTCGTTACAACAAGCAAGTCGTTGCGAGTTCTAAAGAAATCGTTATGATAACTTATGAAGTCGTTACAACAAGCAAGTCGTTGCGAGTTCTAAAGAAATCGTTATGATAACTTATGAAGTCGTTACAACAAGCAAGTCGTTGAGAGTTCTAAAGAAATCGTTATGATAACTTATGAAGTCGTTACAACAAGCAAGTCGTTGCGAGTTCTAAAGAAATCGTTATGATCACTTATGAAGTCGTTACAACAAGTAAGTCGTTGCGACATCGACTTGATTGAAACGACATGACTTTTCAGTCTTATAAGAGAATCATTATGAACTTTAACAGAAATCGATATGGACTTAGAGAAATCTCATGTTGAAAAGATTAAAGCTTCAGAGTAGTAATGCATACCTTTATTGGCTTGTTTGACTTCGGTAATTTTTCCTGTACTTAAGACTTATGAGATATTCAGCAGATATAATTGATAAATTCTTGTTTGGTTTTGTTAATCATCAAAATATGTATATATATACAATTAATTAAAATTGCATGGGGACAGACTGATCATCATTCAGAACCGCACCAAAAAGGGTGCGTTGTGACAAACCCTCGTGAGGATATTGACGATTGTGTGAAGGTCGAGGTCGATGACCTTCATAACCTCGAGATGGAACCTCTCGGCATAATCCCTAATGAGCTCAGACTCTCCATGGGAGATCATCCATAGTCCATTAGTTCACGAAGAGTGATGCACCGTGTTGTAGAAGTGGTCCACGAACCCTTGGGCAAGGTCAGTGAAGCTTCGTACTAACCGATCCGATAGTGCCTTGAACCACTACAATACTGTAGCATTGTCTAGGGTCGACATGAACATCTGACACTTTAATATGTTCGAGATATTCACCATCCCGATCTATCCCTAGAAGTTATCAAAATGGTGGACGGGGTTATTCATCCCATTGTACTGCCGAAATTTTGGGAGCTGGACCTTTAGCAGGATAGGGGCTAATGCGATCTCCTCGCCGAATGGCAAGGAGGAAAGCAGTGTATGGACTGAGAGGGGTTGGGTGACACACTGGAGGGCCTCAATCTTCTTGTTCATATCGAGGAGGTCCTCCCTCCATTGTGGATCTCGGGTTACAACTTCCCACTTGATTGGCATCAACTTGTCGAAAAGTGGTCGACCTTGATAGTCCTCGGCGCCAATGGGTTTGCTATCATCTGGGCAACCAGAGGCGCCATTAGATTGACTTGCGGCAGGGGCAGAGCAAAAATCATTGCCGCCACTACTAACTTACCATCGTGGCTGGCCTCAAGTGCAGGGGGAGGAGTTTGCATGGCTGGAGAAAGTATTGACGCGTCTGGAGGGAGAACCACCATGATCAGAGGTGGCAGAAAACTTGACTTTGCCGCCGCTGCTATTGCCGTGGCCCATGCAGATGCTACCTGGGCCAGTACAAGATGGTGGAGCTATGGATTCTGCTCTATCAATATGGCCATCATTTCCTACGTGGGCTTGGACGAATGCTCCAAGAGGTTGAGGCGCGTGGAGGTTGTGGAGTTTTGGTCGTTTGCACCAGACCCTCTAGTTATGACTTCCTCTGTGGCATCAACGGGAATAATGATGGCAATGTCCTCGTCAGTAGGATGGTTGACAAAGAACTTTCCCTTTGGAGCCATGGGAGCAGTATCATTCACTTCCTACAGATGACGCTACATGATACGGTTGCTCCGAAGACGTTAGCTGAAGCCTAGGTGTCTTGGGTGGAGGAGTCCATGCATAGATGACGAGGGGCACCTCGTCGTAGGAGCTGGAGACCAGTAGGACCACAGAGGGAGCTCGGCGGAAAAACACTCCGACGCTTAAGTTAGAACTCCACCTCAGAGTGACGAACCCTCTGACGATCGTGTTTGTGAGATTGTCGTAGATGCACTAGATAGTTGGTTACGACAGAGCTTGGTCCTCACTCTTTGGTCTATGGGTGTTCCTTTTGGATAACTATTTGGTGTGGCCAATTCCAATATTGCTAGCCACGTATATTATATGTACCCATTTCTCCCTTCTTCATCTTATTTCATTTATTTATCTGCTTGTATGTTATCTTTATTTCAACTTTTTGCTTGTAGGCCCCTCCTTCCCATGATCATGACATTCAGACTCGTTAGGATGAGAGGGCTGAGGGAGATGATGGGGAGGATGATGATCCCCGTATTCAGGACGACTAGGAGCATATCATTGATTGTTTCTTCTTTTTTCAAAAAAATAATGTTGTGCTTATAATAACATTGTAATTAGACATTAAATTTGTGTTCACTTTTGATGTATGTGTGTGGATGTTGTGTATGTTTCCAATGAATGAATGAAATGAGCAGGTTCACATATACATGTACAAGTTTGAGACCTAATATTTTTTAAATATTTTTTTAATAGATTTCTCAATTAGCGACGGATTAGTTGCGACAATATATTTAGCTGATTAGGAACATATTAATTGCATAACATTTGTTACTTTTTTGGTAGGTAAGTTGGTAAGGGGATGGGAATTGTGAGGGGAGGTTGTGGGTTCGAACCCACACCCTCTCGCCTCCTCCCCTCCTTTCGACTGGGGAAGAAGCCACTGCGCTAAGCGTAGCTCTCCATATCATTTGTTGCTAATCTATCTTTTGCGAAAAACACGATGGAAATGAGTCCGCTACCACGAGTTTTCGTTACTAGTTAAGCGTCCAAAATTTAGCGACGGACCCTTCCGTCGCTAAATGGCCTCTAATCCCTCGCTAAACTGTAATCCCCTCTTTCCTTGTAGTGATAATTTTAGGGCTACACATGTTCGGCCTTGTTATATCTTCCCACTAATCAACAAAGCTAAAAGTTTAAAAGCTTCCAATTGAGTAAGTGCATTGATTTTACCCAGCCAAGGGCAAATTAAAGACTACTATTATCGCGGAGACGTCAGATAGCTTATTTGCAACTGCTTATTACCCTTGCAACCTTTGGTTGTGCAATGACCTTGTTTGGATTTGTTATCAGATAATGTAACGTGCTTAAAGACCACCCCGATACACTTTTAAAGCCAAGATCGCAAGCCCTTGGAAGCAACAGAGAGCTATCAGCGGGCATGTACGTATCTGCTGTGACGTGGCGTGGTTCCCAGGAGAATGTGCTGCCTCTACTATGCGTTCCTCTCGTTAATGGGGGCTTTTTATTCGTTACAGATTTAGATAAACTGAAAGTAAGTAGTTAAGGAAGTTCTGATACACCGATAGCTTTCATGGACATGTACTCCACATGTGGGTGAACGAAGGAAGAGGTGTTGCATGTTACATACGCAATAAGTTGAAGCAGTTTTTGAATGACGAACGTGGAGGAAAACGTTGCTTTATCTCCTTCACCACGAGAGGAAAACCACATGATGGTTCAGGGAAATGTATCCGTTTCATGTACTCAGCTGAGAAGAGACGAAAGGGAAGCGTCCTTGGCACGGACCATATGCATGCTGACAGTCGACAGAGATGCAAGGAGAAGGACGAATAGTATCTCCCCTAGCTTAGGTGTTCGACTAAATGCCTCCACTCGGGAGGATTCCTTCGAGGGGCTGCAGGAGCAAATAGAATGGGCACGCGTGGCCTTCACCAGAAGAATCTGGGCACTGGAATACCTTCGACGACGGGCTAGTCTTTTCTTTCTCACCACACGCCGGCTGCCTACCTCTTGGACACCCACACGATTCCCCAACACAACGCGCGCATCATCCACCTGAAATATTTTCTGCCAATTACTGGCCGGCCAGTGAGTGCCATACACTCAGCCGCAGTGAGGTCAGCAGCTGCTGCTTTGCTCCCCTCCTTCCACCAGTAGTATCATATGACGCATATATATCTTAAATGACAGGGATTGGGGCTGATGCACTAGCTAGGCTACATATTCTAATGGAGCAACTGTCCAAGTGGGAAGCGAAAGCAGGTATTCCCGGGAGTGCAGGAAAGAGGAGTTGTTCCAGAAGAAATGAAAAGTGCATCTCACGCTAGGTTAACAGGCTAACCCGAAGATGGAGTGGGGATTTTGCGAGGGGACACTCCCAGAGAACCTCGCCAGACCACATTTGAGATGGAATCACACTGATCATGGGAAGTTGGGTTACACACGGATCACAAGTTCCTCTCTTCCCACTGGGGAAATGGAAGAGTTCGTCCTGGACAAAGATTCCCCACATTGTCTAGTACTTTAGTTGTGTGCGTGTATGCAAGTATGTAGCACTAGATTCAGACCTGTGGGAAAGATTTGCGTTCTCCTTTTCATTCATTTGAAAGATCCGTTGGAGGGCAAACAAGAGTTCCTGATTGGGACATGAGAGGGTGTTGACACATGAAAATTCCTCCAGAGAAAGGGAATCCATGACGGGAGAGAGCCTCGAGTATTGGTAGTCTTTGAACCGGGCCAAATGGGTGACGCAGCGCCTAAGCATATTGGTTCCCACCTTGGATTATCACCACCTCCAACCTGACCAACAACCAGTCCAGGCATGCCACGCTTCTGGTCGGGCTCATCGTTTTCTGTAGTTTTCAGGTGATCCCAACATGCATCCGGAGAGGACATCTTCCTCCAGTTGAGAAGATCCGAATATAATTTTAGTGAGAGCCGTGTGATATGCTAACAAAGGATCACAAGGGCACAAAGAATTTCTTCTAGCTTACAGTTCAATCCTTCTTGGGAATGGAGGTGGGATCAACTTTGAGCAATGGGTTCCATGGGCATGCAAAAAAAAAAAAAAGACGAATCCTACTTCTATCTAACCCACCGATCTTATGAAATTGCTAACAAATGGACTGGGCTGCATTGCTTGACGAATCGAGATTACGTGGACAAACATTATAAGCACCATGAATTTTCGTAGAGAGAAAGAAGAGGGGCGAATAAAGAAGTTACTGATTTCACATCAAATTAAGGGACCCAGTTGACTCACTCCTCCACCCATGGCGTGGCTACAGTCCTACATAAGAGGGGAAGAAGATACAACATGCCAAACGAAAGACCCAACTCATTGGTGTCATGACATCACTTGACTGCAACTTTGGTGCCATGACCTGCATAGATAATGCAAATCTCAGTTGTTTCAGGTGCAAAGCTTGGGTTCTGTCGGTAATTACATTGGAGCTGGAGTAATCGAACTGTGATACATGTGTGCAGAGGGCGTCACGGAGTAGAACCATAATCTGCAAGGCCCACATTTGTGGATGTACACTAGGCTTGAAGCCAGTGAATTGACGAAAGAGCTCCTAGTTGCCAGGCAATGGCATGAGAATTAGTGCTTGAAATATGGTTGGCCGTTTCATCAACCTGAACATGATGTGACATATCTCAAGCCGAACCTCTGGCATGTCTAGTCCAATGACAAAGAGCTGCTCATTTCAACCTCCAAGCCGTCATTTGCAAACCAGCTACTCTGGAGTCTGACGGAGAATCCAACTCGTGTTCGTGTATATGTAGCATGGCTTGAGGCAAAATTGGAGGATGTGCAGGCATCTAAAATTCAGAACATGATATCCCTAGAGGACGTATGTTATTCGAGAGTTGGGTAGATAAATGGCCAATGGTGGCCAACATTCCTCCATTAATGAAAGTGACCTTTATACGTAACAGGATTTGGCCTCTCAACTTATTTTTGTGGTGGACAAGAAGAATATTACACACCAAAGAGAATCTTCGGATTCTCTCACTTTTGCTCTAACACCTCATACTTTTCATGTCAACTAGCTAGCTAGCTAGCAAGGACGAAACTCATATTGTAATTTGGATTTAGGAGTTCTTCCATCTATGACGAGTCCGTTGAGGAATTTCATGGCTTGGAATCCCCCGCCACCCTTAACGAAAGATGCATATACTATGGGAAGGGGATTCCGGGCCTTTTCAATGTTTTAGATATGCAAGCATCTTTGTACTTTTCTGTGCATCAAGAAATAGGAATCGTACTGGTCTGATGAGTTGTGTAGTTGACATCCGTGAAAGAGCCATTGCTGCTCCTGTGAATCGACTCAGTTGCCTGAGAAGATCAATACCTTTCCTTTATCATGTTGATTAATTTTTGTCAGGTTGATAAATCAGTATCCTAGCCAAGTACTACCAGCCAACATGAACTTCCTTTAATTACACTACAAGAAAACAAGTATATGGCAACAGTTGGAAGCCGCTGACAAAAGTTCAAAAATTGCTGATAAAAATATTTTATCAGCGGCTATAGCGTTGTTGACAAGGTCATTGGCAAAAGCCTCATCAACTTTCTTCTAGGTGACATATGTTCGATATGTCAACGATTTTTATAGACACTGACATACACTGATATGTATGTCTGGCATATGTCAATGGCTATATGTCAAGGATGAGCTAGCCGCCAACTATTTTGATGCAATCGCTTGCTTCTGAGATTATTGTGGACACTCCCAATCATGGTGATCCTGGGATTTGTCCCCTAGAAAACACGGATGAAAATCGTTGTGATGCGGGGGTTCCCCAGTCTTCTCAACACTGTGATCTACAGGATAATGGAGGAGACACTGCTTCTGTAACCAGGAAATTTTCTGCGAATTCTTTGCCACCCTCACACGGTGAGCGTTACGATGCTCCACTGGTCTTAGTGCCAGCGTCAGCTATCCAAGTAGGCGAGGGTGGTAGAGTTACTGCTGCGAATGATCGTGCCATTGAAACTCCACAGGCATTACAAAGAAAGGAGGGACTTGAAATTTATTCTTACAAAGAAGCTCTACAACGGTCACCAAGTGTGTTACAGGAAGCTTATAAGAATCCAACTGTTATGGATTCTTCCAGCTCATCATCTGGCCATCGAAAATCTATAACACGGCCTAGTCGGAAAGGAGGTGTCAGAATTTGTTTACCGATACAGCGTATTCGTTCTCCGAGCCCGATGAATCCACCATCACCAAATGTCACCTCCACATATCATATGATGCAGGATAATATTGCAGCAAGACAACCTAATGTTATATATGTCTATTGCAGAGCGTGCTAGAACTGAAAATATATTCATGCCTGGAGCTAAATTATTCCCAGATTCATCTGACCAAGACACCGATGAAGACGATGCAGAACGCGGTGAAAGATGTCTAGGTCTACGTCCTCGTGCTGTGCTTCGTCGTACCTACTCTTGGGACGAGTCATCCATGTAATTTTAATCTGTTTATTTAGTTTTCCTATAGGCTGAAGCCACCGGCCTATTGGTCCTTTAGCCTTATGTATGGTTTCAAATCTATTATATTAAAAAATGGGTAAATATTACCCTTTTGCAAAAAAAAAAAAGGCTATAACCATTGATATATCCCATGCTATGTATATGCCGGAAGATTCGTCAGCAATTTCAGTAGCCGCTGACAGTTAGTTGCATTGAAAAAAAATTAAATTGTAATCAAAACCTACATGGAAGAAACAGAATACCACAGCTTGGTTCTCAAAATATAGCTAGCAAAAGAATTTTTATAAAAATTCTCGAAGACATTGTTGTATCCTCTTCTGTTAGGCGAATGTATGCAAGAACATGCCATGGAAGTGCATCTGTACTGAGTAAATGAGCAAATATCCTAGCTACATTCCTTAGCTTATTTGTCGCATGCTAATGGATCATCGAATATTTCTGTACAAAGCATTTCTCAAAAATTTCTTGGTAGACTTTGTTGATCATGCAAAACCTCCGACCCAAGAGACCTTATTAGCAAAGATATGTTCTTTCCTAGCTACAACATTCTAGCAGCATTATGCACAATTCCATCTGTTGTGTTGTTTGCACCTGTTTTGGCTAATGGACCGTGAATGGGCTGCGGCCCAAGAAAGGACCAAGACCAACAAGCATCCGCTGCAAACAGCATAATGGCATGCATTGTAAATTTATAAAAGATGAGGGGTCTATCTTGGGCTTTGGCTTTTGCCATGTCAGCCCTCAAAGGATGGCCTTTAAAAAGGCCCCGTTCCCATGCAAATAGGGAGAGGGCACAGCAGACGGAGCCAGCGGCAGAGGAGAGGAAAAGAAAAGCTTCTGGCGGCTCTGGGTTCTCCCTTGGCGAGCAGGAGGAAGAATCGGAAGAATAGGAAGGCGATTGCTGTGGGGTTTCTTGAAGAAGGCGGCTGGGGAGATCCTTCGAGGAAAAGAAAGAGAAGAGAGAGGGTGAGTGTTCTAGAGAGAGAGAGATTGGGTAAAAGAGAGAAATCAGGGTTTTGTCAGGCTTCCTCCTATTCCATTGTAGTCGTCTCTTTAAGTTTTATAGAATTTCTCCTTTGGTTGAGTTGAATTTGGCAAGTCTGTTTGATTCCTGTTCGATGTTTTCTCTCTGATTCCCATCTAACGATTCCTCTTATCTTCCCCTGTTCTTACTTGCTATGATTGTTTTGCTTGTTGCCATTTTAACATTAATTAATAGAAATCCATCTCTCATACCGGGTCAGGATGCCTCTATATCCTTTTATCCGGTGCATTCAAACAATTTGTATGAAGCTAAGCGAATGTGGAATCCCCTCCCCAGTTCTTTATATCGCCGACCTGTTGAGAATAGCATCGTGATTGTTCCCTTTTATTTTAGTGATTCTTACATTAAGATATGATTCGCCTCCATTTATCTTTACCCGGTCTGTATCATAAGTGGGATCCCAGATGTCCTCGGGTTTAGGGTGAAAGTAATACCCGCACCTGGTTCTCAAGGACTAAATTGGCCTACCTTTTTTAAAATTTTTATTAGCCAATTTACACAACTGTTTCTTGTTTAAGGCGTTAAGGGCTTTGAACGGCAACCCTGCGCAGTGGTGATGCAGTGCTGCCGTTCACCCCTCCTTCGCAATTGTTCTGCTTCTAGTTTGAGTTTGAGAGGCATGAACGGCAGCCCTGCGCAGTGATGACACAGTGCTGCCGCTCACCCCTCCTTCGCAATTGTTCTGCTTCCAGTTTGAGTTTGAGAGGCCTGAACGGCAGCCCTGCACAGTGATGATGCAGTGCTGCTATTCACCCCTCCTTCGCAGTCATTCCATCTCCTAGAGTTTGAGAGGCCTGAGCGGCAGCCCAGCACAGTGATGACGCATTGCTGCCGTTCAAACTCTCTTCTCCATTACAACCCAATGCCTCTCTGTTCAGGCCGTTCAGTGACGCATGCTTTGAGGGCCGCCGTTCAGATCGTCTTCCGGCAACGGCATATGCCGCTCTCCTCGAGTACGACTTGGAAACCGGTGCCATGAGCCATGACGTTGTTGCCTCTGGCATCAACACCTCTGTTGGCATCGTCTCCATCGTGGTGGACGGATGTCATGCACACCCCCCCAAATGTGCAAACTAAGGGGAGGTGCTGCCGGATTTTCATCTCGAGTCCGGTGTTTATTTGTTTATACTGATGATTTCCGAATATACTCGTGCCAATGTGACCGCTGGGCAACTTGTGTTGCAACTCGGCGTCATTGGCGAATATTGTGTCGCCACTGTTCGGCGAACATTGCCTCGCAGGCGTCGCCTTGGGCTTACATGCAAGTGTCCCTGAGTACCGCCCCGACATACAGTGGGCAGGGGTTGGCCACCATCAAGTCCGGTTATATCACACGAACAGATTTTCGTCGATTTAAATTTTACTTCGTCGGCCGTGATTTCATTGACTTGTGGTACATGCGTGTACATGCGTACGGAAGAGACAAATGAGTGCCGGTGCAGCGTACGCATATGATTGACGCGTCAGACACGAGAGCAGATAAATGAGACAAACAATGGAAATAATAATAGTAATAATAGGTAAAAATAATGATAATGAATAAATAGAAATTACAATCAATAAGATAAATATAAATACTACAAATGAGAAGATCAATAAAATTTAAATGACCAAAAGTAATAAATAAAGGAAAGACATAAGTGAATTGATAAAAAATAGATCAATGAAGAAAATTAATCAACAAAAAAAATGAATGCATGAAAAACACTAAAAAAAAAGAAGAAGAAGAAAGGGAAAAAAATAAATATCAACAAATGGGCAGGTCGCTGTTCAAGTGCCCTCAGGTGGCTTCCGTTCAGCTATAGTACCCCCTGTCGTTCAGCCACAGTGCCCCGTTCAGCACCCCTGCCGTTCAGCATTTCATACATACAAAATCCTGCCGTTCAAACCCCCTGCCGTTCAGCATTTCATGCATGCAGAACCCTGCCGTTCAGTTCTTTGCACAAGCTCCACCCCCTGCCGTTCAGAACTCAAGCACACTTGAACCACCCTGCCGTTCAGCCTTGTGCGTATGCACAAGCTCCACCCCCTGCCGTTTAACATCCAAGCACACACACCACTCATGTAAACATGCTACCAGGTGGCCTCCCTCTCTGTAACATATGCCCATAAATAGTCACCATTTCAAACCCATATAAACCCACATGAGCCTACCACATCTAACTAAAACCAAAAAAATGAGAAATGGAATTGACGGAGGAAACAAAATTAATGGAGTATTGATTAATAAAGAAACGAGGAAGAATGAACAGCAACTCATAAGAATGGATAAATACCATAACTTTAAACAAAAAAATACAATAAATCAAACAATCAAAGTATGTAGATAAGTTTCAAATTAAATACAAGAACATAAATGGTTCCAGAACAAATTCAACGTAAAAAAAAAGGTCAAATAGAACAATTTTAAATAAAAGAAACCAAATTAAATAATAATTCTGGGAGCAGAATTTAAATAAATTTTAAACTCAAATGAGCTCAAAAGAAATAGATCTAAGTGAAGAACAAATTGAAATCAAATAAAGCTCCACATCAAATCAAATAATCAAAAATATTAAATCAAACCAAAAGGCCAATAAATAGAAAGAAAAGGACAGTCTAATAAAAGATCAAACATAATAAAAACGCAAAAAACCAAAAGAAAAGAAATCAAATCCAATAATGTTGAAACCAATTCAACTTCTTTTAATAAATCTGAAATAACAACAGCAAAAATACGTCGAATGTTATCATCTCACATTAGGCCTAATTAAATTTACATCTTTGCACCTTTATCGGATGTTTCCGCTTAAGGCCACGAGACTTTTTATTCTGGCGAGTAATCAAGAGTTTTCCCTTCCAGAGGGATGTAATTAACATCATTACGCTTAGGCAACGGCGGGATTTTGATCCCGACCCGATCACCACTTTCGTTTGACGAAGTCAGACGGCGCGTAAAGAGACCTAAAGTCCTTCGACTCTCGGAGGCAGAACATGTTGCTTCGGCGACTGGCACGTCTGCGCTCCGCAATTACCGATTCATCTTTCGTTATAGTTGCTCACTTAGCACTAAATGAAACTTGAATTTGTAATACGCGAGTACACACATGAAAATATGATAAATAATTGTAAATTTTAAAACAATTGTGATGGATTCCAAAAATCCATTTCCACATGTGTCCATTAGATCATCGATCTTATAAAAAATACATAATAAATAAAGAAGAAACAGGGGCACAAAATTAATAGTAAGACAAATAGCAACTTGCGATTACTCAAGCAAATTTCCTTCTATGTAGTAAAGATAATTTGCTTTAAGTAGATTAGTATCATTCCACGATAAAAACAGTGCTATAAGTTCTGTGGACTGTTCGATTCACTTACCTCCTGGCCAGGTTCAATTTTGATTTTCAATAGTTTGCGCCCAACCTTCTCAAAGTCAAATGCATCAAATTAATACTTAACATTTCATACAATACTTGTGAATCTGAACCCTTCACATTCTGCACTAATACATTTCAGTACTAAAAGCCCATTTACTGCAAATATGCATCTCTATCTGGTGAGATGCCTTTTCCCAAAGTCTGTCTATGCTTTTATTTTTATTATTTTCTTTTGGAAAATGGACACCCCCGTATATTTGTTCAAGGAAAAAAATGGGGAATGTGAGTGTACAAGATTAGCCAGATTAGTATAATCCAAGAAGTCCCTCTGTACAACAAGCCAAGAAGCGAAAAAAACATCTCCACTGAAGACTACACCAAAAGGGTGTGAGATCCTTATCCACTACCCATCCAAAGTGCAAGGAAAAGAAGGTGCTCTCTTCCCTCAGTACATTTTGTGTGAAAAAAAAAAAACAACGATCAACCATCATATTAACAACCTCCCAAGTCCTAACCCTATTTCATTTTTCTTTTGTACATATATCAAAAAGTCCCATCCCTGAGAAGAATTATTTGAAGTTCTCAAGCTCCCTACATATGTAGAAACTTCAGATCATTCTTCAGATGAGCTAAGACATTCAGATCTCATGAACACCATGTTGAAAAGAATTTTAGTTGCAAACAATGTACCCCTCAATAGACATCTTTCTAAACTCATCTACCTCCTAAAAAAAACATACTTTTTTTCCAGAGAAATGGTCCCTACAGCACCCTTTGCCAAAGATTCCATTCTCTTTGTTAATCCCTCAACTCCTACTCTCGTTCTTTACAATGTATTTCATCAAGCACATTAGATTATGCCTTCTCATGTCCTTTCCATGCACCCTTTTCTCCACCCCACATTATCCCTTACATTCCACAAGGCTATCATATCTCTAATCAAAAGAAGAATCAATGTCTATATTTTCTTACCCCCTTTAAACATCTAAATGGCTATTGAAATTGTTGCAGTGCCTATGAATCGTCTGACATATACCCAACTGGAAAAAAAAACATGTAAAACTAAACAACAGATGCTTGTACAATAAGGAAATATAAAGGATCTTCTCAAACTTTACAGTTTACTTACCATGAAGTCCTTCAGGTGAAATGTCATGAAGTAGTGACCCACATTCTTTAACAAAACCAACAGCAACCTAAAGAAGGAACAGAAAAAGGATAAGGTATGTAGAAGGTCGGCATTCAGGATTAACATTTGGATATAAGTGCCTTAGATCTTTACCTCCACACTCTCATCCGTCGGATTCTCCAAAAGTATAGTCAGTAGCGCAATTATTTCTTGTGCTACTTGTTGGTTGATGAGATGGGCAATAAATTTAGTGGCTGCAAGTAATTGAGGCTTCCAAGTGGAGAACAAACTATGGTAAACTACTGAATCATCAGCAACATACTAATAATCTAGCGGAGATCTCGTCTAATTTTACCTTGTCATTTCGCTTGTAAGCCCTCTTAAGAGAAAGAGCCAAGTGGAGAACAAACTATGGTAAACTACTGAATCATCAGCAACATACTAATAATCTAGCGGAGATCTCGTCTAATTTTACCTTGTCATTTCGCTTGTAAGCCCTCTTAAGAGAAAGAGATACAGAGAGGGGGGTGGAGAGAGAGAGAGGAGGCATCCAAGAGGGGGAGAGAGAGGGGGGTGGAGAGAGAGAGAGGAGGCATCCAAGAGGGGGAGAGAGAGAGAGAGGAGAAAGGAGGTGCCAGAGGGGGTGGTAATAATAATCACCTAGAGGGGGGTGAATAAGATGATACAAAAATTTTAATACAAATTAAATACTTTAAACTTCTGTTAGTTAATAAAATCATACGTAATAAAGATTAAAGACGCGGACGCAATCACACAGAAAGAAACATAAGGATTTATCTTGGTTCAGCCCTTTCAAATAAAAGTTTTTTGTTTAGTCCCCAAGTAAACTCTTAAGATTTTACTAACCGGAGTACAGTCCTCTCAATAGGCATACAACACCTAGTTGTCTACTAGTCTTCTTTTGTTTCCTAGGCAAGAAGGAAGTCTTTTATAGGATTAGAAGCAAACCTACCTGGACACAATAAAATGACGTTTGTTCTTCATTCATGCAAATTATCAATATGTCAAGTGTTTGCACCTATTTTTGCAGCTACCAAGCCACTAATGGGCCAGCAGCCCAAGAAGACAAAAAGCAGCGCATGGTCTATGAAATATGCTAATGGCACTGGGTGTAAATATTCATAGCAAGAGGGGCTATCCCAGCCACCGTAGCCCTCAGAAAAGGGCCCCTTTAAAAAGGCCTTTTTCTGGCCATGCAGAAGAACCAGAGGCGGCAGCAGGAGGGAAGAGGCGGCCAGAGAGGAAAGGGCATCTGGGTGAGGGCTTCTTGCAGCAGGAGGAAGGCGGCAGAGGAGCAGGAGAGGAGGACACGGCAGACCCCCTTTCGTCTGGGAACTTGTGGTGAGAGCAGAGGATAAGAGAGAAAAGAAAGTGAGCATGAGAGGAGAGGAGTGATGAATTCTGTTCTCTGTCCCTTCTTCCCATCTGTGTAATCTCCCTGTGTTCTTGCAAGAATTCAAAAGAAACAAATGAGTTTTCCTTACTTAATGAGTGGATTTTCTTTTATTTGCATTATTTTAGTGTTCCGTTTCTTCTTTCCCCCCTCTATCACGATCAGAATTTCCATGTTACTTGATGCCCAGAAGTGCATACCTGAGAACCGCCAATTGAGAGCATGTTGCCTCTGATCTGTATTTTCTTTCTTTCCTTTTGTTTTGTTCATGACCGAACACATTGCTTTGAGACTGTGTATTCTTTTGTTCTGTTTTGTCATCATGACCAGCAAGCATCCCTCCCATACACCGAATTGAACTTTATCAAGTGCTCACTTCGGTCTTTGGAGGATCACACAGTGAAATGATCGGGTTTCCTTTCCGGGCCAATCATAAGTTCTTAGTAATGGGTGAGTGTTACGTTACCCCTTTGCTACGAATTGTTAGCCTACTAAATCTGAGCAAGGCAGATGTATGATATAACAGCCCATTATATGTTTGCTAAACACTCACCTCCTTCATGTGAGATGCATTAGCATTAAATTTAAATAGATAATATATTTCCTCTTTACGTGATCCTAATTGAATTATTGGTTTATTTCCATCCACTGTCAAAGTTTCCCCAAATTTCAGTTTTATAATTTTGAAATCGTTCCCTGAGATGATGGTCTCAATTTCTTTTGATTTAAGCATTTAAATTCTGAATGGTGGCCCTGGGCGATACCACCGTTCAGACTGTCTCACTGTGAGATAGCCACCATTCAGAGTTTCTGCACTGTAGAAGGCCCACCGTTCAGAGTTTATGCACTGTAGAAGGCCCACCGTTCAGAGTTTCTGCACTGTAGAAGGCCCACCGTTCAGAGTTTCTGCACTGCGTGATGCCCACCGTTCAGAGTTTCTACATTGTAGAAAGTCCACCGTTCTGGTTTTATGTACCACGTAGAGGCCACCGATCATGTTTTCTTCACTATGGAAGGGTCACCGTTCAGGTTCCCTTTACTGTGGAAGGCCACTGATCAGGTTTCCTTCACTGTGGAAGGCCACCGTTCAGGTTTCCTTCACTGTGGAAGGCTACCGATCAGGTTTCCTTCACTGTGGCAGGGTCACCGTTCAGGTTCCCTTCACTGTGGAAGGCCACCGATCAGGTTTCCTTCACTGTGGAAGGCCACTGTTCAGGTTCCCTTCACTGTGGAAGGCCATCGATCTGGTTTCATTCTTCGCGAGATACCACCGTTCAGGGTTACAACGTTCTCCGGCCTTGGTATATAATGGTCCTTTCCTGGATATGTCCGGAAAAACCAGTACCATGTGTCACAATGTTGTTGCCTTCGGCATCAACACTCTTTTTGGCACCGTCTCCATTATAGTGGACGAATGTCATGCACACCCCCCCCACATGTAAAATAAGGGGAGGTGCTGCCGAATTGTCGTCGCGATGATTCCCGAATTGGTTTGTGCCTATATAGTCACCAAGCAACTTGTGTCGTGATTCGGTACTATTGGCAAACATCGTGTCGCCCCTATGTGGCGAACATCATTCCGTGTGCATTACCTTAGGTTGGTAGCTGTTTGCACTAAAGGATCACCCCAACATATGGTGGGCAGGGATGATTCCCATCATAACAAATTATACCGAGTGATCCGAATTTTACTCCGTCGTGTTGTAATTGTATCGGCTTATTTTGTGCTTCGTGAGTACAAAAGAAATAAATGAGTACCGGTGCAATTAACAAATCAAATGCAAAGATAAACAAGGAAAATAACAATAACAACAAATAACAATAATAATAATGATAGTCACAAATGACGACAAAAGAAATGAAAATAGAGGAAATATCAAAAGAAACAAACAATTTCAAATTGGCCATCAATATTTAGCTTGATCGGTGGTGCACACCCCCCACCGTTCAGACCATACTCATGCATACATGTGCCACCGTTCAGATCCCCATGAACAGCAGCCACCGTTCAGCCTGATCGGTGCAGACAGCACTTCCCCACCGTTCAGCCATACCTGCATCAGTTTACCCTCCATCGTTCAGCATTTTGTGCACATAGGCAGGCCACCGTTCAGCTTTCTATGGCCACCGTTCAGCATATTGTACATATAGGCAGGCCACCGTTCAACTTTTCCTGTTCATTTTCAATCCCAATAAAGCCACGGTTCAGGTCCCCATATACAGTACCCCACCGTTCTGCACTGTTCATGCGTACACATCACTACACACTCTCTCTCCATCCACTAGCTCCACCGATCTGCACTATTCATATACACGCATTGCCTCTTTCATTTAAAACAAAAGGGAGAAATAATGAGATAATAATAATGATGATAATAAAATAACTCGAATAAAAGAAAAGAAAATAAATAAACAAATCATCTAAAAATAAATAAATCTAATTGTCACAACTTCAAACCATGTTTAAAAGAAATACAACATGATAATTTTATATCAAAAAAAAAAACAAAAGAAAATTTTCAAATCAAATAACAAAAGGAAATATGAATAATTTTAAATCAAATCTAACATAAAATGAATACAAAAAAAATAACTTGAAATGAAATCCAAAGTAAAACAAAATCAAATGATCATAAGCAAAAGAAATCAAATCAAATAATTCTGGGTTAAGCTTCTAACTTAGAACAAATCCAAATAAAAGTTTCAAACTCAAATAAATTAAAAGAAACAAATTTAAATGAAAATAAAACCATACATCAAATGAAACAATAAAAAAAAATTAATTAAATCAAATCAAAAGGGCAATAAAAAAAAAGACAATCCAATAAAAGATCAAAGATAATAAAAAGAAATGCAAGAGACCAAAAGAAAAAAAATCAAATCAAACAATGTTGAAACTAATTCAACCCCTTTTAATAAAACTGAAATAACAGCAAAAGTGCGTCGAGTGTTATTTTCTGGTCGTCTCGCGTTAGGCGCAACTAGATTTGCATTTGTACATATCTTTTATCGGATGTTTCCGTCAAAGGCCACGAGACTCTTTATTCTGGCGATTAATCAAGGGTTTTCCCTCATAGAGGGATGTAATTAACGCCGTTGCGCTTAGGCAATGGCGGGATCTTGGTCCCGACCCGATCTTCACTTTCGTTTGACGAAGTCAGACGGCGCACAACTAGACCTAAATCCCTTCGACTCTCGGAGGCAGAACACGTTGTCACTTCGGTGATTGGCACGCCTGCGCTCCGTGATTACCGATTCATCTTTCGTTACAGTGACTTATTTAGCACTAAACGGGACTTGAATTTGTAATATGCGGTACACATAAGAGAACATGATAAATAGAACATTTAATTTTAAAATATTTGTGATGGATAATTAAAAAAAAAATCCATTTCCACAGCGTGGCTTGCCCAGTGGGACCAAACTTCCCTTCATCTCTTCGCCAGAATAGAAAGCCTTGTGGCCTTCATACTCCATACTAACTGCTGGTTTGAACTAACTTGCAGGTGACTAACAGACATATGGCTGAAGTACGGTTCGGACCGCAAATTGTTCGAGACCACGCCCGGTATGGCTATCTGGCTGTGCCGACTCGCTTTGGAGATTTTCCTCCGGTGGTCGAATTCCCCAACTTCTTAGGGGTGGCTTTCATTCAAGCACTACACAACAACACTGACAAGATAGCTGAAGAGGAATCAGAGACAGTTAGCTGCCAAGTCCATCATGTGGACTGTGGCAACGAAAGAAGTGACAAGGGACCCAGGGGGCATCAAGCTAGTGCTAATAAGGCCAAAGGACCCAGGGGGCATCAAGCTAGTACTGGGAAGGCTACAACAACTACTCCCCTCAAGGCACGTGTCTCTAGCTCTGGGAAGAGCCTGTTGGTCGGTAAGGTCAGAATCCATCTGCAGAGCGGCCGTGCTGTAATAGAACGAAATCAAGTGGTTCCAACTGTGCCAACAAGAAATTCCTTCCAAGTATTAGAGGGAAAGAAAGAGATGTATAATACCTTCAAAAGCAAATTGGCCCCAAAGCCAATCAAATTCAAACAAATTTGGGTGCCTAAGAAGACTCAGGCTCTTTTACCAATGAAGCCACAACATGACAAAAATAGTGAAACATATGCAAAGGGCAAAATAGATGTTGATCAACTAGCTCCAACACCTCCTGTGCCAGTGTTCAAATCTTATGCACGGCAAGGGACTATTTTCTGCTACACTGCCTACCACAACAGGGTAGCTAATTTGGAGCGTCTAGCTCACATGCCTCAACTGCAGAGGAGGGGTCCAATATTTGCCCCTTCATTTGTACAAACATTCAATGGGGCTGATCGGATCGTGTCCAACTATGCCTATGGTCCAACAAGAATTTTCCTGGGACATCAATGCTCACTGCAAACTATGGGAGCAACCCAATATGGTCTTTCATGTTGTGAAGATGAAGATGAAAAGGAAAATGATAAAAGGCAAAAGAAAGGAAGAGCAAAAGTAATTTATGGAAGGAAACAAGAAGAAAGAGTGAAGAAGTATTACTCTCAGCCACTGGCTCGAGAGGAAGGTAACTCTAGAGTCTCCATCCTCCAAAAGCTCAAAATTTCCTCTAAGCCGACAAGAAGGGTAGAGCGGAAAAGTGACACCTCACACATTCTTGCATACTACATGTCTGGCATGTCTAGCCACTATGGGGCCTTCTCTCAGAAAGAAGAGCAACTGCAAGAGTTTACTCAAAGGTCAGACTCTCTCGCAAGAAAGGGAAAGACCATAAGTAAAGATTCAAAAACTCCAATAGTCAGAAAAGCGACTGGGGCAACAATGATATTTGAGGAAGATAGCAAGTCGTCACCTACTTCCTTGAAAGCGACTTCGGTTAGGGCAACAACCAACATCCCTACCATGTCTGTACACGATCCTGCTGCGATAGTCTTGTTACAAAAATGCCAGCTGGAAATTGAAATGTTGAGAAAGCAAATTCAAGAAAAAGATGAATGTATCATGGCATTAAAGGGGAAAGAGAGCATAGTCAAAGCATTGCAAGGCAGCAGCAGCTCGCCCCAAATTCTACCAACGATGACGCAACCAATGTCAAGCCACACTGGGGGCATTTCACCTCTAAATCCATGTCAAGAGACTTCAAATCAATCAACAGGGCAAGAGCTTCCACAAGCTAAAGGGTTAACACTACAGTCAGCCCACAATCGCTTGAGTTTAACAGATCCAGCACTGATGAGCAGCTTAGTGAAGTTAACAGAAATGTGTGATAATCCTGCTAGCACACTTAATGCTCACCAAGCCCCATACCCTATATGTCATGATATGCCCTTGGTTGAGGCAATGGGGCGTTTGACTCTAGATGTGCCTTCTGAGATGACGCCTCGCGCATCCTTGTCGAGCAGATATTCACATTCAAATCTCCAGGCAGGATCTATAGCAGATCGGCTAGACAAATAGAGGAAGCCTAAGGGTGACAAGACAAATAATATTATGGCAGAAATTGAGGCATTTCTTACAAGATATCCCAGCAGTTCACTTGTGGGACAAAGGGGGAAATCGGTTGACAAGAAGCCTGCTAGAAAGGAGATACACACTGAAGATCTTACAGCCTTCGAGCTGTTGAGAGATGCAAGTAAATCTACAACTAGATCCTCTAGTACCATGACCAAAGGCTCGAGGCGTACTATTCCTTTCCAAGATAAAGTTAGAAAACCTTATTCATTCCCCAAGGAAAAGACAAGGGTACTATTTGAATGGGCAATTGAATACAACAAAATTACACTGCCGGTGCCCAAAAGACCTGAGCAAGCTGGAAAGAAGGATGATCCTTTATTCTGCTCATACCATCAAGTCTTGGGGCATATCATAGAAGACTGTTATGTATTCAAGGATATTATGGAATCCTTGATCAAGAAAGGAGAGCTGCAAATGGGCGAGTACAGAGTATATCCACCACGTCCGCATGAAACCTCAGCTCAACAGAAGAATGTGAATACAATTTCTCTCCACCAACAACTATTTGAGGATATGCAATCTGAAGACCAACAAGAGCCTCAACTAGAGGATGAATTGTCAAAACGAGTGTCATTATGGGGGCACCCTTCACCCTTCAATAGACACGTAATTCCCAACTTGGAAGTCAAAGAAGCACAGATCTTTTCTTCAGCCTGCCTACCCCTAGTGGCCAAAAATGTCTCTTCATTATTTGCTAAACCCTTGATGTCTGGAGGGGAAACCAACTCAATTGAGCAAGCACATGAAGCACAAGGGCAGGGGAATGAATCTCCTATAATGCCGGAGCCAATGCAAATAGATGATACATGTCAAGGCAAGGCTAAGAAACTACAAGCATCTGAAAGAAAGGCAAAATATGAAAAGGCAAAAAGAGCAAGCAATACTCTACAGATATACACATGTTGTATGACTGGTGTGCTAGGTCGGCATGGGGCACTGGTTACCGGGGAAGATGAATTGTCAAGGCTCAATGAAGGGCCAGATCCTCCTGTCAGGAGGGAAGAGGCTATGGGCAAAGCCCCGATAGTCTCGGTGGCCCAAGAAGGGGCTGCAGATATAATAGAAGCTGATGACATCAACAATCTGCAACCTATCCCTCCAACAGGGGCTCCAACTGAAGAGATATCTGATATCCCTAGCACTCATACATATGATCCTGCTGTGGCAGCATTGATAAAAAGATACCAACAGGAAATTGAAATGCTGAAGAAGAAAATTGAAGAAAGAGATGCTCACACTTCTATATTACAAGAAGCAGGGTGCATGACGGGGGCACCACAAGTTGACATCAACTTCTCCAATACTCTATTGCATCCAACAAGGCCCCAGTCAACATCAGGCAATGCTGGGGGCATCCCATGTCAAACAGCCTCGGGGCAGCTCATAGCCCGCCAAGCAGCACATCAAGGGCCTACCACTATGGCTCAGATGCAGTTGGATCCTCCTCATCCAAACATGGTCCAAGCACCGATTATGAATAGACAGATGTTGGAACAAATGATAGAAGCGAAACTGGCAGAAAGGGGGAATGCTAATCAAACCCCATTTGACATCTACCAGGTTCCGTATCCTATGCATCATGTTGCAAAAAGACTTCCTCCTGGCATCAGCAAGCCACCAAAGTTTGAAAAGTTCAATGGGCAAGGACCGCCAAAAGAACATGTTGCACATTATGTTAATGTAATGGGAGATTTGGCCACAGATGAGTCATACTTGCTCAAATTCTTTGGGTCTTCCCTGACTGGACTGGCTTTTGAATGGTATTCAAATTTACCAATCGGGTCTATTATGAACTGGCCAGATATGCAAAGGAAGTTTATAGAAAGATTCTATGTTGCTGAAAGAGAAATCACACTGGTCGAGTTATATGCAACCAGGCAACTAGATAATGAGTCAGCTCTGGCCTATGTCAAAAGGTGGAGAGATCTCAGCATGAGATGCAGACGACTACTACATCCAGAGGACGCCGTTCAAATTTGCAAGCAAAACCTGGGCAGGCACGTCCTAGAAAAGATGATCGACATTGAGATCAAGTCCTTCGACCGACTGAATAAAGTTGTGGCCGAAATTGAACAATTCCATTCCAGGTATCCCCCTGCCAATACATCAAATCAGGAAAACAGATTGCTTGGAAAAAGACCAGCACCTATAGATGTTCATACTGTGAACCTCAAAGCCTTTACACAACAAAAGAGTGGAGCTGGCTCCTCTTCTGCCAGGCCGATGAAGCGAAATAAAAGGGGTTCACTACAAGAGAAGATGCAAAAGCCCTACTCTTTCCCAAGATAAAAGACACAAACTCTCTTCGAATGGGCCCGTCGACACAACAAAATCGTCCCACTCGAGCCTAGAAGGACAGAAGACATCAAGAAGAAAGACGATCCCCGGTTCTGCTTATATCATCAGCTGCCGGGGCATGTTACAGAGGACTGCTATGTCCTCAAAGATAAAATTGAGGCCTTGATAAGAAAGGAAGAGTTGCAAGTGGGCGAGTACAAGGTGGACTCGCCGCGCCCTCGTGGGACTCCAATGCAAATAGAAAAGAAGAGCATATGGCAGCATGCACCAGCCAACATGGGGGCAAAAGCAACCTATAATATTCAAGCAGGAGAGCACAAACAACTCAAGATGCTCAATGTACGGAGGAAATCCATGTGCCCCAAAGAAATTTCAAGATCTCCGGCCCATCACAAGCAAATAAACAAGGGACAGCTCGCCGGAAGTGAGTTATTCTGGGGCAGACGCCAGTCGGACATGTAATGTTCATTCATGTAAATACTCATTCAAAAAAAATGATGAAAAGAGAAAAAAAAAAAAAAAAGGTATCTTGCTGAGGTAGTCACACCGATCATCCAGCATGAGACCCGATCATTGAGGCGGTCTCAATCGGCTCTTATAGGGCCACCTGAGGTATTATTGTCGATGACGAGCAGTAAAAAATAAATAAATAAATAGGCCAACCATACCGCTAGTCGGACTATGGTTCTGAGACAAATAATACCTCAACAAAATTGTATATTTTCTGCAGGGCGATGATATGAGCCCGCATGATCATATCGCACCTGGCTTTCACCACTTATATCTATATTCATACTTGGATTTTCTCGCCGGATTTTGAGTGCATATTCTTTTTCCGGATCTCTAATAAAACCGTCGAAGGATTTATCCTTATTCAGACATCATTTGCATTAAAACAACTGGCAAATTGTCAATCATGTTTTCAAAACCCATATTTTAAAATTGGCAAGCTTGTGATTCATGATTTCAAAAAAAAAAATCATCAATCATATTTCAAAAGTGGCGTCTCGCCAACCATATTTTCAAAAGTCATATTTTAAATTGGCAAGCTTGCCACTCATAATTTCAAAAGAACTCATATTTCAAAAGTGGCGACTCGCCAATCATATTTTCAAAAGTCATGTTTTTAAATCAGTAAGCTTGCCACTCATGATTTAAAAAAAGAAATCATATTTCAAAAAAAAAATGGCGTCTCGTCAATCATGTTTCAAAAGTAATATTTCAAAATCGGCAATTCGCCAATCATATTTCAAAACTCATATTTCAAAAGCGGCAATTTGCCGATCATATTTCAAAACTCATATTTCAAAACCGGCAACTTGCCAATCATGTTTCAAAAGAACTCATACTTCAAAAGTGGCGACTCGCCAACCATATTTTCAAACCGGCAAGCTTACCGCTCATGATTTCAAAAAAAAAAATCATATTTCAAAATGGTGTCTCGCCGATCATGTTTCAAAAGCCATATTTCAAAATGGGCAAGTTTGCCACTCATGATTTCAAAAGAACTCATATTTCAAAAGTGACAATTTGTCAGTCATATTTCAAAATTAATAGTTCAAAAGTGACACTTTGCCAAAAACACTTAAAAAAAAACTCATGTTTATCGCTCGTGTTTTGAAATTCGCATTTCAAAACTCTAGCTCATGATTTCAGAATTGGGTTTCCATGCCCTCACAATTTCAAAATCGGACTTCTTCGCCCCCATGTTTTCAAACTGGGCTTCTATGTCCACATATTTCAAAATCGGGCTTCTACGCCCTCACAATTTCAAATAGGGCTTCCACGTCCTCACAATTTCAAATCGGGCTTCTTCGCCCACATGTTTTCAAACTGGGCTTCTATGTCCACATATTTCAAGATCGGGCTTCTACGCCCTCACAATTTCAAATAGGGCTTCCACGTCCTCACAATTTCAAATCGGGCTTCTTCGCCCACATGATTTCAAACTGGGACTTTGTGTCCACATCTTTCAAAATCGAGCTTCTACGCCCTCATGATTTCAAATTGGGCTTTCACGTCCTCACAATTTCAAAATCGGGCTTCTTCGCCCCCATATTTTCAAATTGGGCCTCTGTGTCCACCAATTTCAAATCGGGCTTCTTCGCCCACATGATTTCAAACTGGGACTTTGTGTCCACATCTTTCAAAATTGGGCTTCTACGCCCTCATGATTTCAAATCGGGCTTTCACGTCTTCATAATTTCGAATCGGGCTTCTTCGCCCCCATATCTTCAAATTGGGCCTCTGTGTCCACCAATTTCGAATCGGGCTTCTTCACCCCCATATTTTCAAACTAGGCTTCTATGTCTACATATTTCAAAATCGGGCTTCTACGCCTTCACAATTTCAAATAGGGCTTCCACGCCCTCACAATTTCAGAATTGGGCTTCTACGCCCTCACAATTTCAAAATCGGGCTTCTTCGCCCCCATGTTTTCAAACTGGGCCTCTATGTCCACATATTTCAGAATCGGGCTTCTACGCCCTCACAATTTCAAATAGGGCTTCCATGCCCTCACAATTTCAAAATCGGGCTTCCACGCCTCACAATTTCAAAATCGAGCTTCCACGCTCTCATGATTTCAAAATCGAGTCTATGTGCCCAACATTTTCAAAACTTACTAGAAATGACATTTAAAGTAAAAGAATTTCAAAATCAAATCAATCTCAAAGGAGCAGCAACTACGAAACAAGTTTCGTACTCCATTCGCAGTTTGTGGAACATTTCCCACATCTGGGGTCTCCGGAGATTCAAAATCAAATTAATCTCAAAGGAGCAGCAACTACGGAATAAGTGTCGTAGTCCATTCTCAGTTTGTGGAATATCTCCCACATCTGGGGTCTCCAGGGATACAAGCCAAACAAATCTCAAAGGAGCAGCAACTACGGAATAAGTGCCGTAGTCCATTCTCAGTTGTGGAATGTTTCCCACACCTGGGGTCTCCAAAACATAGAATCAAAATTGACCTCCTATAAACAGTCACTACGGGACAAGTATCGTAATCTAGTCTCTTTTTGTGGAATGTTTACCACATTTGAGGCCTTTAAAAAGACATACATAAAAAAGATGAAATGAATAGAAAATAATGAAATAAAGTCAAAAAAATGATCAATGGAAAAAAAATGAAATGATTGAAAATAGGATGAAGTGAATTTCCTTCAAAAAAAAAAGAAAATTAATGACGAAAATGAACAGGACAAAAGAAATGCACAAAACAAAAAAGAACATTTGATTTAAGAAGTCGGGTCTCTCTGCTCACGTGTTGGGCTCCCGTACTCGAACTCTTAATCAATCTACCTGGAGCTGCAACTATGGGATAAATACCGTAGTCCAGCCTCAGTTCGTGGGATTAATACCGCATCTGAGGTCTCCAAGGATATAAGAATCCATCTTCCAGGAGCTGCAACTACGGGATAAATACCGTAGTCCAGTCTCAGTTCGTGGGATTAATACCGCGTCTGAGGTCTCCAAGGATATAAGAATCCATCTTTATGGAGCTGCAACTACGGGATAAATACCGTAGTCCAGCCTCAGTTCATGGGATCAATACCACGTCTGAGGTCTCCAAAGATATAAGAATCTGTCCTCAAGGAGCTGCAGCTACGGGATAAATACCGTAGTCCAGCCTCAGATCGTAAGATTAATGTCGCGTTTGAGGTCTCCGAGGATATAATAATCCATCTCAAAGGAGCAGCAACTACGAAATAAGTGTCGTAGTCCATTCTCAGTTTGTGGAATATCTCCCACATCTGGGGTCTCCAGAGATACAAGACAAACCATTCTCCGAGGAGCAGCCACTACGAGACAAATATCGTAGTCTAGCCTCGATTTGTGGTATCAATACTGCATCTGAGGTCTCCAAGGAAAAAAACATCCATCTCCGAGGAGCTACAACTACAAGATAAGCATTGTAGTTCGATCTCAGCCCGTGGGACAATTGCCATATGAGATCTCTGAGGATTTAAGAGTTAAAATTGGGTTGCCATGTTCGATGTTTATATAACCATATCATTTTGCAGGAACCGTATATTATCACATCCCTTTTCGTGGCGGTCCGGGGGGTTTAACATTGAGCTTTGACATTCCATGCCCAAGATCCCCCAAGACAATATGGTGGAGCCACCTTCACATTGGTCGATGATTCGAGATAGCGTCATTATGCTTCAATGTTACAAGGATTCAACAATTCATGGAGCTAAATTCAACATTGCCTTAAAGACATACACCCTCTAGTCTTTCATGTCCAAGAACTCTGAGGGTACACTATTAAATGTATGTTCGCAATGTATATCCTGCGACATTTCTGTACAAAAAAAATGAAATGGTAAAACAAAAAAATGATGAACAAAGGGTTCAAAATAGAGATGCCCGTCGGACCTACTCTGGTTTCACTGCCAAGTAGGGGTAAAAAGGACAAGAAAAACCCGGCCACGATGAAAACCCGAAAGGGCGTCATGGGCAAAAATGGGAACCCTGCTACGTGAAAACCTGAAAGGGCGCGTAGGCAAAAGCAAGAAGGGGCTGACTCTGGTAAAAACCCGAAAGGGCACTTGGGTCAGTAATGTGGTAAAAAAAAATGAAAATGAATGAAGTAAAAATGTCAAAATGGCAAGAAGGGGGGTTCCATCTCTGCTCTTTCAAGAAATCCTCTTTTTGTTATACATTCTCTGAATCCATCTATGCACTCTCTGGTAAAAAAAAAACCTCAAAACTTAGACAAGTTGTATCTTGCCATCCGTGCCTCACGTCTGTATATACTTGCTCCTGCCAAGTAGGACCCTAGGTTTAGACAATCACTACCTTTTCAAAGTTCCAAATAAAGTCCAGCCTTGACTTCTTGCCTCGGCTAGCCATTAGATGTTACCTTTAGAATCCCTGTTGCAACCAGCACATAGGTTTCTCTAGGTTACCATTTTGCAATCTACCAAAATAACCTCACGCCATTTACCAACATCATGGTATGATTGGTGGTCGAGTTGTATTCCACTCATGAATCTCTTTATAGTATATATATGTATACGAAAACAAAAAAAAAAAAAACAAAAAAAAGGAGGCTTAAAATAGAGGTGCCTCGCTGGACTTGTCTAGGTTTCCCCTGGACAAGGGTAAAAAGAGCTAGAACCCGGTCATGGCGAAAACCCGAAAGGGCGCCATGGGTAAAATCGGGTACCCCGCTACGTGAAAACCCGAAAGGGCGCGTAGGCAAAAGCAAGAGGGGGACGAGTTGGGTGAAAACCCGAAAGGGCACTCAATTCGTTAAAGAGAAAATAAAATCAAAGACAGACAAATTTCAAGTCTCCAGAAAGGAAATCTCGACAGAAGTTGTGCTTTCCAGTCGAAGCTTGTCTTCGTGCCAGTGGGAGCTCATCTACTAGCCAACTGAAGTTTATCTCAATGGCAATCAAAGCTCATCTTCATGCCAATCAAAGCTTGTTTGCGCGCCAATGAGAGTTTATCTTCTGGCCAGTCGAAGTTTATCTCAACGCCAATCAAAAGTTGTCTTTAGGCCAGGCGAATCTTGTCTTCATGCCAGTCGAAGCTTGGCCTTATACCAGTCGAAGCTTGTTGTCATGACAGCCGGAGCTCGTCTCTATACCATCCAAAGTTGGTCGACACCCAGAGAAGCAGGTGTCGATACATGAGGGTGGCGACAAATGACTATGTTGCAGGGGTCGACACATGGTGCACTCTAGCTGAATCTGACGGCACCCAATGAAGTAGGTGTCGACGAATGATTAAGTCGGTCAACACCAATAGAAAACCAAAGTCAAAAAGGAAGATAAGGGCTCATTAATCTAGCTATTATCAAAGCGGCATTGATGAGGGCTACAAGATCTCCAAAGCGACAGTCTGGTTATCATAGTCAGCAATGACGATGTGGAAGTAGTCTACTCCCCCTGCAAAGGTCTCAGCACTATTTCAGGATCAGATTATTGCATTTTCAAGGCAAGCGGTCGACAAGACAGCTCAGAAGAAAGGAAGCAATATGGTCAGTTACTAAATCCAGAGGGAGCTACCAACTCATAAATCAAGCGAGCATGCCCCATCAACTCATTCAACAGGCCAACATAACCCAATGGACGGCTGACCCATGAAGACCACCAGCTCACATGGCCTTGTCAATTGAAAGAGGCCATTGATTTAGGGATCCCGCCAATTCAAGGGGGCTTCCGATTCAAAAAAAAAAAATCCTATCTTCAAGGACCCACCGGGTCAGAAATTTCAACAATTCGAAGAAGCTGCCGGTCTAGAGCTTCCACCGAATCAAGAAGGCTGTCAGTTCGGTGCTTCCACTAGCTCAAGATCGCCACCGGTTTAGCACTTCTGCCAGTTGGAAAAGGCCCCAGTCCAGCAATCCTCACCAATTCAGTGGCTATTAATCCAGTGAACTCACAAACTTCACAAGATGTTGTCACAGTAGTTCCTATTGACTGTCAATCTCAAGATAATGATGTCAATTCTGATGAAGCCACCAGCATGGCGACACGTCCGACGACTGCCAGTCAGCTATGAGACAACAGATCACTAGACACTACAAGACAACAAAACAGCAAGAGATCGACAACAATGAGACTGAGCGACGACAAAACATAAGATGAGTTTAAATAAGGGGTACACCTGCGGACGTTACTCCGTTCGATCCTCACTCGTACCGTCCCCAGGTGGGGGGCATTTGTTTGCACCTATTTTTGCAGCTACCAGGCCACTAATGGGCCAGCAGCCCAGGAAGACAAAAAGCAGCGCATGGTCTATGAAATATGCTAATGGCACTGGGTGTAAATATTCATAGCAGGAGGGGCTATCCCAGCCACCGTAGCCCTCAGAAAAGGGCCCCTTTAAAAAGGCCTTTTTCTGGCCATGCAGAAGAACCAGAGGCGGCAGCAGGAGGGAAGAGGCGGCCAGAGAGGAAAGGGCATCTGGGTGAGGGCTTCTTGCAGCAGGAGGAAGGCGGCAGAGGAGCAGGAGAGGAGGACACGGCAGACCCCCTTTCGTCTGGGAACTTGTGGTGAGAGCAGAGGATAAGAGAGAAAAGAAAGTGAGCACGAGAGGAGAGGAGTGATGAATTCTGTTCTCTGTCCCTTCTTCCCATCTGTGTAATCTCCCTGTGTTCTTGCAAGAATTCAAAAGAAACAAATGAGTTTTCCTTACTTAATGAGTGGATTTTCTTTTATTTGCATTATTTTAGTGTTCCGTTTCTTCTTTCCCCCCTCTATCACGATCAGAATTTCCATGTTACTTGATGCCCAGAAGTGCATACCTGAGAACCGCCAATTGAGAGCATGTTGCCTCTGATCTGTATTTTCTTTCTTTCCTTTTGTTTTGTTCATGACCGAACACATTGCTTTGAGACTGTGTATTCTTTTGTTCTATTTTGTCATCATGACCAGCAAGCATCCCTCCCATACACCGAATTGAACTTTATCAAGTGCTCACTTCGGTCTTTGGAGGATCACACAGTGAAATGATCGGGTTTCCTTTCCGGGCCAATCATAAGTTCTTAGTAATGGGTGAGTGTTACGTTACCCCTTTGCTACGAATTGTTAGCCTACTAAATCTGAGCAAGGCAGATGTATGATATAACAGCCCATTATATGTTTGCTAAACACTCACCTCCTTCATGTGAGATGCATTAGCATTAAATTTAAATAGATAATATATTTCCTCTTTACGTGATCCTAATTGAATTATTGGTTTATTTCTATCCACTGTCAAAGTTTCCCCAAATTTCAGTTTTATAATTTTGAAATCGTTCCCTGAGATGATGGTCTCAATTTCTTTTGATTTAAGCATTTAAATTCTGAACGGTGGCCCTGGGCGATACAACCGTTCAGACTGTCTCAATGTGAGATAGCCACCGTTCAGAGTTTCTGCACTGTAGAAGGCCCACCGTTCAGAGTTTATGCACTGTAGAAGGCCCACCGTTCAGAGTTTCTGCACTGCGTGATGCCCACCGTTCAGAGTTTCTGCATTGTAGAAAGTCCACCGTTCTGGTTTTATGTACCATGTAGAGGCCACCGATCAGGTTTTCTTCACTGTGGAAGGGTCACCGTTCAGGTTCCCTTCACTGTGGAAGGCCACCGATCAGGTTTCCTTCACTGTGGAAGGCCACCGTTCAGGTTTCCTTCACTGTGGAAGGCCATCGATAAGGTTTCCTTCACTGTGGAAGGGTCACCGTTCAGGTTCCCTTCACTGTGGAAGGCCACCGATCAGGTTTCCTTCACTGTGGAAGGCCACCGTTCAGGTTCCCTTCACTGTGGAAGGCCACCGATTTAGTTTCATTCTTCGCAAGATACCACCGTTCAGGGTTACAACGTTCTCCGGCCTTGGTATATAATGGTCCTTTCCTGGATATGTCCGGAAAAACCAGTATCATGTGTCACAATGTTGTTGCCTTCGGCATCAACACTCTTTTTGGCACCGTCTCCATTATAGTGGACGAATGTCATGCACACCCCCCCCACATGTAAAATAAGGGGAGGTGCTGCCGAATTGTCGTCGCGATGATTCCCGAATTGGTTTGTGCCTATATAGTCACCAAGCAACTTGTGTCGTGATTCGGTACTATTGGCAAACATCGTGTCGCCGCTATGTGGCGAACATCATTCCGTGTGCATTACCTTAGGTTGGTAGGTGTTTGCACTAAAGGATCACCCCAACATATGGTGGGCAGGGATGATTCCCATCATAACAAATTATACTGAGTGATCCGAATTTTACTCCGTCGTGTTGTAATTGTATCGGCTTATTTTGTGCTTCGTGAGTACAAAAGAAATAAATGAGTACCGATGCAATTAACAAATCAAATGCAAAGATAAACAAGGAAAATAACAATAACAACAAATAACAATAATAATAATGATAGTCACAAATGACGACAAAAGAAATGAAAATAGAGGAAATATCAAAAGAAACAAACAATTTCAAATTGGCCATCAATATTTAGCTTGATCGGTGGTGCACACCCCCCACCGTTCAGACCATACTCATGCATACATGAGCCACCGTTCAGATCCCCATGAACAGCAGCCACCGTTCAGCCTGATCGGTGCAGACAGCACTTCCCCACCGTTCAGCCATACCTACATCAGTTTACCCTCCACCGTTCAGCATATTGTGCACATAGGCAGGCCACCGTTCAGCTTTCTATGGCCACCGTTCAACATATTGTACATATAGGCAGGCCACCGTTCAGCTTTTCCTGTTCATTTTCAATCCCAATAAAGCCACCGTTTAGGTCCCCATATACAGTACCCTACCGTTCTGCACTGTTCATGCGTACACATCACTACACACTCTCTCTCCATCCACTAGCTCCACCGATCTGCACTATTCATATACACGCATTGCCTCTTTCATTTAAAAAAAGGGAGAAATAATGAGATAATAATAATGATGATAATAAATAACTCGAATAAAAGAAAAGAAAATAAATAAACAAATCATCTAAAAATAAATAAATCTAATTGTCACAACTTCAAACCAAGTTTAAAAGAAATACAACATGATAATTTTATATAAAAAAAAAACAAAAGAAAATTTTCAAATCAAATAACAAAAGGAAATATGAATAATTTTAAATCAAATCTAACATAAAATGAATACAAAAAAAATAACTTGAAATGAAATCCAAAGTAAAACAAAATCAAATGATCATAAGCAAAAGAAATCAAATCAAATAATTCTGGGTTAAGCTTCTAACTTAGAACAAATCCAAATAAAAGTTTCAAACTCAAATAAATTAAAAGAAACAAATTTAAATGAAAATAAAACCATACATCAAATCAAACAATAAACAAAAATTAATTAAATCAAATCAAAAGGGCAATAAAAAAAAAGACAATCCAATAAAAGATCAAAGATAAAAAAAAAATGCAAGAGACCAAAAGAAAACAAATCAAATCAAACAATGTTGAAAGTAATTCAACCCCTTTTAATAAAACTGAAATAACAGCAAAAGTGCGTCGAGTGTTATTTTCTGGTCGTCTCGCGTTAGGCGCAACTAGATTTGCATTTGTGCATATCTTTTATCGGATGTTTCCGTCAAAGGCCACGAGACTCTTTATTCTGGCGATTAATCAAGGGTTTTCCCTCATAGAGGGATGTAATTAACGCCGTTGCGCTTAGGCAATGGCGGGATCTTGGTCCCGACCCGATCTTCACTTTCGTTTGACGAAGTCAGACGGCGCACAACTAGACCTAAAGCCCTTCGACTCTCGGAGGCAGAACACGTTGTCACTTCGGTGACTGGCACGCCTGCGCTCCGTGATTACCGATTCATCTTTCGTTACAGTGACTTATTTAGCACTAAACGGGACTTGAATTTGTAATATGCGGTACACATAAGAGAACATGATAAATAGAACATTTAATTTTAAAATATTTGTGATGGATAATTAAAAAAAAATCCATTTCCACATCAAGTCAATACATGATTTGTAAATATGATGAAAATGATATTCATCAAAACAATGATTATGGTTGTTCACACAACCATAACTCAACATTCTCATCATCAAAGCACTTATGTTCATCGTTAAAACATTTGCGACAATTATGTTCAGTGAACATCAAGATTAACAAAGATTATGTCATCATCAAAACAAACCAAAACAATGATTATGGTTATTCACACAACGATAACTCAACATTCTCCCCTTTTTTATGAGGACAAAATATTTTTAAAATATTGTCAATCATCATCAAAACATTTATGACAATTATTTTTAGTAAACATCAAGATTAACAAAGATTACGTCTGTAGCAACTCTCAATTTTAAATTGAGAAAAATAAATTATATTAAGAAGAAATGTGTATGAGTTAAAACCCATTAAGTAAAAACAAGTGATGGGCTTTAGATAATGGTTCATACATGAGCTATTGGGCCACAAGGCAAAAGTCCAATGATGGATTAGAGATAAATAGGCCTAATTTCATACCTAAATTATTAATAAATTAAAAAGGGTCAAGATAATCACTATTATGACTCATAAATATCCTAAATAGAGCCCTAACACTATCCTAACTAGTTGGCCACGGATTTAGAGCCCACCCCAAGCTAATAAAGGGATAAATACTAGGAAAAAGACTAGATAATTATGAAAATTCGGAGTTGAAGGAAGAGAGAGTTTTAGGATACTTGTTAACCCTAAACATACAAATACATCTCAAGCTCATTCCTAGCTGACCCTATTGATCTCCTGGAGCTTGAAGGACAAGGAAGGGAGATTTTTGGACAAGGAGATCGTGAAGAAGGAGCCTTGGAAGTTTGTTCTTCGCATTCTTGCCCTAGGATCTCAAAACACTCAAAGGTAGGTAATCTCTCAAGCAAAAGTAAATTAAGCTCGACCCTAGATTGTCTATAATCCTAGCTACAAAAGCCCCATGTTTTCCCCAATTTCTATCGTGCCGTTTATGAGTATTTCATGCCTAAATTTCTGTTAAGAACATGTACCTGACTCCTCATGTTCTCTTTAAATCCTTGTGTATACTTGATTTTGTGGCATGAAACTTTTACTGTACATGTTACATGATGTCAGGAACCTATTGACATGTTTTTCACCAATTTTGATCAACTACTCTTGTCAAATTAAATCTCTTTTTACCATTGTGTCTGATTTTTGGTTCATCAAGAAGTAACCTATTCATAGCATGCTCATACCATGTTAGAAATCTAATTACCTTTTACTGTTGATACCCCTACAAGTCTAGTTTTGTTTAACGTTGATTTCAAGTATACGATTTGATATTAATTTTTAAAAGCCTTCGTGTCAAGCCCTTGGAAGACTGGACCGAAACACAAGGTGCTCCATACCTTTAGGGCTCGGGCAGGAATCCTGAGAATGCGGCGGCCCGATCGTTCGCGTTCTCAATTGGGTTGCGACAGCGGAGCATGTCGTGTTGGTAACACGACAGCCCACTGCGTCGCATCTCTGTGTCCTATTCTGATTGCCATTATTATTGCAGACTCTGATGTCGTGACTATATGGTCACCAATCGGTACCCCTTATTGATTGCCTTGAATGCGTCGACCCTTCCCATCGCGTCTAGGAACCGATTGCCTTAGACGTGACTAGTCACCCCGTCGCCTTTCAATTCATCAATCAATTGCCTGTTCCGATTGCCCTTGAACGCGACATACCTAACCGTCACGATTTGAACGCGATTGGTACATACATCACGTTTCACTGTGTGATTCCAGAACCCTAACAGTCAATTTAATCTTGCTAATTCATGCTCTATCATCATGATTAAACCTTGTAATGTTCTGTGACGAATAGTGACATCATGTTAATCAATTTTCATTATTATCCACATGATTGTATTATTTAAAAGACATGTTTACGTCTCTCATATGCTATCTTTGATTCTCTTTCACATGCACACAACAAACATAAATTTTTGCCATGAGACCTTACAGAAATCACCTCAATAATATATCTGGTAATTAAGTACAATTATTCATGTTAGTTTCCCTATAATTTTAAATGAACTTGTCTTCATTTAATTCGCTTGATTTGGATATCGTTCTCGCGCTCCTCTGCCTTCGAGCACTCAAGGCAAGATGAGCAAATATTTCTACACACACTTTTCTTGACTTGGATGGACTCTCCATTAGGAATACTCCTGACTGGACTAGGTAATCCTTGTTAAGACCTCCGTAAGACTCATTGGCTTTGGCGGACATCCATTGACAACGAGCTGGTTGTACCATCAATAACCATGATACCCTTAGAGATTAGCATGATCCAACGACCTTATATTTCTCTCTTACCTTGAGATCACGTCGGACCTCTAGACTATGTTTGTAGCATGACTAGTGGAAGGTTAGTGAATTCTACCTAACTACCAGCATCAAACATGTAACATTCCGACCGTTCGGATCGTCATTGTGTGGCTATGAAGGCTAGTGTGTGGCTGATGACGTGTGTATGGCAGGTGGTTTTCGCAGGTTATGAGATTTTGCACAAAGCACTCACTGTTTCTCGATTTCTAACGCGACAGTGAGGGGCGTCGCGTTTTGATCGTGACAGCCCATGGCGTCGCGTTCATGACACCGCCGGTTTAAGTGAACGTGTGCATGTCTGCCGCGTGTCGCATGCAGGGCGCAAGGACTGACGTCAGCAGGCTTAAGGCGACAGCCTAAGGCGTCGCGTTCAGGTCGCGACTTAGTTGGGCGTCGCGTTCTTAACTTCACTGCGTTTTTAAGAAAACCCTGGCAGAACAGAGCTCAGAGAAGCTTTGCTCGGCCAGGAGGTTTTGCTGTGGAACTATTGGGCGATTCGGCTTGTTAGGGCTTGGCTTGACGAGTTTCCACTGTGAGGACGCTACGTGGAGCAGAGGAAACGTCATATGAGCTTCGTTCTTCGCATTCTTCGCGAAGGTAGGGAGATTTCCTGTGTTTTGCTTCGTGAATTGCCCGTGTGTGGTGGATAATGTGTTTCCTGCTTTCTAAACCTTAGATAGCATGTGTAGGAACACATTAAAGCATGGAAATGGAATGAAAACCGTAGATTCTAAAGAGTTTGGGGTGATCTGAATGATGGACCCCGGTTTAGGGTTCGCACCTGCTAAGGCGACGACCCTTGGTGTCGCGACCAGGTCGTGACACCGCAATACGTCGCATTATGAAGGCGACGCAGTATCCTGTCGCGATAACAGCCGAATATAGTTATTCATGAATGCATATAAGTGTTTGATTATCCGTTTAGTGTGGTTTGTGGTGTGTGATGATAGTAAAGGTGCATTGGCACTTTCTCAATGCTCGGGGAGCGTGTGGTGTGTGGTTCATATGGTGTTCACGTGGTTCGCGTAAAGGTTTCATGTGGCTTGTGTGTTCTGCACGTGGTTCCTATGTACGTGGTGTGTAGTTTGACGCCTTCCGTAGATACCTCTTCAGTTGGGAGCCCCAGGTTTTGTGTGAGCTAGGCACGTGAGTGCTCGGGGCTTGTCCCGGTACTGGGTACTGACGAGGTCTTGTCGTCTTCCTGGACACCCTCACTCTTGTGTTGAGTAGTACGTCCGGATGAGGGAAGGACGCAGTGGGACAGAGACTAGAGAGAGTTTGTTGTGTTGTCGCTTGTAGCGCGCTCGTAGTTAGGGGAGACGGACACTAGTAGACGTACTAGACCCCAGCTAGTCCTGTTTTCCAGTGCCTCACTTTAGGGAGCTTGGGCCAGAGTCTCTAAAGGTGCCAGGCATGGGCCTGCGAGGTGTGTGACTTGCAGGTTGTGGTGGTTTAGTTGGACTCCACAGTTCTTTGTACTTGTTTAGTGGAGCGACAGCTGGACCTTTCGTCTGTGGCAGCGAAACTAAGAGGTAGTCCTGTGTTGTTTGTCCGGGTCAGTAACTGGTGTCGCGAACCAGTTGACGTGGCTCGAGTGTGGCGTTTCTCTATAGTAGCTCGTGCACCTGGTTGCTTTTTCTGTTTATTTATTTACGTCGATTCCTGTTAAGCAACAAAGGGTAAGTGGTACTTACAGTTTTATATCCTGCTAGATAATAATATAAATTGCTAGCGTAGCATTTCCTGCTTTACTACTTGTGTTCGTTTGCTCGGTTTCTAGGGAGTTTCCCTACTGAGCCAGTGACTCGAGAGGCTCACCCCTACCTTCTACCAGGTGAGGGAGATTAGGAGATTTCGCGCCCGTCGTCCAGTGGAGGGTCAGCACCACCAGCAGTGTAATTTTACTTTTCCGTTGTTCACCTCGGGGTATGCCCCAGGTTCTGTTGTAGTTTGGTTTCAGTTGTACTACAGTTATGTATATTTCATGTAAATATTTGTGAGATTGGCAGATATTATGAATATTTAAGCTAGTTCCTTTATGTTTCTATGGACTCGTGGTATGATATCCAGTTCCACCCCCGCCCAGAGTAGAGGTACCTCCTGTAGTACCTATACAACCGGTAGTTCCAGTGAGACCAGTTACTGGAGAAGAGACTACGGTACTTGTGGAGCGATTTTTGAGACTGCAGCCCCCTACATACTCAGGAGGTCCTAACCCAGATACAGCAGAGCATTGGATACATGAGATCGAGAGGGTATTTGCGATAATGAGGTGTCCCCAAGAAGATAGAGTAATTCTTGCGGCATACCAGCTACGAGGGTTTGCGCAGGAATGGTGGCGATTAAAGATGCAGACAGTTTTTACAGGCAGGACGGAGGACACTATTACATGGTCAGAATTTTTGTCAGTTTTTAATGATTCTTTCTTCCCAATACAGATTCAGCAGATGAAGAGAGAACAGTTCAGGACACTTCAGAAAGGGAACCTCTCGGTGCTTGAATATCAGATGAGATTTATAGCCTTGAGTAGGTATGCCCCATATGTAGTAACTGATAATATCATGATGGTGGAATATTTTATTCGAGGTCTGAGGCCAGAATTACAAGATGCAGTGATCTCATTGATGTGTAGGACAGTGAAAGAAGCAGCTCAGAGAGCAGCAATACTTGAGAGGACTGTTCGGGCCAGGTAGGGGTAGTCTCAGACAGGTGGTTTAGGCTCAGGTAGTTTTTGGCATCCACAACCGTCAGGAGGAATCAGTAAAGGGAAAGCACCTTCTGGAGCTTCTTCATCATTTGGAATAGCAAAATGGGGCAAGCAGATCAAGAAATTCTTTCAAGGAGGCCATGGTAGAGGCAGGCAGTAGGGTTTTCAGCAGGGAGGTTTTCAGCAGGGCCGTGGCTACAGACCGCCGGTTTCAGAAGAATCACAGCAGAGCACGGCAGGGCAGCCTACAACATATCCAGCTTTCAAATGTTATAATTGTGGGCAGCCAGGACATTTAGCAAGGAATTGCCCATATCCTCGAGAGCAGACTTATGGTAGAGGAACCCAGCAGCAGCAGCAGCAGCCCTTTCAGCGGTCAGCAGAGCAAGGTAGAGGTGCACCATACCAGAGAGGAGGACGGGGTCGAGTGATGGTTGTTACCATAGCTCAGGCAGAGGCATCCAATCTCATTGAAGGTATACTACCTTTCTTTGATTTTACTGCTAGAGTATTAATTGATCCGGGTGCTTCCCATTCATTTATTTCCAAAGATTTTCTGGATAGCATGGTACATCCTTTAGAAGAAAGGCCTTGTGAGTTAGTAGTGGAAATTCCTTCTGGAGGGTATTTGTTGACTTCCTGCTTTTTAGAAGATGTTCTGATAGTGATTCATGGGAATTAGATGCCAGTTAGATTGTATGCTCTAACATTAAAAGAATATGATGTGATTCTGAGGATGGATTGGTTAGAGGCCTATGGGGCACTGGTTGATTGTAGAAAGAAGAGAGTCAGATTTTGCAGACCCGGTGGTGAAGTGTGTGAATTTCAAGGTATGCCTTTTTACACTCCCAAGTTTATTATTTCTGCACTTAGAGCTAGAAAGTTAATCAATAAGGGATGTGTAGCGTACCTTGCTTCTATTCGTCTTGTTGAATCTAGTAAGTCTATAGATTCAGTGCCTGTGATTAGAGAATTTGCAGATGTGTTCCCAGATGAGTTGCCAGGGTTAGCTCCGCATAGAGAGATAGACTTCACAATTGAATTGCAACCAGGCAATTTACCTATCTCTAAAGCACCATATAGAATGGCCCCAGCAGAATTGAAAGAGTTGAAAAAGCAGTTGCAAGAGTTAGTAGAAAAAGGTTTTATTAGACCTAGTCAGTCACCATGGGGAGCGCCAGTGTTATTTGTCAGGAAGAAAGATGGTAGTTTAAGAATGTGTATAGATTACAGGCAATTGAATAAAGTTACAATTAAGAATAAGTATCCACTTCCTCGGATTGATGATTTATTTGATCAACTGCAGTCAGCTAAAGTGTTTTCCAAGATAGATTTGAGATCAGGATATCATCAGTTGTGGATCAGAGAAGAAGATATTGAGAAGACAGCTTTTCGGACTAGATATGGACATTATGAGTTTGTTGTGATGCCTTTTGGATTGACAAATGCACCTGCAGCATTTATGAATTTGATGAACATAATATTTCATCAGTATTTGGATCAATTTATAGCGGTCTTTATTGATGATATATTGATTTATTCAGCATCAGAAGAAGAACATGCAGATCATTTGCGGACTACTTTGCAGATATTGAGGGATCATCAGTTATTTGCTAAGTTTAGTAAATGTGAGTTTTGGTTAAAGGAGATTCAGTTTCTGGGTCATGTGATATCAGGTGAAGGTATTGCAGTGGATCCAGCCAAAGTTGAGGCAGTAATGAAGTGGGAAGAGCCGAAGACTGTGTTTGAGATTAGGAGTTTTCTGGGTTTAGCAGGTTATTACAGAAAATTTATCCAGGATTTCTCCAAGATAGCAGTTCCAATGACAAGGTTGACAAGAAAGGGTGTTCCTTTTGTGTGGTCCCCGGAGTGTAGGCGCAGTTTTGCAGAATTAAAGAAGAGGTTGACATCAGCACCAGTTCTAGAGATTCCATCGGGCAGTGGCGAATTTGTTTTGTTTACAGATGCATCTAAGAGAGGTTTGGGTGCAGTTTTAATGCAGCATAGTAAAGTGGTTGCCTATGCCTCCAGGCAATTGAAGAAATATGAGGAGAACTATCCTACTCATGATTTAGAGCTGGCAGCCGTAGTTTTTGCATTAAAAATCTGGCGGCACTATTTGTATGGTGAAAGATTTGAGATTTTTACTGATCATAAAAGCTTAAAATATATTTTCTCTCAGAAAGATTTGAATTTAAGGCAGCGCCGATGGATGGAATATGTAAAGGATTATGACTTTAATTTGGCATATCATCCAGGCAGAGCAAATGTGGTGGCAGATGCACTGAGCAAAAAAGCGGTTATGAATCAACTTATGATCAGAGAATGGAAACTTTATGAGGATGTGGCGGAGAATTCCTTTCATGTGCCAAGCAGTCAACGCAGAGCAATATTAGCAACTAGTGCAGTGGAGCCTTCTCTTTACTGGCAGATAGCAGAGACACAGAAAGCAGATACCAATTTAGCAGATATTCTCAGAATGGATGAAGTAAATTTGGGGCATGATGATGTGGTCAGACTAAAAGAACGATTGTATGTCCCAGAAGATACAGAAATTAGACAAAAGGTCTTAGAAGAAGCTCATAGATCAAGATACACCATTCACACAGGTAGCACTAAAATGTATCAAGACATGAAGAAGCATTTTTGGTGGCCAAATATGAAAAGAGAAATTGCAGAGTTTATAACCAGATGTGCAGTATGTCAACAAATAAAAGCAGAGCATCAGAAGCCAAGAGGATTGTTGCAGCCATTACCCATTCGGCAGTGGAAGTGGGATGACATAGCAATGGATTTCATAGTTGGTTTGCCCAGTTCATCAGGTCATAATGCGATATGGGTTTTTGTGGAAAGATTGACCAAGGTTTGCAGATTATTGCCAGTTAGCATGACATGGTTAGTTGATAGATTAGCTAAGTTGTATGTAGAAAGGATTATACCTTTGCATGGAATACCAGTCACTATAGTTTCAGATCGAGACCCTCGATTTACTTCAGGGTTTTGGAGGAGTTTGCAAAGAGTCGTCGGCAAAGAGCTAAGGTACAGTTCAGCATATCATCCTCAAACAGATGGGCAGACAGAAAGAACAATTCAGACTATTGAAGATATGTTGAGAGCTTGCTGTCTTGTGTGGGGAGGCATTTGGGAGCGTCATTTGGGTCTGGTTGAGTTTGCATATAACAACAGCAACCATTCAAGTATTGAAATGGCACCTTACGAAGCCTTGTATGGTAGACCGTGCAGATCACCATTAAATTGGCATGAAGTAGGAGAGAGGCAGGTTTTGGGCCCAGAAATGGTTCGTTAGCGTGCAGAAACAGTAAAATTCATCCAAGAAAAGTTGAAAACAACCTAAAGTCGCCAGAAGAGTTATGCAGATGTTAGACGCAGACCATTACAATTTGAAGTCGGTGATTATGTATTTTTAAAAGTGTCTCCTACTAAAGGTGTATTAAGATTCAGTAAGAAAGGCAAGTTGAGCCCGAGATATGTTGGGCCGTTTCAAATAAAAGAAGGAATGGGTGAAGCAGCTTATAAATTGGATTTGCCAGCGGATTTCACTGATGCACAAGATGAGTTTCATGTTTCAATATTAAGAAAATATATCAAGGATCCAACTCAAGTTGTCAGTTATCAAAGAGATGATTTGAAGCCCGACATGTCAATGCCGGAATATCCAGTGCAAATTTCAGGCTACAGAACCCAAAAGCTCAGGAACAAAGAAATTGAGTTGGTAAAGGTTGGGAGAACAGGCAAGGTGGTGAAGATACTTGGGAATTAGCAGAAGAAATGAGAAAAATGTATCCATACTTGTTTAAGTATGTCTTTATTTCTTTTTAGGTGATAGTACCATATGGATTGAATTGAAAATTTGATAGTTGACTTCTGTTTTAAATTTCGAGGACGAAATTTCTTCTTAGGTGATAGTAATGTAACGTTCCTACCGTTCGGATCGTCATTGTGTGGCTATGGAGGCCAGTGTGTGGCCGATGACGTGTGTATGGCAGGTGGTTTCCGCAGGTTATGAGATTTTGCACAAAGCACTCACTGTTTCTCGGTTTCTAACGCGACAGTGAGGGGCGTCGCATTTTGATCGCGACAGCCCATGGCGCCGCATTCATGACACCGCCGGTTTAAGTGAACGTGTGCATGTCTACCGCGTGTCGCATGCAGGGCGCAAGGACTGACGTCAGCAGGCTTAAGACGACAACCTAAGGCGTCGCGTTCAGGTCGCGACTTAGTTGGGCGTCGCGTTCTTAACTTCACTGCGTTTTTAAGAAAACCCTGGCAGAACAGAGCTCAGAGAAGCTCTGCTCGGCCAGGAGGTTTTGCTGTGGAACTATTGGGCGATTCGGCTTGTTAGGGCTTGGCTTGACGAGTTTCCACTGCGAGGACGCTACGTGGAGTGGAGGAAACGTCGTACGAGCTTCGTTCTTCGTGTTCTTCGTGAAGGTAGGGAGATTTCCTATGTTTTGATTCGTGAATTGCCCGTGTGTGGTGGATAATGTGTTTCCTGCTTTCTAAACCTTAGATAGTATGTGTAGGAACACATTAAAGCATGGAAATGGAATGAATACCGTAGATTCTAAAGAGTTTGGGGTGATCTGAATGATAGACCCCAGTTTAGGGTTTGCACCTGCTAAGGTGAAGACCCTTGGCGTCGCGACCAGGTCGCGACACCGCGATACGTCGCATTATGAAGGCGACACAGTATCCTGTCACGATAACAGCCGAATATAGTTATTCAAGAATGCGTATAAGTGTTTGATTATCTGTTTAGTGTGGTTTGTGGTATGTGATGATAGTAAAGGTGCATTGGCACTTTCTCAACGCTCGGGGAGCGTGTGGTGTGTGGTTCATATGGTGTTCACGTGGTTTGCGTAAAGGTTTCACGTGGCTTGTGCGTTCTGCACGTGGTTTCTGTGTACGTGGTGTGTAGTTTGACGCCTTCCGTGGATACCTCTTTAGTTGGGAGACCCAAGTTTTGTGTGAGCCAGGCAGGTGAGTGCTCGGGGCTTGTCCCGGTACTGGGTACCGACGAGGTCTTGTCGTCTTCCTGGACACCCTCTGTGACGGAACGCCTCGGCCAAGCCCGTTAAACCGATAACGTACTTGATCCGAGTCCGCCTCCCGTGAACGGGCCAAAGCCTCGCAAGGGATACCATACCACAGTCCGTGTAAACACAAAGGAACACACCACATTTTATATATATTTCACAAGTTACATAGCCAAATTTCCACAAAACTGAAAAGAAGTACAAGAGCCTAGGGCATACCCCGAGGTACAACTAAAGAAAATAAACAACTATATACACAATACTGCTGGAGCTGCTACTACATAGCTCGAGGTACCGACCCTGCACCGCTACGGCACGGCTCTGAACTGGAAGTCGGTCGTGAAACGTCCTCCTCGCTCTCACCTGTGGAGGTAGGGGTGAGCCTCGCTAGTCACTGGCTCAGGAGGGAACTCCCCCAACACCGAGCAAACCAAAACCACAGGTACGAAAGCAGTAAACAGTACCAACAATTTATAAAACAGCTAAACAGGATATGAAAGCTGTAAAAGTACTCACCGTCTGCCAACTACGAAAAACAACTGTAATAATTAAACGAAAAACCAGTACAAGTGTACAAGCTAAAGTAGAGACAGCCAACACGAGCCACGTGAACTGGTTCGCGACACCAGAAACTGACTCGGACAAGCTAACACAGGTCTTCCTCTCAGTCTCGCAGCCACGGATGAAAGGTCCAGCTACCGCTCCACGTGAAAAGGTCAAGCAACTGTGGAGACCAACTAAACACCACCACCTGCGGACCACACGGTCACAGGCCCATGCCTGACACCTCTAGAGATCCTGGCCTGGAACTCTCTGGAGTGAGGCACTAGAAAAGGACTAGCTGGGGTCCAGTACATCTACTGGTGTCCGTACCCCCAACTACGAGCGCGCTACAAGTGACTAAAGACAAACACAAGTGTCACTGTCCCACTGTCGTCTTTCCCTCAGCCGGATGTACAACTCAAGCACAAGAGTGAGGGTGTCCAGGTCAGACAACACAGACCTCGACGGTACAACACAAGTACCAGGACAAAGCCCCGAGCTAACATCCTGGCTCATAAAGAACTTGGGGCACCCAACTGGAGAGGTAACCACGGTAGGCGTCGTACTACTTGCCACGTACACAAAACCACGTGCACGTCACACACAAACCACGTGAAACCTCACGTAAACCACAAGTAACAACGGTCCACTACACGTGAACCCAACTGGACTCGCGTGAACAACACGCAACCTCGAAGGTGAGTAACTAACTGCATACCCTGTATGCTAAACACAGAAACCACGTGCACTCAGTGCACCTCAGGTGCCAACGCACTACTCTTTATCGATAAATACCATAATTAGTTATTTTTGCTTATACACAAGTTAGCGGCCACATCGACTGCCGCTTACAGGAAGTAGACGGCAAGGGATCTGGTCGTCTATATCCCGGCTGATGAGCTTGGCGACAAACGATGTTGACGCCAAGTTCTTCAGCCTCTATTCCTGCAGAAACCCTAAATCGATTCTACAGGTTTTACAACTGTTAAAACAACGGAAAGACATGCAGAAATAGTCCCTCTAACATCCATACACTATAATTAAACCATAACAACATGTTTTACTACTTGAATTCATCAAACCACCCTTTATCCCCGCATGGTGCAACTTAATCCGAAAATGCATCAAACATGCTAATTCATGTGGTTAAGTCATGTTTTAATGATCCTACGGAGCTAACAGGGTTCGTTCCCTACCTCAGAACACGCTTAAACCTCCCGAAATCTCCCGGTTCACACCGAACCCTCCGCGAGCTCCCACGGCAATTGCACCACGCCACGACGTTTCCTCGCGCGATTCGGCAACGCCACACGTCCCACGATCCTCCAACCACCCTTCTGTACCTGTTGGAAGCTTTAGGGACACGGGGGCATGAAGCTAGGGCAAGAGGGAGAGAGAACCAGGTGAAGAACCTGCCCTCGGGTGACCCTATAACTTGCAGAATTCACAGGTTGGCGTCAACCCCTCTGCCGCTTAGAGCAACCGCCACCATCAACGTCCACATCTTGTGCCGCCCAGTTCATGCAATCAACGGCAACCTATCTGGATGCCAACAAGTCAACGACCACCCCTGGCCGCCAACCTGCAACCAACAGCAGCAGGTCCTATTTCATTTCAGGACCAAACCTGCACCTTACCTGAACAAACCACACATCTAAACCAAACATTCCACACAACCAACTCACACTGGCCTCACAACGGCCGCCACAACCACAACACACACGATCCGCTTGGATCCGAAAAGCACGCGACGTTACATTACTATCATCTAAAAAGAAAATTTCGACCTCGAAATTCATAACACAACTCAAAGTTAAACAACTTATACATATACACCCTTACAAGCACTATCATCTAAAAAGAAATACAAAAGCTTATTCAAACAGATAGGGATACCCTTTAGCCATCTCACCGGCTAACTCCTAGGTATCCTCACCACCCAATCTATTTTCCCATCTCACTTTAACCAACTCGATTTCTTTATTTCTCAGCTTCTTTATCTTTCGATCTGTGATCTGCACCGGGTATTCTGGCATAGTCATATCCGGCTTCAGGTCACCACCTTGATATCTGATTATTTGAGCTGGATCTTCAATACACTTTCTCAACATAGAAACATGAAATATATCATGAACATCTGCAATATCTGCTTGCAAATCCAGCCTATAAGTTGTTTCCCCAATTCATTCAATCACCTGGAAAGGTCCCACATACCTTGGACTCAACTTTCCAGTCTTGCCAAATCTCATAATACCTTTACTCGGGGAAACTCTCAAGAACACAAAATCTCCCACTTCAAACTGAAGTGGTCTTCTCCGGATATCTGCATAACTCTTTTGCCTACTTTGAGCTGCCTGCAATTTTTCTTTAATAAGCTTCACTACTTCAGTGGTTTGCTGAATCAATTCAGGACCCACTAACTGCCTTTCTCCCACTTCATGCCAGTTCAATGGGGTTCTACATGGCCTTCCATATAAAGCTTCATACGGTGCCATCCCAAGACTGGTATGATAACTATTATTATAGGCAAACTCAACCATTCCCAAATGATGCTCCCAGCTACCTCCCCAAACTAAACAACAAGCTCGCAACATATCTTCAATCGTCTGGATAGTCCTCTCTGTCTGACCATCTATCTGGGGATGATACGCGGAGCTATATCTCAGCTCAGTACCAATTACTCTTTGCAGACTTCTCCAAAAACCAGAAGTAAATATTGGATCTCTATCAGACACAATAGTCTTCGGGATACCATGCAGTGGAACAATTCTTTCAACATAAATATTTGCTAATCTGTCCACTGTCCAAGACATACTTACTACCACTAATCTGCACACCTTGGTTAATCTGTCAACAAATACCCATATTCCATTATGTCCGGAACTCGATCTTGGTAAGCCTGCCACAAAATCCATAGCAATATCATCCCATTTCCACTGTGGAATAGGTAACGGTTGCAACAAACCTCTAGGCTTCTGATGTTCTGCTTTAATCTGTTGACAGATAGCACATCTTGCAACAAATTCCGCTATTTCCTTTTTCATATGAGGCCACCAGAAATGCTTTCTCAAATCATGGTACATTTTAGTACTACCCGGATGGATAGTGTACCTAGATTTATGAGCCTCTTCCAACACTCGCTGCTTCACCTCTCTTTCAGCTGGAACAAACAACCTGCCTCTGAGCTTGACCACACAATTATCATCAATGGTAACTCCTTCCATTTTCACAATTTCAGCTAAATTTACATCTGCTCTCTGAGCCTCAACAATCTGCCAATACAAAGACGACTCTATAGCACTAGCAGCTAGTATTGCCCGTCGCTGACTACTGGGCAAATATAAGGAGTTCTCTACTACCTCTTCATACAACTTCCGTTCTTTAATCATCATCAAACTTACATATGCCTTTCTGCTCAAGGCATCTGCTACAACATTGGCCTTACCCGGATGGTAAGCCAAACTGAAATCATAATCCTTTAAATATTCAATCCATCTGCGCTGACGAAGGTTCAAATCTTTCTGCGAGAAGATATACTTCAAGCTTTTATGATCTGTAAAGATCTCAAATCTCTCGCCATACAGATAATGCCTCCACATTTTCAAGGCAAACACAACTGCTGCCAATTCCAAATCATGAGTGGGGTAATTCTCTTCTGCCGGCTTCAATTGCCTAGACGCATAAGCTATTACTTTGCCATGCTGCATAAGCACTGCTCCAAGTCCTCTTCTTGAAGCATCAGTATACAACACAAAACCACCACTCCCTGCCGGTAATGTCAATATAGGTGCTGATGTCAGTCTTTTCTTTAATTCCATAAAACTTTTCTGACATTCACCGGACCACACAAATGGCACCCCTTTCCTGGTCAATTTAGTCATAGGTGCTGCAATCTTAGAAAAATCTTGAATAAAGCGCCTATAATAACCTGCCAATCCCAGAAAACTTCTAATCTCGGTTATTGTCTTAGGCACTCCCCATCTCATCACTGCTTCCACTTTACTTTGGTCCACTGCTACTCCTTTAGCTGAGATGACATGACCCAAGAACTGGATTTCTTTCAGCCAAAATTCACATTTATTGAATTTAGAAAACAACTGGTTATCCCTTAGCAACTGCAGAGTAAACCTCAAATGAGCTGCATGCTCCTCTTCAGATGCTGAATAAATTAGAATATCATCAATAAAGACCACAATGAATTGGTCTAAATACGGATGAAAAATTCTATTCATTAGATCCATAAAACCTGCAGGAGCATTAGTCAACCCAAATGGCATAACCACAAACTCGAAGTGACCATATCTGGTTCTGAAAGCTGTCTTATCTATATCCTCCTCTTTAATTCTCAACTGATGGTACCCGGACCTCAAATCAATTTTAGAAAATACCTTTGCCGATTGCAACTGATCAAACAGATCATCTATCCTTGGCAACAGGTACTTATTCTTAATGGTCACATCATTCAACTTCCTATAATCAATACACATCCGAAAACTTCCATCTTTCTTTTTCACAAATAATACCGGCGCTCCCCACGGGGAATGACTCAGTCTAATAAACCCTTTCTGCAACAGCTCTTCTAACTGCTTTTTGAATTCTTTAAGTTCTGCTGGTGCCATCCGATATGGAGCTTTAGAGATCGGCATGGTACCTGGCAGCAACTCAATGGTAAAGTCCACCTCTCTATGTGGAGCTAAACCAGGCAAATCCTCAGGAAAAACATCAGCAAATTCCCTAACCACGGGAACTGCTTCCACTGGCTGACTAGCTTCTACCAGACTTACCGAGGCTAAATAAGCCACGCACCCAACATTTATTAACTTTCTAGCTTTAATTGCAGAAATTAGAAACTTAGAGGTATAAAAAGGCATACCTTGATATTCAAATACTGCACCATTAGGATGACAAAACCTGATCCTTTTCTTTCTGCAATCTAACATTGCTCCATACATCTCAAGTCAATCCATACCCAAAATAATATCATAATCTGACAACTGCAGGGCATACAACCGACCCGGCATCTGGTTCCCTTCAATCATAACACGAGCTTCATCTACATAGCTCGAAGTGAGTAGAAACTCACCTGAAGGAACCTCCACTACTAACTCACAAGACTTTTCTTCTAAAGGATGAGCCATGCAATACAAAATTCTTCAGAAATGAAAGAATGAGAGGCACCTGAATCAAATAAAACTCTTGCTGAATATTCATAAAGAGGTAAAGTACCTTCTATCATATTCGATGCCTCCGCCTGGGCTCGGGTGATAGCCATAACCCGGCCTCTTCCCCGCTGCTGCGGTGCTCCTCTGCCACGACCTGCCTATGGCTGCTGAAACTGTTGAGGCTGCTGTTGCTGCACACCTCTTCCATACCCATATTCTCTTGGATAGGGACAATTGCGGATCAAATGTCCCGGCTGATTACAATTATAACATCTATATCCTGGTGGAGTAATGGGCTGCCTGGTAGTACTCTGCTGTGACTCCTCCACCTTAGGCCTACCTCGGCCCTGCTGAAACTGCTGACGACCTCCCCATCCTCTTCCTTTACCTTTAAATGCTTGCTTTAATTTCTGGCCCCATTTACCAAAGCCTGATGAAGAAGGTCCTGCTGGTGCTTTACCCTTACTTGCACCCACTGACTGCTACGGTAGCCGAAAACTACCTGAACCTGACTCGCTCACCTGACGAGTCCGAATAGACCTCTCCAATGTAGCTACTCTCTGAGCTGCTTCTTCCACTGTCTTACACATGAGAGGTACTATTGCATCCTGCAATTCCACTCTCAAATCTCTAATAAAATACTCAACCATCATATTATTATCTGATACAACATAAGGTGCATATCGGCTAAGCGCCATAAACCTCATCTGGTACTCTAAAGCTGAAGAGTTACCTCGCTGGAGCGTCCGAAAATGCTCTTTTTTCACTAGCTGCACTTGAATCGGAAAGAATGTATCATTAAATACATCAAGAAATTCCGACCAAGTGATGGCCTCCTCTGTCCTGCCTGCAAAGGTGGTCTGCATCTTCAGTCGCTACCATTCTAATACAAAACCTCTCAACTGATAAGCAGCTAACACAACTTTATCTGCTACCGGACACCTCATAGTTGCAAAAACTCTCTCAACCTTATGAACCCAATGCTCCGCTGTATCTGGATTCGGCCCTCCTGAGTAGGTAGGTGGCTGCAATCTCAGAAACTTTTCAACCTGCATCACTGGTTCTTCTGCTATCAGCACTGGTGGTGGTGGTGGCACAGGTGCTGCAAAAGGCACCTCCACTCTTGGCGAGACTGGAGCAACAGGTACAGCCTCTCCATCCCCAGGTGGCACTGCAACCGGTGGTACTGGCACCTGCTGATCCATCCTTGCCCGAATATCCGTGAGGCTTTGCCAGATTCTTTCAATTATACGCTGGGTACTCTCCTCCGGATCATCTCCTCCACCACCCCAATCTCTTCTATTAGCCATTTCAGAAATTTCTACATAAACAAAACACCAAACAAAAATTAAAACAACAAATTATCAGAATCCAGGGTCCCTACCAGTAGTGTACAAAGACCGAAATAAGCCTATGTATCTTTCTAATTCCCTTATATTAACACAGACCTTGCTCTGATACCAACTGTGACGGAACGCCTCGGCCAAGCCCGTTAAACCGATAACGTACTTGATCCGAGTCCGCCTCCCGCGAACGGGCCAAAGCCTCGCAAGGGATACCAAACCACAATCCGTGTAAACACAAAGGAACACACCACATTTTATATATATTTCACAAGTTACATAGCCAAATTTCCACAAAACTGAAAAGAAGTACAAGAGCCTGGGGCATACCCCGAGGTACAACTGAAGAAAATAAACAACTATCTACACTATACTGCTAGAGCTGCTACTACACAGCTGGAGGTACCGACCTTGCACCGCTAAGGCGCGGCTCTGAACTGGACGTCGGTCGTGAAATGTCCTCCTCGCTCTCACCTGTGGGGGTAGGGGTGAGCCTCGCTAGTCACTGGCTCAGTAAGGAACTCCCCCAACACCGAGCAAACCAAAACCACAGGTACGAAAGCAGTAAACAGTACCAACAATTTATAAAATAGCTAAGCAGGATATGAAAGCTGTAAAAGTACTCACCGTCTGCCGACTACGTAAAACAACTGTAATAATTAAACGGAAATCCAGTACAAGTGTACAAGCTAAAGTAGAGACAGCCAACACGAGCCATGTGAACTGGTTCGCGACACCAGAAACTGACTCAGACAAGCTAACACAGGTCTACCTCTCAGTCTCGCAGCCACGGACGAAAGGTCCAGCTGCCGCTCCACGTGAAAAGGTCAAGCAACTGTGGAGACCAACTAAACACCACCACCTGCAGACCACACGGTCACAGGCCCATGCCTGACACCACTAGAGATCCTGGCCTGGAACTCTCTGGAGTGAGGCACTAGAAAAGGACTAGCTGGGGTCCAGTACGTCTACTGGTGTCTGTACCCCCAACTACGAGCGCCCTACAAGTGACTAAAGACAAACACAAGTGTCACTATCCCACTGTCGTCTTTCCCTCATCCGAACGTACAACTCAAGCACAAGAGTGAGGGTGTCCAGGTCAGACGACACAGACCTCGACGGTACAACACAAGTACCGGGACAAAGCCCCGAGCTAACAGCCTGACTCACAAAGAACCTGGGGCACCCAACTAGAGAGGTAACCACGGTAGGCGTCGTACTACTTGCCACGTACACAAAACCACGTGCACGTCACACACAAACCACGTGAAACCTCACGTAAACCACAAGTAACAACGGTCCACTACACGTGAACCCAACTGGACTCGCGTGAACAACACGCAACCTCGAAGGTGAGTAACTAACTGCATACCCTGTATGCTAAACACAGAAACCACGTGCACTCAGTGCACCTCAGGTGCCAACACACTACTCTTTATCGATAAATACCATAATTAGTTATTTCTGCTTATAAACAAGTTAGCGGCCACATCGACTGCCGCTTACAGGAAGTAGGCGACAAGGGATCTGGTCATCTATATCCCGGCTGATGAGCTTGGCGACAAACGATGTTGACGCCAAGTTCTTCAGCCTCTATTCCTGCAGAAACCCTAAACCGATTCTATAGGTTTTACAACCGTTAAAACAACGGAAAGACATGCAGAAATAGTCCCTCTAACATTCATACACTATAATTAAACCATAACAACATGTTTTACTACTTGAATTCATCAAACCACCCTGCATGGTGCAACTTAATCCGAAAATGCATCAAACATGCTAATTCATGTGGTTAAGTCGTGTTTTAATGATCCTACGGAGCTAACAGGGTTCGTTCCCTACCTCAGAACACGCTTAAACCTCCCGAAATCTCCCGATTCACACTGAACCCTCTGCGAGCTCCCACGACAATTGCACCACGCCATGGCGTTTCCTCGCGCGATTCGGCAATGCCACACGTCCCACGATCCTCCAACCACCCTTCTGTACCTGTTGGAAGCTTTAGGGACACGGGGGCATGAAGCTGGGGCAAGAGGGAGAGAGAACCAGATGAAGAACCTGCCCTCGGGTGACCCTATAACCTGTAGAATTCACAGGTTGGCGTCAACCCCTCTGCCGCCTAGAGCAACCGCCACCATCAACGTCCACATCTTGTGCCGCCCAGTTCATGCAATCAATGGCATCCTATCTGGACGCAAACAAGTCAACGACCACCCCTGGCCGCCAACCTCTAACCAACAGCAGCAGGTCCTATTTCATTTCAGGACCAAACCTGCACCTTACCTGAACAAACCACACATCCAAACCAAACATTCCACACAACCAACTCACACTGGCCTCACAACGGCCGCCACAACCACAACACACACGATCCGCTTGGATCCGAAAAGCACGCGACGTTACACCCTCACTCTTATGTTGAGTAGTACGTCCGGCTGAGGGAAGACGGCAGTGGGACAGCGACTAGAGAGAGTTTGTTGTGTTGTCACTTGTAGCGCGCTCGTAGTTGGGGGAGACGGACACCAGTAGACGTACTGGACCCCAGCTAGTCCTGTTTTCTAGTGCCTCACTTTAGAGAGCTCGGGCCAGAGTCTCTAAAGGTGCTAGGCATGGGCCTGCGAGGTGTGTGACTTGCAGGTTGTGGTGGTTTAGTTGGACTACACAGTTCTTTGTACTTGTTTAGTGGAGCAGCAGCTGGACCTTTCGTCCGTGGCTGCGAGACTGAGAGGTAGTCTTGTGTTGTTTGTCCAGGTCAGTAACTGGTGTTGCGAACCAGTTGACGTGGCTCGAGTGTGGCGTTTCTCTACAGTAGCTCCTGCACCTGGTTGGTTTTGCTGTTTATTTACTTACGTCGATTCCTGTTAAGCAGCAAAGGGTAAGTGGTACTTACAGTTTTATATCCTGCTAGATAATAATATAAATTGCTAGCGTAGCATTTCCTGCTTTATTACTTGTGTTCGTTTGCTCGGTTTCTAGGGAGTTTCCCTACTGAGCCAGTGACTCGAGAGGCTCACCCCTACCTTCTACCAGGTGAGGGAGATCAGGAGATTTCACACCCGTCGTCCAGTGGAGGGTCAGCACCACTAGCAGTGTAATTTTACTTTTATGTTGTTCACCTCGGGGTATGCCCCAGGTTCTGTTGTAGTTTGGTTACAGTTGTACTATAGTTATGTATATTTCATGTAAATGTTTGTGAGATTGGCAGATCTTATGAATATTTGAGCTAGTTCCTTTATGTTTCTACGGACTCGTGGTATGATATCCCTTGCGAGGCTTCGGCCCGTTCGCGGGAGGCGGACTCGAGTTAGGCTCATTATTAGGTTAACGGGTCTGAACGGCGAGGACTGTCACAAAACATGCATGTTGTGCAACTATTACTATCGCCTATTTAACATTGTTTTACATGCATTAACAATAGTCTCATCTATATGTTATTCGCTCTTCTATTCACGTTCTCTATACTCTCATCTATTTTTCATTTACTCTCATCTATTTCTTGGTACTCTTTATGACCATTATTGACTGATTGTCTAAGATAAAAATATGACCAATGCCAGGCAACATTATAAAGGGCCCGATTTAGTCCTGGGAGGTGCGCCTGAAAGTGCCAATGCCCATGGGAGTACAATGATCAGGATGTTTGGCATGCATCCAAGTGCCAGACTTGCTAGATTAATAGAAGACAATCAAACAAAGTGCTAGACTCTCTCAATTGATGAAAGTCAATCAAAGTGCTTGCGTGCTATCATGTTATTATATGTGCTATCTCGTGTGGCCATTCCTTAACGTGCTAGTTGTGCTATATTCTTGTGAAAAAGTACTATTGTTCTCTTGCTATCGTGTGCTATTAAACTCTTGGCTATACTTGATCGTTCTCTCTAGTTATCCTGCTATTTTAAGACATTATTCACTTAAATCATGCATGTGTACGAGATATTAAGTCCTACTGAGTATTATCTCTCATCCTGCGTTATTTGTTATATGTGTTCTTAGGTGAATATGATGATGATGACCACACACATGATGATGGGAACGAGGAGTTGCAGGAGTGGCCCATTGAGCTGTCAACCAAAAGTCTTTAGTCTTAATATTAGTTAGTTAGGTTATTTTTATTTAAATAAATACTCTGGGCCCATAGTTTTTGGCTCTGAATTAGAGAATGTAATAGTGATTAGAGAATTCATCAATAAAGTTGTTTTTTTTTGCATTATTCCAATTTTACAATGGTTTGATGTTTATCTTGTGCTCTATACTATTTGTTTAACTATAGCCGCTCCGATATTCTACGTCAGGGCATTACAATGTCATCAACAAAACAAATCAAAACAATGATTATGGTTATTCACACTACCATAACACAACAAAAATAAGTTCTCCAACTTCAAAATAAATCTCAAACGTAATGGTTACTGTTAGTGTGCAAAAAAAATAAAAAAATATAATCACACAAAGAGATACAAAGATTTATCTTAGTTCGATCATTCACAAAGGAACTCCAACATCTAGTCCCCAAGAACACTTGAGATTTCACTAATCACTAAGTAAACATTGGTCTTCCCTTATACAAGGGGCATAAAACACTTACTCCTAAGAAAGTCTTCCCTTCTCGAAGGGACAATACATCGAGCTCCCCACTAGTCTTCCATTCAAAAAGGGGCACAAATGCTTGCACAGTAAATCTTCTCTTCAACTGAAGAGGCACAACTACTATTTCAATGAGATTTCTAAAGGTCCCTGGACCAAACCCAAGATAAGAATTAGGTGGGCTTTGATATGAGACACAACCACTCTCTTTAGAAAGATTACAACAAGAATAATACACATAGAGAGAGAGATGAAGAAAGCTAGAAGAGAAGTTGGCTTCAACACTCTGCTTTCTTTTCTTATTTTGGAGTGGATGTATGCGTTGGTGGTTCTCTTCAAAACTACAGATCATCTGACTGTAGAAGTATGATTCATGTATTTTTTGTGGAAGCATCGTCTCCTTCTCATATAGACTCTTGGCAGAAGATGTCCGTTGGAGCTTGTTTTTCCTCCTCTTATTCTTTTTCTGCTTTCCTTTTCTTGCATCTAATGGTTGTTTCCTCTAGCCTACTGGTTACTTGGAGCAAAGAGGAGAATTCTTGCTTGTGTTCATGTAGGTTTCCAAGATGATGATAGTGCCTAACGACAACTTCATGAGAGTATCGAATACTTGCATCCATTTAATGCTCAGAGAGGAAGGTGTTAGGTGATAAGTCATGTGTCATTCAAACACTTATACCTCTACTGCAGAAGCCCACAAATCCTACTGACACCTTGTTGTTCTAGGTAGCTTCCTTTTTGTCTGATAATAAAGAAAGACTATCAATGATATGTTCAAGGTGTGAGCATACAGCCTTGGTCTAAAAAAGGATGATTGCACATTTAATGTTAGAGATATATGTGAGATCTTACGTACAACTAGAAGCCAAATCTGAAATGAAGCAAATTTGGGCGCCAAAGACATTTACTGAATAATTTGTGCATTCAAGACTTTAAGTGAATGAAAGGCATTAGTAATCGATATCATAAGGTATTTCACCAATTGTAATCATTAATACAACAATAGAAGTAGGTATAAAGACCAATTGATATGATTTTTAAGTTAATTGGAATGGTCTTACACACCAATCAATAGTCCATGAGCAAAATGATCATCAATCGATATGGTAAAGACAAGTGTTTATTAATCGATGGCAAAACAACACCAATTGATATGGATCATGTTATTTGGTCAACAATCGATAGTCCATGAGCAAAAATGATCATCAATCGATATGGTAAAGACAAGTTTTCATTAATTGATGATAAAACAACACCAATCGGTATGTGTCATGTTATTTGGTCACCAATCCAAAAAATAAGAAGGCAAGTATGCAGTAATCGGAACAAACAACACTAATAGATATATTGTTCACCAATCAGAACAAAAATGACACTAGTTGAAAAGTTGTTCACCAATCAGAATAACTAATAACACCAATTGATAGAATATAACAGCAATAGATAGAGATTTGTTCTCCAATCGGAAGAACACTTAAGCACCAATCGATTGCTCACTTAAATACCAATCGAAAGGTTTCTTATACAATAATCAATAGAAACTTTTTTCACCAATCGACATGAAACTTGTTCTCCAATCGATATGGACTTGAAAAATATTTTTTAAAATTAAATGTATTTATCGACATATAAAAAGGCATCTATCGACACATAACCAAGTAGGTGAAGCAATAAGTTGATAGTATAAAGAACATGCCGACATTTAATAAATTCTTACAGTGATGAAACTTGGGTCTTTTAGAACACTTACTATCATGATCCTTGAACTGATGAAAAGACCTATTTATATTGTTAACAAATTTAAGAAAATTGAATGTTAATCATATAAAGGTAGTAGACATCATCTGTCGACAAATGGACATCGCTTGTCGATAAGTCATCAAACTTCCCAAAAAATGATATTACCATAATGTTTTTAATGAAGTGTATGAACATGCATGAGTACAATCATGAAGTTATTTGTTATTACTAAATACATATAATTAGATTTTTTATCACCAAAATACATATAGCGAAGAGATAAAAGAGTCAACAATCTCCCCATTTTTGGTGATAACAAAACTAAAAAACTATCTGAAATTTGAACTTTCTAAAAGCACATATAAGCTATGCATGATAACATGTTTGATGCAGAACAATAACATAAAGTAATTTTAGATGGTATGTTTTTCAGAGTGTTTCTCCCATTTTTTGTCAATAACCAAAAAGGAAGAGTAAGGAAATAATCATGACGAATGAGAAATGTAAGTATGAGGGGTAAAGAAATCAGAAGATAAAGAAAGATAATGGAGCCCCCCCCCCCAGGCAAAGACCACCTAAGTTCATGCCAATCTCAAGAGATAAAATTGGACTCTAGTGTAGGGGATTGGTCAGAAATGAATAAGTAATAATCATCTTTCAATTTCTTAGAAGAAACAAGGGAATATAAATATGATACCAATTTGGGGAGTAAAAGAAGAAATGATGCAATTTTTGAAGGAAATCCAACAAGTATAGAAGAGAAGACATGAATTTTTCCAAGTAACTCTGAAAGTTTTAATATTGTTCAGTATTGTAGAAAAAATCTTCTACAAATTGCACATGCCTAGTTATCTTCTGAAAGAGGTTAATCTATCTTCAATTAGAGCTTTTGTGAAGATGGCTGCCAATTGATTTGCAGTGTCTAAATGAAATGTTTATGTTACCTTTAGTTACATGATCTGTGATAAAATGGTACTTGACCTCTATATGTTTGATTCTGGAATGCTGCACTGGATTCTTGGTGAGATTTATGGCACTAGTGTTGTCGCACAATAGGGGTATGGTCTTGATCTTTAATCCATAATCTTCAAGTTGCTACTTGATTCATAACTATTGAGTGCAACAACTCCCAATAGCTACATATTCAACTTCAACTGTTGATAGGGCCATTGAGTTCTATTTCCCTGAAGACCAAAAGATCATGCACCCTGTAAGAAATTGACAACAACCACTGATACTTTTTCTATCTATTTTGCATGCAACATAATTAGCATAAGAATATCCTATTAAATCCAGTTTGCATGACTTAGGATACCATAGTCCTAATTCAGATGTATAAGCTAGGTATCTAAATATCCTTTTGACTAAAATTAAGTGTGATTCTTTGGGATCTAATTGGTATCTAGCACACATGCATACACTAAACAAAATGTCAGGCCTACTAGCTGTTAAATAAAGAAGAGATCCTATCATACCTCTATATATCTTTTGATCCACTTTCCTATCTTGAGTATCACTGTCCATCTTGGTAGAAGTGCTTACTAGAGTGGGTAGAGGCTTTGCATGATCGAATCCAAATTTCTTTTGCAGGTCCTTAATGTACTTGGTCTAATTGATATGAGATCCTTCCTTGTCTTGTTTGATTTGGAGTCTAAGGAAAAAGCTTAATTCCCCCATCATGCTCATTTCAAATTATCCCTGCATTAACTTTTCAAAGTACTTGTATAGGGATTTGTCAGTAGCTCCAAAGATTATATCATCAACATAAATTTACACAATAAAAGTATCATGCTTATATGTTTTAATGAACACGATACTATCTACTTTTCCTCTAATAAAACCATGGTTCAAAAGAAATACACTTAGTTTTTCATACCAAGCTCTAGGTGCTTATTTTAGACCATAAAGTGTCTCATGTAGTTTGAAAACATGGTTAGGATAGTCTATGTCATCAAAACTTGAAGGTTGTTCTACATAGACTTCCTCTTTTATAAAACTGTTCAAAAATGTAGATTTTACATCCATTTGAAAAGGTTTAAATTGAATGCATATGCATATGCCAATAAAATCCAAATAGCATCAAGCCTGGCTACTAGTGCATAGGTTTCATCAAAAGTAATGCCTTCCTCTTGGAAATAGCCTTGAGCTATCAGCCTAGTTTTATTCCTAGTAATGACACCAGTCTCATCCATTTTGTTCCTGAATACCCACTTGGTGTCAATCACTGGATGGTCTGATGATCTAGGTACAAGGGTCCAAATCTGGTTTCTCATGAATTGATTCAATTCATCTTGCATAGTTAGAATACAAGATTCATCAGTGATAGACTGTCCTAGGCTCAATTTAAGAAACAAATGCTAAGTAATCACATGAAATCACATTATCTCTTATTCTTACCCCTTGACTTGGATCACCTATGATGTTTTCTTTGGGATGATTCTTCTGATATTTCCATTCCCTAGGAAGATCCTCATAAGTTGATTCATTTTAGAGTGGATCTTATAGGGGTGGCTCCTCATTATCTTCTCTAAGGGTGACATCATTTAGTTTTTCTGCTAGTTCACTTGTTCATTCATCATCACTATCAATTTCTTTCCTCAAAGATGGGTTAGTCTCATCAAATATAACATGAATAGTTTGCTCAATTAAAAAAGTTTTTCGATTAAATACTTTATACCCTTTACGTTTTGAAGTATAGCCAAGAAATATACCTTTGTCGGATTTTGCATCAAACATACCCAGATTTGAGATACCATTGTTGAGAATGTAGCATTTACATCCAAATGGCTTGATATGATTGACATTTGGCTTCTTGTTCATGTACAATTCATATGCAGTCTTCTTCAGAACTAGTCTGATCATTGCTATATTGATGATGTAACATGCTGTGCTGATTTCTTCTATCTAGAAATATCTTGGCAAGTTGTATTCTGACAGTATTGCCCTAGCCATGTCCAATAAGGTTTTGTTCTCTCTTTCAACTATCCCATTTTGTTGAGGTGTGCTAGATGCTAAAAGTTATGCTCAATCCCTTGGTCTTCACAGAAACTTATGAACTCCTTATTTTGAAATTCTCCTTCATAATCTGTTCTGAGAGAAATAATATTGAATCTTTGATTCTTTTGCACCAGCTTATTGAATTTTACATAATCTTCGAATATGTCATCTGTATTTGCTACAATCCATAATGCTTACCTCCCAAGCTTGTTGTAGACATTTGGACCAAATAAGTCTATGTGAAGCAGCTGTAATGACTTGCTGGTGGTCACAATTGTCTTTGATTTGAAGGGTGTCTTGACATGTTTCCCTTTGGTACAAGGTCTATAAACTCTATCAAGTCTTGTACTGATTTTGGGTAAACCTCTACCAGGTCATGCTTGATAAGATTTCTAATTCCATCCATGCTAGCATGACCTAGACTCCTGTGCTAGAGTTCTACATTTTGTTCCTTACTAGATGCCAAACACACATCTTGTCCTTTTAAGTCTTTTAAATATAGTACATACAAATTCTTTTCTCTATGAACTTCAAAAACTATTTTTCCGTCCTTGATGATCAAGCATTTTGACTCTTGAAACTTAACATGATGTCCTTTGTCACATAATTGGCTTATGCTGATTCGATTATGTTTGAGACCTTCTACACATAGCATTTCTTTTATTAGAGTTTTTCTCTTACTACTAATTGAGCCACTACCAATGACTAATCATTTTCCATTATCTCTATACATCACTTTCCCTTCTTCAGCTTTAATTGAGTAGAACAACTTCTTGTCACCTGTCATGTGCCTTGAGCACCCACTATCCAAGTATCACTTGGATGCTCTAAGAGTTCCATGTAAATAAATCAATGAGATTTAGGTAGTCAAGTCCTTTTGAGTTGTGAGTGTTTAATGATATGATAATCATGCTTAGGAATCCATCTTTTGTTTATGGTTGCACATGATTTAATAGTGTGGCCTAATTTATTACAATGAGTGCAGCAATGAATGTTCTCTACAGGTGAATTCCTTTTGTTTAGTTTATTTTTATTTATATAGTTTCCTTTAGGTATAAATCTTGGTAGAGGATATATTATTATTTCATCATTTTCTAGTGGTGTGTAACCAAGGCCAAATTTCTTCTTACCACTTCTTCTTTTTAGAATTAAGGATGATTTACGATTGGTAAATATATCTAGAGTGGATTTTACATATTCATTATCTTTTGGTAAAATCTTTATTTCTTTATTGAAATCCTTTACAATGTTATTGTTTTCTGGATGATCAATCTTACTATTTTTCTCTTTTAGATCTTTACATAACAGATTATTTCTATACTTTAATTCTTCAACTTGTTTTTCAAATTGTTCAGCTTCAGATATGAATTAGTGGTTTCTAAGCATGCAAAATTTTTCTTTAGTAATTTTAGTTGTTTAGATGCATCTCTATATTTTTCATATAGTTCATTAAATACATCTTCTAAATTATCACCATCAGAATCTGAAAATGAATCAAAAGAAGTGTCAGAATTTACCTTATCATCAAATTTTGCCATAAAGCCAAGGTTAACCTTTTCCTATTGATTTTCATCTGAGCTTGAGTCTTCAAATGAACTTTCTTCATTGTTTCAAGCAACTACCATAGTCTTCTTCTTGTACTTCTTAATTTTCATTGAAGGCTCCTTCATTTTATGTTCCTTTTTCTTTAGTTTGAGGAAGTCTATTTTCAGATGCTTGGGCTGCTTGTATTCATAACAGATAGGTTTTATCTTCTTGACTGCTTTGTCCCTTCTAAAGAACCTTCTCCTTGACTACTGTTTCTTCTTGGCCAAAATCCTTTGTAGATGTATTGATAGAAAAACTTCTTCTTCACTATCTACATCACTGCTCTCACTAGCCATGGCTTCACCTGTGTTTGGTTCTATTGTCTTCAAGACAATGCTGATCTTCTTCTTTAAAGTCCTTTCTCCCAATCTTTCCATATTTATCTCATGAGCCATAAGAGACCCAATGAGCTTTTCTAATGACATTTAGGAGAGTTCATTGGCTTCTTCTATGGCAATGACTTTTGGAGCCCACTAGTTTGGTAGTGATCTGAGAATCTTTCTTACCATGTCCCAGTATTGTATGCCTTTCCGAGTCCTACTAGACCATTTATGTTGTCAATAAATCTGGTATACATCTGAGTGATGGTTTCACCTAGTTGCATTTGAAAATTCTCATATTGTGTAACCAAAATATCAATCCTGGTTTCTTTGACTTTGTCAATCCCCTCGTTGGTGAGCTTTAGCTTGTCCCACATCTCTTTGGCTGTTTTGCAGGTTGAGATCCTGTAAACTCTATCTTTGTTAAAGCACAATAGATGAGATTTTTGGCTTTACTATTCTTTGATAGTATTTTTCTATCATTGTCTGTCCAGTTTTCCCTTGAGGAGAGCACTATTAGATCTCTTTCCTCAATGATGCTCCATATCTGATAGTTGTAACCTTGAAGGAAGAGCACCATTTCGGTCTTCTAGTAATTGTAGTCTTCTTCATCAAAAATGGAGGCCTCTTGACAGAATCTCCCTCTGCATAACCTTAGGATGCCATTTATCTTTGCTTTTGAGATCGTGAGATCTTGCTTGCTTTAAGAGGCCAAGCTTTGATACTAGTTGTTGACCAGGTTGCATGTCTAGAGGGAGGGAGGGTGAATGGATTGCTTAAATCAATTTCTACAACTTCAAAAATAAATATTAAACGTAATGGTTATTGTTAGTGTGCAGGAAAAATAAATAAACACAATCACACAGATGCACAAAGATTTATCTTGTTTTGGCTCTTCCCAAAGGATGTCCTGCATCTAGTCCTCAAGAACACTTGAGATTTCACTAACCGCCAAGTAGACCTTGGTCTTCCCTTAAATAAGGGGCATACAACACTTGCTCCCAAACAAGTCTTCCCTTCTCCAAAGGGGAAATACACCCAACTCCCCACTGGTCTTCCTTTCAAAAAGGGGTATAAATGCTTACACAACAAGCCTTCTCTTCAACGAAGAGGCACAACTACTATTTCATAGAGATTTCTAAAGGTCCCTAGACCAAGCCCAAGATAAGCAATAGATGGTTGATCTAAGATGCACACCACTCTCTCTAGAATGATTACAACAAGAATAATACACAAAGAGAGAGAGAGAGAGAGAGAGAGAGAGAGAGAGAGAGAGAGAGATGAAGAAAGGCGCTCTGCTTTCTTTTCTTGTTTTGGAGTGGATGTATGTGTTGATGGATCTCTTCAAAACTTCAGATCATCTGAGTGCAGAAGTATGATTCATGTCTTTTTTGTGGAAGCATTCTCTACTTCTTTTATAGACTCTTTGCAGAAGATGTCCATTGGAGCTTCTTCTTCCTCTTCTTCTTCTTTTTCTACTTTCCTTTCCTTGTATCTAATGACTATTTCATTGAGCCTACTAGTTGCTTGGAGTAGAGAGGAGACTTCTAGCTTGTGTTTCATGCAGGTTTCCAAGATAATGACAGTGTCGAATGACAATTTCATGGGAGTACCGGATCCTTGCATCCATTTTATGTATAGAGAGGAAGGTGTTAGGTGATAAGTCATGCGTCAGTCAAACACCCAACCTTTGTTGTAGAAGCCAACAAATCCCGCTAACACCTTGCTATTCTAGGTATATTTCTTTTTGTCTGATAGGAAAGAAAGACTATCAATGATATGTTCAAGTTGTGAACATATAGCCTGAGTCTAAAAAAGGTTGACTGCATATTTAATGTTAGAGATAGGCATGAGATCTTACGTAAAATATGGAAGCCAAATTTGAAATAAAGCAGATTTAGGCACCAAAGGAAATTTACTGACTAATCAGTGCAGTCAAGACTTTAAGTGAATGAAAGACTTCAGTAATCGACATCATAAGGTATTTCACCAATTGTAATCATTAATACAACAATCAAAGTAGGTACAAAGACCAATTGATATGATTTATAAGTTAATTGGAATGGTCTTACACACCAATCGATAGTCAATAAGTAAAATGATCATCAATCGATATGGTAAAGACAAGTGTTCATTAATCGATAGCAAAACAACACCAATCGGTATGGATCATGTTATTTGGTCACCAATCGGTATATATCATGTTATTTGGTCACCAACAACAATTAATGAAAATTGAATGTTAATCACATAAAGGAAGTGGACATCATCTGTCAACAAATGGACATCTCCTTTCGACAAGTCATCAGACTTTCCAGAAATGATATTATGAGAATGCTTTTGATGATGTGTATGAACATGCATGAGTACAATCATGAAGTTATTTGTTACTACTAAATACATATAATCAGATTTTTTGTTATCATCAAAATATATATACCAAAGAGATAAAAGAATCAACACAATAGATCTTTAATAGGTGTTCTTCTAGGTTTTCTTCAGCATGTTCATATTTCCAAGGTCATTGTTAGAAGAGTCTAACATTTACTTTTCATGAGTACTAAACACCTATAGGTAACAAATGCTAGGAAGTAGATAGTGAGAAGGAAATATATCACATGTCAGTCAACTTTTACCTCTTCTACCTAGCATCATCATTTTCTGCTAAGCGCCTTCTATACTAGGTAAGAGCTTTCTGTCTGGCAAGAAAGAAAAACTTATGCAAAATGTGATCTTTAGTCATAGTATCTATAAACTATACATTTGATGTAGAAAATCCGTGCATACATTTCAATTTTCAAGCAATAGATATGAGCAAGGTTTGAAAAATGTTTGAACTCAAATATACGCACCAAAAATATTTTGTTCACTAATCAATGTAGATGAGTAGGTAAGACATCAGTAATTGGTGCATAATATAAGTACTGGACACTTAGTTCACCAATCGATGTGTTTAAAGCCAGATAAACACTAATTAGAATGTAAACATCATCAAGCAGAAGAGTAGTGAACACTTGTTCACCAATCGCAATGCTTATAAACCCATAGGAATGAGAGCTGAGCATTTATTCACCAATCGGATGGAAGTTGAACCATTCTTTAGTAATCGTAACATTCATAACACCAATCGGAATACTACTAAACCTTTGTTCAATAATCGAAAGGATATTGAACCTTTGTTCAGTAATCAGAATGTTCATAACACCAATCGATATAAAGTTTGTATACTAATTGAAACAACATAATGTTGAACCACTCTTATATATTATTTTTTTATTTTGGTGATAACAACTGTAACGACTCCCTTTATATCGGTACAATTATACCAATCCACATCGATATAAAGTGTGTCGTCACAATGGGACATATACCTAACACAACACAGTAGGTAGAGATGTACACAAATATAGAAGGAAAGTACAACCAAAATAAAAGTAATTCTTATTCCATCATCACGCACATGCCACAACCTATATAGTAATAAAGTAATAATGACAAGTCATCAAATAACCAAGTCCATAAGTCCAAAAACAATCTTCTTATGTACTAAGAAAAGCACAAGCTATAAGAAATAGCTCTCTAAATTGCAACTACTCCTCACGCTCGGAGTCTCTCCTCGCTATCTCCTCCTCAATCTCTGTAATACCTCCCTCACCTGTATATTTAAGCAAGTATGAGTCTACGCAAGAGACTCAGTAAGCAACCCATTGATCACATCCATACACTTATCACACACACTCTACACAGATACAATGTATTAAGTAAACTATCTCATGATTCACATGGCTATTTGCAAGTACTAAATAAACATGGTTTAACATACTAACTACACATGGATTTGATATAACACAGTGATTAGCAAAATTCATAGATATGATGCATTCTCACATGTTTCCATAATTAAATCAAGCACATACTTACTCATGATACTAACATGTTGTTTTCTCATTAAACACACTCATATATCGCAATTACTTACTCTATACTTGCTGTTTTGACATGAATATAACACATTCACATGGTTTCACATTATTTCACATTGGATCTCATTAACACATCACTTTCACATGATCACATTGCACATTCACATTTATTTTCACATTTGTTTCACATACTTTCTCCGTGACACATAGTTTGAACCACCATAAAGAAGGACACTATCACACACATCACATACTCGTCACCTAGACAACATAGTGATGGATCTCGGTAAACCACGTAGAATCGGGAGAAGCACTCTCCACCTTAACCGGTGGCACTTGTCCACCTCCAAGATTTCATCCTGATGCCCACAAGATATCACATTCACATTGAGCCTTCCCATAGGTACTTTTCTACAGTACGGCTCCACAGCCTTCTATGGTAGCAGTGTCAATTCGTCACATTAATCACTTTATCACATTGATTACTTATTTAGCACATAATTCTCATGCATTTAATGGCTTATTCACATGCTTATAACATAATCACATAACTTAGGTTAAATATATCATCATTACTATCTAATATTACTAATACATGCTTAACAAAACCTAATCATGGCACTAATCAATAGAAAATCACCACTTTTAACTAAACATGCTTAACATAGTCATTAAAGACTTATAACTACAAAGAGTAATCATGGTTGTCAAAACATGCTCAAATTTTAACCATAAATCATGTATATGAATCATATTAGATGACTAATTTTTCAGAATTTTTGGAATAGTATACCTATTTTTATCATTTAAAACCATTTTTAGGGAATTAACATGATGAATACGTAAAAATAAGTTTAACACTAAATTGCAGAATCTAGTAGTCTAAAACATGTTCACAGGTACCCTAATTCACAAAAAAATACTGAGATAAAAATTTATATCATACCTATTTTTTCCCGAATTAAATCTGACATAACATGTAAATTTAACCATAATAGAAATTCTAATAATTCACAGAAACCATAAAAAAATACCCAAATCTCATCAACTACTCCACAATATGTATAGATCATGATAAAAACCCTGAAGTCTACTTTTCATCCAAAAATCTCGAAATTCACACCATATGCACTTAAAACAATTTTCTTGAAAAACTGAAGAACTTAACGACAAGAGCTTGCTGTCAAGATTGTTGACGACAATGTCGAGTGCCGTCAAAGTAGGAACTTGATGCAAGGGGGCTGCCATCAATGTCCTGTCTATAGAAAGTGCAGACCGAAAACAAGAAAAAAGAGAGTTGGGGGTTCTGGATAGGATACAAAATTCGGTAAAAATCATTAAACCCTAAGTGATAGGTACAAGGATGAAACCTCTAAGTTACTTTCCTCTAAAAAACTCCCTGAAGATCAAATTCAGGTGATGAAGCCCTCCTCGGCTCAGCCAAAGAGGCGATCTTCTCTGGCTTGATTCGACCTCTACGCCTTAAAAGATGACCTCTCCATGATATAGAAGCCTCTCCAAGTTATAAAGAACCTTCCTCTTGCCAAAGAACGATAATGCAGTCTCTGGTTCGTTGGATCTCACACCTCAAAGACTCTCCCTTTCTCTCTCCGAACTCCCCAAAACCCTAGCTGAGTAAAAAATCCTCTCTCCATGAAAATGAGCAATATTTATGGGGGTTTGGGTCGTTTTCATGGTAAGAAAGGGAAACCCAACCCAAATCGGGATTTCCATGCTTATCCCTGAAGACATCGGAGTTGAATCGGAGCTTGAAACCCACACACACACACACAGAGGTTAATGTCAATGCATTTTCCGACAATATCAAGCTGACGTCAATCGATTATGCCGTTAACTTCTCTAAGCATCAAGGTAGACAACATTAAGGTGGTCGTTAACTTCTGGTTAATGGCACACATGTCTGGCATCAAAAACAGTTTCGGAAAAAAAATTCAAAACACACAAATAACAAATAACATAGCACAAAATTTAGGGCCTTACAACAACACTCATGCTTATCATAATCTTCCTTAATATATTTCAATATCATTCTTTATCTCCTGAATATTGTATTTTTCATCGCTTCATAAAGATTTACACTGATATGTAACTTGGACATTTGAAATTCAAATTTGTCATGCTTGTTTTGATCATGTTTAGTCGAAGCTTACTTCGTCATATACGAAGCTAGCCTCGTCATATTCGAAGTCCAACTTCATCATATATGAAACTAACTTCGTCATATCTGAAGTTCTATATGAAGTTCACTTCGACCGACTGTGTTGTTTTCCATTCTATGCGAAGTTACACTTCATCATATCCGAAGTTAACTTCGTCATAACCAAAGTTCACTTCGATCGACTATGTTGTTTTCTTGGCCAGTCAAAGCGCAACATCAACTGACTGCGTTATTTCTTGACCAGTCAAATTTTCTTCATCAATCGAAGTCTCCAGTCAAAGTTATACATCGATTGCCTTCACTTACATTGATTTCCCTTTAGCACTTCGATTACTGATATGCTTAAACATCGATTGCTATAATGAATATCGATTATCTTTAAGTTCTGAACATCAATTGTCTTTATCTTATCGATTGCCTTTGAAAAACATCGATTGTCTTTATCATATCGATTGCCTTACACTCAAACATCGATTATACTTAAACATCGATTGCATTCACATCGATTATACTCAAACATTGATTGCATTCACATTGATTGCCTTCAAACATAGATTGCTTCACTTAAACATCGATTATCTGAAGTATTGATTGCCTTTAAACATCGATTGCCTTTGAGAAAATCAATTGCCTTCAAACATCGACTGCCTTTATGGATCGATTACCATTAAACATCAATTTCTTCTTAAGAACATCAATTTCTCTTCATTCACATCGATTAGTATTATATTTAAACATCGATTGCTATTATAACTTGAGTATTGATTTCCACATCGATTACTGACCAGTTTCACACCGATTACCTTAGATGTCAATTGCCTTTAATAAAACAATGATTGCTTCTATATTTCATATCGATTGTTGTTATAATCGATTGCTGACCTACTCCTGTTGCCCAGATAGCAAGCCTAGAGGGGGGGTGAATGGATTGCTAAAAATTCTTCTTACAATAATTCCTGTAAATAAACATACTTGACAAACAACACTAAGATTGATAGTTAGAGTTATTGTTAATCAAAATAGAGAGAACAATCACAGAGACAACAGAAAATTTTTATCCTGGTTCGGATCTCCTATCCCAAGGAGTGCTACGTCTAGTCCCCAAGCAACCACTTGAGATTCCACTAAACAAGGGTATAGTCCCCCTTAAGGACACTTACACATCCAGCAATAGCTGGCCTTCTCTTCTCTACCAAAAGAGGGATCGCTCCACCTGATGCAACAGGTCTTCTCTTCACACCCGAAGAGGAATGCTCACAGAAAAGATGAGTTGAAGGAGAAAGGCCCCAAGACCAAGCTTATAATCACTTCTTGATCTGAGGCGAAGTCTGAGAGACACAAGATTATCACAAATGGACTCTCTCAGATCAACGCAAGCTCTCAAAGGCAATGCAATATTCTATGGAGAACTAAGAGCTACTAAAGGTTGGAATGGACAAGCTAGCTCTTGTTGTTCTTCAGGTGAATAAGATGTTCAAGCTTCTCAAAGGTTGAAAGAGTTGGTGTTGTGCTTGGAGTCATTAGTCTTCTTTTATCTTCTTTGAAATAATTTGACTGTTGAAGTATCTGTTTTCTCATATCTTCATGCACGTTGGAGTATCTGGTCTGAAGTATGGAGTAGGTGAGCTTGCAGCCATTAATGCCCAGATTGACACATACACTCATGAGGAGAGATTTTCTGAATCTTCTATCCTATTGTCACGTTTGACAGGCCCATCTTTTCAACATGTGTTTCTACCGGAAACCCTGCACATAAGAAATGTTGACACCTAGACAACTTATCTTTGTCTAAACTATCAGTCAACATTAGTAGTCATGCAGTATGAAGATACACAAGAAGGGAAATACTATTCTATCATAATGAAAAGTGTGATTTTATGTGTCATAGGCAAGATAGGTAAAAGATATATCGTGCAGAGGTTTATACTGTCACAATAAATGTTAGAGAACATGCTTTCGCGGGAAAGCTTGAAATCCATAAAGATTTGAAATGCATTTGAATATCATGTGGAATGAAACTAAAGAATGTTTAAAAATGATTTAAACGAGAATGTTTGATAATTGTCTTAAATGTAAGCAATAACAGAGGGTTGATGTAGTTGTACCCAGAGAGAGTCGATGTTGATGATATAATCATAAGTCAAGTGAGATTGTAATCCATATTGAAATGAAGTCGATGTGAGAATAATCCATGTATTAATGAAATTGATGTTCTGTGCACAGTCGTTGTTTAACTGAAGTTGATGTGTTGATAGAATCGTTGTTTGAAATGAAGTCGATATAAACATGAAGTCGTTGTGTCATATGAAGTCGTTGTTCTACTCAATCGTTGTTTAAGTGAAGTCGTTGTAGATATGAAATCGTTGTTACATATGAAGTTGATGTTTGAGTGAAATCGTTGTAGACATGAAGTCGTTGTTCTACCAAAATTGATGAAGCAACCAAATCGTTGTTTAAGTGAGACGAAATCATTGTGGCAACCAAATCTTTGTTTAAGTGAAGTGAAATCATTGTTGCAACCAAATCGTTGTTTAAGTGAAGTGAAATCGTTGTTGCAATGAAATCGATGTTGAATCTATGAAGTCGTTGGAGTAACCAAGTCGATGTTGAAGTGAAACGAAATCGATGTTTCTATGAAGTCGTTGTAGCAACTAAATCGATGTTTAAGTAAGACGAAATCGATGTTTCTATGAAATCATTGTAACAATGAAGTCGATGTTTAAGTAAGTTGAAATCGATGTACAACCGAAATCGATGTTCTAGCTATGAAGTCGTTGTTTTACTTATGAAGTCAATGTCAGGATGAAATTGATGTGTATTCAGGAAGTTGTTGTTTAAGTGAAATGGATGTAGGGATGAAATCGATGTTAGAATGAAATTGATGTTCTTCTAAAGAAATCGTTGTTCTATCAAAGAAGTCGATGTGTACTTAGACAGAACATATGCATTGAACTTTATATAGCAGTGTGTGTAGACAACTTACAGATTTTGCTTGAATTATTGCCTGTGGATAAACTTCAGAAAATGTTGTTAGAAAACACTTTTCAAGGTTTTGTTAATCACCAAAAATACATATAATTAATAATAAATTACTTGGAGATAGACTGATCATCAATCTCCCCCTTTTTGGTGATGACAAAACATAGAGAGTTGCATGATATAAAAAATTGAAATTAATTTGCGGAAAAATTTTAAGGTATGTATTTCAGAATATTTTTCTCTCCCTTTTTGTCATTAAGCAAAAAGAACTAGATAGATAGAAGAAAAAATGGGTGATAGACAAAGATAAATGGAGCCAAGAAATGGAATTTCATTCATTAGAGGGGGTAGGCATGTAGAAGGCAGGAGACAATGTAGAAGCATGGCGAGTTATGAGCTGCCAAGCTTGAACTTCCTGCTTTTCAAAAAGAGTTCTAAATACTCACCAACTAATATTATAAGATGACCCCATCTTTGGACTGTCTCTTGATGTGGAGTAGTTTCTGTTCTTCAATGAAAGAAGTATACTCCTGATTGCGGGATGACTTGTGGGGTCTAACAATTCCAAAGCTGGCATGCTGAAGAAATTTATCAATAGAAAGAGGGTAGTGGAGTTTGTGAGCAAGCAAATATTTCTTCAAGGCTATAAAGATCTTATACCTCTCAATCTAGGTAGAATAGGGATCTGAAACCATATTTAAGGAGTTGAGGTCCATGAATTTTTTCGGAGTGAGAGTCAACTGATTTGACTTGTGCAGAGAAGAATTCAGTTGCTCAAGCTGAAGTGCAGCCTCAGGATAGGCTTTACACCAATCAATGTTGACAAATCTCTCAGCCTTTGAGAGCAGTGGAGCTAAGACTGATGACTTGATGAAGCCTCTTTGATATTCCCTGAAGAGGAATCTATGGAAAGCAAGAGGATCTCTCTACTAAACAAAGATTCTGGCCATGACTCTTGCAAATCTTCCAAAAATGATGGGACCCACTTCAGAGTCCATAAGGAGAAAATGCAGCTTGGGGAAATAAGCAATTTTTGGCATCTTCAGGGTGGAAAATTCAACCTGAAGAGGGGTGTTGATAGGATTCTCTCTGCGGAGCTGAGCTATAGTTACTCTCAATTGACCAAGCTGGACCTCTGGCAGGCGGTTGACAAAGTAGTAGTCTTGGTACATTTGGAATTGCCTGATGAATTTGATCTCCTTCTGAATGAAGGGACCCCAAGAGTCTCTGTGCTGGCAGACAAACCACTCTGACAAGGTGAGAGGGTGATCTTTAGGTGGAAAGATGTTGGACCTGGCAACCTCAAATTTTCTGTAGAGTGTTTTGTTGGCCTTGGCCCACTGATCCTCAGTCTTGAACTCAACAGTAGATAAGATTTTGGCTTGTTCAGCTTTAGGAAGACCCGAAGTAGGAAGAATGATATTTAGATGTTCAGAAAGATTAAGATAAGGGAGACCAGAAGTAGCTGCAAAAGTGCACTTTTGGAGATATTCAACATACAAGGTTTTCCTTCTGTGGACAACACAGAGAGAGTACCATAGAGGAGGGAAGAGAACTTGTGATGAAGGAAAGACAAGTTCTTTAGAATTCTTCCTTTTCTTGGATACACGACTGGGGGAGGGATGAGAATCAATCCTGTGAAGGTGAGCAACAACAGCAAGAACTGTGTGGAGGATGGCTTCTTCAAATTCATCCTTGATGTCATGCACAGAATGAGGAATGACACTAGCGGATTCAGGAATGATGGTGATAAAGGAGGGTGGAGTAGGTGGATGACGAGAACCAAAAGATGAAGTGGGAGGAAGTTGAGAGGATGGTCCAGCAGAGGAAGGACCAACTGAAGAGGATGAGGCAGGAGGTGCCTCAGGAGTTGTAAGAGGAATGAAGGAGGAAGATGATGCAGCAGGGAAAGGGGTAGGAGAATATATGTGTTTAGAAAGGGGTTTCTTGAAGGTTTCAGGTGCAGGAGGGGCAGTGGAGGATGTAGGTGGAAAGGAAGGGGCTGGAGTTTGAAGATTGGGAGATTCAGAAGGCCCTGGAGGCACAATAGCTTCCTCTACAGATACTTGAGGCCCGGTTGGCCCTGCCACTGACTCCATTTGCATAGATGGCCCTGATGACACTGAATCTTCCAAGGATGGCCCTGGTGGCCCAGATTCTACAGCTGATGGCCCTGATAGCCCAACTTCCTCTATAGATGGCCCTGATGGCCTGACAACTGGCTCAACTATTTCAAAAGGCCCTGGTGGCCCTGCATTGACTTCTAGCATAGATTGAGTGGGAGCAGGAGGGGTAGGAGCTGACAGTTGCACCCTCACAAAATCTGAGAAATCAGTTACTAGCTTCTTTAGACTACCCAACTCACTTCTCATCTCCTGGACCTCAAATTTGACTGCTCCAATCTCCTTGGCTCCAGTGCTCTGACTAATGAAAATAGATGATATATCTGATTGTAAGGAGCACAAGATTTCCCCATGAGCATCCAGTCTAGCAATGACTGGCTTTATGTGCACATGAATCTTCTTCTTCTTGGATCTGTGGTGTGCTTTCCTGGTGAGCAGGGGAACTTTAGGAGCAACATGTTTACTTTTACCTCCTGAGCTAGCAGCTGGCTCCTCATTATCATCATCTGAAGTATCCTCAACCAGTCCTTCTTGGAATAGTCTGCAGGAGCACTGGCAGTGGGCTCCCCCTGAAACTCTGGCTCCTCTTGGACTTCTGGCTCCCCCTGAGCTAGAGCATCTATCATCTGAACATCTTCAGTGTGGCCTAGTGCCACAACCTCTACAACTGTATCTTTATGGCTCTCCTTTAGTGCAGATTCTACTTTAGGAACATTAGGGGTTTCTTCTATATGAATATTTTCAAGCTCCCCCTCAAAATGAGCAGTACCTTCAGCAATTACTTCAACAATGACAGGTGCAGGGACTGTAGGAGGGACAATTTCTTCAGTAGATTGCCCAATAGACTCAATGTGTTCAGGTACAACGTCCTCAATCCTCCTTTCAGGAGCAGGAGGCTCATCTTCTCTGATAGTTGCCTCTTCTTCTTGAACTTGAGGGTCTTCAGGGGCTTCTCCAACGATAGCTTCACTCTCTGCTACTGATGTCTTGGTCTATACATTTCCAATGAGGGAAAAACCACTCTTCTTCAGGCTCTTTGATCTGATTGGTTGACCCATCTTTTCCATCAATTCTCCTTTCAAATCTATATCCAAGTGACTGAAAATTCTTGTCAGTAGATGAGCATAGGGAAGGGACACTGCTAGCTTGTTCTTCCTGTCCCAAATGGCTTCTGCAGCAGACTTCATTCTTCCTATAATCACCTGAGCCATGTTTATTTCTTTCTTTTGAATAGCCTAGCACATCATGTCTGCATCTCCCTTGGTACATGACGAAAAGGTTGCACTTCTTGGTACTAAAATCTGACAAACTATGAAATGAAGAATCTTGTTGAAGGCATTGAACTGATTGATATCTATCTTCCCTTCCTTCAACTTGTATTATGTTCCTATAATCCCTAGCCCCTTGGCATGAATATCCATGGATTCAACCAAACTGTGCCCGACTGTGGACACACCAAACAACCTCTCCAACAAATCATGAGTAATGTGAATAGGTGTACCTTTGACTATGGAGGTGAGAGAACCATCTTCCTATGTCTTCAAACACGTGTAGAAAGCCTTCGTCAGATGCGGATAACTGGGTTCTGAGACTGTACACATCCCTGTCCACTTCAACCTCTGAAGGGCTTCGACCACACTGTGCATCCCATGCTTCTCCAAGTCTGCTAAATCCACTGTCTTGTTCTCGCAGAGCTTGATCTTCACTGCTGAATATCTTTCTTGTTGATCGGTCGTAAGAAAGGCAACACTGTAACCACCTACACTACCGGGGCTCCCAGAAGTGGCCATGGAATCGAGCAAGAAAAGGTTCTGGAAGATTGTGGGAGAAGGAGGAACAAAACCCCTCAAGTTATTTGAGCGAGAAGGAATAGTTTCTTCGAAAGCACGGAGAGGTAAGCCAAAGTTGATGAGGTTTTTTTAGGCTTTCGAATCGAAGGGAATAGAGAGAGAGAGAGAGAGAGAGAGAGAGAGAGAGAGAGAGAGAGAGAGAGAGAGAGAGAGAGAGAGAGAGAGAGAGAGAGAGAGAGAGAGAGGTGAGGGAAGGATTACGAAGGTAACAGAAGGACATAAAGGCGCGTTTTGAAATGGCGGAGCAATAAATGCGGATTACGAAAAAATAAGAGAAGATAAGCATTCAGAATGAATTTACTTAAATCTAGCGGGGAAGGATAAGTCTTATCCTGAAATTTATTATTTTATTTCAGTTACTTATAGACATATCTGTTACAAATTGCACATACCTAGTTCCCTTCTAAGAGACGAAAATCTCTCTTCAAGTAAGGCTTTTGTGAAGATATCTGCTAACTAATTTTAACTATCTATAAATAAAATATTAATATTACCATTAGCTACATGATCTCTAATAAAATGATATATGACCTCTATATGTTTCGTTCTGGAATGCTGTACTAGATTTTTCGTGAGTTTTATTTCACTTGTGTTGTCGCACAACAGCTGGATGGTCTTGATGTGCAGTCCATAGTCTTCAAGTTGTTGTTTGATCCATAGAAGTTGAGTGCAACAGCTTCCAGCAGCTACATATTCAACTTCAGCTATTGATAGTGCTACTGAATTTTGTTTCTTTGAAGACCAGGAGATCAAGTATCCTGCAAGAAATTGACAACCACCACTGGTACTTTTTCTATCTACTTTGTATCTAGCATAGCTAGCATCCGAATAACCTACTAAACTGGTTTCACAAGCTTTAGGATACCATATACCTAAGTTATGAGTTTTGGCTAAGTATCTAAAGATCCTCTTAACATATATTAAGTGAGATTCCTTGGGATCAGATTGATATCTTGCACACATGTATATACTAAATAAAATATCAGGTCTACTAGCTGTTAAATAAAGTAATGACCCAATCTTACTTCTATAAAGTTTCTGATCGACTTTCTTATCTTCTTTATCACTGTCTAACTTAGTGGATGTGCTCATTGGAGTGGACAGTGGCTTAGCATTATCAAACCCGAATTTCTTCAACAGTTCCTTGGTGTATTTTGCTTGACAAATGTGTGTACTGTCATTGCTTTGCTTGATTTGTAATCCAAGGAAATAGTTGAGCTCTCCCATCATACTCATCTCAAATTCTCCCTGCATGAGCTTCTCAAAATACTTGCACAAGGATTCATTAGTAGATCCGAATATAATATCATCTACATAAATTTACACAAGTAATATATTTTTGACATTTGATTTAATAAACCATGTGCTATCTACATGTCCTCTAATAAAACCATGATTTAGTAAGAAAGCACTAAGTCTTTCATACCATGCTCTAGGTGCTTGTTTTAAACCATATAATACTTTATGTAATTTAAAAACATGACTTGGAAAATCTAAATCATCAAAACTAGGAGGCTATTCCACATAGACTTCCTCCTTTATATAACTATTCAAAAATGCTGATTTAACATCCATTTGAAAAAGTTTTAAATCTAATGCAGATGCATATGCAAGTAGCATTCGAATAGCCTCTAGTCTAGCCATTGATGCATAGGTTTCATCAAAATCTATGCCTTCCTCTTGGGAATAGCCTTGAGCAACCAGTCTAGCCTTGTTTCTAGTGATAACACCAGCTTCATCCAATTTGTTCCTGAACACCCATTTGGTGCCAATCACAGGATGATCTGATGGTCTCAGAACAAGGGACCAAACTTGATTTCTCATGAACTGATTAAGTTCATCTTGCATGGTTAGAATCCAAGATTCATCAGGCAGTATTTCATTGACTGTCTTCGGCTCTATTTGAGATACAAATGCTAAATAATCACAGGGATGATATTACCTCTTGTTCTTACCCCAACTGATGGATCTTCAATGATGTTATCAATAGGGTGATCCTTTTTGTACCTCCATTCCTTTGGAAGATCATCATGGATAATATCCTCCTGTTGTAGTTCTTCCAAGGGTGCATCTTCATCATCCTTGATGGTAGACTCTTTCAGCTTCTGGGTAAGATTATCTGTATCTTCATCATACTTTCAGATTCATTTCTCAAGGAAGGGTTAGATTCATCAAAAATAACATGTACGGTTTGTTCAATCAATAAACTTCTTTTATTAAAAATTCTATAGCCTTTAGGTTTAGAAGTGTACCCCATAAAGATCCCTTCGTCAGATTTAGGATCCAGCTTACCTATGTCCCTCTTGCCATTGTTATGAATGAAGCATGGACATCCAAAGGTTCTGAGATGCCTGATCTTGGGCTTCCTTTCCTTGTACAGCTCATATGCAGTCTTCTTCAAGATTGGCCAGATCATTACTCTATTTACAATGTAACATGTTGTATTTATAGCTTCTACCCAGAAGTATCTTGGAAGGTTATATTCAGATAACATGGTCCTGGCCATATGTAACAAGGCTCTATTCTTCCTCTCAGCTACTCCATTTTGATGTGGTGTTCTAGGTGCTGAGAAATTGTGTTCTATACCCTGATCATTACAAAATTATGCAAATCTATCGTTTTGGAATTCTCCTCCATGATCTGAGCGGATATTGATGATGTTAAACTTCTTATCTTTTTGAACAAGTTTGTTGAACTTCACAAAACTCTCAAATGTGTCCTCTTTATGCTCAAGAAATGATACCCATGTAAATCTTGAATAATCATCAACTATAACGAATCCAAAGTTCTTTCCTCCTAGGCTAGTAGTTCTCATTGGTCCAAACAAGTCCATGTGTAGCAATTCTAGTGGTTTGGAGGTAGTGACTACAATCTTGGATTTGAATGAAGATTTTGCATGCTTTCCTTTTACACATGGCTCAAAAATACTGTCTAATCTTTAGTTAATCTTCGACAGACCTTCTACTAGATCATGTTTGATGAGTTTCCTTATTCCATCCAGGCTGCAGTGACCTAATCTTCTGTGTCGCAACTCAGCATTCTGCTCTTTACTTGCCGCTAGACAAATGTCTTGATCATTTAATTCTTCTAGATGTAGTATATATAAATTCTTTTCTTTGTTGTCTTCGAAGATAGTTGAACCATCCTTGATAATCAGACATTTGGATTCCTGAAATTTGATCTGATGACCCTTGTCGCACAGTTGGCTAACGCTGATCAGATTGTACTTGAGTTCTTTGACACATAAAACATCTTCTATAAGGATTTTGTCTTGACTTTCAATAAATCCACAACCCATTATTGACCCTTTTCCATTATCGCCATAGGTTACTGTATCTTCTTCATTTTTGATATGAGAGAATAGTTTCTTGTTACCTGTCATATGCCTTGAGCACCCGCTGTCCAAGTACCACTTTGATGCTCTAAGGCTTCCCTGTAATAAATCAATGAGATTTAGGTACCCAAGTTCTTTTGGGTCCTGGTTGGTTAGCTTCTTCACAGTTTCTTTTGGGAATCCATTTTTGGTGATTAGTAGTACAAGTTATTTTAGTGTGACCCAATTTGTTACAGTGAGTGCAGCAAGGAATATTATTTATTATCCTATTTGGCTTATGGTTCTTACTGTTTTTTGTTTTATAGTTGAGATTTTGTTCGGCTACGAATTTTGGTGTTGGATAGATTTTAGGATGAATTACATTTTCTTCATTGTCTAGTGGGGTATATCCTAAGCCATACTTTTTCCTACCTGATCTTCTTGCTCCTTTTAATTTTAAGGAAGATTTTTCATTTGTGAATTTTTCAATTGTGGCTGTTAAGTATTCATTATCTTTTGTTAGTGTGTTAATTTCACCCTTAAGTTTGCTTGTGGTTTCCTGATTTTCTAAGTTTGATATCTTCTCATTTTTAATTTTTATGTCTTCACATAGTAGTTCATTTCTTCTTTTTAGTTTAGAAATTTGTTTTTCTAACTGTTCAGTTTCAGATTTTAGATCTGAATTTGTTATTTCAAGACATGCATAATTTTTTCTTAGTTGTTTTTAAAAGTTTACAGACATCTTTATATTTACTATATAATTCATTAAAAGTATTTTCTAAACTATCTGAATCTGATTCATTGCAAGAAGTAAAGGATGAGTTAGAAGATACTTTATCATCAATATTTGCCATGAATGTCAGGTTGGTCTTTTCTTCTTCTTCTTCACCTGAGCTTGACTCACTGTCTGAGTCACTTTAGTTGTTCCATGCAGCAGCCATGGCCTTCTTCTTGTACATTTTGAATTTCTTCATGTTGTCCTTCTTGAACTCTGTCTTCTTTAATTTTGGATACTCGGCTTTAATGTGTCTAGGCTTCTTGCACTCGTAGCATATTGGTTCTGATTTCTTTACATCTTTACCTTCAGACCTTTTGAAGTCTCTACCTTTCTTGAAATGTCTTCTTCCTGACTGATACTTCTACTTAGCCAGTATGCGTTGTAATCTTCTGGAGAGAAAGGCTTCTTCATCTTCACTGCTTCCATTGCTTTTGTCACTTTCTGATTCACCATCAGATGTGTCTTCTGTGGCCTTGAGAGCATTTCTGTGCTTCTTCATGCTGGAGGATTTTTCTAATCATTCCATATTTACCTCATGAGCCATCAAATACCCAATGAGTTTCTCAAGTGACATTCTCCTAAGATCGTTGGCTTCTTCTATAGCTGTTACTTTTGGAATCCATGAGGTTGATAGGGATCTTAGTATTTTCCTTACCATGTCTCCAATTTCATATGTTTTTCCAAGCCCAGCCAAACCGTTGGTGATGTCTGTGAATCTACTGTACATTTGAGAGATGGACTCTCCAGACTGCATTTGAAATCTTTCGTATTGAGCTACTAGAATATCTATTCTTGTTTCTTTTACCTTGCCAGTTCCTTCATATGTGAGTCTCAACTTTTCTCACATTTCCATAGCTGATTTACAGGCTGAAATCATGTTAAATTCTTTCTTACTCACCGCACATCATAGTATACTTTTAGCCTTACTATTTTGAGATAGTTTCTTCTTGTCTTCATCTGTCCATTTATCTTTACTATTTGTTACCAAGAGGTCTCCTTCTTCAACAATTGACTAAATCTGGAAATCGAGACCTTGAAGGAAAAACTCCATTTGTGTCTTCTAGTAGTTGCAATCTTCCCCGTCGAATAGAGGAGGTCTGTTAACAGACTGACCTTCTGCATAACCTTGAGCTGCCATTTATGTTTGCTCTTCAGATCGTGAGATCTGCTTACTTGAAGAGACTTGACTCTGATACCACTTGTTGCCCAGATAGCAAGCCCAGAGGGGGGGGGGGGGGGTGAATGGATTGCTAAAAATTCTTCTTACAATAATTCCTATAAAGAAATAAACTTGACAGACGACACTAAGATTGATAGTTAGAGTTAGTGTTAATCAAAATAAAGAGAACAATCACACAGATAACAGAAAATTTTATCTTGGTTCGGATCACCTATCCCAAGGAGTCCTACATCCAGTCCCCAAGCAACCACTTAGGATTCCACTAAACAAGGGTACAGTCCCCCTTAAGGACACTTACACATCCAGCAATAGCTGGCCTTCTCTTCTCTACCAGAAGAGGGATCGCTCCACCTGATGCAACAGGTCATCTCTTCACACCCAAAGAGGAATGCTCACAGAAAAGATGAATTGAAGGAGAAAGGCCCCAAGACCAAGCTTATAATCACTGCTTGATCTCAGGTGAACTTTGAGAGACACAAGATTATCACAAATGGATTCTCTTAGATCAACGCAAGCTCTCAAAGGCAATGCAATATTCTATGGAGAGCTAAGAGCTACTGAAGGTTGGAATGGACAAGCTAGCTCTTGTTGTTCTTCAGGTGACTATGTTCAAGGTTCTCAAAGGTTGAAAGAGTTAGTGTTATGCTTGGAGTCACCAGTCTTCTTTTATCTTCTTTGAAATAATTTGACCATTGAAGTATCTGTTGTCTTATATCTACATGCACGTTGGAGTATCTGGTCTGAAGTATGGAGCAGGTGAGCTTGTAGCCATTAATGCCCAGATTGACACATACACTCATGAGGAGAGATTGTCTGAATCTTCTATCCTCTTGTCAGGGTTGACATGTCCATCTTTGCAACGTGTGTTTCTACTGAAAACCCTACACATAATAAATGCTGACACCTAGACAACTTATCTTTGTCTAAACTATCAATCAACATTAGTAGTCGTGCAGTATGAAGATACACAAGAAGGGAAATGTCATTTTATCATAATGAAAAGTGTGATTTTATGTGTCATAGGCAAGATAGGTAAAAGATATATCGTGCAGAGGTTTGTACTGTCGCAATAAATGTTAGAGAACATGGGATACAACATGCTTTCGCGGGAAAGCTTGAAATCCACAAAGATTTGAAATGCATTTGAATATCATGTGGAATGAAACTAAAGAATGTTTAAAAATGATTTAAATGAGAATGTTTGACAGCTGTCTTAAATGTAAGCAATAACAAAGTGTTGATGTAGTTGTACCTAGAGAGCGTTGATGTTGATGATATAATCATAAGTCAAGTGAGAATATAATCCATATTGAAATCAAGTCGATGTGAGCATAATGTTCTATGCACAGTCGTTGTTTAACTGAAGTTGATGTGTTGATAGAATCGTTGTTTGAAATGAAGTCGATATAAACATGAAGTCGTTGTTTCATATGAAGTCGTTGTTCTACTGAAATCATTGTTTAAGAGAAGTCGTTGTAGATATGAAATCGTTGTTACATATGAAGTCGATGTTTGAGTGAAATCATTGTAGACATGAAGTCGTTGTTCTACCGAAATCGATGAAGCAACCAAATCGTTGTTTAAGTGAGACGAAATTGTTGTCGCAACCAAATCGTTGTTTAAGTTAAGTGAAATCGTTGTTGCAACCAAATCGTTGTTTAAGTGAAGTTAAATCGTTCTTGCAATGAAATCGATGTTGAAGCTATGAAGTCGTTGTAGCAACCAAGTCGATGTTTAAGTGAAAGAAAATCGATGTTTCTATGAAGTCGTCGTAGCGACGAAGTCGATGTTTAAGTAAGACAAAATCGATGTTTCTATGAAATCTTTGTAACAACGAAGTCAATGTTTAAGTAAGACGAAATCGATGTAGAACCGAAATCGATGTTCTAGCTATGAAGTCGTTGTTTTACTTATGTAATTGATGTCAAGATGAAATCAATGTGTACTCAAGAAGTTGTTGTTTAAGTCAAATTGATGTAGGGATGAAATCGATGTTCGGACGAAATCGATGTTCTTTTAAAGAAATCGTTGTTCTATCAAAGAAGTCGATGTGTACTTAGACATAACATATGCATTGAACTTCATATAGTAGTGTGTGTAGAAAACTTACAGATTTTGCTTGAATTATTATATGTGGATAAATTTCAGAAAATGTTGTTAGAAAATACTTTTCAAGGTTTTTGTTAATCATCAAAAATACATATAATTAATAATAAATTACTTAGAGATGGACTGATCATCAACTGCGACTCCTAGAGAGTCGAAGTAAGGTATCGACTTTTGTTATCAACTGTACTTGATTTATGTAATGACTATTGTTATATTTACAAAGTGATTAATGTATAATTATTTTGATTAATTTTTTAATCCTTACAGAATTATTTAATGACAAGATCAACTTATGAGTCACACTGTACTATTCTCTCTATTATCTGAACGATAATCTATCTAATGAAGGTTGTACTTCTCTACTCTCTTTATTTAATATGTCATGTTATAACTAGATTTGAAGTTTAGATTCATACTATATTTTCAAGACAACTATGCATCTTACAAAGACATCAGTAAGCGTCCTTCGGAATGTCAAGTTTCCATATTTTAAGGAAAGCTCTTTTGCAGCTGTACTATATGCCAAGCAGGTGTTCATTCCTCTTTCAATGCTCACCTACCCAATACTATTCAAAGGACAGACTTTGATATATATCTTTTATAAACAACTTGTCTCTTACTTTCTATTATTATATCTCTTACAAGTCTAACCACGAGATAGAGAAAAGACTTTGCATGGGTATGGTGTTCGCAGATATCTATTAAAGCTGTCTAATTAGAACCATGCAGCTATCTATATAGCCTGAAAGCCGTTGAGACTCAAAGATCTAATGATCTGATGATGGACCTCTCAAGACGTCTCAAGACTCAAGACTCAACATTCAAATTCAAACGGCTAGTTTCCCAACGGGAGAAAAAAAACTCTGAAGGTTATATAAGGAGTTGAAGTTTGAAATACATAAGACATAGACATATACGTGAGTGGATACAACTACAAGAAAGAAGAAGTCTCCACACTGACAAAAAGAGAGGAGCACGCAAGATCTCAAGAGAGCCATCAGTACAAGCTGCGACTTCCTTGCTATCTTGTATTCAGAAGTTTCTCGGGTGGCATTCAGTGTTCTAGATTTTATTTTGTCCACCCTCATAGTCAAAAAGAGTTTGAGAATTCACTCATATTTGTAATCTCTTTCTGATTCTCTGTGTTTGCTTATTTTCTGAGTAGACACACCCATCTCATTCTATTTAGAAACCATCAGGGAGTTTGTTCCCTTTGTTTCCCTTTTTGAAGGGAGGACCTACTATGGTAGGAGGTTGTAATACCCCTCTGTGAAGGGAAGACTTACTTGGGGGCAAGTAGGTGTAATATCTCTCAGTGAAGAGAAGGCCAAATGTTCTTAGCAGTTAGTAGAAATCCCAAAGAGTGCTTGGGGACTGGATGCAGGACTCCTGATTAATAGGAGGTCTAAACCATGATAAATTCTCTGTGCATTTTGTGAGATTGTTTCCACCAAGTTTTCACTTATTTCACACACAACACATTAAATACTAATGATACCATCTAGTGTTATCTTATTTTCAGATAAGTTTTTAATAGTGTATGAAGTCCTATTCACCCTCCTCTATGACATCTAAAGATTCATCTGGATCCAACACATAAGAGTAATCAGAATGATGTTAAGTAATCGGAAAATGAATGTTCAATAATCGATGTGATATATAACCAATCGATATAACATAAAGTATATCACTAATTGGGACAATCATTTCTTCTATAATCAGAACACTGCTTCTTCATTAATCAGTATTTTACTTTTCCTCTCTAATCGATAGAAAGCTTCTTCAGTAATCGGTATAACACTTGCTCTTTAATCGATATCAGATTTCTTCTCTAATTGATAGAAACTTCTTTTTGTTCACCAATCGGAAGAACACTTTAACATCAATTGATAGAAACTTTGTTCTCCAATTGATAAAAGCTTTTATTCTCCAATCGGAAGAACACTTAAACGTTAATCACTTAAACATCAATTGATAGAAGCTTTGTTCTCCAATCGATAGAAGACTACTTTAGTAATCAATATGGCACTTTAGTCTCTTATCGATACACATTGAACTGTAATCAATATGAAGTTGTAGTGCAAATATTTGAAGCAATAGAAATTATCTTATTTCATGTACATAAATTATTTTAAAAAATATCCATTAGTTTTTGTTATCACCAAAACATAGAGATAAATTTATGTGAGTCGTTCAACAATCTTCTCCTTTTTTGTGGTAACAAAACTCATAAGAATTTTCTAAAACTAAATATTCAATATAATTATTAATCAGAAAATTCAGAGATATCTTTCTCCCCCTTTTTGTCAATAACTAAAAAGGAAATTTTGTACCATTTTTTCGTTCACATCTTTTCAGTTTGTAGAGACTTCTTACCATTTCTTGTTGTCAGGGAGTGGTTCAACAATTTGTGTTATGGAAGTATCATCTCCCCCATTGAATCTTAGGCCTTGGCAGGTTTGCCCCCTCTGAATTGTTGCTCTTCTTGTTGGATTATGACTTGTTGAGGTAGCTTGATCTCAGTTGCAGTCACTTGTCAGATCTTCAAATAATTCACATGTACTGTCCTTACAAGAAGAAGCTTTGTGTAGATATTAGTAGTACTATAAATTAAAAATTGTAAACTAAACATGAATTAAAAGAATGTTTATTTGTAACTACTTCCTCTTCCGATTAGAGTGAAGTGAAAAGTTGATAGTCACTTATCGAATGCTTTTGAGCATTCTCTATCCATAACCACTTGAATGTTTTATAATGTTGTCCATTAAAATTAGATTGGCATTTTCTTCTTCTTTCTCCTTATAGATTCTTCTTGATCCATATTTTGTTTTCTTCAAAACTCTCTGAAGCTTCCACAGAACTTCATCTACTTCATTATCGATATCACTATTGTCACTAGCAGTTGATTTATCTAAAATTGTCTCTTCTGCCTTCAATGCATTGAAAACCCTTTTTCTTGACAAGCTTTTTCCTAACCTTTCCATGTTTATCTCATGGACAATTAGTTACCCGATGAGTTTCTCTAGTGATATTTAGGAAAGCTCTTATTTTATTTTATTGCCTTTACTTTTGGAGTCCATTGCCCTAGGAGGGACCTTAAGATCTTTTTGACCATGTTATCCTAACTATAGTTCATCCCTAAGCCTGCAAGAACATTAATAATGTCAATAAAATCACTATACATTTCAGTGATAGTCTCACCTAGTTCCATTCGAAACTCTTCACATTTTGTGACTAGAATGTCGATCCTAATATCCTTCACTTTGTTTTCACCTTCATATGTGAGTTTCAGTTTGTTCCAGATATCTTTGCCCATTTTGCACGTTGATAGCCTATTGAATTCGTGCTTTGATAGCACGCAACAAATGAAGCTTTTTGCTTTATTATTTAATGATAACAGTCTATTATCATCATCAGTCCATTCTTCCTTGGGTCTTGATATGACAAGATCGCCATCTTCAATGATTCTCCATAGATCATAGTGATATCCTTTTAGGAAAAACTCCATGCTGGTCTTCCAAAACTTGTAGTCTTCACCATCGAATAGTGGCGGCCTATTGATAGACTGACCTTCGGTGTATCCCTGAGCTACCATTGATCTTTGCTCTTAGATTGTTAAATCATCTTCAACAGAGCTTGGCTTTGATACCACTTGTTGGTATCGCTGCTTTTACAAGACATCCGGCTCTGATACCACTTGTTGGTTTATGACAACAAGCTAATAATCACCTAGAAGGGGGGTGAATAGGGTTATACATAAATCTAAATGCAAATTAAACACTTTAAATTTCTGTTAGTGAATAAAATCATGTGTAATAAAGATTAAAGGCACAGAAGTAATCATAGATAAAGAAACACAAGGATTTATCCTAGTTCAGCCCTTCTAAATGGAAGTCCTACGTCCAGTCCCCAAACAAACTCTTTAGATTTCACTACCGGGGTACAGTCCCCCAAGGGACATACAACACCCAGCTCCCCACTAGTCTTCTTCTGTTTCCCGGGCAAGAAGGAAGTCCACTTCTTTTATAGGCTCATAAGCAAACCAAGTCTAATTCTGGGTGTGAGCGCACCCACTGTTTAACCTCAGCCAGGTGCTTCTTTTCAGAGCTTAGAAGCCAATTCGTTGGTACAAATCTCAGCACGGTTCGCACTAGTACAAACCCCAACTAGTCTTACCACACAAGGGGAACTGCCTCACAGTAAATGTCTCTATACAGACTGATGAAAGGCTATGTGCAAGCACTAAGTAAAGAGCACACAAATCAAAGAGAATGGAAATGAGGAATCAATTGATTGTGTTGCTAATAAGGAATGTTTTATTGCTAAAGATGGCTTTGGTATCTTCCTTCTTGTTGACAACTATTCTAAATGCTTGTTTGGTGAAGGAGGAAGATCAGAGCTTTGATTGTAGCAAGGTGTTAAAGGACATGATTTCTTCTTTTGATAGATTTGACCTCTTTCTCTCTCTTATTTGAGTGTGTGTATCACTTTGGCTCGTCATTGGATATACACCCTATCAGGAAGATCTTCATTGTTGCTCGCCTAGAAATACTAATATATATATATATATATATATATATATATGAAGACTTGGATACGGTAGGGCCAGTTGGTGCAGCTCTGCCGTATCCAAGGCAGTGGCCATTGGATCCTAGATCTAATGGCCACCCCACGCATACGCATGACTTATGCGCACCCCAGGCATGCGTAACGGGTGCACACATTTTCTTTTTGTTTAACCATCGTTGGATCTTCATCCAACAGTGGTATACTACAATATGACGGGGCTGCACTGCCTACTATAACATCACTCTCTCTCTCTCTCTCTCTCTCCATATATATATATATATATATATATATATATATATATATATATATGTTCAGTGTTCATACAGTTCAAGTGAATTATCAATCATAGTTGTCATAAATTATCAATCATAATTGTCATCATCAAAAAATGGGAGATTGTTCAGTCTTTAATTTTGATGATGTCATAAGTCATAAATAACTATGATAAATAATTCAAATAGTGTCTACAAAATGTTCTAACACTTAATATTTTCAACAGATACCATAAAATGCAAATTTGCTAACTGAGGTTGACATAAAATAGAAAGCAAGACGACATAGGTCATGCCCTCCAGTAAGTGCTAAGTGAAAATGAACACAGGAGGTCGACGCATGCTGATTGTCAGGTTGACACAAGTTGGCTCTCCAGTGAGCGCTAAGTGAAAATGAACATAGGAGGTCGACGCATGTTGATTGTCAGGTTGGCACAAGTTGGTTCTCCAATAAGTGCTTGAACAAAATAACTCAGGAGAGAGAGAGGCAAACTCGGTCGAAGGTAATAGGGCGGCGTGATCGGGGGGCATCCGGAGGCGACGGGACGGCACAGCCGAGGGGCATCCAGAGGTGACCAGGCGGCTCAGCGGGGGGGGGGGCGACGAGAGACAACTGGGTGGCGAGGCGAGGGCGACGGTGAGTGTTTTTGCATTGGCGGGGTGGGAAGAAGAGGAAATGGGGAAATGGGGAGGGGCGGGGACTAATTAACGGAAACAAAGTATAATAAATTATAACAATATTCTTATCTTTCAAAAAAAATAACATTACTTTTTATAATATTATGCAATATTTTACGTACATTATATTAAAATTAGCATTGTAATTTATAATATTTTGTTATTTTTAATTAGTATTATATAATTTTATGTTGAATATTATACTATAATTTATCCTAACAAATATTATCCAAATATTATACCCGATTACCTCCTCTTTGCTTTTATTTTATTATAAACATTATAATATATTATATATAGATAGATATAGTATCTATCATATATATATATATATATATATAAAGATATATACTATAGATACATATATACTATATATATCTTTATATTTATTTATCTTTATATTTATTTACTATATATATAAATATATTATTTATATATATAGTATATATGTATCTATATATATATATATATCGGTAAATGTTTTCATATATATATGTATATATAGATATATAGTATATATGTATACATATATCTTTATCTATATTATATATATAAATATTTTCATATATATATATATGTGTATATAGATGTATAGAATATATGTATGTATATATATATATAGACATCTCTCTCTCTCTCTCTCTCTATATATATATATATATACACTATATGCCAACTAATATCTATGCGAGACATATTGGAACTCACATTTTTTTTAAATGATAACTATATCTATAACTAAATTATTATCAAATTGTTAGATTTAACTTTGATCGATATATGATGGTTGGATTTGATCTCGATCTACATCTGATCAACGTCTACTATTGAGTTTGCTGCCAATCTTATTAAGATCTGTCAGTTGGATTTGCTTCAGATATACATGTTAACCATTAGATTTAAATTTGATCAAGATTTCACGGTTGCATTCGTTGTTGATCTACATCTGATCAAGATCTGACTATTGGATTTCCTCTTGATTTAAAATTCGACCTTTGGTTTACTTCCAATTTGTTATCAATTAGAATCCAACCATTGAAACCAGTCTCATTCGTTCTTCATTCGATATTTGGGTCAAAGAGACTAAATGGATGTTATTATATGTATATATTATATATATAGACATAGGTATAGACGTACACATATAAGGCTACATAAACTTGTAAACATATATAAATGGATAAATGCATATAGGTACATTCCTGTACTGATTAAGTATTGTTATATTCCTACACTTACTAAGTTTACTTACATGTATATATTTTACATTACTATATATATGTATATAATTACATGTATACTTCCTAGAGATACTTACATTACCTATATATATTCCTATATTTATTAAGTACACTTACATGATCTATATATAGTTGTTAATTATACTTATATTACATATATATATGTATATACATCCATATATACACTTACATTATCTATATATATTCCTATACTTACTATGTATATTTACATATATATAGTTACATTACAGATTAAGTATATCAAGTATATTTACACACTTTTAAATGCAAAAGTTGTATGTAATTATTTGTAAATATATAAATTAATATGCATGCACATTTCAAATTAATATATACACATATTATAAACGTGTATGTACAAAACAACAAAAACATGTATATATATATATATATATATATATATATATATATAAAGCAACAGATTCGCGACAAAAAATATCCGTCACTAATCTGTACCTAAATAGCGATGGATATAGCGACAATTGTAGACAAACAGGGTGGTCGCTAATCGGTAGCTAATTAGCGACAGATTTTGTCCGTCGTTAAACAATCGCTATTTAGCGATGGATTTTTGTTTATAGTTTAGTATTTTGTCACTAATTTCTGTCGTTAAATTGTAATTTTCTTGTAGTGATCATACTTAGAAATGTATTCCTGCAGAGAATAATAAATCACATATTCAGATATCTATGGAATATCCTTAGAAACTGTATTCATGTAGAGAATATTTTATCATGAATGAAACTATTTGTATGACTCAATAAATTTTTGTCAAGGAAATTTATCATGTTTTTATAAAGAAATAAGAGATAATATTTATTAAGCAGTGATATTTTGATTTACAACAACCGCTAACCAAATATTCCTAAAATGATAAGTAAACATCGAACGATATAATAATACAAATAAAACAGGTATCTTTGACTACATGTTCAACTAAAGAAGTAAGCCACAACTTGAGTTGAAGTAACATATTGACTTAAAGCTTGATTGTTGTGAACTTCTTCAATAGCCAAAGTGAACATCGACTGTCAAGATTGCTAGTTATAGGTGCCCTGCAAGCCAATTCACGTGAGTGATGGCACTTGTAATTATGTACAATATCTTTTGGTAATATTATAATGGTATTTTCTCACTGTATATTCCATGCGTATGTATACTGTGATGTCCACGGGTCTGTGCAATGGGAATTGGATCATGATGAGATCATGATAATGAGGCCGATTCTCTTTAAACACAGATCCTAAATATTCCTAGTCATAGGTTACTCAAGAAGGACATTGAGATGACCGGAAAGACCGATGTGCCATATATCTGTCCATATGATGGAAGCAGCTGGCCTCATAGCTACTTGTGTGGAGACACTAGGGATATGGTGCATGTGCTTATTGGAGAATGAGTTCACTGAATGATCCATTCTCAGAATGCTATATGGTTAATGATACCTGATTGTCAGATAGAGATTCCGTAGTCTCAGTTGTGTAACTGGTCCTTAGACTTGAGACACCAAAGATGTCTTGTTTGAGTACTCCATTCTTTAATACTGGATTTATAGGTCTGGATGTTCCAGGTCTAGTATAGCCAGTCATTGGAAATGGTAGCCAGCCTTACGAAGGCAATTATCTGTCAATAAAGGATCATCCACTCTCGGTATCGTGAGAGGAATATCCCATATTGTCTTACTCAGGCAAATCCCTAGCCAGGGTCAATTGGATTTAGTGAGAAGGAGTTCTCCGGGAGAATCCGATAAGAGTTTGACTTTAACAGATTCCATATAGACCTGACAACACCATGCCTAATATATGGTCTTAGGGATAATAGATGGATGAGGGACTACAGGTACACGGTAACTGTGGGCAGACAGGTCCAATGGATTTGATCACTCGTATCGTTGGGGATTATGGCATAGTGGCCTAGCATGTTCATAATCGATGAGTTGAGTGAATTATTATGGAGATAATAATTCACTAAGTCAGAAGGAGTTCTAACGAGTACAACTCACGGCTAGCTCGATATTGGGCTTACAGGGTCACACACAAAAGGTGGATAACGCGATGAATAGAGGATTGGATAAAAGTTATCCAATAAGCCTTATTTAACCCATTATGGACCTATTGGGTAAGACCCAATAAGCCTTGATAAGGATCCATTAAGAGAGCATACTAGGATCATGCCACCTCACCCCTTCTGGAAGGAGGACACCTCATCATCATTAATCATCATTACATGATGAGGTGTCCCTGCGAGGTGTCCCTTGTCATGATTAAATGACGAAGTGTCCTTACAAGGTGTCCCTCTTGTCATCATGACATAGTGAGGTGTCCCTGCGAGGTGTCCATTGTCATGATTACATGACGAGGTGTCCTTGCAAGGTGTCCCTCTTGTCATCATGACATGGTGAGGTGTCCCTGCGAGGTGTCTCTTATCATGATTACATGACGAGGTGTCCTTGCAAGGTGTCCCTCTTGTCATCATGACATGGTGAGGTGTCCCTTGTCATGATTACATGACGAGGTGTCCTTGCAAGGTGTCCCTCTTGTCATCATGACATGATGAGGTGTCCCCGATGAGGTGTCCTTTAGGCTCTCTATAAATAGAAGGGGTTCTCTTTCAAGTTTATGGGCTAGAGCTTGTGAAGAGAAACCACGTACTTCATCCCCCCTTCCCGTCTCACCCTCATGTGCTCTCCCTAGGCAAGAGGAGAATTTGGAGGGTCGAGCCCTCTTGTTGTTGCTGCTACTTGCTGCTGTTGGCCGCTGTGTGGCGTTGCATGACTAGGAGGAGTGGCACCACTGGTGTAGGAGGGGTCATCGTCATCGCCGATCATCCACTATGTGGATACCGCTAGATGGAGTCTCGCGAGAGCTCCTTCAAACAAGGACTAGTTCTTTGCTTCAAGGGATATACGATCTCCCCTAGGTGAAATTGTCTCACGCCTTATTTGTATGTATGTTTACATGCACCGTACATCATAGCCCGATCAAGTACATAGATGGAAATCGATTTTTTGTTTTACTTCCGCTACGCATGTGATGCCCCAAGTCGATTTCCAACAAAGATAATATCTTAGTGGAAGTGGACTTTGACTCATGAAGTGAGTCAACTACATTTGGAGTTAGACTTCCATTTGCGGGACAGGTCGGAGTTCAGCTTTGACTAATGCTCCAACTCAGAGTTTGACTTTGACTTATGTTATAAGTCTTATTTAATTGAAGTTAAACTTCGACTGCTAAGAAGGCTCACACTTTAGTCGATTTCAAACTTCAACTCCAAGGTGATTACGACTTCAGAACAAAAGATATCCACTCGATCTCACACCTAGCGAATTTTACTCTCTTCATTTGTATATTGTTCAACGTTGTATATTGTTCAATATTTATATAAAAAAATTTGTTAGAAGACGCTCATTTTGTCATTTGAGAAAACATGATTGCATATGTATTAGATAGAAAATTATCAACAATTTTTTTTTAAAGAAGGACCACAGGGGCGATGACCCTTGGTCTGAGATTTTATATATAAAGAGTGATCAGTATAACAACATGATCGGGGCATACCCCTGCTAAACAAATATGGTATGGGGAAAGCCAGAGCGGTCAAGTGTCGCAGTGTCTTTACACTCAAGAGGTAAAAAAAAGGAAGAATTATAGACGAAAATTATCAACATGAATATACTATGTATTCTTCAAAACAAATTAAATGTACTTAGTCATCATGAAAGTAAAAATAAATGTAATGTCAATAATCATGAGTAAACGTTGTCATCATCAAAACAAAGATATTCAGAGCACGATTAAGATGCATAAACTTAGCGATTAAATTCCTAGTTACACATGCTGTCAACATAGGACCTCCACCCTGGCCTTCCACTCCCCCTTCAACGTCGAGAAATGCACAAGTAGGTGGAGAACTGGGGCTGAGGTCGACACACGAAGAACAAGGGTAGTTTTGCAAAGACCTAGTCAAACAGATCTAGTGATGTAATATTTGTCACCTAGGACAAAGTTGGTGATAGTCAACCTTGTCGCTTGAAGTGTAGATGACATGAAACCCTATCGCCAAGAATATCTAGACAACAATAGTTCATGTTGTCAAAGTGGATGAATGAAAGTTGATTTTGCTAAAGATCATGAGTTAACAATTGGAAATATTTGCATGGATCATCAATGGGCCGAAGGCTACATGGGATTAATGGGTAGAGAAGGAGATTCTGAGAAGATGGTCACAAAAACCCCATCTACAGTTGAAACCACTCTAAAGCATGGCAATGGTGCAAGATACCCTCTCTGCATAAGAGGCTTGGTGAAAAAGCATACTGACCCATGACCATAACCACTAGGTCTCTACAAAAGTCTCTAATGACCCCAAGATCCATACAACATGGGGAGGCAAGGAGATAATAGGAGTAAGGCTTACAAGAGGGACAACTAGGACCGAACGTGATAAAGCCCTACGGGACATTCACACACATACTAAGAGGATCACCCAAAAATCTTCCTACTACTTAACTACCTTTTTCTTCACTATTTTCTAGCTTAAACGTTAGAGGATTTTTCCGTAGGACAACTCCCTCACTACTTCCTCCCTATTTGTAGAACCTAGTGGTATCTTTCCCTCCTCAAAATATTTAGATTCCCATAGAAATCAAATAATTCAATTCACAAGACTACTTTTCAACCTCTACATTTTTATATAAAAATTTTAATGATGGGAGGAGTCCAAAGTTACTTTCCAAAGTATGCAACTTTCGGGAAGGGGGTGCGGTAGGAGATTCATGATCTTCCTCAATCGGCCCCCTCCCTGCTCTCTCCTCACCTTGGCCCCTACACTCTCCCCACCTTGGCCCCTACTCTCTCCCCACCCCGGCCCCCTCACTCTGCTCTCCCCTCCCCTATTGAAGAGAAAGCGGAAGGAACGCCCGGGAAGAAGGGGATTGACAGAAAGGGAAACAACAGGAACATGAAGCCAGGCATGGTCAATGACGGTGCTGTCGGTTTGGGAAGAGGAAGGCTAAATGACAATGGTGGCGGCTGGAATGGCAGGAAAGGCAGAAATGAAGGTGGGGGTTGGAAGGGGTTGAGGGGCTGTAATGATGGTAGTGGTTGCAAGAAGCTTCTCCTATCGCTGCCGGAGGTTGCAAGAAGCTTCTGCAACTCACTGATCTTTCTTCTTCTTCTTATGTGTTTGGAGAGTATATGTGTCCTTTGGTTGATTATTGGGGGAACTTGTTTTGGGTGTGTAGAGAGAGTTGGTGCTATTATTCGTTGGATAAATAAGTTCAGCAAGAAGGTGGATAGCTATGTGCGGATCTTATGCACAAATTTTCCTAGTGCCAAAACCTTTCCCGGTGTGCTAGCTAGACATCTGCTCCAAGGTGGACCCCACCGACCTCTTTTCTGTAGATGGATTGTGTCTCCATCCTCATCTTCCTACTTCTCCTCATGGTGTTTGGGCTCGGCCTGGGCAGGGAGACGTAGGAGGCCTAGGTCTCCATGGGCAGTCGCCTCGCGTCAGAGTGCATCATGTGTCTGCAATCGGGGGTGAGCGATGGGGAGAGCAATGACGTCGTCGAAGGTGAAGGGCCGTGCCGGAGGAGGGATGGGTGGTTGGAGATAGAGCTGGGAGGTGGTTCTCGGTGGGGAAGTTTGCCTTTGGGGGGGGAGGCCCTAGTGGAGATGGGGTTGAGGGAGGTGGAGAGGCTGGGCCAGGCTAAGGGTGGGCTGGTGGTGAGGGGCGTGGAGGTGCGGCCCAAGCGCTTCATTGCCGTGAGCAACTAAGAGGGGACGAGGGTGGTGCCGAGGGTGTGCTTTATTATTATTATTATTATATATATATTTTTTGAAAATAAAACTTTGTCAGCGACAATTTTTAATTGAGAAGATTAAATTTAAAATACAAATGATTATGAATAAATTAAAACTCATTAAGTAAAAACAAGTGATGGGTTTTAATAAATGGTTCATATAGGAGCTATTGGGCCAAAAGCAAGAGTCCAAATGATGGGTTAGAGATAAATAGGTCAAAATTCATAACTAAATTAATGATAAATTAAAAAGGGGCAAATAAATCACTAATATGACTCATATATATCTAGAAAAGAGTCCTAACACTATCCTAACTTGCTAGCCACGGAATTAGAGCCCACTGATAGCCCACGAATGCGTCGTTAAATACGTGGCTAATAATCTTAAAATTTATCGGCTTACACTAAAGATTTTAACAATAGTTAAGTGGTAAGAGCCGAGTCGAATCTACGGGGAAAAAGATTTTTAACTTTGAAAATCTTGAGTTTTTGTTTAGGAAAATAACATGGTGATATTAAAACTAAGTTGCATTAAATAAATCTAAACTAAATTAAATAAATAAAGAGAGAAACAAAGAGTGAATGAGAGAACATGAGACAATATTTAAAACTACAATCTAGTGAATAATCGAAATGTTTACAAAGCAATGTTTAATACTAAACAAAAGACATCAAACACTCCACTAACAAATATGGGACATAGAGAGAGAAGGGAGAACGAGAGAGACTAGAGAGACGAAAGAGAGAGGAGAGAGATGAGAGAAACGAGAGAGAGAGAGATGAGAGACACGAGAGAGAGAGAGGAAGAGCACGCGAGAGAGAGGAGAGAGAGGGCGCGAGAGGAGAGAGAGCATGAGAGAAAGGCGAGAGAGAGGAGAAAGAGAGACGATAGAGGAGAGAGGGCTGCACGCGGCTTCTCTCTACGTGCATGCAAAAGCATGCACGTAGAGAGCAGGCAGCGGGGCAGTGCGGGCGATGCGGGCGGCGACGGGTAGGGGTGTCAATGGGCTAGGTTAATTTGAAGCCCAATGGGTAGTCCACTCCAGACTCAATTTGGGTTAAAATATGATGGCCCATGGATCTCTTTTGAAGCCCATTTGTCAAACCCATCACTTGATGGGTTGGACTCGGGTTAGTCCATTGGGCTAAGAGACATCAATAACAACCATACTTATCAATAACCATCATACCTACACATGCATTAAAAACATGCTTAAATAAAGAAATTGGTTTCCACCACACCAACAGTTCCCTTTAAATTAAAACATGTTTAAATTAAAATAGTGAATCTATCTACATATTAGCTTGATGGGCTAAAACGGGTCCCAATGGGCTACCATGGATTTGTTTTACTTTGATCCATTAAATTTGGGTTGGACTTGGGTTGGGTTATTTTAGTGTTGGACTAAACTGAGTTTAAATTGGGCCAGCCCAAGCCCACCCATTGACACCCCTAGCAACGGGCGCAGTAGCCGGGCTGCAGTAGGGCGCGAGGAGGTTCGCGGGCGTGGCGACGCGCGGAGGCGACTTGCGCTGGCGGGCACAGCAGGCGAGCGCGGTGCGTGGAGGCGTCGGGTGCGTGCAGCAGGCAGGCGGGCCTTGCACGTAGGGGCTCGCGCGAGCGCTGGGCAGGCGGCGGCTGCGACTGGGCGACGCGTTTGGAGAGAGACCAGGGGATAGAGAAGAAAAAGAAGGGGAGAAGAGAAGTGGAAGAAGAGGAAGGGAAGAAGAGGAGAGGAAGGGAGGAGGGGGAGGAGTGCGCCCCAAGAGAGGGAGAAGAGAGAAGTAACGGGGAAAGAATAATAGAAAGAGAGTTTATAAAGTAGTAGAGGGATGAGAGGAAGGAGGAGAGATTAAAGGAAAGAGATTTTTTAAAAATAGGAGGGGGAATTTTAAAAATGAGAAAGAGTTTTTAAAAAGAAAGAGAGAGAGGGAATATTTAAAAATTAAGTCTCTGATTATTTTCTCTTCATCCAATTAAATTCATTAGCCCATTTGACACTTCATTTCTTGGCCCATTAAACCTGCAAACACAACACAACAGAGATTTAATCAATTATCATTTTTGTAATAAAGTGACAATGAGTTTGTGTAAAATTAAGGACCATAAGATAATAAAATAACATGATTATTATCAATAACAGCGTAATTATCACACCACCCAACTTACTTATTGCTAGTCCCTTAGCGATGCACACAAGTGAATAATTGGGACAAACAAGAGTTCAAAACATCATATTTCATGACAAGAAAGTAAGAATGAGTATGCTTGATCAGAAGTATTTCAAGTTCCAGTTGAGAGTGTCAAAGGCAAATATGTCAGTTCATGTCATTAGACAGTTCCTCAAGATACACACAAAATTTCATGACTTTTTGTTCAATGTTTGAGCATCAAAAAGAGGATGCATGGGCTTTTTACCTATCACTCAAGGATGGTATCAACTCTATATTCCTTAAATTCGATCCTCGAATTATAGGTAGCTTTCACTCTACCTAATTCTCTTTTTCATGTTCTTTTTCTTTTCTTTTCAGTTACATCGTGCTGCATTTCCCTTCACTGTTTGACGCGAGCCTCAACTCTTACCTTAGGAGCAACAAGCCCGGTTACTAAGATTAGGGGCATTTTCCATGTTTTTTTTTCCTTTTTGTTCACCACTACGTACACACATTTTCACATTTATTTGTAGGCAAGTAGCTTTTTCCCCACGATTGGTCATCAATAGGAGTGTAGAATATCAATCAATCAGTCTAAATGTTAGGTAAAACTCTCATCATCCATTTGAATAGCTCCTAATAATACTTTTCTATGTTGATGAAATTTCAAATGTATTTTGAGGAAGAAGCTAAAAACATAACTAGTTAACTCACCACCTTCACAAGTACACACTATGAGTCAAGCTAAGAAACATTTTCTTGCATGAAATATGAAACATGAAGCACAATGTTAGGGACAAAAATTTGAAATACCATTTGTCTCTCCCCCCAACTTAAATGACATTGTCCTCAATGGCATAAATGTGATGAAACAGAATAAAGTCAATGTAAGTTAAGAAATGAGAGATGCAACCTAATGATCACATGAGGGTGGTTGCACACTAGCTTCATCTAAGGATAGTGGGACAACAAACACCTAAGGCACAAAATAAAAACTAAATCAATAGAAATCAATTTTCCTAAAAATATTGGGTTACCTCCCAACAAGCGCTAAGTTTAATGTCTTCAGCCAGACACATGGAGGTAACAACCTCATGTAACACCCACAATCAATTGACGCCAAATTCTTGCTTTGTAAGGCATCATCAAACATGGTGGGTCAAGTGGTCCACACGTACCTTGCAGATCAGTAAGTGATAGAGAAATTAAGGCACTCAAGATCATATCTTCAATTAAGAAATTTTCATTTGTACACTTAAGATCATTGTATGTGTTGAACACATCAATGCGGACTTTATTATTTTCACCATTTCCACCCACAACTTCCATTTTCAGATCCTCTTTCATGATATTGAGGTCAGATTGAGTTGAATGCTCAGAAGATTGCTTGAACTCCACAGGCTGACTTGTGTCAAAAATAGTAGCATGATCTGGAATGAAATGGATATGACTTTCAACACAAGGATGCTTAAAAGATTCAAGTGTAGTTGACCAATCAGCTAGTGGTAGCATGTCCATGAACATGTTGGATTTGCTAAGGTCAGGGAGAGGTAGGAATTCTATGTCTTTCTCGACAGCAAGAGAGACCCAGTCAATGTGGACTTCAGGCAGAATTTCTAATTCTTCTCTTACCGAAGAAGAATGATTGATGATTACTCCCAACTATTTCTCCAAACTCACCTCTTCTTTGTCACCCACTTGAAATGATATCACATCAAACTTGGACCTAACATCTAAATGACATTCTTTCTCTTCTCCTCCTAACTTGAGTTCAACTAACTCATTAGAGCTTTCCTCAAATATGACATTATGGATGGAGTCTTCTTGATGGTCAGATTCAAGTTGAGCAAAGACTATGGATTGATTTTCAGTAGCACCCATCTCCTTCTGATTTGACTCATTAATATTATCTCTCATTTTCCAAGTGGGCATGTCCACAATCATATTTGACTGAGAAGTTTCGAATGGAATTTTAGAGTCAAATTGTTGGTCACAATCAAGATAAAGATGTTCATGATTGTCAATGGGTCGGCATGGTGACTGACTATCTTGCCTCCTTCTGATTTCCATCAGTTGAGTAATCAGGAGGTCAGTTTTGACAAATGATTGCTCCAATTCTTGTTGTTGTTGGGTGAATGTTTGCTCAAAGATTTGTTGGTTATCATGGAAGTTTTGCCTAAATTGCTCAAATTAATCATCGAAGAGGCCTGATTGTGAGGGAGATGTATAAGTGGACTGTGTATATGCATGTTGTCCCTCATGATGGCTTTTATCATGAATATTAATTTGGAATTGGGCCCAATGTTGAAAGTTGTAGATTGGTGGACTTTGGTCTTGGGCCAAATTAGGTTGATCTCTAAGTGTCAAGTGTGGCATTACTTCTCCAAGTTGTTGGAAAGGTGTGCCTTCAGGAGCATTTGCTAACCACACCGGCAGATCAATGCCAATTTTTTTTTGATCGAACCATGATATGATTTCGGCACCTAGAAAGGGTCCTTGAATTTCTCCTTGAGGATCTTGATAGAGTAAACTCAATTTCTCAGGAGAGACACCTTGGTCAACTCTTGAGTAAGGAGTGGGTGTGGACAACACTTGAAATTTTTGGGTCTGTTCTTGGGTTGAGGGAGGTGATGAGCTGTAAAGTGGGTCAACATAGTTCCTCCACCCTGAATCATACATGTGATCTGTAATTGGGTGACCATGAATCAGATGGGTTTGAGTCCATTTGGAGCCATTCGACTGGTAAGTAGGGATTGATGAATAAGGTGGGTTATGTTGAGAGTGAATACTAAAATGGGCTGATCCAATTTGCCCGATGGATGTGCCAATTTCATAACCATGATTGTCAACCCACATAAATCCTTTTTTTTTCTTTTATTATTATTTTTTTGTTTTTTATTGTTTTCAAATATTTGATTTTTTTTGTATTTTCAAATAAGTTAGCAAACAATTAATCATATGACACCTATGGTTCCCTAGGACATAAACATTTGATTTCTCACAAATCAATTGAGGCCTAGCTTAAATCCACTCCCAAGCCCGTTAACTGGCCAGGTAAGAGGTGGAAAGTGGGAGGTTCCCCCTACTCTCGTAGGGACCAAATTAAGTAACCACTTGTCCACTTAGGCGTTTGCCTATGAACCTCTAGCCTTAGTCACCAGTCTCCAAACATGATAGTGGGCCCAAGTGGGCCTATGTCTCAAAGCGAACCCTAGGTTAAGTTTCTACTTTCTTTTATTGGGCTTGGGAATGCAAAAGATGCAGGAAGTTGTGGTTTGTGGGCTAAGGAAGGGTGATCAAATCCCCACCTTATCTTGTTAAGGAAACTGCTGCACACCAAAAAATCAAGCAAGGGGTTCTATGCAAGCATGGCAATGCATGATCATGATTTTAAGAAAGTTGAGATTCTCACCTTGCCTCCCACAATCTTTGACAAGAAAGGAAACTCTTCAAAAAAGAAACTTACCTAAAGATGAAAGTCTAAATGATGCATGTCCTAAAGATAGAAAGTTTCTAATCTAGACATGACATCTTTTATTGGATTCAAGTGATTATTATTTTTTAATTAATTATCTAAACATGGCAACTAAGAAAAGGAAACTCAATCAACAGAGTTTTAAGGGTACTTACCTCCAACGCATTCCCTCGTTCTTTTGGAAATTAACACAAATAGAAAGAGTGAGAGAGAGAAGAAAACTCACCTCACTTACCCTTTTTCTGATTTTTTTCTGCAATTTTCGGATTTTTTTTTCAAAACAGCTCCTTTTACTTACAGATCTTTCTTTCAATGACAGATTTCTGACAGATTCTTCAATTTTGCAATTTTCAGGCTTTTTCACTTTTCATTTGACACCTACAAAAAGAAAAAAAATGTTAGCATGAATATATACAAAAGACACCAAGATTATCAAAACTAAAAATCTAATTCTCCGGCAACGGTGCCAAAAATTGATAGCCCACGAATGCGTCGTTAAACACGTGGTTAACAATCTTAAAATTTATCGGCTTACACTAAAGATTTTCACAATAGTTAAGTGGTGAGAGCCGAGTCGAATCCACGGGGAAAAAGATTTTTAACTTTGAAAATCTTGAGTTTTTGTTTAGAAAAATAACATGGTCATATTAAAACTAAGTTGCATTAAATAAATATAAACTAAATTAAATAAATAAAGAGAGAAATACAGAGTGAATGAGAGAACATGAGACAATATTTAAAACTACAATCTAGTGAATAATCGAAATGTTTACAAAGCAATGTTTAATACTAAACAAAAGACATCAAACACTCCACTAACAAATATGGGACATAAAGAGAGAAGAGAGAACGAGAGAGACTAGAGAGACGAAAGAGAGAGGAGAGAGATGAGAGAAATGAGAGAGAGAGAGAGAGAGGAGAGAGAGCGTTGAGAAAAACGAGAGAGAGAGAGAGAGAAGAAAGAGAGAGATGAGAGATGCGAGAGAGAGGAAGAGCGCGCATGAGGAGAGAGAGCACGAGAGAGAGGAGAGAGAGAGACGATAGAGGAGAGAGGGAGGAGAGAGAGGGCGCGAGAAGAGAGAGAGCGTGAGAGAAAGGCGAGAGAGAGGAGAAAGAGAGACGATAGAGGAGAGAGGGCCGCGCGCGGCTTCTCCAGGCAACGGGGCAGCGCGGGCGACGCGGGCGGCGACGAGCGCAGTAGCCGGGCTACAGCAGGGCTCGAGGAGGTGCGCGGGCATGGCAATGCGCGGAGGCGACTTGCGCTGGCGAGCACAGCAGGCGAGCACGGTGCGTGGAGGCGTCGGGTGCGTGCAGCAGGCAGGCGGGGCTCGCACATAGCGGCTCGCGCGGGCACTGGGCAGGCGGCGGCAACGACTGGGCGACGCGTTTGGAGAGACACCAGAGGAGAGAGAAGAAAAAGAAGGGGAGAAGAGAAGTGGAAGAAGAGGAAAGGAAGAAGATGAGAGGAAGGGAGGAGGGGGAGGAATGCGCCCCAAGAGAGGGAGAAGAGAGAAGTAACGGGGAAAGAATAATAGAAAGAGAGAGAGAAAGAGAGTTTATAAAGTAGTAGAGGGAAGAGTGGAAGGAGGAGAGATTAAAGGAAAGAGATTTTTTAAAAATATGAGAGAGAATTTTAAAAATGAGAAAGAGTTTTTAAAAAGAAAGAGAGAGAGGGAATATTTAAAAATTAAGTCTCTCATTATTTTCTCTTGATCCAATTGAATTCATTGGCCCATTTGACACTTCATTTCTTGGCCCATTAAACCTGCAAACACAACACAACAGAGATTTAATCAATTATCATTTTTGTAATAAAGTGGCAATGAGTTTGTGTAAAATTAAGGACCATAAGATAATAAAATAACATGATTATTATCAATAACAGCGCAATTATCACCCACCTTAAGCTAACTAAAGAGATAAATGCTAGGAAAAGGCTAGATAAATATGAAAATTCGGAGTTGGATGAAGAGTTAGAGTTTTAGATTGACTCTTCAACCCTAAACATACAAATACACACTAATCTCATCCCTAGCCGACCCTATTGATCTCTTAGGTCTTGGAGGATGTGGAAGGGAGGCTTTTGGATGAGGAAATCATGGAGAAAGAGGCTTGGAAGTCCTATTCTTCGCGTTCTTGCCCTAGGATCTCAAAGCGCTCAAAGATGGGCAATCTATCAAGTAAAACTTAATTAATCTCGTCCATAGATAGTCCATGATTCTAGCTATGAAAGAGGTTTTCCCCAATTTCTATCATGTCATTTATGAGTATTTCATGCCCAAAGATCTATTGAGGACATGTACTTGACATGTCATGTTCTCCTTAACTCCTTGCCTATGCTTAATCTCGTGCCATGAAATTTTTGATGTACATGCTACATGATGTCATGAATCTATTGACATATTTTCCCAAATTCTATTAAGTACTCTTTTCGAAATAAATGCATTTTCACCACTGTGTCATGTTTTGAGTTCATCGTGAATGAACCTATTCATAGCATGTTGATACCTTGATAAGATTTTAATTACTTTTTACTGTTGATACTCCTGCAAGTCTAGTTTCATTTATAACTGATTTCATGATTTTTCATCAAGTATCCGGTTTGATTTTAATTTTTAAAAGCCCCTGTGTCAATCCCTTGGAGGACTAGAATGCAATCCAAGGAACTTTATTCCCTTTTGGGGCTAGGGCAGGACCCTTGAGAATGCGACGGCTCGATCGGTTGAGTTCTCAACTGGATCGTATCACAGCATTGCGCCGCGTCCTTAATGCGATGGTAGTCTACGTCGTGTTCTTCCTGTCTGACCCAGAACCCCCGTTGCGTCACTGTAGTCATCAATCGATATCACCCATCGATTGCCTTAGCTGCGACTAGACAACCTATTGCGTTTCGATACGACAATTGATTGGTTACATCGATTCCCTTGAACGCAACGGACTTGACCGTCGCAACTATGGATCGATTGCCTTAAACGTGACCGGTCACCTCGTTGCCTTTCAATTCCTCAATCGATTGCCTGCTTTGATTCCCTTGAATGCAATAGACATAACCGTCGCGATTTGAACGCAATCGGTACCGACGTTGCGACCGGTACCGACGTCGCGATTCCCTATGTATTTTTAGAAACCCCAAATATTCAATTTAATCTTGCTAATCCATGCCTTATAATCATGGTTAAAACCTTGTAATGCTCTATGATGAACAATAACACCATGTTAATCAACTTTCAATAATATCTACATGATTTTCTTATTTAAAAGATACGTTCATGACTCTCATATGCTCTCTTTGATTTTCTCTCACATGCACACACAAAACATGAATTTTTCCATGAGATCTTACATGAATCATCTCCATAATATATCTGATAATTAAGTGTAAATATTCATGTTTATTTTCCTATTATTTGAAATGAACTTGCCTTCGTTTGATTCGCCCAATTTGGATACTGTTATCGTGCTCCTTTGCCTTCGAGCACTCAAGGCAAGACAGATAAATGTTTTTTGTACACATTGTTCTTGACTTGGATGGACTCTCCATTGAGAATACTCCTGACTAGACTAGGTAATCTTTGTCAAGGCCTCCGTAAGACTCCTTGGCTTTGGCAGACATCCATTGCCGATGAGCAGGTTGTACCATCAATACCCATGACACCCTTAGGGATCAGCATGATTCAACGGCCTCAGATTTCTCTCTTACCTTGAGATCACACCGGACCTCTGGACTGTGTTCGTAGCATGGCCAGTGGGCGATTAGTGAATTCTACCAGACTGTCAGCACCCAACTATGCTTGATGTGCAACTATTACTATCACCTGATTTAACATCGTTTTATGTGCATTGACCTATACTTCTCATCTAACTCTATTCACTCATCTATTTACATTCTCTATACTCTCGTCTATTCTTCTATTATTCTCATCTATTCTTGGTACTCTCTATGACCATTTGACTGATTGTCTAAAGATAAAAACATGATCAATGCTAGGCAACATTATAAAGGGCCTGATCTGGTCCTGGGAGGTGCATCCAAAAGTGCTAGTGCCTGTGGGAGTTTATTGACCAGAGTGTTCGACATTATACTCAAGTGCTAGTTATCTCGATAATCTAAAGACAATCAAAGTGATATCTTGACTTGAGTGCTATCGTGCTATTATACATGCTATCTCGTGTCATAGTCATTCCTTTATTGTACTAGTTGTGCTATATTCTTTTGAAAAGCACTATTATTCTTTTGCTATCGTGTGCCATTTACTCTTTAAACTATACTTGAATGTTCTCTCTAGTTATCCTTTTATTCAAGACGTTAATCACTTAAAGTATTTGTTTTCAAGATATTAAGTCCTAGTAGGCGTTATCGCCATCCTGCGCTATTTGTTATATGTGTTGCAGGTGAGTCTAATGGGTAATATTGTTGAACCACTCTTGTATTTTATCCTTTTATTTTGGTGATAACAAAATCTCATGATTATCATAAATAACATGAATATATTTATTACCAATTTTCAAGATTATCTATGCATAAAAAATAACATGTTTTATCCGAAGCTTCACTTCGTCATGCATGTTTTTATCATATACAGTCGAAGCTTACTTCGTCATATACGAAGCTAGCTTCATCATATCCAAAGTCCACTTCTCCATATCCGAAGCTGGTACTTCGTCACCTTTAGTCTAGCCACTGGTGCATAGGTTTCATCGAAATCTATGCCTTCCTCTTAGGAATAGCCTTGAGCAACCAGTCTAGTCTTGTTTCTAATGATAACACCAGCTTTATTCAATTTGTTTATGAACACCCATTTGGTGCCAATCACAGGATGATCTGATGGTCTCGGAACATGGGACCAAACTTGATTTCTCCAAAACTGATTAAGTTCATCTTGCATGGCTAAAATCCAAGATTCATCAGACAGTGTTTCATTGACTGTCTTTGGCTCTATTTGAGATACAAATGCTAAATAATCACAAGAAATAACATTACCTCTAGTTCTTACCCTTTCGGATGGATCTCTAATGATGTTGTCTATAGGGTGATCCTTTTTGTACCTCCATTCCTTTGGAAGATCATCATGAATAATTTCTTTCTATTGTAGTTCTTTCAAGGGTGGATCTTCATTATCTTTGATAGTTGTTTCCTTCAGTTTCTTGGAGAGATTTTCTGCATTTTCATCATCACTATCGAGTTCCTTTCTCAAGGAAGGGTTAGACTCATCAAAAATAACATGAACAGTTTGTTCAATTAATAAACTTCTTTTATTAAAAATTCTATAGCCTTTAGGTTTAGAAGTGTACCTCATAAAGATTCCTTCATCAGATTTAGAATCCAACTTTCCTAAATCTCTCTTACTATTGTTGTGATTGAAGCATGGACATCCAAATGTTCTGAGATGGCTGATCTTGGGCTTTCTTTGTTTGTATAGCTCATATGCAGTCTTCTTCAGGATTGACCTAATCATGACTCTATTTATGATATAACATGTTGTATTTATGGCTTCTGCCCATAAGTATCTTGGAAGATTATACTCAAATAGCATGGTCCTAGCCATATCCAACAAGGTTCTATTCTTCCTTTCAGCTACTCCATTTTGCTGTGGTGTTCTAGGTGCTGAGAAATTGTGTTCTATACCTTGATCATCACAAAATTCTGCAAATTTGTCATTTTGGAATTCTCCTCTATGATCTAAACGAATACTGATGATGTTGAACTTCTTATCCTTTTGAACTACTTTACTGAACTTCACAAAACTTTCAAATGTGTCATCTTTCTACTCAAGAAAAGACACCCATGTAAATCTTGAATAATCATCAATTATGACAAATCCAAAATTCTTTCCTCCCATACTAGTTGTTCTCATTGGTCCAAACAAGTCTATATGCAGTAGTTCTAGAGGTTTGGAGGTAGTTACTACTGTCTTGGATTTGAATAAGGATCTTGCATGTTTTCCTTTCGCACATGGTTCACACATGCTGTCCAGTTTTGAATGAATCTTTGGCAAACCTTCCACTAGATCATGTTTGATAAGTTTTCTCATGCCATCCAAGCTACAGTGGCCTAACCTTCTGTGCCATAGTTTAGCGTTTTGCTCTTTACTTGCTGCTAGATAGATATCTTGATCTTTCAATTCTTCTAGGTGCAGTACATACAGATTCTTTTCTCTACTAGCTTCAAAGATAATTATCTCATTCTTGATGATCAAACACTTAGATTCTTAGAACTTGATCTGATGTCCCTTGTCGCACAGTTGGCTGATGCTAATTAAGTTGTGCTTGAGTCCCTTGACACATAGTACATCTTCTATCAGAGTTCTATCTTGGTTTCTAATGTATCCGCAGCCAATCACTAATCCTTTGCCATTATCACCATAGGTTACTGTGTCTTCTTCATATTTGATGTGCGAGAACAGTCTTTTGTTGCCAGTCATATGTCTTGAGCACCCGCTGTCTAGGTACCACTTTGATCCTCTAAGGCTTCCCTACAATAAATCACTGAGATTTAGGTACCCAAGTTTCTTTGGGTCCTGGTTTGTTAGTTTCCTCACTGTTTCTTTTCGGAATCCACTTTAAGTATTTAGTTGTACATGTAATTTTAGTGTGACCTAATTTATTACAGTGACTGCAGCATGAGATTATCTACTGTTTTAATTGGCTTGTAATTGATGTTAGATTTATAATTAGTATTTTGTTCAGCTACAAATTTTGGCATTGGATAAATTTTAGGATGAATGATTGTTTCTTCATTATCAGGTGGAGTGTATCCTAAACCAAATTTTTTCTTTCCTGATCTTCTTGCCCCTTTTAATATTAAGGAAGATTTTCCATTTGTGAATTTTTCAATTGTAGTAGTTAGATATTCATTATCTTTTGTTAGTGTATTGATTTCATTTTTAAGTTTGCTTGTAGTTTCCTAATTTTCTAGATTTGTTATCTTTTCATTTTTATCCTTTAAATTTTTGCATAACAGTTCATTTCTCCTTTTTAAATCAGAAATTTGTTTTTCTAGTTGCTCAGTTTCAATTTTTAAATCCAAGTTGGTTATTTCCAAGCATGCATAATTTTTCTTGGTTGTTTTTAACAACTTACAAACATCTTTATACTTACTGTATAATTCGTTAAATGCATCTTCTAAACTATCTGAATCAGATTCATTGCAAGAAGTGAAAGATGAGTCAGAGGTTACCTTATCATCAATATTTTCTTCTTCATTGCTGGAGCTTGACTCACTGTCTGAGTCACTCTCGTTGTTCCATGCAGTAGCCATGGCTTTCTTCGTATACTTCTTGAATTTCTTCACACTATCCTTCTTCTTGTATTCTGTCTTCTTTAGTTTTAGACACTCAGCCTTGATGTGTCCAGGCTTCTTGCATTTGTAGCATATAGGTTCTGATTTTTTGACTTCTTTTCCTTCAGATCTTTTGAAATCTCTACCTTTCTTAAAATGCCTTCCTCCTGACTGGTATTTTTTCTTGTCTAGAATGCGCTGCAGTCTTCTGGAGAGAAGAGCTTCTTTATCTTCACTGCCTTCATCACTCCTTTCACTTTCTGACTTACCCTCAGAACTACCTTCTGTGGCCTTTAGAGCATTGCTATGCTTCTTCCTACTGGAGGATTCTCCAAGCCTTTCCATATTTATCTCGTGAGCCATCAAAGATCCAATAAGTTTCTCAAGTGACATTCTCCTAAGATCGTTGGCTTCTTCTATGGCTGTTACTTTTGCAGTCCATGAGGTTGGTAGAGATCTTAATATTTTTCTTACCATGTCTCCAATTTCATAGGTTTTTCCAAGCCCAATCAAACTGTTGGTGATATCTATAAATCTACTGTACATTTTGGTGATGGACTCTTCTGACTGCATTTGAAATCTTTCATACTGAGCTACCAGGATGTCGATCATTGTTTCCTTTACCTTGTCAGTTCCTTCATATGTGAGTCTGAGTTTTTCCCACATTTCCATAGCTGCCTTGCATGCTAAAATCCTGTTGAATTCTTTCTTGCTCAGCGCACAACACAGTATACTTTTAACTTTGTTGTTTAGGGATATTTTCTTCTTGTCATCATTTGTCCAATTTTCTTTGTTGTTGAGTACCACTACGTCTCCTTCTTCAATAATTGACCAAAGTTGGAAATCGAGACTTTGAAGGAAGAACTCCATCCGAGTCTTCCAGTAGTGACAATCTTCATCGTCGAATAGCGGAGGTATGTTGACGAACTGACCCTTTGCATATCCTTGAGCTGCCATTTATCTTTGCTCTTCAGATCGTGAGATCTTCTTGTTCGAAGAGACTAGGCTCTGATACCACTTGTTGCCCATATAGCAAGCCCAGGGGGGGTGAATGGATTGCTAAAAATTCTTTTAGAATAATACCTGTAAATAAAATGCTTGATAGAAAACACTAAGTTCGATAGTTAGAGTTAGTGTGGAATAAAGACAAACAAGCAAGCACACATAGACAACAGGAAATTTTATTCTGGTTTAGATCTTCTATCCCAATGAGTCCTACGTCCAGTCCCCAAGCAACAACTTGGGATTTCACTAAACAAGGGTACTGTCCCCCTTAAGGACTCTTACACATCCAGCAGCCTTCTCTTCTCTACCCAAAGAGGTACCACCAACACCTGATGCAACAGGTCTTCCTTCTTACCAAAGGGAAACAACCACCTGTTCAACAATAGGTCTTCTCTTCACAATCGAAGAGGAGCACTCAAGAACAATGAGTAGGGAGTGAATGGCCCCTAGACCAAGCTTATAGGATTGCTTGATCTGAGGCGAGGTCTGAGAGACAAAGATTAGCAGTGGTGGATTCTCTCAGATCTTACACAAGCTCTCAATAGACTAAGAAATGGATGTGGAGAGCTTTAAGAGCTAAAGACTGATTGCCTGAATGAACAAGCTCTTCTACCAGGTGCTCCAAAGGATAACAAGATACATTTGCATGGAGTCGTCAGTCTTCTATATATCTTCTCTTGAGAAAATAGCCGTTGAAGTATCTGTTGTCTCTATGTCTGAGGCACGCAAGTTGAGTATGGTCCAATGTGGGTACCAGGAATACCTGCAGCCATTAAATGCCCAGAGAGACATGCACACAAAGAAGGATCATCCAGATATCTTTTGCTTCTTGTTTGTCCAACGTTGTAGGGTGTGATACTGGCAGAAATCTGCATGCAATAAATACTGAAACATAGACAGCTCAATTGTCTCTAGGTTGTCAATGAACATTAGAAGGCATGCAATAAGAAAATATGCCAAAAAGGAAATGCCATTATGTCACCCTGTAATGCTTTTGTTTAAAGAACACAGGAGTAGAAAGCACACAGATATATTTCGTGCAGAGATGTGTACTAACACAATAAATGCTCAATAGCACGAGATACGATGTTATATGCGGGAAGACTTGAACTCCACAGAGATTCAAAAGAGTACATTTGAATATCATGAAGGATAATTATTTTCAAGATTATCTAAGAAGATAATGAAAGTATATGATACTTTATTTAAATCATAATCGTTGTGAAGAGAGATGATATATTCATGAAATCATTGTAATAAACATATAAATGAAATCTATGTTGAAATAGAGTCAATGTGACCATAATCCATGTATAAGTATAGTGAAATTGTTGTTCTGTACACAATCGTTATATGAATGAAATTGATGTACAGACGAAATCGTTGTTTAAATAGAATCGTTGTTTCATAGGAAATCGTTGTAGCAACACTCAAATCGTTATAGCGACCAAATCATTGTTTAAGTGAAATAGAATCGTTGTATTGACCAAATCATTATTTAAGTGAAACAGAATCTTTGTATCGACCAAATCGTTCTTCAAGTGGAAGGAAATCGTTGTAGCAACCAAATCGTTGTTTAAGGAAATCGTTGTAGTGACCAAATCATTGTTTCTATGAAGTTGTTGTTTAAGTGACCAAATTGTTGTTTAAGTGAAATCAATCATGAAATCGTTGTTTCAATGATTAAATCATTGTTTTAGTAAAATCGTTAATGAAATCGTTGTAGCAACAAAATTGATGTTTAAGTGATATTTGAAATCGATATATCAACGAAATCGTTGTGAGATGGAAATCGTTGTTTTACTTATAAAATCGTTGTGAGACCAAAATCGTTGTTTTACTTATGAAATCGTTGTTTTAAAAGGAGTCGATGTATACTTAGACGGAATTCATGCTTTGAACTTCAAATAACAATGTGTATGGATAACTTATTAATTTTAATTGACTTGATGCCTATTAATAAACTTCAGAGAAAGATGTTAGATAATGTTTCCAATGGTTTTGTTAATCACCTAAAATACATATAATAAAAGATAATTTATTTATGGAGATGGACTGATCATCAGATCATTCAAGGAGTGTACATTCAGTGAGTATCCAACTTTATACACACTCAAGCTGAAAGGAAGAGAGCTCAAGCCCATTCAAGCTAAAGCATTCAAGCTGTCTTCCTTCTTCCTCATTCTCTCTCTGTGTGTCTTTGTGTATTTGAGAGAGAGAGAGTTGGGGTTTAGCCTAAGAAGAGTCTTCCACTGTAAACTCTTTCTTTCTTAGGCTTAGTCTCAAATCAAGCATTTAATTGTGTATATTGAGCTTGATCTAGGGGCTTTGAATCCTTGCTTCTGTGTAAAGCAGTGTTCCTCTTCGGTTGAAAGAGAAGGCTTGTTGTGCAAGCGTTTCCCTTGATTAGAATGGAGGACCAGCTTGCGCCTGGTGGTGACTAGCTGGGATTGTTAGAATGTGGAGCCCGAACTCTGAAGCAGATCTCTATAAGGGGTCAGGTCACGGGGGTCAAGGGGGCAGCGCCCCTTGCGGGGGTCTCCGGGGGCAGCGCCCCCGGAAGCTAAATTTTGACTAAGTGTTGCAGGCGGACTCAGCATTCGACTGCCACAGCCAAAGTCAGAAATGAAGCAGTCGATTGAATGATTCGACTCATGCAGTCGAATGTCAGATGTGAATGATTCGACTCATACAGTCGAATGTCAACATGAAGGATTCGACTCATGCAGTCGAATGTCAAATGTGAATGATTCGACTCATGCAGTCGAATGTCAACATGAAGGTTTCGACTCATGCAGTCGAATGTCAAATATTGAATCATTCGACTCCCTCTTACCAGGATAGGACTTTGCAGTTCTGAGGCGATTCAGAGGCAGGACCCTTTTGCCCTTGTGTGTCTTGATTGTGGCGCCCTTTCCTCCTAGTATATAAAGGGGGGTTTTGTCCTCTTTGGAGGTGTGTGTATTTCTTGCAGAAGAAGTATTGAAAGCTGCTGTGGCCGTGGACGTAGGAAGGCTCCTTGCCTCCGAACCACGTAAAATCTGGTGTTCCTGTGTTCTTCTTCCTACCTCCTCCTATCTCTCTCTGGTATCTACGTGTGGGTAGTGTGAGAGAGAGTTGTCGCTGATCAGAGTGTTGCCTCCCAACAGGGATTTGTATCAGTGTTCCCCTTGTTTGAAGGGAAGACCTGTTGGGGTGTGTATCAGTGAGTTGCTTCTGAGCTCGTGAAGGAAGCACCTGGCTGAGGTGAAATAGTGGGTTGCCTTTTTACCCAGAAAGAAAAGAAGACCAACTTTTGTCTGGTGGTGTAACCACGCTAGGGTTTATTCTACCAAGTTTGCTTCTGAGCCTGTAAAAAAAGTGGGCTGCCTTTTTGCCCAAGAAAGACAAGAAGACCAGTAGGGGTTGGGTGTTGTATGTCATTAAGGGGGATTGTACCCTTAGTGTTTAGTGAAATCCTAAGAGTTTGCTTGAGGACTGGATGTAGGACTTCCATTTGGAAGGGCTGAACCAGGATAAATTTCTGTGTTCCTTGTGTGTTTGCTTCCGCGCTCTTAACTTCCATTGCACACGTTTATTTATACTAACCAAACATTTTCAAGTGGTGATTTTTGTTTTAGTTTTCTGATTTTCTATTCACCCCCTTTGTAAATTAGTCTTGCAGTCATATCAAGAGGACCAACAAATACCACACGTATAACGATGGGGACGAGCAGCCTCAAGAGTGACCCGTTGAGTTGTCCACCAAATATCTTAGTATTATTTAATAAGTTTACTTTTAAAGTACTATGGGCACATAGTTTTGACTCTGAATTGGTGATTGTAATAGAGATTAGGGGAATTATTAATAAAGTTGATTCATTTAATATTATTCCCATTTGTGCAATGGTTTGATGTCTATTTTTTGCTCTATAATATATATTTAAATGTAGCTCGCTCTAATATTTCGCGTTGGGGCATTACACGCTGACATATACAGCAGCTGACATATGTTCTATATGTCAGCCTCTTGTATCCATTGATATATCTCATATATGTCAACGGCTGTAAACCGCTGACATATGTCTCATATGTCAATGGTAAAGAATTACCGTTCACAAATATTAGTCGATGACCTATTTATCAACGATTTTCTCAACAGCTAAAAAGACGCTGACATACATCCATGTCAACGGTTTTGAGTCTTTTGTCAACGGCTCCTAATCGCTAAGATATATGCTATTTATTGTAGTGAGTTATCTTTAGAGTAGCTGCCAGAGAGTTGCCTATTAAATGAGAAGTGCTACGTGCTCGGCTAGCGCAGGGGTGGCCCTAGCTCCAACCAATGGCAGGTAAACTGGGCAAATCATTTGCCCGGGCATCAAGCATTTCCCCTATTAAATATCACATCATCCCCAAGCTGATGAAATGGCCATTCATTGAAGCACTAGTTAGGATCCCATTGCCTTGCAAGTTATGAACTCGTTCGTGGCCCCTGAAGATTAATCATCAAAGGTCTAACAAGGGGGTCCCCCTCCATATCAGTAGTTTGCTTACTTCTGCCGTCAATGTTACCTAAGCAATGCTTGCAACTGAATCAACTGCTTTACATTTTCCATTCAAGGCACGGCACCGACGTTTCAGTCAAGTGATTTCATGACACCAAAGACGCATGCATGTTGTTCCTGGTTTCCCCCCATGTTGGACTGGATCCACGCTACAGGTGGAATGACTCAAACTGGGACATCGTGGCCCCTTTATTTGCACACATCTTTCCCCCTATGATTATGTATAGTGCTCATAATATTTCATGTTTAATTGTCTCCATGATCTTGGATCGTCAAAAAATGCGGGGCAATGGTCCATTTATTAGCCGTGCCATGCATCAGCGGATTAGAAATATGATGCGTCCAGTTTGCCGTGCATCCATTTCCCCGGAATACTACCCTTATTTTAGCATATCGAGTAGGAAGAATCCTCAAATTAAAGTAATTAAGGAAAAGAACAACGCCTAAGGATCCGTTTGATTGTTTGTAAAATAAATTTATGGAGAAAAAGTTTTTCAAAGATTAAATTTTACAAAAAAATTAAAAACATAATTATCTATTTGATATCTACGTAAATATTTTTCCTGAAAAGAATTTTTGATATTTATTTTTCAGTAAAATATTTTCTAATTTAGATGTCGACCACCATGCATCCAGCGTCCGACGGCTGGTACTCGACGGCCAGCTACCGGCGCCTGACATCTGGCAACCGGCGGTCGGCTGTCTTACCAAAGATGCCAAAATCCATAATTTTAGGGAAAAAAAATTTCATATATTAATTTTTAAGTGATACCAAACAAACTATTATATGAAATTTTTCTCGAAAATATTTTCCAACATGAACTTTTATATTGAAACAAATAGACCCTAAGTATCCGATATTAATTGAGTCCAAAACTCAACACTTGTCTCATCAGAATGAAATAATTTTGGTACACATCTACAGTATAAATGATGTTACTGTTTGGGTATGCGTAGGATGGCCTGATAGATACGTTCAATTCTAATACCATGTTAGAGATTGGAACATCTAGTTAACCCAAAATCTTGAGTCAACGAGCTAGTAGTGATAGCTCTACTATGATATAATTATTTACATTTTGGCCACCACTTGAGATGAGACTATTTTTTATACACACATATATTCATGAGTCTGTTACAGCGCCATGATGAACTCAAAGTGTGCATTATGGGGTGTGATGACAAAGGTTCTAACACTAACCCAACATCTAGATTGAAAAGAATCTTACACATCGATAGAGTAGGAGAATGACTACATACTATGTAATTGGGCACAGAACCCACTTCCATTCCCACGAACTATAAAGTAGAAGATGTTCTTTGCACCATCCACTTCTCATTCATCGATTCTAAGATGAGTTGTGATTCTTGATTTACATCAATTAATTAAATACGGCTGTGAGGAGAATTCTATTCATATCTTCTATATTCAAGAAATTAAGATCCTTTCTCCGGATGCATGTTGGAGTCAGTTGGGAACCAAAGAAAAGGATGATCAAGCAGATGAGAACGTGGCATGCTTGCACGTGGAAGGTGGTGATCACAATATTCCGAGGCGGAATCCAATATATATACTAATAAGGTGTTCCTTCACCCATTTGGGTCCAAAGCGTACCGGTACCAGACGATCCCTCCCATCATGGATTCATGTGTCAACACCTTCTTAATTCCCGTTCAATAATTCGACAACGGTGCACCCTGTTTGCCTTCCGACGGACATCCGAAAGGAACAGAAGGGGAATGCAGATCTTTCCTATCCCACCACAAGGCCCACAGATCTGAATCTAGTGCTTGATATCTGCATCCACTCACGCAACAAGTCTTGACATTGTGAAGAACAGGAACGTTTTGTGGCAAGACAGGAACGTTTTGTGATCCTGTACTAGTGTTAACATTTCTCAATTCAGTGCGATTCCTGCTCAACACGGCGGCAACCAAAGCAAGCTTCACTCGGAGTGTCCCTCACAATTCACAAATCTCCCTTACCATCTTTGTCTTGGCTCGTTAATTAATTTAGCGCGAGGCGATACACTACTCCTCATTACTTCAGGAACCGTTTCCAGAGCTCCCGGGAATCTCCGCTTTCGTTTGCCCACTTGGATATAGTTGCTCCATTATAATATGTGGCTACACAATTCCTGCCGTTTGATATATGAATCATTTGATACTAGTGGTGGAAGCAGGGACGAAGCAAAGCAGACTGACCTCACTGAGGGCAAGTGTACAACACACACACTAAGCACTCATTAGCAGAAAGGTTTCACAAGGATTTCTCTAATGCATATATATTGTGGTGGTGAGGTCCGCGGACGGTCCACCTCGGCCGGCCGCATCGGCTACCCACCGTAACTTAGAGGGAGGGCTATGCCATATTCACGGGAGGAAATTGGAAGGACATCACAAGGGCCCGTCACAAGCTATACATGACGGCATGGCCTTCTTCTGCCTTAAAATCACTTCTTTTATGGAACGATGACGGATGGTAATTGTAGGGGCATTTCTTTGAAATATTGAAAAGTAGCTATACATTATTTAAAACAGAAAAATAAGGGGAAAATTACATACATATACCCCCACAATCTTTCATATCCACTTATATACCCTAAAATTCAACTATTCGATTGTATATCTTTGAAATAGAAAAAGAACATCATATATGCCCCTACCCACTACAGGAGGAGGGTGATTTATCAACGAGCATATATCGGCGGTTGATAAAATTGAGAACAAACCGGACACAAGGCAGCGGCTTTTTCAGACTGCTGCCATAAAGAACTTTTGTCCACGGCTAAACCTACTCGTTGACAAAAGTGTCGCATATATCAGCGGTTAGAAGACAACCACTAAAAAATATGAATTTAAAGCCGCGGTCACTTTGGGCCGTTGACATATATTTCAGCGACTGCTAAAGCTGCAAACACATACCATCTTATGTCCGTGGCTTTGAGTAACCGCTGACATATACTCAAATTTTATCTGCGGCTAACTTCAACCACTAAAACTCTTAATCAGCAATTATGTAGCCACTGACATGACTCTTCCCCATTGACAAATGTAAAAAATTAATTTTTGTTTATTTATTTTTTAAATAAAAAATACTACAAACAAGAAATCTATAAAACATATAAATTTTCAATTAATAAATTTTTCTAGTTCAGTGATGATATATACATATGTTTTTTATATTTGTAATATATATGTGTGTATTTATGGTAGATATACATATAATCTCAAATAAAAATATATAACAAATACCAAATATAAATATTCTCAAATTCAATGAACATATATATATATATGTGTGTTATATATATTTATATATTTCTAGTTTGGTGAATTAATATATATATATAAATTTGGTTCACAAAATATATATATTTTGAAATAAAAATATTATAGAGAAATGTTATAAGTAAATATTTATTAGGTATTCACTTGATTGCTACTGAACGATGATCAGATTGATCTTGAGTAGATTTAGATCGCATAGGATTGATTAATCCAACCATCAAATCTTTATCAAATTTAAATCCAATGGTTAGAATTTGAAAATAGAGTAAATCCAATTGACAGATTGGAAGCAAACTCAACTGATCCAACATACATAGAACGAAAGTGATCATAAACGATTAGATTTTAAAAACAAATCAAACACAATAGGCCAATTCTAATTTAATTATAATAGCAGTCAGATCTTGGTGAAATGTTGTCCGTGATTCAATGATCGTATCTTGATCAGACTTAAATGTAATAGTAAGAATATAGATCCAAAGTTGTTCTAACCTATGGTAGAAGTGACGACGATAGAGTTTAACTAAGTTATTTATTTACTTTAACGGATTAACTGATTTATTTATTTACTTCAACCACTTTTTTCTTATATTTTAACTAATTACAATTTTCTTATATTTTAACTTATTTTTTAACTACTGGTTGTTGTGTGTATGTGTTTTTTTTTCTTTCATGACGGACTGCGTTCATACTTTAATTGACTTCTTCATATACTTTAACCACTTTCTTATTCTACATTAACGAAGTTCTTCCTATATTTTAACTTATTTTTTAACTGACTATTGTTCGTGTATGTGTGTTTTTTTTTTGTTGTCATGAGGGTCACTATGTTCATATTTTTACTGATTTTTTGTATTTATTGTAACCACTTTTTTCTTCTACTTTAACTAAGTTCTTCTTATACTTTAACTTTTTGTTATGTATATATATATATATATATATATATATATATATTTGCTTCCATGAGGGTCACTACGTTCATATTTTAATTGATTTTTTTTTACTGTAACCACTTTCTTCTTCTACTTTAATTAAGTTATTCATATACTTTAACTTATTATTTAATTGGCTGATGTGTGTGTGTGTGTTTTTTTTTTTTTTTTCCTTTCATTAGAGCCACGACATTCATACTTTAACTGATTTCTTCATGTTTTAAGCACTTTCTTCTTCTATTTTAATTAAGCTATTCATATACATTAACTTATTATTTAACTGGTTGTTGTAAGTGTGTGTGTTTCTTTTTTTACTTTTATGAGGGTCACTACATTCATACTTTAATTGATTTCTTCATTTACTTTAATCACTTTCTTCTTCTACATTAACTAAATTCATCTGTTAAAGTCGTAGTTGTTGTCTATTAAAGTAAAAATTGTAGTGTCTTAAATAGGTGAGGAAATTAGTCAAAGTGGAAGAGGAAACCAATTAAAGTAGAATAGAAAATTTGTTAAAATAGTTATTGTCTGTTAAAGTAGAATAGAAAATTTGTTAAAATAGTTATTGTCTGTTAAAGTAGTAGTTCCAGTATGTTAAAGTAGTAGTCATAGTTGTTAAAATGAAACACAAAAAGAAGACAACTAGTCAAAGAATAAGTTAAAGTAGAAGAAGTTGAAGTATACAGAACTATAAGCAAGGTGCTTTTCTGACAAGGTTTGCTAATTAGTTTTCCCTAACTAAATATATGTTAATGAAACATAAATATTAACATTAATAGACAAAGTCAAATATATAATTTAATTAAATGAATATTATTTCATAATATAATTAAATATATTTGAATGAAATATAAATATTGTTAACATAATAGACATGGTCTAGTTAATGTATATTAAAATTATATGAATATTATTTTATAATATAATTAAAAACATTTTAATGAAATATAAATAATGTTAATATAATAGACATGATCTAATTAATAGATACTAAAATTACATGAATATATTTTTATAATATAATTAAATATGTTTTAATGAAATATAAATATTAACATTAATATACATTGTGAAATTACTAATTATAAAAATATGAATATATTTGTATAATATAATTATATATTTTTGATTGAAATGTAAAGATTAAGATTAATACATATGTTGACTAGGTTGCAAGTCCAGAGGGGTGAATAGATTGCTAAAAATTGTCTTAAAAGTTTTTGTAACAAACAACTTTAGAAGCACTAAATGTAGAGGTTAGACTTAGTCAGCAGCGAAAATAAAGACAAAAGCAATCACGCATGCAATAAGATTCGGACCTCCTATCACTAGGAGTCTTACATCTAGTTCTTAAGAAATAACTTGGGATTCCACTAACCAAGGGTACAGTCCCCCTCAAGGACACTTATACATCCAGCACATGCTGGCCTTCTCTTCAACCTACAAAGAGGCAATACACCACCTGTTTGCAACAGGTCTTCCTTTCTATAAAAGGGAATAAACCACCCACTACACAGTAGGTCTTCTCTTCACTTAAGAAGAGGAACACTCTATTGAAGAGTATAGAGGTGGTGCCCCTAGACCAAGTTAATAGAAACAATTCAATGTTTGATATGGGGCGCAATGTAACGCCCCGACGCGGAATATCAGAGGGGTAAGCAGTTAAATAATTAATAGTATAGAGTGAGAAATAGACATCAAACTATTGCATAAATTGGAATAATGCCAAACAAACCAACTTTATTGATAATTCCACTAATTCTATTACATTCACTAATTCAGAGCCAAAACTATGGGCCTAGAGTACTTTATTCAAATAAAAACAACTACTAACTATCTAACTATCTACTAAGATGATTGGTTGTCGAAACGTCAGGTCACTCCTGCTCTTGCTCTTCCCCATCCTCGTGCGCATGGTAGTCCCCATCAGACTCACCTGAAACACATATAACAAATAGCGCAGGATGAGCGATGACGCTCAGTAGGACTTAATATCTCATGAGATAGGCATGCTTTAAGTGATTAATATCTTGTAAAACATGGTAACTAGAGAGAACAATCAAGTATATGATGATCAGTCCATCCCCATATAATTTTATTTATTATATATAATTTTGGTGATTAACAGAACCTTAACAAATATTTTCTAACAATCTTTTGTGAAGTTCATCCACAAGAAATAATCCAAACAAAATCTATAAGTTATTCTCACACAATGTTATTTAAAGTTTAGAGCATGTATTCCTTCTAAGTACACATCGATTTCATAAGTGAAACAACGATTCGGTCATCGGTTTCTTAAGAGAAACAACGATTTCGGTCTCACATCGATTTCATAAGTGAAACAACAATTCGGTCATCAGTTTCTTAAGAGAAACAATGATTTCGGTCTCACATCGATTTCATAAGTGAAACACCGATTCGGCCATCGGTTTCTTAAGAGAAACAACGATTTCGGCCTCACATCGATTTCATAAGTGAAACAACGATTTCGGTCTCACATCGATTTCATAAGTTAAACAACGATTTGATCAATGTAATGATTTGTTAAGAAAAAACAACGATTTCCATCTCACATCGATTTCATAAGTCACTTAAGTAATGATTCGATAAGTGAAACAATGATTTAGTCGTTGTACCGATTTGTTAAGCAAAACAACGATTTGGTCGCTGTAACGATTCGGTAAGTGAAACAACGATTTGGTCGCTGTAACGATTTGTTACGTGAAACAACGATTTGATCGCTATAATGATTTGCTTTCACTTGTACAACATTTTGCTTGTACAACGATTTGCTTTCACTTATACAACGATTTGCTGGTACAACGATTTACTTGTACAACGATTTGCTTTCACTTATACAACGATTTACTTGTACAATGATTTACTTTCACTTATACAACGATTTGCTCAAACAACGATTTGCTTCTACTTGAAGAACGATTTGTTCATACAACGATTTCACCAGTAGAACAACAATGTCATCAACACAACGATTTCATTATCATATTCATGAATCACATTGATTTCATTTCACCATGAATTTCATTTATGCATATATCATCAATTTCATGATAACATCAACTCTCTTCACAACGATTATATTTTGAATGAATTATCATACATTTTCATTGTTACTATCTTTTCAGATACATTTGAAAATGTCCATTCCTTATATTTAAATATATTTTCAAAACACTGTGGAGTTCAAGTCTTCCCGCGTATATCTTTGTATCTTACACCACGTATCATTTATTGTAACTGTACACCTCTGTGTATGTCACATATGTATGTGCCTTCTACACCGGTGTGTTTATTGCAAACGCTTTTCAGGATGACAGAATAACATTTCTATTTTGGTGTATATTCATATAGCATGAATTTCTAATGTTGACTGACAACATAGAGATAGTCTAGCTATCTGTACTTTGGTATTTATTATGTGTAGGTCTTTGCCAGTATAAAATCTTACAACGTTGGATAACCTGAAGTACAAGATATATGGATGAATCTACTCCTTGTGTATGTGTCTTCCAGAGCATTAAATGGCTGCAGGCTTACCTGTTCCACACCTTAAACCATGCAATCTAACGTGCTTCAAATTTAGAGACAACGGACACTTCAACGGATATATTTTTCAAGAAAAGAAATATAGAAGACTGATGACTCCATGAAGAAGTAGGATACGAATACACATTTTCAAGAACTAAGAAACATCAGCAAAGAGAGAGCTTCTAAGCTTCATTCTGCCAACCTTTAGCTCTCAGCTCTCTGTCTTCTATTTGATTATTCTTTGGAGAGCTTTTGTAGTTCTGAGAGATTTTCCTTATTGAAAATATTTGTCTCTCAGGCATTGCCTCAGATCAAGCAATCTGTTGTAAGCTTGGTCTAGGGGCCTTTCGATTTCTACACATTCTTTGTGTGTATTCCTCTTCGTGTGTGAAGAGAAGACATGTTGGAAACATGTGGTGGTTATTCCCTTTAGTGAGGAAGGAAGACTTGTGTATCAGGTGGTGTTTTGTTCCTCTTCGGGGTTAGAAGAGAAGGCCAGCTGCGGCTGGATGTTTAAGGTCCTTAAGGGGGACAGTACCCTTGGTTAGTGAAATCCAAAGTTGTTGCTTGGGGATTGGACGTAGGACTCTTTGGGATAGGAGGGCCGAACCAGGATAAAAAAGTTCCTATTGTTGTGTGATTATTTGTGTGCTTGTTTGTCTTCGCTCTTACAAACACTAACTATCGATCTTTGTATTTTTTGTTAAGCATTTTTATTAACAGGTTTTATTCTAAGAAGAATTTTAGCAATCCATTCACCCCCCCTCTGGGCTTGCTAGCTGGGCAACAGTATAGTCACGATAGTAATGTCACATGATAGCAAGAGAACGATGGCACCTTTCACAAGAAAAATAGCACAACAAGAATGATAAATGATTGGCCATATAACGATATAGCATGTATGGTTGCATAAAAGTGCACTAGTCACGATAGCACGTAGGTTGATCTTCTTGTCAACTGCGAGAACATAGTACTTGTATTGATTATCATAGATTAATCTTGATAGTATAGTACATGGATGTTATGCCATACACCCTGACCATTAAAACTCCCATGGGCACTAGCACTTTTCGGGCGCACCTCCCAGGACTAGATCGAGCCCTTTATAATGTTGACTGGCATTGATCATGTTTTTATCTTAGATAAATAACAGATGGCCAAATAGAGTACCAAGAATAGATGAGAGTATAGAGAGAATGTAAATAGATAAGAGGATTGAGAACATAGATAAGAACGAGGGTCATATTCGCAAAACAACGATAAACAAGCAATAGTAATAGTTGCACAACACACACGATCGTGTGCCGAAAATTTGGTGGAAGTTACTAACAGCCCAATAGCCGTGCTAAGAACACAAGCCAAAGGTCCGGCGTGATCTCAAGGTAAGAGAGAAAATTCTAAGGCCGTTTGATCATGCTGATCCCTAAGAGTGAAATGGGTATTGATGGTACAACCTGCTCGTCGGCAATGGATGTCCGCCAAAGCCAAGGAGTGTTACGGAGACCTCGACAAGGAGTTCCTAGTCCAGTCAGAAGTATTCCCAATGGAGAGGTCGTCCATGCCAAGATAAAGTGTGTATAGAAATGTTTGTTCGTCATGCCTTGAGTGCTCGAGGCAGAGAGACGTGATAATGGTACCAAATTGATGAATAAAATGAAGAAAAGTCCTTTTAAAATCATAGGGGAAATTTACATGAATAATTGCACTTAATTATCAGATATATTATTGAGTAATTTCAGTAAGGTCTCATGGCAAAATCATGTTTGGTGTGTGCATGTGAGAGAAAATCAAGTAGCATGTGAGAGTTGTGCACACATCTTTTAATTAATAAAACTACATGATTATTAAAAAAAAATATTATCATGACGTTACTATTCATAACAGCTCATTATAGGGGTTAAACCATGATTATAGAGCATGATTAACAAGGTTACATGAAGATTAGGGTTTTTGAAAAACACAGGGAAATCGCGACAAGGGTACCTGTCGTATTCAAATCACGACGAGTAGGTCTGTCGCATTCAAGTGAACCAGGTCAGGCCAATCGATTGATGCACTGGAACACGACGGGGAGAGCTATCGTGACCAGGAGATCGGTCCATAAACGCGACGTCTAGGTCTGTCGCGTTCAGGGCAATCAGTACAGGATAGGGAAAATGCGATGTGTCGTGCTGTCGCATTCAGAACGCGATGCGCGCCTGTGTCGCGACCAGACTGAGAACACAACCAGTCAGGTCGTCGCATTCTCAAAGGTTCTGGCCGAGCCTCAAAGGTTAATTGGGTCACCTTGGGTTTTAAAAATCCATATATATTCGTATATATGATGAAAAATCACAAAATCACTTTTAAACAAATCTAGACTTGCAGGAGTATCCACAGTAGGAAGTAATTAAACTTCTGTCATAATATGATCATGCTATATGTAAAGTATTTCTCAATGAACCAAAAATCAAACACAGTGATGGAAAACAACTTAATTCAAATAGTGTAACGACCCCGATAACCCGACCCTTGGCCCACGCCGAGGACCCGATTTTTGCGGTCACCGCCCATGGATCCAGAAACCCAGAAGGGCTATAATATGAATCTAATAGGATATGTAACGGAAGTAAATGTCAACTGCTAAACTAGAAGCGCACACGCAGAAACAGAAAGAAGAGCGAGACCGCTGTGTACTTCTCTAAGTACAGTCCTAACACACACAACTAGTACAAGTAAAAGCAGGGGATAACAAGTCCCTTAGGGGCATACCCTGAGGGTGACATACACTGAGAGGGGGGGACCACTGCTAGCTACGGGGACCATGACTACCTCCCCGACTCCTCCGCACGGTGCACGCCCTGCCGCTGTTGAGAAGTCTCACCTGGGAAAGAAAGGGATGAGCTTCATAATAGAAGCTCAGTAGGGACTACCAATCTCCTGCTGGCTCTAACAGGAAATCAAAACTATGTACTTAATTAAATAACAACAGTTTATCTTCTACCTACAAATGGAAGTGCAGAAGCAAGCTACTACTAGCAACGGTACAGAAGTACAGCACGGTCGGAAACTCCGTATGACTGCTGGTCGTGACCACCACATGGCTAGCAACATAGATAGGGGGAAACCCCACCTAGACAAGAAACACTAGCTACGGAAAGCACTACCACTAGTCAACCGGTCAGGTGCGTCCACCGATGTTTTATCCTCGACCCAGGTCCAAACCTCCACGTCCTGTCAGAGTGAGGCAGGACACAAAGTACATAACAGTAACCACTGTAGTCTGGCCTGACTACGGTCCCACGCCTGGCCTCTCTAGGTGGTTTCGGGGCCACAAAGAGCGAGGTAGTGAGAAGGACTGACTAGCCTACACCGGGAAGGACTCCAAACGACTTCGGCATCCCAGGCCAACCACGAGAGCCTTGCAAATGACTCTATGCCATTGTCCTAACCACCGTTTTCCCCTCCGCTCCAGAGTCCATGACTCGAGCACGCCCGCCACCCGGAGTACTCCCTCAATAGGCGCGCATGGATGGGGGTCCCAGGCAATGGTAACAACCTCTCTCATGGGACAAGCCCTCAAGTGCCGAGCACCGGGCGAACGACTAGTGTAGGACCGTACTAGGGAACAAGCACTGGTGCCATGGGTATAGTAAGAAGCAAAAACGGTGAAGACTCCACCAAAAACACAGAACTTCGCAAGACCTCAACCTGTCTCTACTGTAGTCACGACGCATCGGGCCGTCGTGACCTTGTCGCAATGCCCTACCTCGTCACGACACTATCGCGGTGGCCCAAGCCGTCGTGACCTTGTCGCCACGCCCAAGAGCATCGTGATGATGTCGCGGCGGCCATGCTAGTCGCAACAACATTGCGACCTCTATAGCGGTCGCGTCTTCAGCCGAGGGGGGTTCCGATGCAGTCCTCCCGGAGACCACCCCAAAACATGGTACAAACATACCACAGGGTGAGGGGAGCATGCTCAACATATAGGAAAGCCATTAAACCATGTAAACCACCCTCAAAACCCCACAAACATGGATTTACAAGAATCTATGCTCGATGGAGAATCTCACTCAACCATGAGCATGGATCTCACACTCCCGCAACCCAAACCACGGGGAAAGCATGATCTCAAGGGGGAGGGGAGCATGCTAGGGTGAGAGGATCAAGGGTCCCTACCTCCAAGTGTAGAGCCGACCCGTTGGGGCCTTCACGTCAAAATGGCCACCTCCTCCTCGCTCTAAGCACCAAGAACACGTCCCCTACAAGAACAGGACGACACCACCTCAGCACGAGCACCACGAGCACGAAGAACCGTCGAGAAATCGCAAGGGGGCTCGAGAGGGGAAGAAGAGGGAAGAAGAAGGAGAGAAAGGGTGAGAGGGGGAGAATGGGGTGTAGCCTCAATTTTAAACCGATGGCCCCCAAGATACGATGGGTCAGCCCGGCGCGGCGGCGCGACCATGTCGCGATGGCCACCCCCGGTGCGACCTCAAAAGGCAGTCAAACCTCGAAGACAGAGAAACCCATACACGACGGCCTGAAAGGCCGCATCAATGCTGTACACACCTGCCACCCGACACTACCATTCTGATAGATAGGACAGTGGTCACGTCTTTCTGAAACGTAGTCGCGACGCCTCCAGACGCCGCGATAGGAATGCGACGCCAACCCCCGTCGCGACTATGTCACGATGGCCAGGTGTGTCGCCACACAACCATGTCATGACGGGCTCCCCTAGCATGACCATGTCGCAACCAGGGTGCCTGTCGCGGCCCTGAGGACACCCAGGAGGGCTAGGTCTTACATCCCACCCACCTTAAGAAATTTCATCCTCGAAATTAAAAGAAACTCAGTTTTAATAGGAAGCAACATAAAAGGGAAAACAACGTACCGGTCAATCAAATAAATAAGGGAACTGTTCTCGCATCTCATCCTCGCGAGGCCGCCCACGCAATTCTCCCAGACGATCTTGACCAGTGGAATCTACTTCTTGCGCAACTGCTGCACTCTGCAGTCCACAACTCTAACCGGGTACTCTGGCACTGACAAGTCTAGTGCTACCTCAAGCTGTGAGTAGTCCAACACGTGCGATGGATCTGCAACGTACCTCCTGAGCTGTGACACATGAAAAATGCTGTGCACGCCTGCCAACTCTGCCAGAAGACTCAACCTGTAAGCCACCTCGCCGATCCTTTCTGTGATAGGGAAAGGCCCAATATACCTCAGACTGAGCTTTCCCTTCCTGCCAAATCTCATAACACCCTTGGTCGGCGAAACCCGCAAGAATACAAGGTAACCGACGCTGAACTGCAACGACCTTCTGCGGACATCTGCATAGCTCTTCTGCCTGCTCTGCGCTGCTTGAAGCCTCTGCCTGACCAATCTGACTGTATCTGCACAGTGCTACACCATCTCTGGTCCCAAAAGCTTCCTCTCTCCGACCTCGAACTAGTGAAGTGGTGTCCTGCACGGGCAACCATACAAAGCCTTGTATGGTGCCATTCTGATGCTCGAGTGATAATTTTTGTTGTACGCAAACTCTACCATCATAAGGTGGGACTCCCAAGTGCCACTCCAGTCCAAACAGCACGCTCTCAGCATATCCTCCAAAGTCTGAATGGTCCTCTCTGACTGCCCATCTGACTGTGGGTGATACGTTGTACTCAACCTCAACTCGGTACCTAGAGCTCTCTGCAGACTATGCCAAAACCCTGATGTGAACCTCAGATCTCTGTCGGAGATGATCGAAATTAGGGTTCTGTGCAACAGAACAACTCGGTCCACGTACAGCCTGGCTAACCTGTCCACTAACCACGACATCTTGATTGGAATAAAATACGCTGACTTGGTCAATCGATCCACGATCACCCAAATGCCATCATGCCTTTGAGGAGTACGGGGCAAACCAACCACAAAGTCCATGGTGATATCATCCAACTTCCACTCGGGAATGGGCAACAGCTGCAACTCACCACTAGGACACTGATGCTCAGCCTTCGCCTATTGACAGGTAAGACACCGAGTGACAAACTCTGCTACGCCCCTCTTCATCCTTGGCCACCGGAAGAACCTCCTCAGGTTATGGTACATCTTGGTGGAACTATGATGAACAACATACCTCGACCTATGTGCCTCTGACAACAGCACCTGGCGCGCATCACCGGGAACATATAATCTGCCTCTGAATCTGACCTCACTATCCTCGTCCAGCTCAACATCTGGCATCTGCAAAATATCTGCCAACTCTGAGTCTACTTGCTGCACCTGCAACACCTGCCAGTACACTGACGGACGAACTGACAAGCTGGTCACCACTGCACGGTCTCTGCGCCTCGAAGGGTAGAAAACTCCCTAGGATAATTCCTCAAACAACCTCCACTCTCTGACCATCAACGAACTCAGGTGAACACGCTTGCTCAAAGCATCTGCCACGATGTCAGCCCTTCCTGGGTGATAGGAGAGGGTAAGGTCATAATCCTTCAAATACTCAATCCATCTGCGCTGCCTCAAGTTCAAATCCTTCTGAGTGAAAATGTACTGCAAACTCTGATGGTCGGTGAAGATCTCGAACGCCTCGCCGTACAAATAGTACCTCCACAACTTCAGAGTGAACACCACTACTGCCAACTCTAAGTCGTGGGTAGGGTAGTTCTCCTCAAGCTTCTTGAGCTTCCGAGCAGCATAGGCAACGACCCCACCATGCTGCATCAGCACGACACCCAAACTTGATCTCAACACGTCGGTGTCGACCACGAAACCTCTGTTACCTGACGGCAAGACCAACACTGGAGCTGAAGTCAACCTCGTCTTCAGCTCATGGAAACTCCGCTCACAGTCCTCGGACCAAACAAACCTGGTGTCAAGTCTCGTCAACCTGGTCAACGGCTGTGCAATCCTGGAAAAATCTTGGATGAACCTCCTGTAGTAACTTGCCAAGCCCAGAAAGCTGCGAACCTCTAACACTGATGTGGGCTACTCCCACGACAGCACTGCCTCCACCTTGGCAAGGTCCACTGACACACCAGAACCTGAGATCACATGCCCAAGAAAGTGCACCTCCCTCAGCCAAAATTCACACTTGTCGAACTTGGCATAAGGTTTGTGACTCCGCAACGTCTCTAGCACGATCCTCAGATGCTCCTCGTGCTTCTCCTCAGAAGCCGAGTAGACCAAAATGTCATCCACAAAGATGACCACGAATCGGTCCAAGTACTCACCCTATGCATCAAATCCATAAATGCTGCAGGTGCATTCGTGAGCCCAAACGGCGTCACGACGAACTCAAAGTGACTGTACCTAGAACAGAAAGTTGTCATGTCAATGCCAGACTCTCTGATCCTCAACTGGTAGTAGCCTGACCTCAGGTCAATCTTCGAGAACACCTTGGCTAACTACAACTGGTCAAATAAGTCATCGATCCTCGGCAATGGATACTTATTCTTCACTGTTACCTGGTTCAGCTGCCTATAATCGATGCATAAACGCAGACTACCATCTTTCTTCCTCACGAATAGCACTGGCACTCCCCACGGCGAACGACTCGAACGGATGAAGCCCAGCTCAAGCAACTCCTGCAACTGGCATTTCAACTCGCACAACTCAGCCGGAGACATCCGGTAAGGTGCCTTGGACAAAGGCATCGTACCAGGCAAAAGCTCGATGGAGAACTCTACCTGTCGCTCAGGCGGCAACTCAGGTAGATCCTTTGGGAAAACAACAAAGAACTCACAAACAATAGGCACATGAAAAACTGATGACCCGCTAGTCTCCAAGGAACAAACAGAAGCAAGATATGCCACACAGCCATCACGGATCAAACGACGATCTCTACAAGAAGAAATAAAAGGTCGACGGGTAGACCGGATACCTCAGAAGTAGAGAACGAGTGCTCCAGGTATCTTAAACCGAACGATCTTCTGCTGACAATCAACCATAGCTGAGTGAGCCTCCAACCAGTCCATGCCCAGGATGACTCCAAAGTCACGAAGCTGCAGCGCATACAACCTGGACGGCAACTAGTATCCCTGGACCTCAACTGTGATGCCATCCAGGTAACCGAAAGAACGCATGTAATCACCAGACCGAAGATCAACCATCACATCACACTGCCTCTCAAGTGTGTGATGAACCAGAGACTCGTAAAACTCCTCAGAAGCAAAATAAAGAGAAGCACCGGGGTCAACCAAAACACGAGCAGCTCTACCAAGGATAGGCAAGGTACCTATAACCAGGTTCGACACCTCGGCCTGCTCCCTGGTAAGAGCCATCACATGACCACATCCACACCCACGCTGCGGTGCCTGTTGGGGCTGCTGCGGCGGCGACGGCTGCTGGTGCTAGGGAAACTGCTGCTGCTGCTGGTACGGCTGGAACCGCTGAGGTTGCTGATGCTGCTGAAACTACTGAGGCTGCAAATGGTACTGCCCCTGCTGCTGCTGACAAGGTGCCTGCTGTTGAGGAGGGAACTGATACTGTGGTAGCTGCTGCGCGCACTGCACTGGCTGCTGCGGCTGCTGGACTTGCCCCATCGGGCAATCCCTCCTGAAGTGGCCTGGTAAACCACAAGTGTAGCAGACTTCCTCCTGTCTGCCCTGCTCAGCTCCCTACTGGACTGACTGCTCCACAAACCTCGACTGACGCTTTTGCTGCCGGCTCCGTCTACCCCCGCGAGTAGACAACTGCCTGAACTTCGAGTGCATTCCGGAACTGCCTGAACTGCCCGGGCCCGAAGAAGAAGAAGTCGCGCTACCGCGACTACCTGTAGGATGCTGGTATGGCGAGGACCTGAAAGAGGCTCCTCCCTACTGTTGCTACTGGGGCTGCCAGGTCTCTCTCTCCAAGGCGGTGGCCTTAGCCACGGCCTCTCCTAAGGTGGCACACATGTGAGAAGTCACTCCCCACCTCAAGTCTAGCCTCAGTCCTGCAATGAACCTTTCTGCACAAGCCTTCTCACTGTTAGCAACATGAGGAACATGCCTCAACAACTGGATGAACCTCTAGTGGTACTGAGTAACAGTGAGATAGTCCTGAACCAACTCCTAGAACTGATCTCGTCTCTTACGTCGAGCATAGTCGGGGAAGTACTCGCCGTGAAAGAGCCCTAAAAACCTCTACCAAGTGATCTGATCCAAATGCTGCCCTGGGAAGTGGGTCTGCCGCTGAACTCTCCACCACTTATGGGCTGGCCCCTTGAGCTGATACACTGCCAGTTTGACCTGGTCCTCCTCGGCGCACTCCATGGTCTCAAACGTGCACTCCAACTCGTGCGTCCAACTCTCTGCCCTATCTAGATCATACTCACCGAACAACATCGATGGTCGAAGACACAAAAACCTCTCCAAGAGGGTGGTCCTGTCCTCAATGACAGTCGTCCTCCCGTGACCAGCCCGGGTACTCCTAGTACCCGACACCTGCTGAACTATTGGCCGCTCCACCTCTGGATCTGCCTGCTGCTCCGGTACTACTGGGGGAGGTACTGGAGGCTGACCTCCCACTACTGCCCTGCCTAGGCTGCCACGCTCCATGGTACAGGGTCCTGAAGAATTGCTCAGCCAAAGGAAACCTGTACTGCTGTCGCAGGGGCTAGTACTCCTGCTGCTGCTGCCCACCTGCTGCTGCTGCTGCCGCTGCACCCTGAGGCTGTGCCACTGACTCGTCTATTGACACCTCCTCCTAGACCTGCCCTTGCACGGGCATATCCGACTCATCCTGCTGCTCTATTAGCTCTCTGGCCTGCCTACGCCTGCGCGGAGCCATATCCTGCATGGCACACAACCAACAAGGTTAACAATACCAACTCGGGTGGCTAGCAGTGTACTTATACTACTATCGAGGCTTCCTGTTGTAGTTTAAATCCTCTACAATTCCTGTTAGACTCTCGCTCTGATACCAACTATAACGACCCCGAGAACCCGACCCTCGGCCCATGCCGAGGACCCGATTTTCGCGGTCGCCGCCCATCAATCTGAAGACCCAGAAGGGCTATAATATGAATCTAACATGATATGTAACGGAAGTAAATGTCAAATGCTAAAATAGAAGCGCACACGCGGAAACAGAAAGAAGAGCGAGACTGCTGTGCACCGCTCTAAGTACAGTCCCAACACACACAACTAGTACAAGTAAAAGCAGGGGATAACAAGTCCCTTAGGGGCATACCCCGAGGGTGATGTACACTGAGAGGGGGGGGGGACCACTGCTAGCTACGTGGACCATGACTACCTCCCCGTCTCCTCCGCCCGGTGCGCGCCCTGCCGCTGCTGAGAAGTCCCACCTGGGAAAGAAAGGGATGACCTTCACAACAAAAGCTCAATAGGGACTACCAATCTCCTACTGGCTCTAACAGATAGTCAAAACTATGTACTTAATTAAATAACAACAGTTTATCTTCTACCTACAAACAGAAGTGCAGAAGCAAGCTACTACTAGCAACGGTACGGAAGTACAGCACGGTCGGAAACTCCGTACGACTGCTCGTCGTGACCACCACACGGCTAGCAACACAGACAGAGGGAAACCCCGCCTGCACAAGAAACAATAGCTATGGAAAGCACTACCACTAGTCAACCGATCAGGTGCATCCACTGATGTCTTATCCTCGACCCAAATCCAAACCTCCACGTCTCGTCAGAGTGAGGCAGGACACAAAGTACACAACAGTAACCGCTGTAGTCTGGCCGAACTACGGTCCCACGCCTGGCCTCTCTTGGTGGTTTCGGGGCAACAAAGAGCGAGGTAGTGAGAAGAAGAACTGACTGGCCTGGGCCGGGAAGGACTCCAAACGACCTCGGCGTCCCAGACTGTCACGCTCAGATGCGGAATACCGAAACATGAGGCAGTTGCAAGTAAACGGGTACAGAGCGAGTACTAGACATCAAACCATCGGATAAGAATAAATACTAAGGCAAATTCATCTCATTAATAATTTCTAATGTCTAGTTACAACCACTAATATTAGAGCCATTATGTAGGGCCCAATTACATTGAATAAAAGCAAAAGTCTAAACTCAAACTCTAACAACTACTAAGACGCTAGGGTACACTTGACTTCACTCTTGGTCATTCCCATCCTCTTGAGTGTAAGTATCTTCCTCGGTATCACTTGAGAACACATAACCAAAAACGCAAGGTGAGCGATAACGCCCAGTAGGACTTAAAACTCAGGATTAAGCATGCTTTAAATGATTAATGTATTAAAAAGGCAGAGTAACTAATGATAGAGAGAGAGAGTCAAGTAACATAGGAGATAACATGATAGCATGGGAGTGAAATAGCACAAGTTTCCAAATATAGTACAGGCGTCGAGTATAGCACAAATAGTAGGATGGCCATAGCACAAAGTATAGCAATAGCACAACGTGTATAGTATAGCACTTTGTTGTCAATAGACAATGAGAGAATATAGCACTTTTGATTGTCATTTAGATAGTCGAGATAGATAGCACTCGAGTGTAATGCCAAACACTCTAGTCATTTAACTTCCGCCGGCAAATAACACTTTTGGGCGCACATCCCAGGACCAGACCGGGCCCTTTATATATTGCCAGGCATTGGTTATATTGTTTATCTATAGACAATCAGTCAATGGCCAATAGAGAGTACCAAGAAATAGATGAGAGTACAGGATGAATAGACAAGATAGTAGAGAGAGTGTGAATAGATGAGCGAGTAGAGTAATAGATGAGAACTAAGGGTCAATGCACATGAAATGTCGAGTAACGGCAATCCTAACAGTTGCACAACATGCGCGATTTGGTATTGGCAGTCAGGTGGAATTCACTACCTTCCACTGGCCCTATTATGCACAGGTCCAGAGGTCTGGCGTGATTCAAGATAAGAGCGAGAGCAATCTAAAGCCGTTTGGATCTTACTGATCCCTAAAGGGTATCATAGGTGTTAGGGTACAACTAGCTCATCGGCCATGTGGGAATCCATGGACAGAGGAGACTTACGGAGGCCTTGAACAAGCATTCACTAGTCCGGCAGAAGGAATATCTGACGGAGAGTTCGTCCAAGTCAAGAGAAATAGTGTATATAGAAACAAGTGCCCGACGTTCTAGAGGAATTCTAGAACAGTGGAGCGTCTATAACGATATTCCCAAAGCATCATGAGAAACGAAGACACGTCCATTTAAAATAGAGCAATTAAATATATAATTGAAATGAATTACCAGAGGTATTATTAGATGTTTTCATGCCAAGTTATGCCATATTGGATGGTTCAAGTGTGTGCAAGTGTAAAAGAAATCATAGATAGAAAGAGGTCATGTGCATGTATTTTAAATCATTCATTTTATAACAGGTGTATTTACTGCGTGTATGACTGTTAACAAGGGGTATAAACACTTTAGAAAGTAGAACATCACAAATCATGGGTTTTCATGTAAAAACCCCAGATCACGATGTACTCTTGTAAGGGTCGCGATAGGGTCTGATCAGAACGTGACAGGGTCATGCAAGGAACGCGACGGGTCGGTCAGAGCAGGCTGCTAGAACGCGACGCCAGCACCTATCGCGTTCAGAATGCGACGGGTGGCTCTATTGCGATCAGCCCTGAGAACGCGACCTATCAGGCCGTCACGTTCTCAAGTCCTACGCCTGAGTCCGAGCGGGAAAAGGACAGGCTTTGGATTGCGGTCCAAACCTTCCATGTTTTAACACAGGGTTGTCAAAAAATACAGAACTAAATGTACTAGTTTTAAACGGATCTAGACATGCAAGAGTACTTCTAGTAAATAGAAATTTGAAATCAAACATGGTCTTGACTGGTTTTGAACATGAACAAGCACGAGTAATGCAGAACATGGTACAGTGAGGGTAAACGATTTAATTCGAGCAACATACTGGATGAAAATTAGGGCTTTCAGGGGCAAAAGATGCCTAACATCCATCAGTATCTCCAGTTACAATTTCATGGTATGGGGTCGAGTATACATGGAGATCTATTTTTAAGTTAAGGGTTCGGGGTCATGATGTTTGCAGAACTTCAAAAATCAAGAAGAAAAGATTGGCTCGATGGAAAATTATGAAACAAGAGGGGTTTTGTTCCTGAGGTATGGAACAATCTACAGACGAAATTATTTGATTTTTGATCATGAGAATGCCTACCTTTGACTCGTTTGGTCTTCTAGGGTTAGAACATGAAGAACACGGGTTAAAGCTTGGTCAAGCCTTCTCCCCACGAATTCCTCTGCTCCTTGGCTCCTCTCCTTGTCCAGCAAGCCCCCAGCAACGTGTTAGGGCTGGCCATGGAGGATTGAGAGAGTATTTATGCTTATTGGGTTTCTATTTCCTAATAGAACTCTAATTCCTATTAAATTCCGAGATTTCCTATTTCTATCCTCCTACCAAGCTTTCCACCACCAATTTGGGTTAGGTTGGGATCCTATTTCGTGGCCAACCAATTAGGGTAGGGTTAGGAGTCCAATTCCCACCCAAAATACTTATTTTAATGCTTTATTACCCCTTTTCTATTTAGGCAATATTTAAGATACGAATTTAGGGTATTTTCTATTTATTCCTCTTTTAAAAATCCCTATTTTGGTTCAATAACTTTTATGTTGTCCATTTAATAAAGCCCATCACTTCTTTTCATTTAGTTGGTTTGAATTAATTCTCTTTTCTTTGATTTCCTAATTGACTAGAATTTTAATATTATTAATTTTTTATTTTTTTTTTTCAAAAATTCAGGTTGCTACATCCGCCCCCTCTTAAAAGAATTTGGTCCCCAAATTCATATGACCATAATGGAGAGAATATCTTACCGAAAAGATCGGGGTAGTTCCATCTGATGATTCCTTTCGGTTCCCATGTGGCTTCTTCCACTCCACGATTATTCCACAGGACTTTAACCACATGCATGGGACGGTTCCTGAGTTGTTGCACCTTTCGTTCCAGTATCTTGACTGGCTTCTCTTCATGTGTCATGTCCTTGTTTAGCACCAACTTCTCATGGTGAATGATATGCGTAGGATCATATACATATTTCCTAAGCATGGAGACATGGAATACATTGTATATGCATGCCATGTTTGGTGGCAACGCCAGTCGGTATGCAACCTCACCGACCCTTTCGAGCACTTCAAAAGGACTGATGAATCTAGGACTGAGCTTCCCTTTTACACCAAATCTTTGAATGCCATGATTAGGTGACACCTTTAAGAGTACATGATCACCGACTTGAAATTCCAAATCTCGCCTTCTCCTGTCAACATAGCTCTTCTGTCTGGACTGAGCAATCTTTACTCGGTCTCTAATCACCTGAATGTCCCTTGTTGTATTTTGCACCATGTCTGGGCCTAGCCATTGCTGTTCTCCAACCTCATTCCAGCATGCAGGAGATCTACAGTTTCTGCCATAAACTGCTTCGAACGGTGCCATCTTAATACTCGCCTAGTAACTGTTGTTATAGGCGAACTCTATTAGAGATAGGTGCTCATTCCAATAACCTTGGAAGTCTATAGTGTATGCTCTCCACATGTCCTCAACAATTTGGTTGGTTCTCTCGGTCTGCCCATCAGTTTGTGGGTGGAATGCGGTACTAAAGTTGAGCTTAGTACCAAGTGCATTTTGCAGTCCTTTCCAGAAGTGAGATGTAAATCTCGAATCTCGATCTGAGACAATAGATGATGGAACTCAGTGCAATCTCACTATCTCCTTGACATATAAGGTAGCTAGTACCTCTACCGACCACTTACTCTTTATAGGTAGGAAGTGAGTGGATTTGGTTAATCGGTCGACAATGACCCATATGGCGTCAAGTCCACCACGAGTCTTGGGTATACCCATGATGAAGTCCATGCCAATGCTTTCCTATTTCCACTCCGAGATATCTAGTGGTCTAAGCACGCCACAGGGCGCATGTGTTCCGCCTTTAATTATTGACAAGTAAGTCAATGAGCGGAATGCTCGGCTACCTCTCTCTTCATGTTCAGCCACCAAAATGTTCTTTTCCTATCTTGGTGTATTTTGGTACCTCCAGGATGAATAGTATACTTCGTCTTGTGAGCTTCATCCATTATGTAACATCGCACATTTTTCGGATCTTTGCGGATCCCTGCTTAGTGGGTTTGGTGGCCAATGTGTGGCCCATTAGTGCGTGTTTCAGGTGTTACGCGCGTTGTGAGGCTTGGTGGGCCATCAAATTGGGCCCAAAGCGCTCACAGGTTTTCTGCCTATGAATGTGACAGGGGTGTGCGTCGCGTTCTGAACGCGACATCCTTGGTGGTCGCGTTCCTGTTGCCGCTGTTTGGGTTGATGTCTGCATGGGGCAGGACTTGCTGACGTCAGGAGTGGGAAGGCGACGGCCTCCCACGTCGCATTCAGGTCGCGACGTAGGGCTACGTCACGTTCCCAACCGCTTTGCGTTTTTAAAGGGGTTTTCGCCGAACAGAGCAGGGGAAGCTCTGCTTGGCCAGGGGGAGCTGCTGTGGGGTTCCATCGGGCGGCTCGAGGTTCTAGAGATGTGTGGGGTGTGTTGTCACTGCGAGGACGTCGCGTGGAGCGGGAGAAACGTCGAGAGATCTCCAGTTTTCGCGTTCTTCGCGAAGGTAGGGTGTATTACCTTGTTTCGTGTTGTGAATTGCATGTTAGTTTGTTTATTGCTTTGAAAATTGTAGATACCATGCTAGGGTATCCATTAAAGCATGAAAAACGTGAATTAATCATGGTTTGAATGGTCCGGAATGGTGATCCGTGGATTTGCTCCTGGATTAGGGTTTACGCATGTGAAGGCGATGGCCCAGAGTGTCACGTCCTGAACGCGACAGCCAGACCCGTCGCGTTCATGTTATGAGCGCGACAAGTCGATGGGCCGCGTTCTGAAGGCGACCTGGCCCCTTGTCACGACCTCAGTTGAGAGGTCTAGTTATGCATGCTTTTGGTGTTTTGGATATCCGGTTATCGGTATTTATTATGCATGGCAATGACAGGTAGAGCCAGTGCACTTGTTACACTCACGGAGTGTGTTGCTCACGAAGTGGGCATGTTTTATGTTGTTAATGTGTTATGTACATAATCGGCTTGGTGTTTACGTAGTATATGTGGTGCGTTGATACCCGTAGCGCTCTTGAAGCGTACTATCCATGTGTTGGATATGTTGTTTACGTGAATGACGTATGGTGCACCTGGCTGGTGTATTATACACGTGGTGTCTACGTGGTTTGGATGTCGTGCATGTGGTTTGTCTGTGCATGGCACATTGTACGTCATTGTGTTTATTGTATCTTAATTATTGTGGTTAGTCCGTGGTATAGTGGCAGTGAGGTTCACTTTTGAACCTAGCCTTGATCCTTTAAGATCTTTTATAGATTATCCTAGATGGATAATTAGTAAAGTATAAGTATGGTTATTACGTGATTATCGTGTACTGTGTTTAGTGTGGCAGTGGAGGTCACAAGGTGACCGATGACAGGCTGTGGTGTTATTATTAATATGGTTTATGTGTGTGATTATGTAGGTTAGATTTTAAGTCACAGGGTGACTGGGACGAGCTATTCCAAACATATGTACCGTGATTGGTAATAGAAAGTGTTTGTGTATATATCGTGGTTTGAGCTTGCCGAGTGTGGTGGTCCAGCGCCTATTTCGGAATGCCTCTCTAGTCGGGTACCCAAGGTTCTTTTTGAGCCAGGCACATGTACTTGTTGTGCTTGGGGTTGGCCCGGTACTGTGTGTACCGTCGAGGTCTGTGTCGTCTTCCTGGACACCCTCACTCCTGTGTTTGAGTTGTACGTCCGGTTGAGGGAAAGACGACAGTAGGGCAGCGGCTTGTGTTTGTGGGTGTCAGTCGTTTGTAGCGCGCTCCTAGTTGGGGGTACGGACACCAGTAGACGTCACTAGTCCCCAGCTAGTCCTGTTTTCCAATGCCTCACTTTAGGGTGCTCCGGCCAGAGACCCTAGAGGTGCTAGGCATGGACCTGTAGCTGTGTGTCTGCAGGTGTGGTGTTGGTTGGTCTCCACAGTTGTTTGACTTGTTCTCGTGGAGCAGCAGTTGGACCTTTCGTCCGTGACTGCGAGACTGAGAGGTTGTTCTTGTGTTGTGTTGTCCCGGTTGGATACTGGCCTGATCAGCCAGTAGTTCGTTCCCATGTGGTGGCGTCGTTCTTTCCGACTCATGCTTTGCTGGCTCTGGTTGTGGCTTGTGTGACTCGCCGGTTAAGGTTTCACCTGTAATGTTGTGCCTAAGTGATGGCACAGTAAAGTTGTGGTTCTGTGTGGTGTTTATCACCTACTTGTACCCTTCGTACGGGTGTTTGTGTTGTAGTACCTCGGGGTAGTAGGTACCTATACCCTTTGTGGGTTGCTTTGAGGTTTTATAGTGTACACAACCTTTTTAGGTATTGAGGTAATACTCTTGTTTCTATGGAGGTCCTATGGATTGACTTGCCACCTGTTGTATTTTATCTGTTTTAAGTATGTCTCCGTTTATGGTTTATTGTGAAATGGATTGGCTTGTGGTTGCCAATCCTGTTACCCTTTGTGGGTAATTTGCCGATGAGGCTTGTGGCTTAGGCGTACTATGGTTTGGTGGAGCTATGCTCCGAGGAGGTCATGTGATGGGACCTTCCACTTGTTGTGTTTTACCTTTCTTTAGGTAAGCTTTCGATTATGGTTTTAGTATGTGATGGATTGGCCCGCTATAGCCGATCATGTTACCTTGTGTGTGTAGCTTCTGTTATATCGTGGTTTGGGGTTTAACGGACCAGCACTTAGTTGGTTGTCCTAGTACCCACGAGGTTGAGATTTGCCTGTGAAGCTTGCAGCCTAGGCAATGACTTGCATGTGTGGCTTAAAGCGTAGGCGACCAGTTGTTGTTATGGTTTACCTGTGAGGCTTAAGGCTTAGGCGTTTCAGTCATTGTGTGGACTAGTGATGCGAAACTAGTCCTGTTGTTTCTTCTTACCTTCCGAGATTATGTTTGGTTAAGGTGTTTATATTTAATTACAGTTTAAATTCAATTATTGTAAGCATGAAATGGTTTGGCTATTGGTGTTGCCAATGAGACCCTCTGGGGTTGAGGTGTCCGTAGTTGGTTGTTGTTTTGGGTAGCCCCTACTGAGCCTGTGACTCATTGAGCCTCACTTCCCTACAGTTCTTTTCAGGGCAAGCCGTTTATATGGCGTGTGGAGAAGTTTGTGGCAGACTTGTACCACCAGCAGTTATGTTGTAGTAGTGTTGTGTGAGCTTGTGCTCCCTCGGGGTATGCCCCAGGTAGTTGTACTTTTTAATTGGACATGTAATAATGTAATGGGACAGTTGTAAATTGTTATATGTAGGTATGAGCGCATGTACTTTCTTGTGTCTTATATTGTGTAGTTGTCTTTTATATTCTTACTGGACACTTGTGTGAGCTATCCCTTGTGAGACTTCGGTCCGTTCGTGGGAGACGGATCTGGATGTGGAGCCTTATTAGGTATAAGTATCCAGGGCCGTCACACATTAGCTTCCTCTTCAGTTCTTCATTGTCTGGTACGCATGTCCTTCCTTGAAATACATGCCTTCCATCATCGGTCATAGCAAAGTCTGGCCTTTCGGCTAGGGTTTCCTTGATGCGAACCAAGAATGGATCGCTGTCTTGTTGAGCTTTAATCTCTTCCAGCATGTCAGATTGAATCTTGATATTGGCAATCAAGACCCAGTCATCCCTATGTTCAATATTCAAGTCTAACCTTGAGAATTGCTCTAGTAGTTGCATCTCGCCAAGGACTAAACTCGAAACAGATGCCATCAGCTTTCTACTAAGAGCATCAGCTACAACATTTCCCTTGCCTGGATGGTATTGGATGTTGAAATCGAAATCCTTTAGGTATTCTAGCCATCTTCTTTGTCTCATGTTGAGTTCCTTCTGGGAGAATAAATACTTCAAGCTCTTGTGGTCTGAGTAGACAGTGAATTGCTCTCCATACAAATAATGTCTCTAGATTTTTAAGGCAAAGACCACGACAGCCAACTCTAAATCATGCATAGGGTAGTTGATCTCATGCATCTTCAGTTGTCTTGAAGAATAGGCAATGACCTTCTCTTTTTGCATCAATACACAACCTAGCCCAATTCCTGAGGCATCGGTATAGACAGAGAAACCATCTCCCTCTATTGGTAGAGTGAGAACAGATGCTGAGATAAGACAGTCTTTTAGGGTTTGAAAACTCCTCACACTCTTTACTCCAGGAGTAGGGATTCTCCTTTCGTGTTAGACACGTGAGAGGAACGACGATCTTTGAGAAGTCCTTTATGAACCGCCTGTAGCCAGCTAGTCCTAAGAAGATTCTGATTTCTGTGACGTTGGTTGGTCTCTCCCAATTGAGTACAACTTCGACTTTGAAGGGATCAATGGAGATGCCGTCCTTTGAGATGACATGGCCCAAGAAGGACACTTCTTCAAGCCAGAATTCGTACTTACTCAGCTTTGCGTACAGTTTGTTGTCTCGCAAGACTTGCAGTGCTACTTTTAGATGTTCTTCATGTTCTTCTTTGGTCTTTGAATATATAAGGATATCTTCGATGAAGACGACCATGAACTTGTCAAGGTATGGCCGATATATGCTATTCATGAGTTGCATAAAGGCTGCAGGAGCATTGTTTACACCAAAAGGCATAACGACGAATTCATAGTGTCCATACCTGCTCCTGAAAGTCGTTTTGAAGATATCGTCATCCTTGATCCTCATTTGGTGATAGCCATATCGAAGGTCGATCTTGGAGAAATATTGAGCTCCAGATATTTGGTCGAAAAGTTCATCGACCTGAGGTAATAGATACTTATTCTTGATGGTTAGCTGATTGAGTTGACGATAGTCGATGCATAGCCTCATCAATCCATCCTTCTTCTTAACGAATAGCACAGGTGCTCCCCATGGGGAAGTACTTGGTTTGATGAACCCCTTCTCTAATAGCTCCATCAATTGCGCCTTCAATTCCTTTAGCTCGGTAGGTGACATCCAGTACGGTTGTCGTGATATCGGGGCAGCTCTAGGGATCAACTCTATAGCAAAGTTGACATCTCGTTCTGGGGGAATCCCTGGCAAATCTTCGGAGAACACATCTGGGAAACCCTAGACTATATGTATGTCTTCTATTTTAGAGCCCTTCTTTTCAACTACTACGGCCGCAAGGAAAGTAATGCAACCTTTCCTTATCATATTGTGGGCCTTTATGACAAAGACTAGAGACATCTATCTCTTATGTCTAATCCCAGTGAATGATAATTTAGAGAAATCACTAAAAGTAACTTTCCCTTTCTTACAATCGACACTTGCCCCATAAGTGGACAACCAGTCGGCTCCCAAAATGACATCATAGCCTTCCATGGGCATACACACCAGGTCGACTTTTAGGTTATGGTCTCCGATCATTACATCGGCAGATGGAAAGTATTTGTTCAATTTCTCCCTTTCTCCTAGTGGTGTTGTGACAGAGAACTCACATCCCATAGATATAGGTTTAGCATTAAGAGTATCAACAAAGTTTTGAGATATGAATGAATGAGTTGCTCCCGTATCGAATAAAATAAATGCTGATAAGGAGAAAACTTGTAAGGTACCTTCTACCATGCCACCTTCCTCAGTGGGCTCTTCATCATACAGGGCTTGTAGTCTGCCCTGTTTCTTAAGCACATTAGAGCGCCTTTCATTTTCCTTTAGTAGAGGGCACTCGGGGATGCGGTGCTTGCAGCTTCCACAGTGCAGACATGCGTCGACTTTCCTCCATCATTCCTCTGTTGTGTGACCTGGCTTGTCACAGTGCTTACAGTTGCTCTTCACTGGAGTGTTGGGGACAATAGCTTTGGGTTTCCTTTCTTGGCTGGGTCCCTCCGTGATGTTGAAGGGACACTTCTTGCCGTTGGTCGGCTTAACAGATGATAGACTAGATGCCATTTCCTTCTTCATGAACTTCCCTTTGATACGATCAGTGAAGTCCGTAGCTTCTTCTAGTAGTTGAGCTTTCTTTACCATCTCGGCATAGGTCTGGATGTCGAGAGGGGCCAGTTGAGTGATGTATTGTGGCCTAAGGCCGTAGAGAAAGCACTTAGCCTTCATCCTTTCAGTGTTCACCAGATGTTCAGCATAACGTGCCCATCTTGAAAACTAGGCTTCATACTCGGCCATAGTCAAGCTCCTCTGTTTAAGAGCAGCAAATTCCGCAGCCTTCTTCTCTTAGACACGCTTTGAGAAATACTTGGAGTTAAAGGCTTCCTTGAATTCGGCCCAAGTAAATTGACCGTTAGCTCTGGTCGCTTCTACCGACTCCCACCAAGCGCGGGCATCCTTCTCTAATTGGAAAGTGGCTAGTAGCAGCTTATCCCCCGCTGCACATTGCATAACACGAAAAATTCTTTCTGTCTCCTTTAGCCAGTGCTCGGCCTCATCCGGATCCGTGGAACCACTGAACCTAGGTAGGTTCAAGCTCCTAAAGTTACGATGCAGCTCGCCTGTGATGATCAATCCATCCCCATATAATTTTATTTAATTATATATAATTTTAGTGATTAACAAAACCTTAATAATTATTTTCTAAATTTTTTTTATGAAGTTCATCCACATGGAATAAGTCAAGACTAATCTGTAAGTAATCCTTACACTGTATCATTTAAAGTTCACAGCATGCATTTCTTCAAAGTACACATCGATTCCCTTTGTAGAACAACGATTTCCTTTATAACATAATGATTTCATAAGTAAAAGAACGATTCCATCATGACAACGATTTCAGTTTCACAACATGTTGTTAAGAGAAACATCGATTTCGGTCTCACAACGATTTCGTAAGTGAAACAATGATTTCTGTTTCACAACGATTTGTTAACTGAAACATCGATTTTGTAAGTGAAACAACGATTTTGGTTTCACAACACATTGAACCTTCCCATGAGGACTTTTCCATGCTACGGTTCCACAGCCCTCTATGGAAGCAGTATCACACTTGGCATAGTTTTACACATTACACATATCAATGTTTACACACATTTTACACATGACGCTCATATCTCATTCATTCCCTCATTCGCAACATGACTCTGTTTTCCTAATCATGCCACCACAGATGATAAAATTTATCATTCAGGAAATTTCACCAATCAGGTTGGGTTACACAGAAAATAAATCATTTCACAACGGCATGCATTAATTACCCATTTTTGCATGGAAAATTCATATTGCATGGTATAGTTGTCTAAATGACCTGAAAATTTAACCACATGCTGATTTCGGGTTTAGGACCCCACATGAAAATTTTCACATTTTTATGATCCAAAATGCAATCGCAGAAAATTTAACATAAATTCACGTATTATTCAAAATCCAATTTATCATGATGTATAACATAAAAATTCAGTTTTAATAGATCATAACCCTGAACTCAATATACACAATACCACAGGAATTTTCTCGAATTTATTTCACAGTACACAATTTACTGGAGATTTTACAACCCTACACATATTTTTCTAATTCCATTTCAGAAAATTCAATAAATCAGAGGAACATGGAGAAAATTCCCAAAAATTCAGAGCATGGACTGATTTACCCACTCTCAGTTTAGCAAAATTTAGGGCATCCAACTTCGCATGAATTGCACAAACGGTAACGAACATGGTCTAGGTCTCATCATGCATATATTCTCCATAATAAAACATTTATGCCAAATCACAGAAATTGCAAGGATCTCACCACACATTCAGACATCCATATTACATATCATAATAGGTTTACAATATATCCTCATCGCTAAACACATCGAAAGTAATCATATGTGAGGAGAGAACAGTTCACTGTTCTGTCTAGACGAACTTAACGGCGGTCTCTGGCCATTCCAGGAGTGGACGGCAAGATCGCTGGACGCACACAGGGGATCTCGGCGTCAAGGGCATTGACGCCAAGTTCCTGTCTGTGCAGAAACATAGACCGAACTTCAAATAACAAGAAGAATGGGGGATCTAGGACACGAGGAAAAATACATAAAAATGATAAAACCCTACTTGACATCTACATGGACGATAGGGGTAGGTTACTTGCCTTCCAAAAATCTCCAAAAGGATCAAAGGTGGTGGTGAAGCTCTCCTTGGGCAGTCCTAAGAAGCTCCCAAGAAAGCCTTCCTCCGGGTTCTTGAGTAAGCTCCACAGCAGGTCGAGGTTGGGGATGCCTTCCTCGATGTTCCAGCTACCTCCTTATCGTGGTAGATGGTCGGAACAAGCTTCGGATCTCCGGATTAAAGGTTGCAAAGATGGGTTTTCTCACAATTTTCTCTAGGGTTTTTCTTCTCCTTCTTCTCCTCTTGCAAGGAGAGCCAAGAGAGGGTTGTTGGGGTTGCAAAAGGCTTGGTAAATAGGAGAGGGGGCTCTCCTTTCACGCAGGCTTGACAAGAAAGCCTTTCAGACCGTTGGGGACAGCTCCCCAATGGGTGAGCAAGCTTGCTCCCAGAAATCGGCTCTGCAACGCATGCAGGTTAGAGAAATTAGCGTCCACATCGCTGGACGCTGGACTTAGTGTTGGCGTCCATATGGTTGACGCCTACACAACACCAATGTCTATTGATCTTGACGCCAAGTTGGCCTTCGGCCAGAACTCAAAAACATGCATAACCATGCACAACTTATACCTATTTACGAGCCATATGTATATTATCATGTACACACTACCATCATACCATTCATACATTATTTACAACTAATTATACACATGCATACATAAGTATAAATAGTTAATACATACGTAGATATGTACATCTATGCATACACAACATAAATTATTTTCACGAAATTAAAATAATGCAACAAAATTCGAGGGCCTTACACCCTCTCCCCCTTAAAGAAACTTCGTCCTCAAAGTTAGAACGATGCTACTCAAACAAAAGGGGATATTTCTTCTTCATCGCATCCTTAAGCTCCCAAGTAGCCTCCTCCCGCGAGAAGTTCCGCCAGAGAACTTTCACCGACGCAATACTCTTTTTCCGGAGATGCTGAACCTTCCGGTCAAGAATAGCTACTAGTTGCTCGACATACGACAGATCTGGTTGAATCTCTACTGGCTCATGACTAATCACATGAGACGGATCTCGGACATACTTCCTGAGCATAGAAACGTGAAAGACGGGATGGACACTAGCCAAAGCTGGGGGTAATGCTAGCTCATATGGCACACTGCCCAATCGTCTGAGAATCTCATACGGACCAATGAATCTAGGGCTCAGCTTACCATGCCTGCCAAACCTGACGACACCTCGAGTAGGTGATATCTTCAGGAAGACATGATCACCCACCTCGAACTCAAGATCCTTCCTCCTGTTGTCGGCATAGCTCTTCTGCCTATCTTGAGCCGCAACAAGCCTCTTCCTGATAAGCTGGATCTTATCCGAAGTCTCCTGAACTAACTCCGGACCGATCAACTGTCTATCACTGGTCTCCTCCCAACACAAAGGAGATCTGCAAGGTCTACCATACAACGCCTCAAATGGAGCCATACCAATACTCGCATGAAAGCTGTTGTTGTATGCGAACTCCACTAGAGGTAAATGACGCTCCCAATCATCCTTCCAATCCAGTACACACGCCCTCAACATATCCTCGAGCATCTGGATAGTCCTCTCGGACTGTCCATCAGTTTGGGGATGAAACGCCGAACTGAGCTTCAACTCCGAACCTAAAGCATCCTAAAGACCCTTCCACAACCTCGAAGTAAATCTCGGATCTCGATCCGAAATGATCGACTTCGGCACACCATGCAATCTAACCACACTACTAACATACAATCTAGCTAAACTCTCTACCGACTGCTTCTTCTTCATAGGCAAGAAATGATCAGTCTTCGAGAATCTATCTACAACTACCCAAATCGAGTCATTGCCCCTTCTAGATCGAGGCAAACCCGAAACAAAGTCCATAGTGACAGCTTCCCACTTCCACACTGGGATGTCCATCCTTTGCATAAGGCCGAATGGTCGCTGTCGCTCGGCCTTCACTTGCTGACACACCAAACACCTAGACACATAATCCGCTACATCCCTCTTCATGCCAGACCACCAAAAGGATCTCTTCAAATCCTGGTACATCTTAGTGTTACCCGGATGAATAGAGAATCACGATCTATGAGCCTCCGCTAACACATGCTCACGGACATCTACTAAATCAGGGACACAAATATAGTGATGAAATCTAATCACACCATCCTCATCACGAGCAATGCCTGCCTTGCCCACTAAATCTAAGAGTCTAGGGTCGGCTTTCTGTTGCTCGATCACCTCATCCAAAACCGAGGACCTAAGGAATAACTGAGCTACAAAAGCCTAGCATAGCGGTGGCTCTAACTCAGTCAACGCGCAAGCCGCATCTTCCAACATCTTCCAATCCTGCTGGAGAGATGGCCTCTTTCTACTCAGAGCATCCTCTACGACATTCACCTTCCCAGGGTGATACTGAAGGTCGAAATCATAGTCCTTCAAGAACTCAATCCATCTTCTCTGCCTCAGGTTTAATTCCTTTTAGGAGAAAAGATACCTCAAGCTCTTGTGGTCGATAAACACCTCGAATCTGACACCATAAAGATAGTGCCTCCAGATCTTTAGTGCATGGACCACTGCTGCGAGCTCCAAGTCATGAGTCGGATAGTTCCTCTCATGCTCCTTCAACTGACGAGAAGCATAAGCCACTACCCTTTCTTGCAGCATTAGCACACAGCCTAACCCAATCCGAGACGCATCCGTGTAGATAGCAAAACCCTCTACACCACTCGGTAAGACTAACACCGGAGCTGACGTGAGCTTAGTCTTCAAAAATTGAAAACTACTCTCACACGTCTCGAACTAAACAAACTTCACTCCCTTTCTGGTGAGCTGAGTCAAAGGGGCGGCGATGGACGAAAATCCCTCAATAAATCGCCGATAGTAACCAGCTAAACCAATAAAACTACGAATCTCCGAAGGGGTCTTGGGAATCTCCCAATCCATAACTGCCTGGACCTTTGCTGGATCAACTGCTACACCAGTACCGGAGATAACATGCCCGAGGAAATGAACCTCGCGCAACCAAAAATCGCACTTGCTGAACTTAGCATACAGCTTGTGCTCACGAAGAACCTTTAACGCTATCCTTAAATGCTGATGGTGTGTGGCCTCGCCCGGAGAGTAGACCAGCACATCATCAATAAACACTACGACAAAGCTATCTAAATAAGGCCTAAACACCCTGTTCATGAGATCCATGAACGCTGCAGGGGCATTAGTCAATCTGAAAGGAAGGACCAAAAACTCATAATGTCCATAACGGGTTCTAAATGCCATCTTGGACACATCCTCACTCCGAATCCTCAACTGATGATAACCAGATCGCAAATCAATCTTAGAAAAGACTGATACATCTCGCAACTGGTCAAATAAATCATCAATACGAGGTAAGGGATACATGTTCTTCACAGTCAATTGGTTCAACTTTCTGTAATCAATGCATAACCTAAGTGACCCGTCTTTCTTCTTGACCAATAATACAGGTGCGCCCCAAGGGGAAACACTCGGGCGAATAAATCCTTTATCTAGTAACTCTTGCAACTGCCTCCTCAACTCGGCTAACTCCGCAGGTGCCATCCGATATGGAGCCTTCGAGATAGGAGAGGTGCCCGGAAGCAACTCTATGGTAAACTCTATCTCTCTATCCGGTGGCAATCCAGACAAGTCATCAGGAAAGACATCTGGAAAATCCTGCACTACCTCAATCTCCGCAAGAGAAGGTGACTCATCAGCCTCTGGTACTAACACCACACTGGCAAGAAAAGCGTCACAACCCTTGTTTACCATGCGCATCGCCTTCATGGCAGAGATGACTAACTTTCTCGCCAAGTTCCTTGGCAAGGTGTAGCACCCCGAAAATTTCAATTATATAAAAATTCAATTAAAATGGAAATAAATAATTTCCATAATAACAAGTATTTAAAACATACGTATCATTATCGTATGTGCTAAAACAGATCGGAAAATTCCGTAAAAATTATAAATCAACCCAAACATTATTACTAAACGTTTCACAAAGAAATTTGTGCCAAGAAAAAAATGGATTAGCTATGTTTAAAGTGTTTCGCGACTTATTATCGAAATTCATGAATAAGTCGAAATATCATTATCACACGTACTTGGACGAGTCAGGAAATTAAATAAAAATCATAAAGGGATTTCAAATAATATCATCTATTGACCCATCAAGAAAATTGGGTCAATAAAAATCATGTGAGCTAGGTTTAAGAATTATTGTGACTGATTATCCAAATAAAGAAACGAGTCGGAAAACCGTTAACACAGAAATACGACGCAATCATAAATTAAATAAAAATGTTAGAAATGCTTCTAACAGTATATATTAATAACCCAATATCATAATTGGGCCAATGGACATCATTTGGCCCAATAATCGAATAAAACAAGAAAATACATGGAAATTCGTGGCTTAAATAAACAGAAATTAAAAAGGAGTAATTAGAGTTGGATTGGGAAAGAGACCTTACCATCTTGGCAACCCAAATTCGTGCCTACCCACTCATGGAAGTTTCTTGATAGCCAAGACTCTCTAATGGAGGAAAAAATCATCAAAAATAGGAAACCAACATGCCAATCCCGCAACCCTTCTTTCCTAGTTACAATAGGACTCCTAAACACCATGGTTACTTAAATACTCTTCACCTAAACCCTAGGGACGAATTTAGAACTTGCTGGGGTCGTGTGGAGGAGATCTTGGTGGCTGGAGAGTAGGAGATCAAGCATACCAAGCTCATCTACTTCCCCCGTTCATCTGCTACGACCTGCACAAACCACCCTCTTGAAGCCGATCAAAGGTAGGCCAAACCTAAATCCCATCGTGCAAGGCTTATACCCCTGGAAAGAGGGTCGAGTCTACTTCCTAACCCAAGTGGAATGCCCAAATTCCATGCAGTATACATGAAGTATTAAGCGTTCTTCAAACAGTGGTCTGAACACGGGTTTTCTGAAGAACGAGACTTCATCAACCCAAGAGGTAGGTTTTCTTGGGCCAAATCTTAACATCTCCTATACCAAATGTGTAGAGCATCAAGTTATCTTTCATTGCCCTCTGGTTTCATCGAATTTCATTGAGTAGATTTTGAATTATAAGCGTTTTCTCAAAGTCGTGCACTTTTAGGGTTTTTCCTGTTCTTCTTATGTTTCATGTGATTCAAGACCGAATTAGGGTAAACACATAACATGAAAGTTATTCTAATAGTTATCCTCTTCAGGTTTCGAGTTGAATGTTTTGTCTAAATGTCATCATTTTGAGAGTTATAAGCGTGGTAATAGGATTTCTGCATGAAACTATGTCTTCAGGTTACACATGGTCTGACCTTGTATTCAACTTGATCAAAACCTATCGAAACCGTCCTTATCGTCCAATTCCGATTTACTGGAAGTACCCTTGGATGTCTAGGTTGTTTTAAAACTAGTTTCGTTATTTTTCATGCACTGTACAATTTATTCTCTATTTTAGAACAACCCTGTGTCAAAAGAAGGAAAGATTGGTCCGCAATCCAAAGCACTGTCCTTGCTCTGTCAGGGTCAGGCACGGATCCTGTGAACGCGATGGCCTGATAGGTCGCGTTCAGAGTTTTGATTGCGACACTGTCCTTGTCGCTTTCTCAAGGCGACATGCGCTACGTCGCTATCCGGCTACCTGATCTGACATCCCCGTCGCAATGCTTACACCCCTGTGTCGCCTTCTGGCCCCGACCCGTCGCCTTCCTTACATGAGCCTATCGCGATCTGACCCCGACCTAACAACACCCTGTCGCCTTCCTTAAATGATCCTGTCGCGACCTGACTCTGGGCCTGACACCCATGTCACCTTCCTCATATGACCATGTCGCGATCTCAGGATTTTTGCCTGAAACCATGTGTTTTCTTGCAAATTTTACCGTATACATCCAAGGTCTGTTTAAACGTGATAATTACTGTGTAAGTTGCATGTCTTGGGTCTGATCAGTACATGATTGTTATTAAATGGCTTAAAATTGATTAACCCATTTAGAAGCTTTAATTACATGAATGCTATTCTAAGTGCTCCTTAAATGTTATGATCCATTCGTGCTACTTATGATTAATCTTCCTACTGATTCTACCATGTTTAAAAGATAAGGGTTATCATAAAATTTTGCAATCCATGATTAATTAAAGTGCATAGTTATATTCCACGTTATATTGTCAAGTGCTTCCTGCGAGTTTGAGACCGATGGTTTGTGAATTGAGACACGCGTACCGCACTACACACTAGCACTATTAGGCAGCCTTTTCTTGGGAAACTGGAAACTCTCTACCAGTCATTCCGAATCGGTACACTAGCGACCTTTTCACCAAGGCCTCCGTAAATCTCATCTGACCATGGATTCCCACATGGCCGACGAGTTGGTTGTACCATTGAAGTTCCCTGGAGATAGCGTGCACTTCCTTTCTCTTCTTGTTCTCGTGAGTGTGATTGACCATCTAGACTAAAGCCATTAATGTAAAGATTTAACTAAAGGACAAATTGTAACGTTATGCTGCCGAATTTATCTCTTGACCATTGTTATCATGAAATCATGTTCAATTACTTATTACTTATTCCCATCATCATCATGAACATGACATTACACATGCTTAGTTATTGAAACTCTCATTGGCCATTATTAATGACTGTGGGTATCTACATTTAAAATTTACATGAGATGCTGACAGGGCACGACGTGTGTCCAAGGGCTCCAATCTAGCCCCAATGACGGCGAGTCATAGATATACTGTTAACCATGGGGTATAATGATTACTGGCGTTGCATCTGCGCTGGGAGTCCTGCTTGCTTGTTGAATGATAGATACAATACCACATACACGTGTCCTAGCGTACATTCTTGATGGATCTTTTCTCGGTGTACATTAGTGTCTACGTGCCTGATTAGTGTTACTTGATCGTGCTCGTACAATCTTGATTGGTTGCTTGCGTGATATGGCCATCTTGCATTTAATGCAATTAGTGATATCCTGCGTTCTTGACATCAAGTGAAATCTCGCGTGCTTGTACAAAGTGATCTATTGCTAGTTCTATCTTGTCATATTGTTTCCTCAATCTTATTCACTCTCTCTAGTTTGTTTTATATATCATGTTTTAACGAGTTTTATTCGTACTTGCATATCATTCATCGTACTTGCCTAGTTCTAAAATGCTAATCACTTATATCATTGCCCGCACATTGAGATATAAATCCTACTGGGCTAGTTTGCTCATCCCCTACTTTTACCCAATCTAGGTGACTATGAAGTTCAAGAGGAAGAGCAAGTCGAGGATGAGAATGCGTCTGAGTGAAGAGCGTTCCAAGCATGAGTCTATTTTTAGTAGTTTGCTTCGAGTGTTAGATTCATGTAGTAGGAAGTGAGGAATAAATGTACTTTCCTTTTTATTGAGTCTTAGTCCTATACCAGTATCCATTTGTAACACAATGAGTTGAGATTGAATAAAAGATTAGTTGAGTTCAATATTTGGGCCCTATGATGATGTATGTTGTTATACATTTAGTGCGTGCTAGCTAGTGGCTTATTTGCCGACTGTTCACGTCTCGGGATATCGACTCTAATTATTCAATTAACATCTGCTGCGTAATTCTCGGGACGTGACAGTTTAGTGGTATCAGAGCCTAGGAATACCAAATAGGATATGTCTCAGGAATAGGAGATACCTATGGAACCTAGGTCATGAAAATTAAATACAGTACCTGGTGAGAATGGGTAGAGACTGGGAATATGTTTGAAAGAATTAAACACTCCTACCCATTGACTCTTATAATGTATCTAGAGACATTAATTGGTTTCCATCCTTTTCTCAGGAACCTCATAACTATTGCACTCAACTGCAATGGCTCGTAATCAGTGGCAAGTTATGCAAGAAACCGTGGCTGGATTGACCCAGGCACTACAAAATGTAGTTCAGGCTAGAAATCAAGCTGGAGCTGCAAGGAATGGAGCCGGTGATCTGCACCGCAATTTTAGGAGTTTAAACCCTCCTCGTTTCTCTGGATCCCCTGACCCAGACGAGGCAGAAAACTGGCAGGAAGAAATAGAAAGGATCTTCCAAGTAATGCAATGCACTAATAGGGAGAAGGTGGTACTGGCCACTTTTCAATTTACCAAGGATGCCCGAGCGTGGTGGAAGGCCACATCGGCCCACCTGCCTAATATAGCTGAACTAGAGTGGGCCGGATTCCTGGAGATATTCCGGGGAAAGTATTTCTCTGAGAGAATCAAGGAGAAGAAGGCAACAGAGTTTGCCGCACTAAAACAGAAGGGAATGTCTGTGGCTGAGTATGAGGCTCAGTTCGCACGGCTTGCCGTGTATGCCCCACATCTGGTGGGAACTGAAAGGCTGAAGGCTAACCGTTTCATGGATGGGCTCTGGCCCATGTTCATTGAAAGGCTCGGACCACACGATATTCAAACTTACACAAAGATGGTCCAAAGAGCTCAACTGGTAGAAGACACTATGGCCAAAGTAGAAGGCATGAGAGGAAAGGATGTAACAAAGTCAACTTATATAAAGAACGAGATATCTCATACCACTGTAAACCCAGGGACCAAAGGTAACAAGAGAAGGAATAGAGGTAAGGAGATCTATAATAACAAGAAGGTCAAGGTGGAAGAACAACCAGTTAAGGAAAATTGTAAATTTTGTGATAAACGTGGACACAGAGCAGAAGAGTGCTGGAAAAAGGCAGGAGCTTGCCTGCGATGCGGAAGTCGCGACCACCGCCTTCCCAACTGTCCCATGCTAAATGACCAAATTGGAAGGAACCAAGGAGTGGTAAAGCATCAAGGACGTGTGAATGCAATGACGCAAGTGGAGTTTCCGGAAGGAGGTATGATTGTTAAACTCCTAGACTAATCTTATGATGTTTTTCCTCGTTAGTACATTTCTAAGTGGGAGAGATCATTAAGAAGAAATTGAAAGGGAATAATCTAGTAGTTATACCGTAGTTCATCTGGTGGATTAAGATGGAACATAACAACCTTGGATGAAATAGGAGTGGAAGGAAAACACGAGTGGAAGGAACCAAATCGATAATACGATGGCTATATGTGTAGATGTTGGACTAGCATCCACGATTTGGAAACAAGTTATAGGATGTAGATCCGAAACGAGTTCAATAATCATAACTATCAAAAGCCAATTAATGATCTATGAATTTGGGGACCAAATTCTCTTAAGTGGGGGAGGGTGTAGCACCCCGGAAATTTCAATTCTATAAAAATTCAATTAAAATGGAAATAAATAATTTCCATAATAACAAGTATTTAAAACATACGTATCATTATCGTATGTGCTAAAACAGATCGGGAAATTCCGTAAAAATTATAAATCAACCCAAACATTATTACTAAACGTTTCACAAAGAAATTTGTGCCAAGAAAAAAAATTTATTAGCTAAGTTTAAAGTGTTTCGCGACTTATTATCGAAATTCATGAATAAGTCGAAATATCATTATCACACGTACTTGGACGAGTCAGGAAATTAAATAAAAATCATAAAGGGATTTCAAATAATATCATCTATTGACCCATCAAGAAAATTGGGTCAATAAAAATCATGTGAGCTAGGTTTAAGAATTATTGTGACCGATTATCCAAATAAAGAAACGAGTCGGAAAACCGTTAACACGAAAATACGACGTAATCATAAATTAAATAAAAATGTTAGAAATGCTTCTAACAGTATATATTAATGACCCAATATCATAATTGGGCAAAGGGACATCATTTGGCCCAATAATCGAATAAAACAAGAAAATACATGGAAATTCGTGGCTTAAATAGACAGAAATTAAAAAGGAGTAATTATAGTTGGATTGGGAAAGAGACCTTACAATCTTGGCAACCCAAATTTGTGCCTACCCACCCATGGAAGTTGCTTGATAGCCAAGACTCTCTAATGGAGGAAGAAATCATCAAAAATAGGAAACCAACATGCCAATCCCGCAACCCTTCTTTCCTAGTTACAATAGGACTCCTAAACACCGTGGTTACTTAAATACTATTCACCCAAACCCTAGGGACGAATTTAGAACTTGCTGGGGTCGTGTGGAGGAGCTCTTGGTGGCTGGAGAGTAGGAGATCAAGCATACCAAGCTCATCTTCTTCCCCCGTTCATCTGCTACGACCTGCACAAACCACCCTCTTGAAGCCGATCAAAGATAGGCCAAACCTAAATCCCATCGTGCAAGGCTTATACCCCTGGAAAGAGGGTCGAGTCTACTTCATAACCCAAGTGGAATGCCCAAATTCCATGCAGTATACATGAAGTATTAAGCGTTCTTCAAACAGTGGTCTGAACACGGGTTTTTTGAAGAACGAGACTTCATCAACCCAAGAGGTAGGTTTTCTCGGGCCAAATCTTAACATCTCCTATACCAAATGTGTAGAGCATCAAGTTAGCTTTCATTGCCCTCTGGTTTCATCGAATTTCATTTAGTAGATTTTGAATTATAAGCGTTTCCTCAAAGTCGTGCACTTTTAGGGCTTTTCCTGTTCTTCGTACGTTTCATGTGATTCAAGACCGAATTAGGGTAAACTCATAACATGAAAGTTATTCTACTAGTTATCCTCTTCAGGTTTCGTGTTGAAGGTTGTGTCTAAATGTCATCCGTTTGAGAGTTATAAGCATGGTAATAGGATTGCTGCATGAAACTACGTCTTCAGGTTACACGTGGTCTGACCTTGTATTCAACTTGATCAAAACCTATTGAAATCATCCTTATCGTCCAATTCCGATTTACTGGAAGTACCCTTGGATGTCTAGGTTGTTTTAAAACTGGTTTCGTTATTTTTCATGCACTGTACAATTTATTCTCTATTTTAGAACAACCCTGTGTCAAAAGAAGGAAAGACTGGTCCGCAATCCAAAGCACTGTCCTTGCTCTGTCAGGGTCAGGCACGGATCCTGTGAACGCGACGGCCCGATAGGTCACGTTCAGAGTTTTGATTGTGACACCGTCCTTGTCACTTTCTCAAGGCGACATGCGCAACGTCGCTATCCGGCTACCTGATCTGACATCCCCGTCGCGATGCTCACACCCCTGTGTCGCCTTCTGGCCCCGACCCGTCGCCTTCCTTACATCAGCCTATCGCGATCTGACCCCGACCTGACAACACCCTGTCGCCTTCCTTACATGATCCTGTCGCGACCTGACTCCGGGCCTGACACCCATGTCGCCTTCCTCATATGACCATGTCGCGATCTCAGGATTTTTACCTGAAACCATGTGTTTTCTTGCAAATTTTACCGTATACATCCAAGGTCTGTTTAAACGTGATAATTACTATGTAAGTTGCATGTCTTGGGTCTGATAAGTACATGATTGTTATTAAATGGCTTAAAATTGATTAAACCATTTAGAAGCTTTAATTACATGAATGCTATTCTAAGTGCTCCTTAAATGTTATGATCCATTCGTGCTACTTATGATTAATCTTCCTACTGATTCTACCATGTTTAAATGATAAGGGTTATCATAAAATCTTGCAATCCATGATTAATTAAAGTGCATAATTTTATTCCACATTATATTGTCAAGTGCTTCCTGCGAGTTTGAGACCGATGGTTTGTGAATTGAGACACGCGTACCGCACTACACACTAGCACTATTAGGCAGCCTTTTCTTGGGAAATTGGAAACTCTCTACCGGTCATTCCAAATCGGTAGACTAGCGACCTTTTCACTAAGGCCTCCGTAAATCTCCTCTGACCATGGATTCCCATATGGCCGACGAGTTGGTTGTACCATTGAAGTTCCCTGGAGATAGCGTGCACTTCCTTTCTCTTCTTGTTCTCGTGAGTGTGATTGACCATCTAGACTAAAGCCATTAATGTAAAGATTTAACTAAAGTACAAATTGTACCGTTATGCTGCCGAATTTATCTCTTGACCATTGTTATCATGAAATCATGTTCAATTACTTATTACTTATTCCCATCATCATCATGAACATGACATTACACATGCTTAGTTATTGAAACTCTCATTGGCCATTATTAATGACTGTGGGTATCTACATTTAAAATTTACATGAGATGCTGACAGGGCACGGCGTGTGTCCAAGGGCTCCAATCTAGCCCCAATGACGGCGAGTCATAGATATACTGTTAACCATGGGGTATAATGATTACTGGCATTGCATCTGCGCTCGGAGTCCTGCTTGCTTGTTGAATGATAGATACAATACCACATACACATGTCCTAGCGTACATTCTTGATGGATCTTTTCTCGGTGTACATTAGTGTCTACGTGCCTGATTAGTGTTACTTGATCGTGCTCGTACAATCTTGCTTGCTTGCTTGCGTGATATGGCCATCATGCATTTAATGCAATTAGTGATATCCTGCGTTCTTGACATCAAGTGAAATCTCGCGTGCTTGTACAAAGTGATCTATTGCTAGTTCTATCTTGTCATATTGTTTCCTCAATCTTATTCACTCTCTCTAGTTTGTTTTATATATCATGTTTTAACTAGTTTTATCCGTACTTGCATATCATTCATCGTACTTGCCTAGTTCTAAAATGCTAATCACTTATATCATTGCCCGAACATTGAGATATAAATCCTACTGGGCTAGTTTGCTCATCCCCTACTTTTACCCAATCTTGGTGACTATGAAGTTCAAGAGGAAGAGCAAGTCGAGGATGGGAATGCGTCTGAGTGAAGAGCGTTCCAAGCATGAGTCTATTTTTAGTAGTTTGCTTCGAGTGTTAGATTCATGTAGTAGGAAGTGAGGAATAAATGTACTTTCCTTTTTATTGAGTCTTAGTCCTGTACCAGTATCCATTTGGAACACAATGAGTTGAGATTGAATAAAAGATTAGTTGAGTTCAATATTTGGGCCCTATGATGATGTATGTTGTTATACATTTAGTGCGTTCTAGCTCGAGGCTTATTTGCCGACTGTTCACGTCTCGGGATATCGACTATAATTATTCAATTAACATCCGCTGCGTAATTCTCGGGACGTGACACAAGGGATGATAGAACTCGTCCTCACTAGGAATGCGGAAAACATTCCTATTCCGACGACAATCCACTAACACATAGTGCTCCTCTAGCCAATCTAGACCAAGAATAGCATCATAGTCCTTCATCTTTAGCAAGAAGAGACACCCATCTAGGATTCTATCCTCAATGCACACAGGTAACGACGGAATGCACTTCCTAGTCGATACCGTACCCGCAGGGGTGTGCACAGACAAAGGGACCTCTGAATCCTCAGACTCTATGCCGGACTCTAGGGCTAACTGCCTAGCTAACCGCTCGGAAATGAACGAGTGGGTAGCACCCGTATCAAACAAAACCCGAGCGTGCACACCTAGAAGCAAAATCTTACCTTCGGTGACATGCTCCGCCTGCTCGGCGTCCTCTCGCACTAAAGCAAACACTCGAGTTGGGGCTCGAGGCCTTCCTGTAGCTGGCGCTACCGCTGGGGCTGGCGCTCCGCGCTGGACTCCCTGCTGAAGTCTTGGGCAATCCTTGATCTTGTGGTCGCTGCTTCCGCACTTCAAGCACTTTCCCATAATCATCCAACACTCAGAACCACCATGTGTCCTCCCACAGTGGGGACACTCTTTCTTTACACCAGGGGAACGTACAGAAGGTACCTGAGAACTGTCGACTGCCACTGATCGCGGTTGTGTCGGGTACACCGCTTTCTTCTTGTCCTATCGCTGGAACATGGCTGGAGGTCTCTTTTGCGAAGCCTTCTTCTCTTCAAGGTATTGCTCTATCTCACCTTCCTGTCTGCAAGCTGCACTGAGGGCCTCGTCCAAAGTGCGGTAGTCGAACGCCACGAGCCTCATCCTCTGTGATGGTTTCAGGCCCATTACGGACTTCTTTGTCTTCCTGCGCTCGTCTGTCACGATATGAGGTGCATATTTAGAGAGTTCAGAAAATCTTGCCTCATATTCTAGCACGGTCATGGAGCCTTGAGTCAAAGATAGGAATTCTTGCTCCATCCGATCTTGAATATGCTCGGGGACGAACTTGGCCTGAAAGAGCCTCACGAACTCGTCCCAAGCAACATCAATAGCCCCGTCCTCAAACCGGGTACACAGCAATGAAGCTCACCATACATCAGCTCTTTCCTGCAGTACACCGTTCATAAGCACCATCTAAACAAATCTAACTTAACAAAACATATAAGCATATAAACTAAAGCATACCTGTAGCATGTAGGTGGCTAATGTGACCTTATCCTCATCTGCACACCTGATGGCTCGGAAGATCTTTTCTATCTCCCTCATCCATCTTTCAGCCAACAATGGATCGCTCTCCCCCTTAAAAGAGGGTGGCAGCATCCTCCTGAATCTTTCCATGATGGAAGGTCCACCATGGTCTTGAACTGGTACTTGAGCCTGCTACAGTACACACCAAGCAATTCACAATCAACACAATATCGCATAATTAAATAAAACAAACTATTAATCCTTTTTATTAGTCTAACCTGAGCCTCCAACTGTGCCTGGAGTGCTGCCTGAGTATGAGCCTGCGTTTGCATGGCTTGCACCAGACCTTGCATGAATACTCCATAATCCACAGGCGGCGGTGGGGGAAATATAGGACCTTGCGGTGCCGGGGCCTGCTGCTCTGCCCGCTCGTCACGTCTCGGCTCGTCCTCACGGGCCGGCGCTCCGCCACGCCTACCTCTCGAAGCCATGGCTGTAATAAATTTCAGCCACCATTAGCTAGGTTACTACGTTTTCTAACCATTTTCTTATCTCATTTCCATTTCTTATTAGTGTTTTCTACACATGTGGACATACTTAGCATGCAATGGGGATGAAGACATGTATATATATTCATGTGCAATCTCAATCGGTTTCTCTGATACCAATCTCTGTAGCGACCCTCATTATACCGGTACGGTTATACCAACCCACGTCGGTATAGTGAACGTTGCCACAGTGGGACATTTACCCAACAATAACATTCAGCTGAGATACACGTGAATATAAGAACAGAGTAGCGGAAGTAAAAGAACCACTGTCTTCATTTCATTCATCATCCACATTTAACATTCATGATTGCAATAACATTTAAAGAACTAAAAGTCCACATAATTAAATTTCTGAAAATCAAATACATAATTGTCCACACTTATACATTTTTCCATGATAATGCTAGTACAATGTTGTAATTACATACATCAAAATGTCACAACTAAGCTCCACTAAACTAGCTACTCCCCGCGCTCGGAGTCGCTTTCCACGGTCTCCTCTAAAGGTGTGTCACCTACTACACCTGTACGCCGAAGCAAGTAATGAGTCTAAAAGACTCAGCAAATAACACTACATCTATCACACATGCACGTATCATAGCAGGTTTTTACATACCATTTACAGGGCACAACATATAGCATGCGTGACATCGAAATTAACAACCTTATCTTGGAAATTTTACTAATGAACACATGATTCAGGCTTTCATATTTTCTAAATCAAAATCTCCTATCACATGCTCTCTAATCATTCCTACGCATAAAAGTTCTACTTTCAATTAAACTAAAACATGAGAGCAATCTAGCATGACTAGCTTACATACATGAAAGAAAACATTGCTAACATGGTTACTACTCATTCGTATACATACACATAACCATTTCACATGCTTTAAGCTTGCTGTTTGGATGTGGTTTAACACTTTACAATTTAACACATGAAAGCTATGTTCTCATTCAAACCACAACGTGAGAGCATACACACATGGAATGGTTTACACATAAGTAAGGATTGTCCCTAGCATGGATTCTACGCATTGTACACATATAGCACAAAATCATAACCACATTTATGTTGTTGTTCTAACATGATTTCAGATCATCATATCATGGATTTCAATTTCACATCCTCACATTTTGTTTTCACATTTTTACACAATTTCTTATTCACATAGTTCACACTTTACACATTGCACATTTACACATGTTCACACTTCACAATTTGCACATGATCACAATCACATTTCACATTTTACACTTTAGTGGCGTGACACATAGTCCAAACCACCATAAGAAGGACACATCACATCACATACACATAGACGCCACCTAGGCAATACAGTGACGACTCTTGGACTGCGCAGACCGGGAGAACAAGTCTCCACCCTAACCAGTGGTACTTGTCCACCTCAGGATTTCATCCTAATGTCCTTAGGATCACAACACATTGAACCTTCCCATGGGGACTTTTCTATGGTATGGTTCCACAGCCCTCTATGGAAGCAGTATCACACTTGGTACAGTTTTACACATTACACATATCGGTTTTTACACACATTTTACACCTGACGTTCATATCTCATTCATTCTCTCATTCGCAACATGACTCTGTTTTCCTAATCATGCCACTACAGATGACATAATTTATCATTAAGGAAATTTCACCAATCAGGTTGGGTTACACAGAAATTAAATCATTTCACAACGGCATGCATTAATTACCAATTTTTGCATGGAAAATTCATATTGCATGTTATAGTTGTCCAAATGACCTGAGAATTTAACCACATGCTGATTTCAGGTTTAGGACCTCACATGAAAATTTTCACATTTTTATGATCCAAAATGCAATCGCAGAAAATTTAACATAAATTCCTGTATTATTCAAAATCCAATTTATCATGATGTATAACATAAAAATTCAGTTTTAACAGATCATAACCCTGAACTCAATATACACAATACCACATGAATTTTCTCGAATTTATTTCACAGCACACAATTTACTGGAGATTTTACAACCCTACACATGTTTTTCTAATTCCATTTCAGAAAATTCAATAAATCAGAGGAACATGGAGAAAATTCCCAAAAATTCAGAGCATGGACTGATTTACGCACTATCGATTTAGCAAAATTTAGGGCATCCAACTTCGCATGAATTGCACAAACGGTAACGAACATGGTCTAGGTGTCATCATGCATATATTCTCCATAATAAAACATTTATGCCAAATCACAGAAATTGCAAGGATCTCACCACACATTCAGACATCCATATTACATATCATAATAGGTTTAAAATATATTCTCATCGCTAAACACAACAAAAGTAATCATATGTGAGGAGAGAACAGTTCACTGTTCTGTCCAGACGAACTTAACGGCGGTCTCTCGCCGTTCCACGAGTGGACGGCAAGATCGCTGGATGCACACAGGGGATCTCGGCGTCAAGGGCATTGACGCCAAGTTCCTGTCTGTGCAGAAACACAGACCGAACTTCAAATAACAAGAAGAATGGGGGATCTAGGACACGAGGAAAAATACATAAAAATGATAAAACCCTACTTGACATCTACATGGACGATAGGGGTAGGTTAATTGACTTCCAAAAATCTCCAGAAGGATCAAAGGTGGCGGTGAAGCTCTCCTTGGGCAGTCCCAAGAAGCTCCCAAGAAAGCCTTCCTCCGGGTTCTTGAGCAAGCTCCACAGCAGGTCGAGGTTGGGGATGCCTTGCTCGATGTTCCAGCTACCTCCTTGTCGTGGTAGATGGCCGGAACAAGCTTCAGATCTCCAGATTAATGGTTGCAAAGATGGGTTTTCTCACAGTTTTCTCTAGGGTTTTTCTTCTCCTTCTTCTCCTCTTGCAAGGAGAGCCAAGAGAGGGTTGTTGGGGTTGCAAAAGGCTTGGTAAATAGGAGAGGGGGCTCTCCTTTCACGCAGGCTTGACAAGAAAGCCTTTCAGACCGTTGGGGACAGCTCCCCAATGGGTGAGCAAGCTTGCTCCCGGAAATCCGGCTCTGCAACGCATGCAGGTCAGAGAAATTAGCGTCCACATCGCTGGACGCTGGACTTAGTGTTGGCGTCCATATGGTTGACGCCTACACAACACCAACGTCTATTGATCTTGACGCCATGTTGGCCTTCGGCCAGAACTCAAAAACATGCATAACCATGCACAACTTATACCTATTTACGAGCCATATGTATACTATCATGTACACACTACCATCATACCATTCATACATTATTTACAACTAATTATACACATGCATACATAAGTATAAATAGTTAATACATACGTAGATATGTACATCTATGCATACACAACATAAATTATTTTCACGAAATTAAAATAATACAACAAAATTCGAGGGCCTTACACGCTAGAAGACCTTATCTCTTTGCGTGCTCAACTGGATAAAAGATTGTTGAAGCTTCCAAATGTCAAGCAGTCTAACGCCTACCAATCTAAGAGACAACGGTTACTTCAACGGCCGTATTTCAAAAGAAGATATAAATTCAAGACAGAAGATCAGAAGAATAGCAAGAGGATTTTTGAACGCACAAGCTATTCAAATCTTTTGATAGAATTCTAAAGCCAAGAACCTCATTCCTTTCAGTGTTGCTGTTTGCTCTCCACTCTGTAGTGAAAATCTTGAGAGAGCTCGTGTAATTCTGAGAGTCTTCTGTGTTTCTAGATCTTTTACTCTCAGTCCTGCTTGCTTCAGATCTTAGCTTGTTGAAGCTTGATCTAGGGGCTTGTCCTTATTGCTTACCTTTACTGTTGTAGTTCCCTTCTGTGTTGAAGGAAGACCTGGTAGAGCTTCCAGGGTGTTGTTGTTGTTCCCTTCTGTGTTGAAGGAAGACCTAGTAGGGTATCCAGGGTGGTGTAATTCCCTTCGTGTGAAGGAAGACCAGCTGAGCTGGGTGTTGTAGTGTCCATAGGGGGACTGTACTCTAGTTAGTGGAATCTTGAGTTGTTGCTCAGGGACTAGACGTAGGACTCCTAAGGAGAGGAAGTCCGAACCAGGATAATTTCTTGTGTTGTGTGGTTGTTTTTCCTGTGTGATTGCACTTTGAACTAACTGTTACTAACCTTCATCGAAGAACGTCTTTGTGTGAATGTTTTAAGTATAAGTACTAATCAAATATTTTTAAAGACCTATTCACCCCCCCTCTGGGCTTGTCAACCGGGCAACAACCATCAGATCATCTCGTGATTGGCACCAAATGGGTGTTCAGGAACAAATTGGATGAAGCTGTTGTTATCACTAGAAATAAGGCTAGACTAGTTGCTCAAGGCTAATCCCAAGAGGAAGGCATAGATATCAATGAAACCTATGCACCAGTGACTAGACTAGAGGCTATTAGAATTTTACTTGCATATGCATCTGCATTAGATTTAAAGTTTTTTCAAATGGATGTAAAATCTTTATTTTTAAATGGATATATAAAGGAGGAAGTCTATGTAGAACAACCTCCTAGATTTGATGATGTATAATTTCCAAATCATGTTTTTAAATTGCATAAAGAACTATACGGTTTAAAACAAGCACCTAGAGCATGGTATGAAAGGCTTAGTGCATTTTTATTAAACCATGGTTTTATCAGAGGACAGGTAGATAGCACCTTATTTATTAAGTCAAAAGTCAAAAATATATTGCTTGTGTAAATCTTTGTGGATGATATAATATTCGGATCTACTGATAAATCTCTGTATAAGTACTTTGAAAAGCTTATGCAGAGAGAATTCGAAATGAACATGATGGGGGAACTCAATTATTTCCTTGGACTTCAAATCAATCAAGGCAAAGAAGGCACACACATCTGCCAAGCAAAATACACTAAGGAATTATTAAAGAAATTTGGATTTGACAATGCAAAGCCACTTTCCACACCAATGAGCACACCTACAAGGTTAGACAGTGATAAAGATGGTAAGAAAGTAGATCAAAAACTTTACATATGTATGATAGGATCATTACTTTACTTAAATGCTAGTCGACCTGATATTCTATTTAGTGTATACATGTGTGCAAGATATCAGGCTGATCCTAAAGAATCTCATTTCATTTCTGTTAAAAGGATTTTTAGATATCTAGCTAGAACTCATGATCTAGGTTTATGGTATCCAAAATCATGTGAAACTAGTTTAGTAGGATATTCTGATGCTAACTATGCTGGATGCAAGGTAGATAGAAAAAGCACCAGTGGAAGTTGTCAATTTCTTGCAGGATGCTTGATTTTATGATCCTCAAAGAAACAAAATTTAGTAGCACTATCAATAACTGAAGCTGAGTACGTAGCTACTGGAAGCTGTTGCACTCAACTACTATGGATCAAACAACAACTTGAGGATTATGGACTGCACATAAAGACCATTCCATTGCTGTGCGACAACACCAGTGCAATAAATCTCACCAAAAATCCAATTCAGCACTCCAGGACAAAGCATATAGAGGTTAGATATCATTTTATTAGAGATCATGTAGCTAATGGAAATATAAATATTTGTTTTATAGATACGTTAAATCAGTTAGCAAATATCTTTACAAAAGCCTTACCTGAAGAGAGATTTACATCTCTTAGAAGGGAATTAGGCATGTGTAATTTGTAATAGAGTTTCTACACGTAACTGAAATAATAATAGTTTCAGAATAATGCTTATTCTCTCCCCTGGAATTAAGAAAATCCTTTAAGTGCGTGCGTCATAAATTGCTTTGACGGTTCAGTAATTTTTTTTTTAAAAAAAGGGGGCCTTATCTATTGCGAAATCGTCTCCTCTTTTGTCGTTTTCTGCATTTATTGATGTGTCCTTTCAAAAGCAGCTTTAAGTTTCACTTTTAAATCCCGTAATCTATGCCACACTGATTCCACCTTTCTCTCTCATCTCTTTCGACTCACCTGGAACGATAAACCCTATCGATTCTGGCATCCTCTCTTTGTGATTTTGAAAGAATCCCTCTGTAGCACCACGGAAATTTTAGCTATATAAAGAATTCAAATAAATGGAAATAAATAATTTCCAAGTATGTAAAACATACGCATCATTATCGTATATGCTATAACAAGTCGGAAAACAGTTAACACAGAAATACGACGCAATCAAAAATTTAAATAAAAGTGTTGGAGGGACTTCCAACATTATATATTAATGACCCAAATCATAATTGGGTCAATGGACATCTTGTAGCCCAATAATCAAATAAAGCTAGAAAATGTAGGGAAAATTCGTAACACTAAATAGGCTGAAATTAGAAAAAAGGCAATTTGAGTTAAATTGGTATGCAACCATGCATTCTTAGCAACCCAAATTCGTGCCTATCTATGGTGGAAGGTTTCCTAAAGCCTCACATACTCTATGGGAGGAAGAAATCCTCCCTAAGTAGGAAACTAACCTGTCAAAACCGCAACCTGGCTTTCCTAGTCCTAATAGGACTCCTAAAACACCATGGTTGCTTAAATACTCTTCACCAAACCTTAGGAACGAGTTTTAGAACTTGCTAGGGTCGTGTGGAGGAGTTCTTGGCAACTGGGGAAGCAGGAGATCCCCACACCAAGCCGTTCTTCTTCCCCGTTGTGTCTGCTGCGACCTGCACAGACCATCATCTTGAAGTCGACCAAAGGTGAGTCAAACCTAATCCAAACCTTGCAAGGCTTATACCCCTGGAAAGAGGGTCAAGTCTACGTTCTTACCCAAGTGGAACACCTAAATTCCGTGCAGTATGCACGAAGCGGTAAGCGTTCTCCTCCAAGTGGTCTGAACACGGGTGTTTCTGGAAAATGAGACTTCTTCAACCCCGAAGGTAGGTTTTCTCGGGCTAAATCTTAATATATCCTATACCAATGTGTAGAGCATCAAGTTAGCTTTCATTTTCCTCTGGTTTCATCGAATTTCATCTAGTAGATTTTGAATTACAAGCGTTTTGCCAAAGTCGCGCACTGTTAGGGTTTTTCCCGTACTTCTTATCATGCACATGATTCAAGACCGCATTAGACTAAACTTCCTTCACGAACGTTCTTCTACTTATAGTCGCGATCATCTTTTATGTTGGAGGTTTTGTCCAAAAGTCTTTGGTTAGAGAGTTATAAGCATGGTAAGAGAGTCACTGCAGGATTCTGCGATTTAAATGATAAATATTATCTTAAAATCTTGTAAACCCATATGTAGTTAAATACATTGATCTTTGCATGCCATCATGTTAAGTGTTTTCCGAGAGTTTGAGACCGACGGATTGTGAATTGACACGCGTACATCACTACACACTTATACATCTCTAGCGTGCACTTCCTTTCTCTTCTTGTTCTCGTGTGCATGAATTACAATCTAGACTAAAGCCATTATTGTAAAGATTGAACTAAATTATAAATTGTACCGTTCAGCTACCGAATTTATATCTTGACCATTGTTATCATGAAATCATGTTCAGTTACTTATTACTTGTTCCCATCATCATCATGAACATGACATTACACATGCTTACTTATTGCAACTCTCATTGGCCATTATTAATGACTATGGGTATCTACATTTAAAACTTTACATGAGATGCTGACAGGGCACGGCATGTGTCCATGGGCTCCAATCTAGCCCCAATGACGGTGAGTCATAGATATACTGTTAACCATGGGGTATAATGATTACTGGTGTTGCATCTGCGCTGGGAGTACTTTCTTGCTTGTTGAATGTTAGGTACATAACCATATACGCGTGGCCTGTGTGCACTCTTGGTGGATCTTTCCTTGTTGTACATTAGTGTTTATGTGCCTGATTAGTGTTACTTGATCGTGCTTCTGCAATCTTGCTTGCTTGCTTGCGTGATATGGCCATCCTGCATTTATTGCTACTAGTGATATCTTGCGTTCTTGTAAACTATTGACATCAAGTGAAATCTTGTGTGCTTGTACAAAGTGATCTATTGTTAGTTCTCTCTTGTTATATCATTCCAGATCTTATTCTATCATGATCACTCTATCTAGCTTGTTTCATGCATCATGTTTTAAATCTGTTTTATTCGTACACGCATATCATGGCATTCATCATGCTTACCTAGTTCTAAAATGTTAATCACTTACATAATTGCCCGCACATTGAGATATAAATCCTACTGGGCTAGTTTGCTTATCCCCCTACTTTTACCCAATCTAGGTGACTATGACATTCAAGAGGAAGAGCAAGTCGAGGATGGGAATGCATCCGAGTGATGAGCGTTCCGACTATGAGTCTAGTTATAGTAGATTACTTTGAGCATTAGTACAATGTAGTAGGAAGTGAGGTATTATGTACTTTCCTTTTTATTGAGTCTTAGTCCTGTACTAGTTTCAATTTGAATACAATTTATATTGAGTTCAACATTTGGGCCCTATTATGATCTTGTGTTGATACACATTTAGTGCGTTCTAGCTAGGGGCTTATTTGCCGACTGTCCACGTCTCGAAATATCGACTCGAATTCTTCGAACTAATATCCGCTGCGTAATTCTCGGGACGTGACATTTTAGTGGTATCAGAGCCTAGGAACACCAAATAGGATACATGTCTCAAGATTAGGAGATACCTATGGAACCTAGGTCATGGAAATTAAATATAGTACCTGGTGAGAATGGGTAGAGACTCGGAATATGTTAGAAAGAATTAAACACTCCTACCCATTGACTCTTATAATGTATCTAGAGACATTAATTGGTTTCCATCCTTTTCTCAGGAACCCTCATAACACTCTCACTCAACTTCAATGGCTCGCAACCAGTGGCAAGCTATGCAAGACACTGTGGCTGGACTTACTCAGGCCTTGCAAAATGTAGTTCAAGCTGGAAATCAGGCTGTAGCTGCAAGAAATGGAGCCGATGATCTACACTGGAATTTTAGGAGTTTAAACCCTCCTCGTTTCTCTGGATCCCCTGACCAGATGAAGCAAAAAATTGGCAAGAAGAGATAGAAAGGATTTTCCAGGTGATGCAATGCACAAATAGGGAAAAAGTGGTACTGGCCACTTTCCAATTAACTAAAGATGCTCGAGCATGGTGGAAGGCCACATCGGCCCACCTGCCAAATGTAGCTGAATTAGAGTGGGCCGGATTCCTGGAGATATTCCGAGGAAAATATTTCTCTGAGAGAGTCAAGGAGAAGAAGGCAACGGAGTTTGCTGCACTTAAACAGAAAGGGATGTCCGTGGCTGAGTATGAGGCTCAGTTCGCGCGTCTTGCTGTGTATGCCCCACACCTAGTGGGAACTGAAAGACTAAAGGCAAATCGGTTCATGGATGGGCTCAGGCCCATGTTCATTGAAAGGCTCGGACCACACAATATTCAAACTTACACTGAGATGGTCCAGAGAGCTCAGTTGGTAGAAGACACCATGGCCAAGGTAGAGGGCATGAGGGGCAAGGACAACTCCAAGCCGGTTTTCGTCAAGAAGGGAGCACCCAATATTGCTCCAACTTTTCGTAACAACAACGTCAACAACAACAACAAGCGGCTGAATGCCGGGAGAGACGTTGTTGGAGACAAGAGAGTCAAGGTGGAAGGGAGGCAGTTGGCTGAGAACTGCAAATTCTGCGATAAACCAGGACACCGAGCTGAGGAATGTTGGAAGAAGCTCGGAGCATGCTTGAGATGTGGTGGTCGTGACCACCGTATTCCTGATTGCCCAATGATGAAGGACCAACCAGGTAGAGCCCAGAATGCACCACGGCGTCAGGGACGCTTTAATGCTGTCATAGAAGCTGACCTACCCGAGGAAGGGGGTATGGTGGAAGGTACCATTTCCATACACTCTCAACCTACTTTTGTGCTTATTGATACTGGAGCTGCATATTCATTTATTTCCACCACATTTGCTGCAACTCTACCTGTCAAACTTGTACCCTTGAAATCCAAGATTTCTGTAGCCTCTCCACTAGGCTCAGAATCTGAACTCACTCACTACTTGCAAAAATGTGAAACTATAATTGGAGGACACAATCTTCCTGCCGACCTCATCTGTTTAGACATGAAGGGTTATGATGTCATTTTGGGTGTCGATTGGCTAATTGAATATGATGCCGATGTAAACTGTCGCCATAGGAGGGTCACTTTTAAAAGACCAAACCTCCCAACTCTATCACTACTTGGCACCCGTTATCACAAACACCCTATCTTGATATCCTCCCTAAAGGCTTCTAAGCTGATCAACCAGGGTTGTGATGCTTTCCTAGTTTCCGTCTTGGCAACTGAAAAGAAGAAACCAACCCTAGAAGACATTCCAATAGCCAGAGACTATCCTGATGTATTTCCAGAGGAATTACCTGGTATACCACCTGAGCGGGAGGTAAACTTCACCATTGAGTTACTCCCTGGGGCAGCCCCTGTTTCAAAGGCCCCGTATCTTATGTCCCCTGTTGAATTGCAGGAATTTAAGAGACAGATCCAAGAATTGCTAGATCAGGGTTTTATCAGGCCTAGCACATCCCCCGTGGGGAGTGCCAGTGCTATTCGTCAGAAAGAAGGACGGGACAATGAGGCTATGCATTGATTACCATCAGTTGAACCAGTTGACAATAAAGAATAAGTATCCACTGCCCCGCATCGACGAGCTGTTTGACCAGATCTCTGGTGCACAATATTTCTCCAAGATAGATCTAAGATCAGGCTACCATCAACTAAGAATAAAGGAGGAGGATATTCACAAGTCTGCATTCCGGAGTAGATATGGTCACTATGAGTTCGTGGTCATGCCGTTTGGTTTAACAAATGCTCCAACGGCTTTCATGCAACTTATGAACAATATTTATAGGCCATACTTGGACCAGTTTATAGTGGTGTTCATTGATGACATCCTTATTTACTCCAAATCTAAAGAAGAACATGAGGAACACTTGAAGGTTGCTCTGCAAGTGCTCAGAGATAATCAACTCTATGCTAAACTTAGTAAGTGTGAATTTTGGATGGAGGAAGTGTCTTTCCTTGGTCACATCATATCCAAGGAGGGAATCTTTGTGGATCCATCTAAGGTGGAGGCGGTGAAAAACTGGGAAAGGCCGACAACGGTGTCGGAGATTAGAAGCTTTCTGGGTTTAGCTGGTTATTATCGTCGCTTCATTAAAGATTTCTCAAAGATAGCTGTACCTTTGACCAGGCTTACCAGGAAGGGGAATCCATTCGCATGGACTGATAAATGTGGAGAAAGTTTCAGGCCATTGAAAGAGCACCTTACCTCAGCACCCGTACTGACCCTGCCAGTGGCTGAGGGTAGTTTTGAAGTATACACCGATGCATCTGGGATTGGCCTTGGTTGTGTGCTGATGCAAAATGGGAAGGTTATATGCTATGCGTCCAGACAATTGAAGAAGCACGAGGACAATTATCCTATACATGATCTGGAGCTAGCTGTTGTAGTCTTCACCTTGAAGATATGGCGTCATTATCTATATGGTGAGAAATTCATTGTGTTTTCTGACCATAAAAGTTTGAAGTATCTGTTTTCTCAGCAGGACTTGAATATGAGACAGCGGCGGTGGTTGGAGTATCTCAAGGACTTCGACTTCACGATCCAATATCACCCAGGAAAAGCAAATGCTGTGGCAGATGCTCTAAGTAGGAAGCCAATGATCACGTTGTCGAGCTTAATGGTAGACGAATGGAAGTTATTAGAAGACTTCGCCAGGTTAAATATTGATGCTGACATCAAGGAGAAGGGATGCTTTGTTGCTAGTGTTAGAGCACAACCCACACTATTGGAGGACATCACAACACTCCAAGACAATGACCCTATACTTGTGGAGATTAAGGCTAACCTGGACTAGAGGCTGGATTTCCCATTAACTGAAGATGGAAGGCTATTGTTCCGGGATCGGGTCTGTGTACCCGACCATGTAGAGACAAAGAAAATGATTATGGATGAGGCTCACAAAACCAGATATACTATTCATCTAGGAACTACCAAAATATATCAAGATTTGAAAAGAAGCTTCTGGTGGCCTAATATGAAGAGAGAAGTGGCAGAATATGTCGCCCAATGCTTAACATGTCAAAGGGTCAAGGCAGAACACATGCGACCCGCAGGTAAACTCAAACCCCTAGAAATCCCAGCATGGAAATGGGAAGGTATAGGGATGGACTTTATTTTCAAACTACCTAAATCTAGAGGTGGATTTGATGGAATCTGGGTTATTGTCGACCGCTTAGCTAAGTCGGCTCACTTCTTGCCAGTGAAGAATAAGTGGTCAGTAGATGTTCTGGCTGCATTGTATGTGAAGGAAATAGTCAGATTACATGGAGTACCGGTGTCTATCGTGTCTGATAGAGACCCTAGGTTTACATCCCACTTTTGGAAAGGACTGCATTACTCCTTGGGATCTAAACTAAACTTTAGCACGGCTTTCCATCCACAGACAGATGGTCAGACGGAGAGAACCAACCAGGTGGTTGAAGATATGCTTAGAGCCTGTGTCCTAGATTTTGGAGGCAGCTGGCACGAATACTTACCTCTTGTGGAGTTCACCTACAATAATAGCTATCAAGCTAGCATCCAAATGGCACCATTTGAAGCACTCTATGGCAGGAGTTTCCGATCTCCAATATGTTGGTATGAAGTTGGCGAAAAACAAATGCTAGGACCAGAGATGATAAGGGAAACCACACAGAAGGTAAAGCTTATTAAAGAAAGAATGGCAGTGGCACAACAAAGACAAAAGGCATATGCAGATAACATAAGGAGAGACCTGGAGTTTCAGGTGGGTGAACATGTATTCTTAAAGGTGTCTCCAGGCCGTGGGATCAGGCGTTTCGGCATTAAAGGCAAGTTGTCACCAAGGTTTGTCGGGCCTTTCGAAATTCTTGAAAGAGTCAGCGAGGTGGCATATCGTCTCGCTTTACCACCACAAATGGACAGAATACACAATGTGTTCCACATATCCATGTTGAAAAAATATGTACGAGATCCATGGCATGTTATAGAATACGAGCTTCTGGAATTCAACAAAGACGGAACATATCAAGAGAAGCCAATTAAGATCGTGGACCGGGAACTGCGCCAACTAAGGAACAAGGTTATTCCACTAGTACGGGTTAGATGGAATCAACGCATGGATGAGGATGACACGTGGGAAACCGAGGAAGCAATGCACAAAAGATACCCGGAGCTATTCACAAGTAAGTACACCTCACTTGTACAATAACTTGCTATACATGAATTTGGGGAACAAATTCTCTTAAGTGGGGGAGGGTGTAGCACCCCAGAAATTTTAGCAATATAAAGAATTCAAATAAATGGAAATAAATAATTTCCAAGTATGTAAAACATACGCATCATTATCGTATGTGCTATAACAAGTCAGAAAATCGTTAACACGAAAATACGACGCAATCAAAAATTTAAATAAAATTGTTGGAGGGACTTCCAACATTATATATTAATGACCCAAATCATAATTGGGTCAATGGACATCATGTAGCCCAATAATCAAATAAAGCTAGAAAATGGAGGAAAAATTCGTAACTCTAAATAGGCTGAAATTAGAAAAAAGGCAATTTGAGTTAAATTGACCATGCATTCTTGGCAACCCAAATTCGTGCCTATCTATGGTGGGAGGTTTCCTAAAGCCTCACACACTCTATGGGAGGAAGAAATCCTCCCTAAGTAGGACTCCTAAAACACCATGGTTGCTTAAATACTCTTCATCAAACCTTAGGAACGAGTATTAGAACTTGCTAGGGTCGTGTGGAGGAGTTCTTGGCAACTGGGGAAGCAGGAGATCCCACACCAAGCCGTTCTTCTTCCCCGTTGTGTCTGCTGCGACCTGTACAGACCATCATCTTGAAGTCGACCAAAGGTGAGTCAAACCTAAACCAAACCTTGCAAGGCTTATACCCCTGGAAATAGGGTCAAGTCTACGTTCTTACCCAAGTGGAACGCCCAAATTCCATGCAGTATGCATGAAGCGGTAAGCGTTCTCCTCCAAGTGGTCTGAACATGGGTTTTTCTAGAAAAATGAGACTTCTTCAACCCAGAAGGTAGGTTTTCTCTAGCTAAATCTTAACATATCCTATACCAATGTGTAGAGCATCAAGTTAGCTTTCATTGACCTCTGGTTTCATCGAATTTCATCTAGTAGATTTTGAATTACAAGCTTTTTGCCAAAGTCGCGCACTGTTAGGGTTTTTCCCGTACTTCTTATCACACACGTGATTCAAGACCAAATTAGACTAAACTGCCTTCACGAACTTTCTTCTACTTGTAGTCACGATCATCTCTTATGTTGGACGTTTTGACCAAAAGTCCTTGGTTAGAGAGTTATAAGTATGGTAAGAGAGTCACTGCAGGATTCTGCGATTTCAGACTGCACTTAATTTCATGTTCTTCATATGTTTCTCAGAATTCGAAACCGAATTAGATCAAACCCCCAAAATCAAAGTTCTTCTACTCATTGTTCTAGTCATCTTTCATGTTGAACTTTGTATCCAAATGTCATTCGTTAGTGAGTTATAATCAGGGTAAGTAAATCCTACATGAGATGTGTTTTCAGGTTCCACATGACCTATAAGTTTTGTTCTGGAAGGGCAGTAGTGTCGACACTACTTGGGCTAGTGTCGACACACTATCCCAAAGTAGCCCAGAAGGTGTTCTGGGAAGGCCTCTAGTGTCGACACTACTTGGGCTAGTGTTGACACACTGTCCCAGATTGGCCAGAAGGTGTTCTGGGAGCTATCTCTAGTGTCGACACCACCTGAACTAGTGTCGACACTACTTGACCTTTTTACCTTATATTTGAAGCACTGTGTTGACACTACCTGGACTAGTGTCGACACTACTTGACCAATTCTTCATTATTTTGCCTTGTGTTTGGAGCATAGTGTCGACACCAGTAAGGGGTGTGTCGACACTACCTTTGCAAAATATTGCATGTCTTGGGTCTGATCATGGCATGATGTCTATTTAATGGCTTAAAAGTGTTTAACCCATTGAAAAATCCTTAATTACATGAATATTATTCTAATTACTTTCTTAATGATATGATCATACATGAAGCTTGTGATTTACTCTTGTTACCAATCTAGCTTGATTTAAATGATAAATATTATCTTAAAATCTTGTAAACCCATATGTAGTTAAATACATTGATCTTTGCATGCCATCATGTTAAGTGTTTTCCGAGAGTTTGAGACCGACGGATTGTGAATTGACACGCGTACATCACTACACACTTATACATCTCTAGCGTGCACTTCCTTTCTCTTCTTGTTCTCGTGAGCATGAATTACAATCTAGACTAAAGCCATTATTGTAAAGATTGAACTAAATTATAAATTGTACCGTTCAGCTACCGAATTTATCTCTTGACCATTGTTATCATGAAATCATGTTCAGTTACTTATTACTTGTTCCCATCATCGTCATGAACATGACATTACACATGCTTACTTATTGCAACTCTCATTGGCCATTATTAATGACTGTGGGTATCTACATTTAAAATTTTACATGAGATGCTGACAGGGCACGGCGTGTGTCCAAGGGCTCCAATCTAGCCCCAATGACGGCGAGTCATAGATATATTGTTAACCATGGGGTATAATGATTACTGGCGTTGCATCTGCGCTGGGAGTACTTTCATTATTGTTGAATGTTAGGTACATAACCACATACGCATGGCCTATGTGCACTCTTGGTGGATCTTTCCTTGGTGTACATTAGTGTTTACGTGCCTGATTAGTGTTACTTGATCGTGCTTGTGCAATCTTGCTTGCTTGCTTGCGTGATATGGCCATCCTGCATTTATTGCTACTAGTGATATCTTGCGTTCTTGTAAACTATTGACATCAAGTGAAATCTTGTGTGCTTGTACAAAGTGATCTATTGTTAGTTCTCTCTTGTTATATCATTCCAGATCTTATTCTATCATGATCACTCTATCTAGCTTGTTTCATGCATCATGTTTTAAATCTGTTTTATTCGTACACGCATATCATGACATTCATTGTGCTTACCTAGTTCTAAAATGTTAATCACTTACATCATTGCCCGCACATTGAGATATAAATCCTACTGGGCTAGTTTGCTCATCCCCCTACTTTTACCCAATCTAGGTGACTATGACATTCAAGAGGAAGAGCAAGTCGAGGATGGGAATGCGTCCGAGTGATGAGCGTTCCGACTATGAGTCTAGTTATAGTAGATTACTTTGAGCATTAGTACAATGTAGTAGGAAGTGAGGTATTATGTACTTTCCTTTTTATTGAGTCTTAGTCCTGTACTAGTTTCAATTTGAATACAATTTATATTGAGTTCAACATTTGGGCCCTATTATGATGTTGTGTTGATACACATTTAGTACGTGCTAGCTAGAGGCTTATTTGCCGACTGTCCACGTTTCGGAATATCGACTCGAATTCTTCGAACTAATATCCGCTGCGTAATTCTCGGGACGTGACACCCTCTGTTCGCGCCAAAATCTTTTAAGGGCTTCTATTCTACTCCTTCCTATGATCCTCCAAAACTTTTCCCTGTTCAAATCCATGGCGGTTTCTGGTGTCTCCAGCACTGTTGGCGGTTACAGCATCGCGTTCCTCACAGTAGAGCAGCAAGAGAGGTTTGCAGCGGTGAAGATGAAGCTCTGTGGTAACAAGGCAGTGGATGTGGCTGATTTGGAGAAGAATGGGATGCACAATGTCATAGCAGCAATGCAGAGGATGAAGTGGACAGGAATGACAACTATTTCAGAGGCCAGTTATCCGGACTTGGTGAAGGCCTTTTACACCTGCTTAAAATCTGAAGAGGACAGGTCCCTGATCTCCTCAGTCAAAGGTACCTCTATTCACATTACATATGACTTGTTGGAGAGTCTTTTTGGGGTGTCTACCAGTGGTCGCAGTGGAGTAGACAGTGTCGACATTCATGTCAAAGGACTGAGGATTATCGGTACTGAATATAAGCTGAAGGATGGTAAAATCGACATCAACCAGATGAATGCTTTCAACCAGATTTTGCATTTCATAGTGTGCCAAATCCTTGTACCAAGAAGCACAACTTTCTCCACTTGCCCAAAGGCTGACTCCAACATGATGTTCTAGGCGATTCAGAACCAAGATATCAACATGGCAGAGGTGATTTTTGAAAGGATGAAGTTTGCATCTGTGATGATCTAGGATAAGAAGAATAAATTGAATGTATCTCTTCCTTATGCTCACCTTCTAACAAAATTTTTCCAGCATTTCAACATAAATGTGACTGGTGAAGTGTCCGAGAAGATGGGACAAGCCATTAGAAGCAGAAATCTGAAGAAGAGTGGCTTCTCATTGGTAGCTGGGGTATGGACAAAGACTTCAGCCGTCGAAGGTGAGGCCATCATCGAGGAAGCTCAAGAAGTTATGATTCCAGAGGCAGAGGAAGAAGTAGCTGTTAGAATTGAAGCCCCTATTGCAGAAGCTCCAGTTGTTCCAACAGTTCAAGAACAGCCAGAAGAGGTCAGAACAGAAACTCTAGTTGTTCAGGAAGAGGAAGAAGAGGCAGCAGCAGAAATCAGAATTGAAGTTCCAGTGGCCAGTCCAAGAAGAATTGAAGAAATTCCTCCCGAGCACATTGAGCCCGTTGGGCAATCCTCAGAGGTTGAGTCCCCTTCGACAGTTGTTGCAGTAATAATTGAAGATATTTTGGATACTGTCGCAAATATTCATGGAGAGCAAGAAGAAGTTATGGTTGAAGTTGTGGCACCAGGCCACAGTGCAGATGTTCCTATGGAAGATGCTCCTATTCATGGGGAGCACACAGTTAGCCCCCATGCTGATCAGTTCTAAGAAGGTGTTGCGGAGAGCACCTCAGATGAAGAAGAACCTCCTGTTGTGGAGCCCATTGTTGGGGCCAGTGCTAAAGGCAAGGGTGTAGCTCAGATTCCTTTGCTTACTAGAAGAGCACACCATAGTTCCAAGAAGAAGAAGCTGAGGGTCAATATGAAGCCAGTATTAGACCGATTGAATGCTCATGGAGAGATCCTGTGCTCACTGCAAAATGAAGTTTCATCCATCTTTCTGAGCCAAAGCACAGGAGCCAAGTAGATTGGAGCAATGAATGCTGAGCTTCAAAGTTTGAAGGGTGAGTTGGGAAGCATTAAGCAATTAGTTCAAGATCTATTAGTTTTTGTGAGGGAGCAATTACCTACTCCTACCCCTCCCGCTCCCACTCCTGTAGTGCCAAAGAGCAGTTCAAGGCCATCAGGGCCAATTGATGTGGAAGAAGAAGTTCGGCCACCAGGGCCAAGGACTGAAGAAGAAATCCGGCCATCAGGGCCAAGTATTGCAGAAGAAGAAGTCCGGCCATCAGGGCCAGTTGGTGCTGAGGATGCAGGGCCATCTAGGCCAAAGGTTGTTGAGGTTCAGCCAGCACAGGAAGCATCTGGGCCATCAAGGCCATCAGCTGAGCAGCCAGGGCCTCCAGGGCCAGTTGTGGATGAGCAGTCAGGGCCATCCGGGCCAGTGGTATCTCAGGACGAGCAAGGCAGAGTTGAAGCACCTGTAGAAGAGGTTGTGCCCCCAGAGCCCCCTTCTTCTCCTCTTCAAACTCTAGCCCCTCCTTCTCCACCTTCATCTACCACTGCTCCTCCAGCTCCTGCCACCTTCAAACAACCCCTATCTAAGCACATTTCCTCACCTACACCATTTCCTACCACAACCTCCTCTTCTCATGCTTCCTCCACATTAATTCCTCCTCCTCCTTTTGAGGCACCTCCAACATCATCCTCCTCAGCTAGAGCCTCCTCGTCTGGTCCTTCATCTTCTAGACCATCCATACCACCTCCCTCTATTGCTTATTCTTTCGTTCATCCTCCTACTCCTCCCTCTTTTGTTACAATCATTCCAGAGGGTGCCCAACTTGAAGGTCCCTTTATCCAGGACATCAAAGATGAGTTTAAAGTAGCCATACTTCGCTCAATCCTGTCAGTTGGCACTCACATTCATAGGACAGGCTCTTCCAGCCATGTTCCTAAAAAGAGAAAAATATCTTCCAACCTTGCCACCTCTTCTGAGCCTCGTTTTCCACCTCTTTGGTTTTCTCTCACTGTTGAAAATCGAAGAAGGTCTATCTATTGTGAATTCCTCCATAAATGCACATTTGCCAACATTTTTAGCCTTCCTCACCTTAATCTAACCGACCACCTAAATATTGTTCTCCCTCTCTCTTCTCTTTCCAAAGCCGAACAGTCAAAAATCTTCTCTATGACTGAGGCTAAATCTGAAGAACAATGGGCTCGAGGCCATCAGTCTTTGTACAGGCAATTCATATCTGCCAGCTCTGCTCGATTCCCACCTAGAGATCACCCACTCACTCTCTCTGAGTGGTTTGTGATTCATCACAAAAATACCTGGGGTCCTTTCATCCAGAAGAAGATCAAGCTCATCAGGTACTTCCAGATGTTTAATGATTATAGCTATCTCCATAATCTGCCCGAAGTTCAGCTTGGCCAATTCCGGCAAGCTTGGTTCGGATACTGCTCATACCACCTCCATCCAAGTGGATTTTGCCACTTTGGAGATACCAGATGTTGTGTTTCTGCCTCCACTTCATTCCTTAGTCATGGAATCTGCAATAGGCCCTATTATTTTTGAAAGATTTGCTAGGATCATGGGGGTGCATTTCAGTGCAGAAAGGAAATTCCCTTGCATTCCACATATTCGTCTACCGGGAATATAACCAGGACCACATCAAGTCTGATGTTCTTGCCCCTCTTTTGTCTGAATGTGAGCGGCTATCTCCATCAGACTGGGAAAGACTTTACCCTCTCACTGCTCAGCAGCTTCTTGATCTCAATGCTTCTCAAGCCAGATCAAATCAACCTCCTCTATCTGCTGCACAATTTCTAGATCTTAACTCCATTCATCTTGTTCGAGACCCATTTGATATGTGGGTTGAGATATACAAAGTCTATATTTCAATGAAAAAGGAACTGAAGCACTAGTAGATCTTCTACCCCATTTCCATTGATCAGTTCCTCCAACATTCTAGCTTTGGTACTTCCAGCACCTACAAAATGTCTCTTGGCAAGGATGAGTATGGAAATTTTGTGGAAGCTCAGAGGCAACTACACATCCAGAGGATGGCTCCTATTACGGGACCTTCCTACTCTATAGTTTATGGAGCCTTCCAAGGTTATTTTGAAGAGCAGGAACTCAAGGCATGGCCGATCATTACTCGCTATGCCTCCCTTCTGTCCCCTGCTTTCTACATTCCTACACCTCCTCAGTGAAATAATATACTGTCTTTTTTGTCTTCCATTTATCTTTCTTCTCTTCTTTCTTTGTCTACGTTGATTCTTTTTGCTTAATGACAAAAAGGGGGAGAAAATAAATATCTACAAATTTTAATCCCTATTTAGAAAATTTATTTAAGTTTATTTCAGCTCATTACATGTTATGTTTTGTTAGGTTTTGTCATCACCAAAAAGGGAGAGATTGATGATCAGTCCATCCCCATATAATTTTATTTAATTATATAAAATCTTGGTGATTAAAAAAACCTTAACAATTATTTTCTAACAAGTTTTTATGAAGTTCATCGATAGGGAATAAGTCAAGCCTAATCTGTAAGTAATCCTTACACTGTATCATTTAACGTTCAGAGCATGCATTTCTTCTAAGTACACATCGATTCCCTTTGTAGAACAACGATTTCCTTTATAGCACAACAATTTCATAAGTAAAAGAATGATTCCATCGCGACAACGATTTTAGTTTCACAACGATTTGTTAAGAGAAAAATCGATTTCGGTCTCACAACGATTTCATAAGTGAAACAATGATTTCGGTTTCACAATGATTTGTTAAGTGAAACATCGATTTTGGTCTCACAATGATTTCGTAAGTGAAACAACAATTTCGGTTTCACAACGATTTGTTAAGTGAAACATCAATTTCGATCTCACAACGATTTCGTAAGTGAAACAACGATTTCGGTCTCACAATGATTTCGTAAGTGTAAAAATGATTCGGTCATCAGTTTCTTAAGAGAAACAACGATTTTCTTGTACAAACAATTTGCTTTCTCTTGTACAACGATTTGCTTGTACAACGATTTGCTTATATCTGTACAACGATTTACTTGTACCACGATTTGCTTATATCTGTACAACGATTTACTTATATATGTACAACGATTTACTTTTGCAAACGATTTGATTTCTATTGTACACCGATTTGCTTGTACAAACAATTTGTTTTCTCTTGTACAACGATTTTCTTGTACAACGATTTGCTTATATCTGTACAACGATTTGCTTGTACAAATGATTTGCTTTCTCTTATACAATGATTTGTTTGAACAAACGATTTACTTTCTCTTGTACAACGATTTACTTGTACAACGATTTGCTTATATCTGGACAACGATTTACTTGTACAACGATTTGCTTATATCTGTACAATGATTTACTTGTACAACGATTTGCTTATATCTATACAATGATTTGCTTATACATCGATTTGTTTATGGTTGAACAATGATTTGCTCAAACAACGATTTGTTTATGTTTGAACAACGATTTGCTCAAACAATGATTTGTTCTTGTTTGAACAAAGATTTGTTCATGTTTGAACAACGATTTGCTCAAACAACGATTTGTTTATGTTTGAACAACGATTTGCTCAAACAACGATTTGTTTATGTTTGAACAACGATTTACTCAAATAACGATTTTTTTATGTTTGAACAACGATTTGCTCAAACAACGATTTGTTCTTGTTTGAACAACGATTTGCTTATGTTTGAACAACGATTTATTTATGTTTGAACAACGATTTGCTCAAACAACGATTTGTTTATGTTTGAACAATGATTTGCCTATATTTGTATAACGATTTGCATAAACAATGATTTCATAAGTTGAACAACTATTTCATTATCATAACGACTTCATGGATTACATCGATTTCATACATGATATTCAAATATATTTTCAAATACTTTGAAAGTCAAAGTCTTCCCGCGTGCATCACTAATATCCTTGCATTTATTGTGATTGTACACATCATCTGCATGTCGCATGTCTGAATGCTTTCTACACCCATGATACAATAGCAAATACTTTATCAGATGACAGAATAGCATTTCTACTTTGTTGTACGTTCTTAATGCATGGTTTCTAACGTTGACTGACAAGCATAGAGACAGTCTATCTGTCTACGGTTTGGCATTTATTATGTGCAGGTCTTTGTGAGTACAAAATCTTACAATGTTGGACAACTAGAAGCTAAAGGATATCTAGGTGAATCTTCTCTTTGCATGTATGGCTAATAGAGCATTAAATGGCTGCAAGCATACCTGTCGTACACGATGGACCATGCAGTCTAACGAGCATCCAACCTAGAGACAACGGCCATTTAAACGGCTATATTCTCAAGAGAAGATATATAGAGGACTGAAGACTCCCACTTCGATAGTTCGACAACTTGAATTTTTATGTGATAGAGCCTTCAGAGAATTCCTCAACGAACAAGAAGAGCGCCTGCTTCATTCCATAATTTTTATGTAGCTCTTAGCTCACAATCCTTCTTACTTAACCTTGAGAGAGCTGTTGTAGTTCTGATAGATTTTCTAGTGCAAATCTTTTCTCTCTCAGACCTTGCCTCAGATCAAGCATTTGTTGTAAGCTTGGTCTAGGGGCCATTCACTTTTATTCACATCTGTTGTGAAGTTCCTCTTCGGGTTGTGAAGAGAAGACCTGTTGGAAACAGGTGGTTAGTATTCACTTCGTTGAGGAAGGAAGATCTGTGTATCAGGGTGTTTTTGTACCTCTTCAGGGTTTGAAGAGAAGCCCAACTGCGGTTGGATGTGAAAGGGTCCTTGAGGGGGACAGTACCCTTGGTTAGTGAAATCCCAAGTTGTTTCGTAGGGACTGGACGTAGGATTTCTTTGGATAGGAGGTCCGAACCAGGATAAAATTCCCTAGGTTGTGTGAATGTGTGTTTGCTCTCTTGTCTTCTCTATTACTAACACTAACAACCAATTTCAGTGTTTTTCTGTTAAGCTTTTTTGTTGACAGATTTTATTTAAACAAATTTTAGAATCTCATTCACCCCCCCTCTGGGCTTGCTAGCTGGGCAATAGCCTGCACCGCCGCAGTTTCTTCCATCTTGTGCTGCTTGCAGAAGCGCACGAGTGAGTTCTTGGATGGTTTGTTGCATGCCCCTCATCTGAGCACGTTTAGCAGTCATCTTAGCTAGCTTAAGTTCCTATAAAAATAACTTATTATTATGATATTGATGTGGAATTTAATTTATACGTGTGTGAGTTCATTTTAGCTAGTTACCCATGGTTCTAACCTCATCTCACATAGGTAGAACAATTGACTCTAGTCGAGGCTGGTGAACCAAGATCATCCTATACTTAAGAACAACCTAGGCTCTGATACCACAAAACTGTCACACCCCGACGTGGAATATCGGAACGTGAGTCAATTATAAGTAAACGGGTACCAAGAGAGTACTAGACATCAAACCATCGGACAAGAATAAATACTAAGGTAAATTCATCTCATTAATAATTTCCAATGTCTAATTACAACCACTAATATCAGAGCCATTCTATAGGGCCCAATTCAATTGAATAAAAGCAAAAGTCTAAACCCAAACTCTAACAACTACTAAGACGCTAGGGTATGCTTGACTTCACTCTTGGTCGTTCCCATCCTCTTGAGTGTAAGTATCTTCCTCGGTCTCACCTGAGAACACATAACCAAAAACGCAGGGTGAGCGATAACGCCCAATAGGACTTGAAACTCAGGATCAAGCATGCTTTAAATGATTAATGTATTAAAAAGGTAGAGTAACTAATGATAGAGCGAGAGAGTCAAGTAACGTAAGAGATAGCACAATAGCATGGGAGTGAAATAGCACAAGTTTCCAAATATAGTACAAGCGTCGAGTATAGCACAAATAGTAGGATGGTCATAGCATAAATAGCACAAAGTATAGCAATAGCACAACGTGTATAGTATAACACTTTGTTGTCAATAGATAACGAGAGAATATAGTACTTTTGATTGTCATTTAGATAGTCGAGATAGATAGCACTCGAGTGTAATGCCAAACCCTCTAGTCATTTAACTCCCGCAGGCAAGTAGCACTTTTGGGCGCACATCCCAGGACCAGACCGGGCCCTTAATATATTGCCAGGCATTGGTTATATTGTTTATCTTTAGACAATCAGTCAATGGCCAATAGAGAGTACCAAGAAATAGATGAGAGTACGGGATGAATAGATGAGATAGTAGAGAGAGTGTGAATAGATGAGCGAGTAGAGTAATAGATGAGAACTAAGGGTCAATGCACATGAAACGTCGAGTAGCTGCAATAGTAACAGTTGCACAACACGCGCGATTTGGTGTTGGTAATGAGGTGGAATTCACTACCTTCCACTGGCCCTGTTATGCACAGATCCAGAGGTCCGGCGTGATTCAAGATAAGAGCGAGAGCAATCTAAAGCCGTTTGGATCTTACTGATCCCTAAAGGGTATCATAGGTGTTAGGGTGCAACCAGCTAGTTGGCCATGTGGGAATCCATGGACAGAGGAGACGTACGAAGGCCTTGGACAAGGATTCACTAGTCCGGCAAAAGGAATATCCGACGGAGAGTTTGTCCAAGTCAAGAGAAAGTGTGTATATAGAAACAAGTGCCCGACGTTCTAGAGGAATTCTAGAATAGTGGAGCGTTGGTAACAGTATTCCCAAAGCATCGCGAGAAATGAAGACACGTCCATTTAAAATAGGGCAATTAAATATGTAATTGAAATGAATTACCAGAGGTATTATGAGATGTTTTCATGCGAAGTTACACCATATTGGATGGTTCAAGTGTGTGCAAGTGTAAAAGAAATCATACATAGAAAGAGGTCATATGCATGTATTTTAAATCATTCATTTTATAACAGGTGTATTTACTGTGTGTATGACTGTTAACAAGGGGTATAAACACTGTAGAAAGTTAGAACATCACAAATCATGGGTTTTCATGTAAAAACCCCAGATCGCGACGTACCCCTGTTAGGGTCACGACAGGGTCTGATCAGAACGCGACAGGGTCATGCAAGGAACGCGACGGGTTGGTCAGAGCAGGCTGCCAGAATGCGATGCCAGCGCCTGTCGCGTTCAGAACACTACGGGTGCCTCTGTCACGATCAGCCCTGAGAACGCGACCTATCAGGCCATCGCGTTCTTAGGTCCTACGCCTGAGTCCGAGTGGGAAAAGGACAGGCTTTGGATTGCGGTCCAAATCTTCCTTATTTTGACACAAGGTTGTTCAAAAATATAGAACTAAATGTACAAGCGATGAAAATTCATGAAACTAGTTTTAAACGGATCTAGACATGCAAGAGTACTTCCAGTAAACAGGAATTTGAAATCAAACATGGTCTTGACTAGTTTTGAACATGATCAAGCACAAGTAACGCAGAACATGGTATAGTGAGGGTAAATGATTTAGTTCGAGCAAGATACTAGATAAAAATTAGGGCTTTCAGGGGCAAAAGATGCCTAACATCCATTAGTATCTCCAGTTACAATTTCATGGTATGGGGTCGAGTATACATGGAGATCTATATTTAAGTTGAGGGTTCGGGGTCATGATGTTTATAGAACTTCAAAAATCAAGAAGAAAGGATTGGCTCGATGAAAAATTATGAAACAAGAGGGGTTTTGTTCTTGAGGTATGGAACAATCTACAGACGAAATTATTTGATTTTTGCTCGTGAGAATGCCTACCTTTGACTCGTTTGGTCTTCTAGGGTTAGAAATTGAAGAACACGGGTTGAAGCTTGGTCAAGCCTTCTCCCTATGAATTCCTCTGCTCCTTGGCCTCCTCTCCTTGTCTAGCAAGCCCCCAGCAATGTGTTAGGGCAGGCCATGGGGGGTTGAGAGAGTATTTTTACTTATTGTGTTTCTATTTCCTAATAGAACTCTAATTCCTATTAAATTCTGAGATTTCCTATTTCTATCCTCCTACCAAGCTTTCCACCACCAATTTGGGTTAGGTTGGGATCCAATTTCGTGGCCAACCAATTAAGGTAGGGTTAGGAGTCCAATTCCCACCCAAAATACTTATTTTAATACTTTATTACCCCTTTTCTATTTAGGCAATATTTAAGATACAAATTTAGGGTATTTTCCATTTATTCCTCTTTTAAAAATCCCTATTTTAGTCCAATAACTTTTATGTTCTCCATTTAATAAAGCTCATCACTTCTTTTCATTTAGTGGGTTTGAATTAATTCTCTTTTCTTTGATTTCCTAATTGACTAGATTTTTAATATTATTAAATTTTTATTTTTTTGAAAAATTTAGGTTGCTACATAGACCAACCACGAGAGCTATGCAAATGACTCAACGCTGTTGTCCTAACTGTAGACACCTGATTCCGGCCTATAAGTTGAACCATATTTCTTGTTATCTTAGTCATTCACCTTGAGCCCATCATTAGCCTTGCTTTAAGCCCATTAAAAAGCCCGAATTCACTTTATCCCGTCCATTATCCTCTTAAAAGAGTCCATGAGCCTTAAATCCTCATTATTCTACTATTTGATTAGCCAATTTTAAGAATATTCGATTTTCCTTAACGCGACCTATCGTAGCGCCGCGTTAACACTGTCGCGCCCCCGGTAGGCGTCGCGAAAACCCATGCATATGCATGCACGTGGCTTTAGAGTCGCGGACGTCATGGCTGTCGTGACTCTGCTCGTCGCACCATTATGACCTTGGGGCCATCTTTGGACTCTCCCCAATGGATTTACTTGAATATTATTCTATTATTTCTATCATTATCACTCATGGATGGGATTATTATCCTCTCTCTCTATATAAGCAAGGCTTCTCCTTCAGAGGAAAGGGGCCCCCATTTTTTGCCACGAAGTGCTGCCGAAATTTTCCTTGACCTGGACTTAGCTCGTGGCTCTCCCATTCCACCCCATTCTTTCCTTTCTTCTCCACTAAGTCATGATGCTTTCTTCATCCATGGCGCTTGGACGTGGAGGAGGTGACCCCTAGATCTTCTGCATCAACTAAGGACGTCACCCAATGCCAGGGAGTCACCCCATTGGCGCTCTTTCTTCCTCTCCCTCTTCCATTTTCCTTTCATGCATATTTCTTGCTTTATTCGATAGGACGCATTTCCTATTCTCCTCCCACATTTTTGTACACCCAAGGGGTTTAAAAACCACCCCAGGTTCGTTCCCTCCATGCTCCCCTTTTTCATTTCATCTTTGGATAGATATTGCACTTAATATGTTCTAATTGGGTTTCTTTCTTTGTTTTCTTTGATTTGGCGGGCACCCAGGCATCATAAGATGAGGAGCTCTTAGCCTCTGGCCGGCCGGAGGGTAGGAAGAAGGTCCAACCATCATTCTCCTGCACTGCAGAGAACGCGGCCGACAAGGGCGTCGTGACAAGCATAACGTGCCCTGGTGGGGCATCGTGACACCAGCATCATCGCGGCAGGGAGACCCATCGCGACAAAGGTCAGTGCTTTGTTCTCTCTCCCTTTCCTAGTATAGTTAACCTACATAGTGTAGACACCCATTTCTGACCCATAAGTCGAGCAAAAAACCCTTTTCGTATCATTGACGCCCCACGTTGGCCCATCATCGTCAAGCTGGCTTTCTCCGATCATGACATCATTTCCATTAGTTCATCACCCTGGAGGACCCTTCCTGGTCAAATCAATCTCTCTCACTATAGCTCTCTGAGTCAGGAGTCCGATGTTTCAATCCGAACGCTGCGCATGGAGACTGGACACATTGCATGGCCAAAATGCGGAAAAGTCATGAAGGCGACAGGCTCTATGTCGCGTTCCAGAAAACGACAGCCCCTATGTCGCGATCATAAATCCATATTTTAAATTTTTAAAAAATCACAAAATGACTTGAAGTCACCTTCCTTATGAGGAAGGTGACGTATCGAGCTGTCGCATTCAGGAAGGCGACACAAAGCCCGTCGCGTTCAGGACCTTAAACAGGAAACCCTTTCCGAGGCCAATTTGGACACATGCCAAAGATGGATATTGCTTCATTTGGACGTCCAAATCACGTCCAAATCCTCTCAAATTTGGAGGAAACCTTCCTAACATGTCCCTTTCCAAGTTCCAATTGCCCAGATGCAGCCATACATAGCCATAGTCGGACTCCTTCCCATTATTCCTCTCAGACTCGAGTTGGGAATAATAACCCATAAGTACCTCGTCTCTCCATCTTTTGGGGCAAGGCCAGAGTCTGCTTCTTCCTCCTCCAGAGAACTCCAACTCCGAAGAAGAGAGCTTCCTCTCCAGACGACCAAGAAGAGCCCTCGAGGGCGTTTTCCCATCGGCTACACAATTCTTCTCCCTTTCTCTTCCTTATTTCATTCAATTCTTGCATGCATAGTTCTTCTTTTTTCGTAGATTCATATTAGAACACTCACCACACACCCATACTTAACACCCACAGGGGTTAAAAACCCCAATCTCGTGAGTTCCCTCCATTATAGTTCATGTTTTCATGCTTTTCATTGAATAAATCTCATACACACGAGTTCTAATGGGTGTTTTGCTTGTTTAATTCACTTTGGCAGGTGTTTGAAGACCAGAGCAACGTGAGGCTCTTGCCCCTCGGCCGGCTGAGGAGCAGGAAGACAAGAACCCCAACTTCCATCCACAGAAGAAGAAGGTGACACTGCTTTTGTCGCGATCCAGAAGGCGCCGTAGCCGTCGTCGCGTTCAGATCAGAGCATAGCGACGCCACCTTCGTCACATTACCAAGTGCGCCTTCTCTTCAATTTTCCTTTTCCAACGTAGTCAGCTGTCCCTCTCTACACATCAAAAGACAACTACTTGGTGGCGATCACGGTACTTTCCCTTTCCTTTACTCTTATACGTATTTACACATATTTTTTGGGGAGCACAATCCCGTGATTACACCTTTTGGCGATCACGGTGGGACATCTAGTGTAACATCCCATGTTACCCTGACCAGTCACCCTCCATCAAGGGTGGCGACACAGGGTATGTCGCCTTCTGAAGACGACATGTGGCTTGTCGCCTTCCAGTTGGGAAGGCGACTGGCCCTATGTCACCTTCTCTCTTCGCTGCCAGCCGCATGCACCTTTGTCGTGTAGTTGTCTGAAGAGGGATGACAGGTGTCAGCATCTGGCAGAAAGGAGGCGATAGGTCCTATGTCGCCTTCTGGTGTCAGGCCTGCATGGCTGACACGTGGTAATGTCGCAAATCGACTTGACCGTTGAGCAGGGGATAGCGACATGTCCTATGTCGCCTTCAAGTTTACTGAAGGCCGCCCATGTCGCCTTCTCATGTTCAAAGGGTTAAGTGCTCAGGCTGAGAGCACAAGCCTCAGTTCGCCCCTTTGCTCTGTGCAAGCCTTATCTCCGGCGAACTGAAGCTTGGGAGCTCTGTGGAGGCTTGGGAGGAGGTTGTTTGACCTTCTTGCAAGGTAGGTTGCTCTTGGTTGTTGTTGGTTGGGTTGTTCTTGTTTGTTTTCCCTTGTGTTCCCCTTTGCTTGATTCCTCTCTCACTATCTTTCCTCTTCTTGGGATGCTTGGATGATGGTCTCCTAGGGAGAAGAAGTGCCCGGTTCGTGGGAGGAGGCTCGTGGATCGTCGGAGCTCGGAGGTGGAGGGTTGCTAACCTACGAGAAGGGCCCTTGAGGTTGGATCTTCATCTCGAGGTAGGGAACCCAAACCTTCCCCCTAGTTCCACTTGCTAGGATCCTCACCTCTTCCAAGCCTAGAACTTGCATGCTAGGTTGTTTTCATGCTTTGGTTATAGATGTGGTTTGTGTGGTGCTTTGCATGCAATGGTTGCTTGGGTTTAAGGGTTCTCCATGTTGAGTGAGATGCATGTGAGTGTAGGTTATTGTGCATGCTTGTTGGGGCTTCTAGAGGGTGGTTTGAGCTCTTTAGAACCATGTTTAATAGCCTACATGTTTCCCTCCCCACGGTTGTGATTATAGTGTGGTTGAGGCCCTGAAGAAGGAAGCCTCGGTGTGTTGCACCCTGTTAAGGCGACACCTTTGGTGTCGCCACCTAGGTGGCGACACATCGATGCGTCGACAGCATCTATGTCGCCACCTTGGTGGCGACATGGGGGCCGTCGGCTTCTACCTGTCTTCCCGTTCCGGTTCATGTGCCTTTTCCGGAGCACCGACCTGATAGCGACAATGGCCTTGTCGCTATCAAATTAGTAGGGTTGCACCGCCTTGGTTGTCCCCATGCTGATGGCGACATGGGGCCTGTCGCCTTCTCAGTCAGAGAAGGGACTTTGCCACCTGCTCAGTGTCTTGCTTCCGCTGCGACTCAGTTTTCTCGGCACCTGTGCTGTTTCATAGTACAGTGCTACTGCTAGTCTCTCTTCGCCCGGTGCTAGGCACTTGAGGGCTTGTCCGCGAGACAGGTTGTTACCGTTACCTGGGACCCCCGGTTCCCGCGCGCTCGTATCATTGGGTGTTGCTCCAGGTGGCGGGGTTTGCTCGAGTCGTTGACTTTGGTAGTAGTAGGGGAAAAAGGTGGGACAGCGACGTGGTCGATTGTGGAGCTCTCTTAGCTGAGACTGGGACGCCGGTAGTGTGTGACTCGTATGACGCAGTTCAGCTAGTCCGTTCTCACTGCCTCACTCTACGTGGTTCCGGTACCACCTAGAGGCGTCAGGCGTGGGACCGTAGTCCGGCCAGACTACGACAGTTGTGGTTACTTGTGGTTCCGCGTCTCACTCCGACGGGAGGTGTCAGACAAGGACCGTTGATCGAGGGTAAGACACGTGGCGCTCCTGACCAGCTGACTAGAGTAGTGTACTATAGCTAGTGTACCTATCCAGGCAGTTCGCTGTCTGTGTTTACAGCTGGGTTCTTGTGGTGCCTTGGTTTACACGGGTTTTCTGGTCCCGTCGAGTGGCTTAGACCGACGACTGTGTAGTTCTTTCATGCTTCCGCACTTTACTCTGTTTAGTAGATTAGACCTTACTACTTTATTTAATTATTGCACTAGTCTATATGCTTGTGGAACCAGTGGGAGATTGGTAGTCCCTACTGGGCTTCTTCGTGAAGCTCACTCCTTGTTTTGCAGGTGAGACTTCACAGCAGTTCCCTCCGCGGTGTAGCGAGGAGACGTGCCCGCAGTAGTCGGCGTCTCTAGTGGCAGTGTTTCCCCCAGTTTTGTACTTCACCCTCGGGGTATGCCCCTAAGGGACGTGTTATTCCTTTTCCGTTCTGCACTTGTACTTTTACTACTTTGGGACTTGTACTAGACTTGCACATTGTGTTAGACTTCTTGTTGCACTAGTTGGTACATTTTTAGTACAATTGTCGTTATTTACTTTCCGTCAGATATCTCGTTAGACCGATCTGTTAGCCCTTCCGGGTCTCCGGACCCATGGGCGGCGGTGCCGACGGTCGGATCCTTGGTGGGAGCCGGGGACCCGGGCGCCGGGGCCGTTACAGTGGTATCAGAGCAAGGGGTCTATCAAGACTTGTGGTGGAAATGAGTAATGACATAAAGTCCCTTAGAAAGTATAAGTGAACACTGCTAGCCTCCGGAGTCTTAAGTGTCAATAACTAAATCTGGCTGTTTTGCAGATCATGCCTCCACGCACTCACAGGCAGGCTCATAACTTGGTGGAGCGTCAGGAGACTGAGTCGGACAATTCAGTTGCTGCCGACCAGGTGCCGTTCGGTGATCAGCCCCAGCAGTTCGAGCAGCCTGACGACCCGTTGCCGCAAGGAGGACCGCAGCAGCAACAGGAGCAGCAGCAGTGGTATCCACCTGCGCCCCCGCCGGCCGTCATGGAGCAGTGGTGGAGAGCGATGCTTCAGGGTCCGTGGCAGTACCCGCCGTAGCAGCAGTACTAGCCGTACCAGCAGATGCCAGCAGGAGGTCAGCAGTTTGCAGAGATGGCAGCAGAGGAGCAGCCACCACCGACCCTGCAGGAAGCACCGGTTCAGTCAAAGGTACCACCCGTAGTTCGGCAGCAGACTCCAGTAGCAGCAGCAGCACCTGAGGACCGCACCGTGCTTCTGGAGAGGTTCCTTCGTCTTCGACCTCCTACGTTTGTGGGCGACCGCGATCCGGATAGAGCAGAGAGTTGGGTCCATGAGCTCGAGCGCACCTTCGAGACCATGGACTGTGCAGAGTTGAATCAGGTTCGTTTGGCAGTATATCAGCTGAAGGGGTCAGCCCATGAGTGGTGGTGAACAGCGAGGCTGACCAGGTTTCAGGGTAGGAGGTTGGAGCAGATCTCCTGGCAGCAGTTTCTCGAGGCCTTCCTCGGCGAGTACCTTCCCGACTATGTCTGCCAGGAGAGGAGGGACTAGTTCCACGAGTTAGTCCAGGGAGACTTAACCATGGGATAGTACCATCAGAGGTTTCTGCAGCTACTTCGACACGTCCCCCACGTGGCAGCTAGTGAGCAGGCTCGTACCGAGCGGTTCATTAGCGGGCTACGTCCCGACTTGAGGTGGGCTATGGCCGGTCACCTCTGCGACACCTTGTCAGTAGCAGTGGCGAGAGCTACGGCCCTGGAGCGGGAGTGTCGGTTTCAGCCGCAGCATAGTGGAGGTTCAGGGAGATCTTCTCCGTACCAGTGCCCCGCAAGCTGTCGGGGGAGTCTGTCTTCTTCTTCCTCTTCAGGAACAGGCGGTGCTGGCCTGACCACGAAGTTGTTCACTCGTGGAGGCAGGCGTCACTTGCAGCAGTAGAGGCGTCAGACCTTGCAGTTTCCAGCAGAGCAGTCCATCCAGCAGGGAGCGGAGGAGAGCCAGCAGGGTACGGGTTGTTACCACTGCGGGCAGGAGGGGCACTTCATGCGAGAGTGTTCGTTGAGGCAGCAGCAAGAGCAGCACTAGTAGGCACCTCAGGCGCAGTACCGTCCACCCCAGCCACCTCAGCGCCAGCAGCAGTACCAGGGTCAGCAGCAGCAGCGTCAGCAGCAGCAGTCTCAGTGAGGTCGTGGATGCGGTCGGGTGATGAACATCACCAGAGAGGAGGCAGAGGCCTCTAATCTGGTCGTCGGTACGATTCCCATCCTTGGTAGAGCTGCTAGAGTTTTGATTGATCCGGGTGCTACGCACTGTTTTGCTTCAGATGAGTTCTTTGCTACTTTGACCGAGTTTGCTCCAGAGCAGACCTGCGACCTAGCTGTTGAGCTTCCGACGGGTGACTTCGTTCGTACCCTTGGTTACTTGGAGGGTGTCACCGTCGAGGTGCAGGGCCACCAGCTATCAGCCAGACTGTTTGCCTTACAGCTCCTCGACTTCGATGCCATTTTGGGCATGGACTGGTTAGAGGCACACTCTGCTTTGGTAGATTGTCAGCGGAAGACCGTGCGGTTCGAGTTACCTGGAGCACCTGTGCTTTGCTTCCGAAGTACTGGTCTGACCGCCGACCCTTTGTTTCTTTCTGTAGAGCTCGGCGTCTTATCCGAGACGGTTGTGTTGCTTTCCTGGATTTCATTTGTGCCTCAGATTCGGGTGAGTTGACTGTTTCTGACGTGCCGGTTGTTTGTGAGTTTGCTGACGTGTTTCCGGAGGACCTACCTGGGTTGCCGCCTGAGCGGGAGGTAGATTTCTCCATTGAGTTGCTTCCGGGGACGATGCCTGCGTCCAAGGCACCGTACCGGATGGTGCCAGCGGAGCTGCGGGAGTTGAAGCGCCAACTAGAGGAGTTGCTTGCGTTGGGCTTCATTCGTCCTAGCCGCTCGCCGTGGGGAGCGCCTGTGTTGTTTGTGAGGAAGAAGGATGGTAGCTTGAGAATGTGTATTGATTATCGTCAGCTAAATCAGGTTACCGTGAAGAATAAGTATCCTTTGCCCAGGATCGATGACTTGTTTGACCAGTTGCAGACAACTTCAGTGTTCTCGAAGATCGACTTGAGGTCGGGTTACTACCAGTTGCGGATTCGGGAGTCAGACGTTCCGAGATCAGCCTTTCGCACCCGCTACGGCCACTTTGAGTTTGTCGTGATGCCTTTTGGGCTCACGAATGCCCCAGCAGCGTTTATGGAGATGATGAACAGTGTTTTCAGCGAGTACCTGGACCGGTTCGTGGTGGTGTTCGTCGACAACATCTTGGTGTACTCAGCGACGGCGGAGGAGCATGAGGTTCACTTGAGGCTGGTATTGCAAACTTTGAGGAGTCACCGACTTTATGCCAAGTTCAGCAAGTGTGAGTTTTGGCTAAAGGAGGTGCACTTCCTTGGGCACGTTGTTTCTGGTGCAGGTGTGGCGGTGGATCCCGCCAAGGTTGAGGCCGTTGTTTCTTGGGGTCAGCCCACTACAGTTGCTGAGGTTCGCGGTTTCCTGGGGCTGGCAAGCTACTACAGGAGGTTTGTGCAGGACTTCGCCAGAGTTGCAGAGCCTTTGACCCGTTTGACCAGGCGGGAGACCCGGTTTGTGTGGACGACAGAGTGCGAGCAGGGTTTCTAAGAGCTGAAGAGTCGGCTGACTTCAGCTCCGATCCTTGTTGTTCCTTCTACCACTGGCGGCTTTGTTGTCTACACAGACGCTTCGGGTACTGGTTTGGGTGCTGTGTTGATGCAGCACGGTCGAGTAGTTGCCTATGCTTCTCGTCAGCTGAAGAAGCATGAGCAGAACTACCCGACGCACGACTTGGAGCTTGCAGCGGTCATGTTTGCCTTGAGGTTGTGGAGGCACTACTTGTACGGTGAGGTTTTCGAGGTCTTCACCGACCACCTCAGCTTACAGTATGTCTTCACGCAGAGGGATCTCAACCTCAGGCAGCGCAAGTGGCTCGAATACTTGAAGGACTATGACTTTAGTCTTTCCTATCACCCAGGGAAGGCTAATGTCGTGGCAGATGCTTTGAGTAGGAGAGCCCACCTGAGTTCTTTGTTGGTTAGACACTGGAGACTCCTGGAGGATGCCGCTCAGAATGTGTTTGTACCGTCGAGCCTCCGTGAGAGGGCAGTGGCAGCCATCCTGACCGTTCGTCCGTGGATTTTTCAGCAGGTACTTGAGGCTCAGAGTGCAGACGAGGACTTGGCAGACGTGTTGCGGTTGCCTGAGGTAGCACTGGACGAGGACAACGAGGTTCGTTTCCGAGGCAGACTCTACGTTCCAGAGGACGCCAGGGAGGAGGTACTGTCCGAGGCTCACCGGTCGCGATACTCTATTCATCCAGGCTGTACCAAGATGTACCATGACTTGAGGGTACTCTTTTGGTGGCCGGGGATGAAGAGAGATATCGTTGAGTTTGTTTCGCGCTGCCTTACCTGCCAGCAGGTGAAGGTAGAGCACCAGCGTCCTGGTGGTGAGTTGCAGTCGCTTCCCATTCCAGTGTGGAAGTGGGAGCATATCACCACAGACTTTGTTTCTAGCTTACCTCGTACCTCTCAGGGGCACGACAGTGTTTGGGTCATCGTTGACAGGTTGACGAAGATCGCTCGCTTTCTTCCAGTCAGAGCAGCTTGGCCAGTTGACAGACTTGCTCAGTTGTTTGTGGATAGAGTGGTACCTTTGCACGGAACCCCAGTCTCTATTGTCTCAGATAGAGATCCGAGGTTCACTTCTCGTTTCTGGCGCAGCTTTCAGCGTGCACTTGGCACTGAGCTGAGGCTGAGTTCGGCGTACCACCCACAGACAGACGGGCAGTCTGAGCGGACCATACAGACTCTCGAGGACTTGTTGAGAGCGTGTTGCCTAGAATGGGGCGTCACGTGGGAGTCGCACCTTCCCATGGTGGAGTTTTCTTATAATAATAGCTTTCACTCCAGCATCGGGATGGTGCCCTACGAGGCTCTGTATGGTCGGCCGTGCAGGACACCGTTGCACTGGCACGAGGTTGGTGAGAGGCAGTTGCTGGGTCCGGAGCTAGTTCAGCAGTGTGCAGACACAGTGAGGCTGATCCAGCAGAGGTTGTAGACAGCGCAGAGCAGACAGAAGATCTACGCTGACGTCCGCAGGAGACCGCTTTAGTTCGAGGTTGGCGACAGAGTGTTCCTTCGGATCTCACCTACCAAAGGCGTTCTCCGGTTTGGGAAGAAGGGCAAGCTCAGCCCGAGGTTTGTTGGCCCTATTTCCATCCTGGAGCGTGTGGGCAAGGTCGCTTACCGGTTAGCCCTTCCATCTGAGTTGGCAGGTGTTCACGACGTCTTCCACATTTCGCACCTGAGGAAGTACATGCCAGATCCGTCGCATGTGCTCGACTACTCACAGCTTGAGGTCGCCCCCGACTTGTCCGTGCCGGAGTACCCAGTCAGCGTGGTGGACCGCAGAGTGCAGCAGCTTCGCAGGAGGAGTATCCCACTCGTCAAGGTGGTTTGGGAGCACCGCATTCGTGGCGAGGCCACTTGGGAGCGTGAGGACGAGATGCGGGAGCAGTTTCCTTACTTGTTCGAGTGACAGGTACGCTGTTTTACTTTTGTTCCCCTAGTTTCACCCTGAATTTGAGGACGAAATTATATTTTTGTTGGTTAGATTGTAACATCCCATGTTACCCTGACCAGTCACCCTCCATCAAGGGTGGCGACACAGGGTATGTCGCCTTCTGAAGACGACATGTGGCTTGTCGCCTTCCAGTTGGGAAGGCGACTGGCCCTATGTCGCCTTCTCTCTTCGCTGCCAGCCGCATGCACCTTTGTCGTGTAGTTTTCTAAAGAGGGATGACAGGTGTCAGCATCTGGCAGAAAGGAGGCGACAGGTCCTATGTCGCCTTCTGGTGTCAGGCCTGCATGGCTGACACGTGGTGATGTCGCAGGTCGACTTGACCGTTGAGCAGGGGATAGCGACATGTCCTATGTCACCTTCAAGTTTACTGAAGGCGACGGGGCCCATGTCGCCTTCTCATGTTCAAAGGGTTAAGTGCTCAGGCGAGAGCACAAGCCTCAGTTCGCCCCTTTGCTCTGTGCAAGCCTTATCTCCGGCGAACTGAAGCTTGGGAGCTCCGTGGAGGCTTGGGAGGAGGTTGTTTGACCTTCTTGCAAGGTAGGTTGCTCTTGGTTGTTGTTGGTTGGGTTGTTCTTGTTTTTTTGCCCTTGTGTTCCCCTTTGCTTGATTCCCCTCTCACTATCTTTCCTCTTCTTGGGATGCTTGGATGATGGTCTCCTAGGGAGAGGAAGTGCCCGGTTCGTGGGAGGAGGCTCGTGGATCGTCGGAGCTCGGAGGTGGAGGGTTGCTAACCTACGAGAAGGGCCCTTGAGGTTGGATCTTCATCTCGAGGTAGGGAACCCAAACCTTCCCCCTAGTTCCACTTGCTAGGATCCTCACCTCTTCCAAGCCTAGAACTTGCATGCTAGGTTGTTTTCATGCTTTGGTTATAGATGTGGTTTGTGTGGTGCTTTGCATGCAATGGTTGCTTGGGTTTGAGGGTTCTCCATGTTGAGTGAGATGCATGTGAGTGTAGGTTATTGTGCATGATTGTTGGGGCTTCTAGAGGGTGGTTTGAGCTCTTTAGAACCATGTTTAATAGCCTACATGTTTCCCTCCCCGCGGTTGTGATTGTAGTGTGGTTGAGGCCCTGAAGAAGGAAGCCTCGGTGTGTTGCACCCTGTTAAGGCGACACCTTTGGTGTCGCCACCCAGGTGGCGACACATCGATGCGTCGACAGCATCTATGTCGCCACCTTGGTGGCGACATGGGGGCCGTCGGCTTCTGCCTGTTTTTCCCGTTCCGGTTCTTGTGTCTGTTCCGGAGGACCAACCTGATAGCGACAATGGCCTTGTAGCTATCAAATCAGTAGGGTTGCGCCGCCTTGGTTGTCGCCATGCTGATGGCGACATGGGGCCTGTCGCCTTCTCAGTCAGAGAAGGGACTTTGCCACCTGCTCAGTGTCTTGCTTCCGTTGTGACTCGGTTTTCTCGGCACCTGTGCTGTTTCGTAGTACAGTGCTACTGCTAGTCTCTCTTCCCCCGGTGCTAGGCACTTGAGGGCTTGTTCGCGAGATAGGTTGTTACCGTTACCTGGGACCCCCGATTCCCGCGCGCTCGTGTGAGAGGGTGTTGCTCCTGGCGGCGGGGTTTGCTCGAGTCATTGACTTTGGTAGCAGTAGGGGAAAATGGTGGGAGAGCGACGTGGTCGTTTGTGGAGCTCTCTTAGCTGAGACTGGGATGCCGGTAGTGTGTGACTCGTACGACGCAGTTCAGCTAGTTCGTTCTCACTGCCTCACTCTACATGGTTCTGGTACCACCTAGAGGCGTCAGGCGTGGGACCATAGTCCGGCCAGACTACGGCAGTTGTGGTTACTTGTGGTTCTGCGTCTCACTCCGACGGGAGGTGTCAGACATGGACCGTTGGTCGAGGGTAAGACGTGTGGCGCTCCTGACCAGCTGACTAGAGTAGTGTACTGTAGCTAGTGTACCTGTCCAGGCAGTTCACTGTCTGTGTTTACAGCTGGGTTCTTGTGGTGCCTTGTTTTACACGGGTTTTCTGGTCCCGTCGAGTGGCTTAGACTGACGACTGTGTAGTTCTTTCACGCTTCCGCACTTTACTCTATTTAGTAGATTAGACCTTACTACTTTATTTAATTATTGCACTAGTCTATATGCTTGTGGAACCAGTGGGAGATTGGTAGTCCCTACTGGGCTTCTTCGTGAAGCTCACTCCCTGTTTTTCAGGTGAGACTTCACAGCAGTTCCCTCCGTGGCGTAGCGAGGAGACGGGCCCACAGTAGTCGGCGTCTCTAGTGGCAGTGTTTCCCCCAGTTCTGTACTTCACCCTCGGGGTATGCCCCTAAGGGACGTGTTATTCCTTTTCCGTTCTGCACTTGTACTTTTACTACTTTGGGACTTGTACTAGACTTGCACGTTGTGTTAGACTTCTTCTTGCACTAGTTGGTACATTTTTAGTACAGTTGTCGTTATTTACTTTCCATCACATATCTTGTTAGACCGATCCATTAGCCCTTCCGGGTCTCCGGACCCGTGGGCGGTGGTGCCGACAGTCGGATCCTTGGTGGGAGCCGGGGACCCGGGCGCCGGGGCCGTTACATCTAGTGCCCATCACGCTTGCTCTTTCTTTCCCTGCCGTTCTTATTTTCTAATGGGTGTGATGTGTTGTTAGTTTTCCTCCTTTAAGTTCTTTTTTCTTTGAGTTTCTTGGTGCTGTGTGGTTCCGGGTGAGAAGGCGACAAAACCAACGTCGCGATCAGAATAGCGACACACTACACGTTGCTATTAGGTCAGTACACAGTGTCGTTCTTGTCTGTTTCTGTGTTCTGTGTGTTGTGAGGAAGGCGACGTGCACTTCGGCGCGATCAAGAAAGCGACAGGATTAGCGTCACTAACAGGTACGTCCCCTGCCCGTACACTCACTTGTATTTGTTAAGAATTGTTGTGCCTGCGAAGAATGCGACGCTGCTATTGTCGTGATAAAGGAGGCGACGGGAGTATTGTCGCGTTAAGGTCAGTACCCTGGTTTCTTATTCTCCTTACGGATTTGGGTCCATTTTTACATACTACATCCATACACCATGCCATACCATGCTTATTCCATGATCTTGAGCGTTTGTTAGTCTTGTGTGCTATAGGAGTGTTTGATTTTTTGTGCATGATTAGGACCTAGCTGCTCTCTGTCCACTGCGAGAAGGAACGCGATAGTCTGATTGTCACTATCTTGTTCGCGACATCTATCTTGTGGCCTTCTGCCTCTAAGAGCAATTAGCCCTAATTCTTGTTTTGTTAGTACTAGGTTAGAATTTTGCATGCACTCCGGTGCACATAGGATTTGCATACATCTTTCCTTATTCGTAGTATAGGTTTCCTCCTCAGCGACGCTCGCTCTCTCGGCCACATATTCCTTGTGTCCGACTAGAGCACTCGCTTGAGGGCCTCCGTAAGTCCCCGCTGACCGTGGATTCCCACACGGTCGCCGGGCTGGTTGTACCCGTCGCCACCTAGGATCGAGTCTAATTCATTTTGGCAAGGTTGAGAGAATCCTAGTCACACCCGAAGTTGGAAGCTCTCTCCCATTTAGGAAACCCTTCCTTATTTGGAGAGAACCCGCTAAAAGTCAATTCACTAAAAGGCAAACTTGAACCAATTAAAAGAAATCATCATCATTGCCAATTGCTTGCTTTGGGTGAAACATTTTCTCTTTCCTTTTGTCTGCATAGGATTGTTTGATTAGGAAACTAAGAGTCTATCTAGGTTAGGTTGCCTCCCTCAAGTCTGGAAAGGCTTTCCCCATCTCTCTGCACCCACTTTCTAAACATGGAGTCGTTCTTGAACCCAATCTACAATAGTGAGAACCCAGACACTGCCTTCTATGCTTCCCAGGACTACGAGGAGTCCCTACCCCATGATCTCCTTGAGGAGACGACCCAGCCCTGGGTCGCTACCGTCCGTACCTCTGAGGGCCTCCATCGCGACGAGGTCAGCCCGTCTCCGAACATCCATCCTCCTCAGTCGGATGATCAGGCCACTCAACTTCTGCGCTTAATTCCCCAGCTTGATCAGTCCCAGATCCAAACCCTCATGACGGCCCTCAAATGAAAGGCCACTTCCTCACCCTCACCCAGAGCGGGCGCGTCACGCCCCGCAGCAGCTGCCCCCGGCCCCCACATTGTCATGGGGCAAGCCGACAACACACCCATCCGGCCGCGAACCATCCGGTTCACGCCCTTTGAGTCGGAGCACTACATGCCCCGTGAGTCGAGGCCCCGGTCTCCGCCATATCAGCCATGCTACTCCCCTCATCGCCCTGAGCCTCGCGCTAGGCCCACCTCTCATGCCTCGTCCATGTACGCTCAGCCATCCGCCGCACCGGACCTGATGTCCGAGTGGGCATCCATCAAGAAGGAGCTCCAAGAGCTCCGAAAGCAAGTCGACCCTAGGCAGCACCACGATGTGCACATGCCAAATTTCAATGGCCTATGGGTCCCCTCTCCATCTGAGCTGCCGAAGTACCGCAAATACAACGGCTCAGGCAATCCCTATACCCATATCAAAGACTTCATCTATGAGTCTGCCTCCTACCAGCATGATCGCCGCCTCATGGCATATCTCTTCCGCCGGTCGCTGGACGGGCACGCCCTAGATTGGTTCTACTCCCTGCTACCTAAGGACACTGAGGACTTCGCTATTGTGAAGGCCAAGTTCCTCGAACAATTCCAAGACAGGGTCGGGCCCGAATACTCCCTTACAGATCTCATGGCTGAGAAGATGAAGTCGGACGAGGATTTTGCCTCGTACGCCGATAGGTGGAGGGAAATGGCCACCAGGGTTCTGGGGTACCTTCCAGAGGGGGAGAAGGTGAAGATCATCATCGCCAATGCCACACCTGCTATAGAAACATCCTGGCGATGAATGACATCACCACCATGCATCAACTCTATAGCCGGGCCCAGTTTATCCAAACCCAGCTCAAAGATTCTCCCATCCACTCTATGTTCGAACCCCAAAAGTCCCGGTTCCAAAGAAAGCCTCAAGGGGCAGTCACTGAGGGCGTCCAAGTGAATGAGCAAGTGAACGCGTTCAACCCTGCCGGCCAGAGCCAAAATCGTCAACCTTACAATGCCCAGGGTCAGAACCCTACCCATCCGCCATAAGGGCAACCACCACGCCAATACAACCAAGTGCCACCTGCTGATGGCTCTTAGCAAAGGCGCCCCATGGGTCCTAGAAGAACTCACCACCCGCCATTGACGAAGACACTCTCCGACATATTCTTGGCCTTGCTCTCCACAAACGCCATTAGGCTACCTCCTGATAGACCCTTGAACCCTAGTGTGGATCAAACCCGGTACTGCGTCTTCCACCGGCAGCCTGGTCACACCGTCGACCAGTGCTTTACATTTAAGGATTTGGTGTATGACTTGCACGAGCAGCACAGGATAGATTGGACAGCTCTCCGGCAAGTGATCGGAGATATCAAGGAAAGGCAGAGGCAACAACAGCAGTAGAGGCAACAGCGCCAGCCACCCCCTCAGCAACAACAGCAGCAACAACATCAACAACCGTTGCAGGACCTCGGGATCGTCCACAACCCATTACCTAACCATCCACCAGCTCCAAACCCACCACCACAGCAACCTGCCCAGGTAAATCCCATCGTCCACCACCCTCCTCCTCAGACGAATTGGACGTACGATGATGAACTAGACGTTCAGCAGATGATGGCCATTAACCAATATCCTATCCAGTCCCAAACAATACAACCAGCCTACACGGCTCCCCAGTCAATCCCTCCTCTAGTTTCTATGGCCAACGCCGTCATACTGCCCGTCGGTTCAGCACCCGCGCTAGTCGCCAATCAACCCATCATCTTACCCTTCGCTCCACCTGTTTCCGTACCTCTACCCCCTATCATACCTACTCCCTCACCCATCATTCTACCCCCACCTGGGCCGGACCAACCCTCCGCCGCTACACTATCCTCCGCCAGACAACCACCTACCCATCCAACCACCCTGCGGAGCGGGCGAGTCTTTCGCCGCCCGTACCCACCTATCTCCACCACCTCCACCAGCCAGAACAATCCCCAACAGGTCCTGCAACCGCCTCAGCAACAGCAAGCTCAGTAGCAAACACAAGATGAGGGGTTGATTGAGCCATTGCCAGGAACCCACTATGATATCCTCAAGCACCTGGATCACGTACCAGCCAAGATCTCCATTTTGGAGTTGATAAAGAAATCCAAGGAACACCAGGAAGCCTTGAGGAATTTCCTGCAGAAGGTGGTAGTAAACGAGGACATGCTAGCTGACAAACTACCAAGTGCCCTAGCCATGGTAACCCACGGGCCGGCAATTACCTTTGCCGAAAGCGAATTAGCACCCCCAGAAGCCAGGAGGCTCCCACTCTGCATAACCCTGGTCATCAATCATGTGGTAGTAGGAGCAGCACTGGTCGACACGGGGGCATCCATAAACGTCTGCCCGCTGAGTACCCTGAGGGCCTGTGATGTATCAGAAGGGATATTGAGACCAACACCCACCACCATAGCCACCTTCGACAACTCCAGGAGATCCTGCCACGGCAAGGCAACCGTACAAGTCGAACTGGGGCCACTCGCTGTCGCTGTGGACCTTTATGTGCTTGACATCGACCCCGTGTATAAAGCTATCCTGGGGCACCCATGGTTAGAGTCACTAGGAGCTGTACCATCCACCGCACATCAATGTCTCAAGTTCCCCTTCCAGGGACGAATCATCAAAGTCAAAAGTATAGCCACTGCTCACACTATCGATGCCATTATTGATACCCTCCTCCAGGCTGTCTGGCCCGTCAACAAGCCCGTCATCTCAGTGTTAGACATCAACTACCCCTTGAGCTACTCATTCCAATCACAACGAGAGATCAATCTAGCATAGGTCAACGCAGTCAAGAGAAAGGAGCCGCTGAATACCAAAGGATGGCAAATCATGATGAAGCTGGGGTACGAAGAAGGCAAGGGTCTAGGGCCAGAGCTACAGGGGATAGTCAAACCCATCCCTGACATTGTCATGAAAAGCCGATAGGGCTTAGGGTACAGGGAGAAATCCAAACCTTGGTCATCCAGCACATCCACTCTTAAGGCCGATTGTGAACCACTCACATGGACACTCTGGTGTCTTTTCATTAGGGGCCTTACCCAACCTGGATATAACACCGTGGTAGTTAAGGCGGAGCTGTCGCAGCACGAGGTGCATGGCAGAAACTTCTCTCAGCACATGGCCCCTCTGCTAACCTATAGAGCATTAGAAGCACTTCGTCCAACTAGGAGGAGAAAGACAGGGGACCCAGAAGCTGAGTGGTACAGATGGTTGGACATAGAAGACATCACCATTGCCTTTAGCCGACTGTTCTGGGAAGAAGAAAGAACATGGCCGCCAGCTGCGAAAGAGTTACTAGATCCACCCACTGCCATCACGTCTAAGAGGCAGTTCATGAACGATGCCTCAGACATAGGAGAGCCGGACATCCCCTATGAAGAGGGGAAAACCATAGATGAACTCTAGAAGGGTACCTGCTTAGCCATCCACCCATCCCTTCTGGATTCCCTCTTGCCCAGTCTGGTCCCGTCCTCTCCTCCCTTGCTTATTCAGCTGACCCCTCAGCTCCTGACGGCGGCACACAGCCTGCTCACACCTGATCTCCCACCTGCAATTCTCACTGCCCTGCAGTCCAATCCAGGTGACCACGAGGTCGCCCTCTCCTGTTGCATGCACTCCACCGATCTCCAAAAAAAAAACGTCCATTTTCAAATGCACGTTGAGGTCGAGGAGCCGGCATTCCTCCTTCACTCTCCTGATCAGGGGCACCCCTCGACTGGGGGTTCCCCTCCTGCTCCATCACTAGGAGCCATTCTCTTCGGGGACACCATGTCCTCCCCCGGTCCTGTAGAGTCGTCTAGTCTAGGAGAGTCTAGGGTAGGTGAGTCTAGCATTAGGTTAGATAGGCCTAGGGTAGAGAGTCAAGTCAGCCCGGTATCCACCAAATTCAAGCAGCGTCCTAGGAAGTAGCAGGGAAAAGCTATTCCCCGTAGATATCTTCAAGAGCTAGCTCGGCGGTGTCAAGCGCTGCTATTGATAGAGGAGTTCACAAGAGAAGCGCTGGTGTTTGAAGAAGTTTTCGAGCAGGATGGGGTGTTCTTAGACGACGGATTCGGCGTCTACGAGATAATGAATGATGAGGACCCAGTCGATGAAGAGGATAGCGAAGTAGATGACGCTGCCGAAAAATATGCCATTGGAGTAAGAAGATTTGATGAGCCCACAATGGCAGTGGATGAACCTACTAAGGAAGTCAACCTTGGAACATAAGAAGATCCGCGGATTGTGATTATCTCAGCAAATCTCCCTCCTGATGAAGAAGAGGAACTGGTGCAAATCCTGAGGGAGTACAAGGACACATTTGCTTGGTCTTACGAGGACATGCCCAGTCTAGACCCCTCACTAGTGGAGCACCGACTGGTACTGAAAGAATGGGCAAAGGCAATCAAGCAGAAACTTAGAAGGTTCCACCCACTCATGGCCCTGAAGATGAAGGACGAAGTAGATAAACTCCATAAGGCTAGGTTTATCAGGGTAGTGCTCTATCCGAACTGGGTGGCCAATATAGTCCCTGTCATGAAGAAAGACGGCAAAGTCAGAATCTGCATCGACTTCAGGGATTTGAATAAGGCATGTCTGAAAGACGACTTCCCGCTTCCTCACATTGATGTGATGATCGACAATACTGCTGGGTATGAAACCCTCTCATTCATGGATGGATATTCAGGATACAATCAAATCCGTCTATCTCCTGAGGATCAAGAGAAAACATCCTTCACCACGCCCTGGGGAACATATTGCTATGTAGTCATGCCATTCGGGCTGAAGAATACTGGGGCTACCTATGAAAGGGCGATGATGGCCATCTTCCACGACATGATACATGTTTATGTAGAAGTATACGTGGATGACATCTTGGTGAAGTCAAGAACCAGGAGAGAACACTCTGAAATCCTAGCCAAGGTGTTGCAGAGGTCGAGAGAATATCAGCTGAGAATGAATCCGAAGAAATGCGTGTACGGGGTATCATCAGGGAAGCTGCTAGGTTTCATAGTTAGCAAGTGGGGCATTGAGATCGATCCAAATAAGGCCAAGGCTATAGCAGAAATGCCTCCTCCAAAGAACATCTCACAATTAAGAGGGCTAATCGGGCGTTTGCAATTCATCAGAAGATTTATCTCCCAACATTCGCAAATATGTCGCCCATTTTATGATCTCTTGAAAGGAGGGGCAAAATTCGAATGGTATGACAAATGCCAAGTAGCCTTCGATGACTGAAAAGTTATCTCATGAATCCCCCAGTCTTACAGCCTCCTGTACCTGGAAAGCCGCTAATCCTCTATCTCTCAGTCATTGAGGACTCCCTAGGAGTTGTTCTGGCATAACATGATGAATCTGGGAAAGAAAGGGCAGCATACTACCTCTCTAGGCTCTTCAACACCACCGAATCCAAGTTCACCACTGCGGACAAAACCTGTGCCGCACTCGTGTGGGTGGTCCAAAAGCTCAAGCACTACTTCCTAGCCCACGAGGTCAAGCTGATCTCAAGGATGGATCCACTCCGCTATCTTCTTGAAAAACCCGTCCTTTCCCATCGGCTAGCACGCTGGCAGAGTTTCCTCTCTCAATTTGACATATCCTTCGTGGTCCAAAAGGCCGTCAAGGGGTATGCCATCGCCGAGCATCTGGCTCATCTTCCACTCCCTCACAGTGACTCCCTCCGAGAGGAATTCCCCGATGAAGAACTCTTAGTCATAATCAAAGACCCCTTCTGGTCCCTTCATTTCGATGGTGCACTCAACTCTCAGGGACGGGGCATTGGAGCCGTGCTGCTTACCCCGGAAGGTATTACCATCCCCTTTGCATATCAACTCACCTTCCCCGCTACCAATAACATGTCGGAGTATGAGGCTGTCCTTGCTGGTCTCAAGCATGCTTATCTGCTGGGGGCATCGCACCTCAGAATTATAGGAGACTCTCAACTCGTCCTGCGGCAGGTGCTCTCAACTTACCGCACTCGTGACCCGAAGCTCAAGCCATACCAAGACCTGGTCATGTTGTTGGCAAGGCAGTTCCGCAAGCTCATCTATATCCACACTCCTTGTTCCCAAAACATCTTGGCCGACACTCTGGCGTCACTAGCTTCATCCCTATCCTTCCCTCTGAGTCGCTGGACTGAGACAATCGTCGTCCAGCGTCTCGATGTTCCATCTACCCAGGACCCTTGGTTTAGCGACCTTAGGGCGACCTTAGAAGAGAGGGCTAGGAAGAGAGGAGCGCAGCAAGTCATGTTAACCAAGCTCGAGGAGATCCTGAATGAAGAAGAACTGCCATGGTACTTTAAGATAGAGCAATACTGCAAGGATGGAACATATCCTGAAGGGGCAAGTCCAGAAGACCGCAGGGCCATTAGAAGAGCCGCCTTGAGGTACACAGTTGTCGGGGAAGTCCTGTACAGGCGAGCCCTCAATGGAGTCCTTTTGAGATGTCTTACCGATGACGAGGCTTGGAAAGTGGTGGAAGGGGCCCATGCTAGTGAATGCGGAGGGCACGTTAACAGTCAGATGCTTGCAAAGAAGATCATTAGACAAGGCTACTACTGGCCAACCCTAGAGGAAGACTGTACCATCTACGTCTGTCGGTGTGTCAAGTGTCAACTCCATGCAGATAAAATTCATGCCCCTCCTCCTCACTACATCCGCTCTCCACACCTTGGCCATTCTCCATGTGGGCTTTCGACATTGTTGGCCCTCTTGGTGACTCTAATGCTCAAACCAAACAGAAATCATTCATCCTAACAGTGACTGAGTATTACACCAAATGGGCAGAAGCCGAAGCTTTCACAAAAATCAAAGCATCCACGGTGTGCCGCTTCATCATGAGGAATATCATCTCGCGGTTCGGAGTGCCAAGCAGCATCATCACGGATAATGGGCCACAATTCATCTCGCTAGAGCTCCAGGACCTCTGTAAGAAATACAACATCACGCTGCATCATTCATCGCCGTATTACCCACAAGGCAATGGCCAAGCTGAAGCAACTAACAAAACCCTTCTTAAAATCTTAAAGAAGACCTGTGAGTCGCATAAATTCGCCGATTGGCCAGAAAAGCTAATAGAGGCTCTATGGGCCTACCGTACCTCCGTCCGCACTCCCACGGGAAAAACCCCGTACGCTCTCACTTATGGGATGGAGGCGGTAGTTCCATACGAGATCCTAATCCCGTCACTAAGAGTCCAATTAGAAAAGGAACTTAATCTTGATGAACGTCGAGAGGCGTTGCTAGTCCAATTGGAACTCTTAGATGGAAGGCGGCTTATGGTAGCCGACCATGTGCTTTCATATCAAAGGCGAATCTCAAGGTCTTTCGAAAAGAAGGTAATTGAGCATAAATTCCAAGAGGGTGATATGGCTTTGAAGCGCATTTTCATCAAACCCGGAGGTCCTAGGTCCAAACTGCAACCTAACTCGGAGGGTCCGTACGTTGTGAGGGAAGTCTACCCCAGAAATGCTTACCGCTTGGTCAATGCTGAGGGCGTCGAATTGTCGCATCCGTGGAACAGGTTATACCTCAAGCGTTTCTATCCTTAGGCCTATACGTGTGAGGCCACAACACCTAGATCGGGGAATAACCCCATGTTGAAAGTCTAAAATCCCTCCCTAATCGTCAAGGATCGCTCTAAGTTAAGATTAACACATGCCCACGGCAAGCTCGGATAACTGCACTTGGTAGATGCTGCAACTGTGCGGGCTCTCTAGCGATGCATCAGTCATTCTCTCCTAATCGGAAGAAGTGTAGGGGCAAAAGGGGTTGTAAGGGTGAGGTCGTCAACCTACAGCATACCCCGACGAGAGGAAGTCTCAAACAGGGACGGTCAAAATAACAAAGGTCAAAGAAGCAAAGAAACGAAAAGAAAAGAAAAATCCATAATACAACAAGGGCATGGCAAAGAGTGGCAAAGTCCCCGCGGGACGCTCATGAGCTCGGTCGTACCCGTGCCCCAAATAGTGTAAGTCCATAGCAAAAGACCATAAAGTCCCTCCACAACAGGCCTAATCTTTGAAGGGTATGCTGTAGGAAGTAGTCGAACCCAACATCCCTAAACCCACGCAAGACTTTCCTTAAATAATCTTCCGTTTCTCCCTATAAGGCTGAGTCACCTCTCGGGTACGGCTTAACTAGTCGCAGCATCAACTAAGGGTAGTTTTCTAAGGCATTGTCACCTCTCAACGCATATCCTAGCCTAGTGACGTCTGTGGCGAAGATCGGAGTTGATCTAAACTCTAAACCAGTGGCTCGAACCGGTCTAAGTGTTGTGGCCCGAAGGTGCGAGTACCTTCCATCTCGCGCGTCTTATTTTAGGAAGGGCTAACGTCGGCTTTAGGCGCTCACCAAAACTCCAAAAAAATCAAATATTCCAAAAACTCTAAAAGATCAAATATTCCAAAAACTCCCAAAATCAAATATTTTCAAAACTCCAGAAAAATCAAATATTTCAAAATCTCAAAAACATCAAATAATTTAAAACTCCAAAAAAACAATGTTTTCAAAATTCCAAGCCGTTTGCATTCATTTGTTTATTTGCATCTTTTGCCTATTTAATAAGGCTTAGCCCCTTGACCATTTATCAAGGTTGCTCACTTGTCGCATTTTTAGGCAAGGGGCTAAGCCTAAGAACAGATCTAACTTGTTTCATGATTGTCTAAGTGTGCAGGATGGAAAAGAAAGCGGCACTCGCATCTCACTCGTCACTCTCACTCAGTCGCTACTCAAAAAATCCATTCTATTCCATTCGTATCATATATACACATCATGGTCACATCACAAAAGAGAAGGAGCAAAAGGAAAAGTGGAAACCCTCAACCACTCTCCCCTGTACCCTCAGGCGGGCGAGGAGATGGAGGGGCCATGTCTCTCGGACCAGTCTCACTCCCTTCCGGTGCCCTCTCGCGCCGTCGTCGCTCCTCCTCCTCGTTCCTCCGCCATCCGGAAGAACCCGTCAGATAGTGCCCGGCAGATCCACTGGGGATACCGCTCCTGCTAGCCGACGAGCGGCTACGGCCGACCAAGGCTAGAGCCCTCTCGAGGCCCTTCATCTCGGACCGCAGCAGCTCACAGCGGTGCCTCTCCTCTCCCAGCTACGTGCGGAAGTCCCTTGCCTCGGTGCGCAGCCTCGCCGCCTCCTCGGCCTCCTGGCGCCACCTCGCCACCTCTGCTGCCTCCGAGAGTAGGAGTAGCTCCTCCACCTCTGCCTATAGCGCAGTCGTCCACGCTAGGGCAGCCCTCAACTCCGCCTCCTGCAAAATCAAACATCTTGTCAAGCCCAAGAAAGAAACAAGAACCGAAGGGGCATCTAGTTGCTAACTTACCTGCTCCCGCGCCTGGGCGAGAGCATCCTCTGCTCGGGCCACTGCTGCCGCTAACTGGCCCTCCAACATCGAGCGGCCTGGGTCCTCCCGGGAGGAAGAGGCCCCTCCCACCATCTGCTGAGCCCTATCCAACTCCGCCCGCTGCAAGGGAAAACAAGAAGAGTCAGTCAACCAAAGCTAGGAAAAGAGGGGTCAGGGTGTAAAGTACTCACCAGCTGGTCCACAACCGCCTGGAGGTTGTCCCGCTGCTGAATAGTAGAGTGGAGGATACCCTCTAGCAAGGCAATCCTCCCCTCGAGATCAAACTGCAAACATAAGTCAAGTCAGTCAAGTAGTTAATCAATCAAACTGAACTTAAGAGAGCTAAAAGCAGTAGAGACTCACCGGTCGTCAAGACCCCTTGTAAACCTGGGCCCCGTACCTCCGTGCATAGGCACGGAAGTAGTCCTCATCGCTAGTGGCCTCCGAGACCACCTCCCTGCCGCGCTCTTCCCAGTCTGTGAGCTGCTCGCGGACCCAGACTGTCCAGTCGGTCTCCTGCTGGATCCCACGAAAGCTCCGGCCCGGTCTCTCCCATGGCCTCTGTCGGGTGGGGAACTCCACTACTGACTGATGGAGCCCCAGGGTGCGCGCGACCAGCTGGTGGTGGAGCGGTACCACCGTGTTGAATGAATGGAGCCAAATGTCCCTGCCAAAGTAGGGACGGCCCCGCTCCACCCACGGCTGGGCGGTATCATCCTCCCCGACATAGGGAGTCCACTGAACCTGCACACCACAAACAAAAAGATCAGTCAGTCAACTGTCAAATAAGCAAAGGAAAGGAAAAGGGATAAGGCTAGAAGTACTCACATGGCCAAAGGGCACACTGTCCAATGCATCATGGATCATAGTCACCTACCGGCGCAATGACTGCTCGTCCTGGCGGAACCTCCAGCGTCGTAGCAGGGGCACGGCCCCAGCCCGTCTCGGCTCACCACGACCCAAAGAAGGGAGGTGGTGATACGCCCACACCTGCAAAACAACTCAGTCAGTACCACATTTAATCAAAACAAGCAGAAGAAAAGTGAAGGGTAAGGGTAGAGAAGTGTACCTGTAGGAGCGGGAAGAACCCGGCTACCCCCGTCACCCTACTGGAGGTGCCCAAACTGTCATAGAGGTGGGCCAGGAGGGCCGCACCCCAAGCGTAGCTGCCCACGCTGGACAAGTCCTCCAGCAAGGGCAGGCACCTGCAGCTGACCGGGTCCCCTCTGGTCCCCAGGATCAGCTTCCCGATCACAAGGATCAGGAATCGCCTCAGATCGCGGTCCGCTGCTGCTCCCTCCTCCTCCGCCAGCGCTGCCCTAGCGTCCTCCGTCATCCGAGTCATGTAGTCCGCCTGGCTCTCGCCTATCTCGTGGCACGCGCTCGCCACCCCTAGGCTCGCCTGCAGCCCCGTCCTCGAGATTAGCGACAATTTCTCCCGCGTCACCGCCAACCCCAGCAGCCTCTCCGCCAGCTCCTGGTAACTCGTGTAGGTCACCCCCGTCACCGCCTGGCCGTCTACGCGTAGGCCGGTGATACGTACCATGTCCTCTAACGTGGGGATCATGTGACCCCACGGAAGGAGGAAAGCATGGCACTCGGGGTCCCACCTCTCCTTCAGGGCCTAGATAAGGGCCACGTCGGGAGTCAACTCATCTAGTCTGAGAAAGGGGCCGAACCCCATCTCCTCCAACCGGACCCTCTGAAAATCCGGCAATCCACGATAGATTGCCCGGATCACCGCCCATCCTAGTCGGGACCGAAGCTCGCTCTGCAAAACAAACACAGGAACATAGGGAATCAGCCATAGAGGCATATCAACTCTCAGTCCTGTCATCGCGACGGGGCTACCGTCGCCTTATTAAAGGCAACGTGAGGCCTGTTGCCTTCGTAATCAGGGTTGCGACAGGCTGGCCTGTCGCTTTCTTAAAGGCGACACAGGGCCCGTCGCGATCCCACTGGTAAGGCGACAGCTAAGCTGTCGCATTACCAGGGTGACCGAGAGACGGGCATCTCCCCTTCCCCGGCCATTTTCACTTCAGGCAAAAGCCCTACATTCGAGTGTTCCACACTCTTCCCACCTCGCATACAAGGTCTAGGGTTGGGGACCTACCTTTTTCGGACCGACGGGCTCGTCCTCGCCCGGCACCTCCACCGCGGTGTCCTCCTCCATTGGCACGGTCGGAGGGTCCCCCTGAGTCGCCGTAGACATTCCCTCGTCCGCTTGGCGGCGGCGAATCGTCTTCTTCACGTGGCGCCGGCTGCCAGTACCGTCACCTCCATCACCTCCACCCACCATCGCAAACCACCGGAAGAGATAGGGAAAGAGAGAAAAGAAAGAGAGGGGAAGAGAGGGAGGCCGCCGGCAATCGCCGCGGGAGAAAGGGTTGGTTGCCGGAGAGGAGGAGCGGCCTGAGAGAAGAGGAAGCTTGGGTTTCGGTCGCCGGAGAAAGGAGGGAAAGAGGAAGGGAAGGGAAGGGGCGCACAGAAAGAGGAGGGCACCGGGCCCCAAATTCAAATCCCTGTCGGTTCTGATAACGCGACAAGGTGCTTGTCGCGTTCGCTTCAGGTCGCAACATACACTATGTTGCCTTCACTTTTAAGGTCGCGACGGTTGACCTGTCGCATTAAGGGTAGCGACACCATCTATGTCGCCTTCTCAGTCAGTGCACAGAACCCTCAAAAATCGATTTCCATTGCTATAGTTCCAATGTTTACATCAATAAAAAGCAAAGATCTCAAGTCTCTCAAGCCTCACTACATCATGTCCCATTAAAATCTCTCAAAGATACAATCAACCTTCTCTCTCAAGCTCCCGTTCCATCAAGTGGTCGAAGCTTCTCATGTTCCCGGAGATATGCTTTATGTCTCCCGCTCCTCCTGCAGTGTCGGTGGAAGTGCATGGGTGGTACACGCTCGCTACAAAGCCAATGCGCTCCGCACGGTTTGCTCGTCTTCTGGATCGCCCAAGCGCCGTTTCTTTATCGGAGGCAAGTGAGACGGCGGAAGCACCTTTGTCCTCGGCTTCCCGATATGTAGGTAGCATCGCTGAGGGTTGTAGAGCACCGCCGCCATATTCCCTATCAATTGCAAATCCAGTCCGCGTCTAAGTGGTAGCCGGATCTCCGCTCCGCGCAATGCCGCTACGCCCAAAGAGAAGTGCTCCACCAATAGGGTATTGAAGTAGAGGCGCCATGCATTCCTCGTCTTCATGTCTTCCGTCCTGCATAAAACCTTTTCGGAGAATTTGGCCGCCCCGCCAATGAAGTTCAACGGATGGCACCTGAAGATCCGACTGTCGGTGGTAGGATTGTCAACAGGCTTAAATTTTATCCTCACACCCACCCAGCACTCTAATAGGATCATGGAACCATAAAGGAAACCCCCCATGGAAGCTGAGGTAAGACCCGAGTAAAGATACGCCAAGACGGCGTGAGAGAGTGAAAGTCCCCGCCATACCGCACTAATAGCACTAAGGCTCGCGTAGTCTATGAGGTGATCCCCGGACGGGAAGAGGACCACCCCACACAAACATATGTCCGCGGCCTTGCTATCTCCCGGTGGTCCATGTTCTTGTTCTTACATTGGGAGATGACTCACTTAGACAACGACACTAGATGGGTGAATTGTGGGCTAATCATGGTGTATACATCTCCCGGATCGGTCATGAACTCCCCTAGGATAAGCTTTGGGTTAATGGGATCAACAGTATAGCTTATACTTTGCTCATCTCCCGGCTTAGTTTTAGGAAGAGCTAAGAAGGCCTCGACCTCCTCTAGAAGGACGGTCACCTAGAACTTGGGAAAAATGAAAGTATGGGTTTGTGGGTGCCATAATTCTATGAGGGCCGTGATGCTATGCCAGTCAAAAGAAACTTTATGGTAGTTATGGGCCGCTATCAAAACCCCACCTAAACCCCACTCCCTCAAAAATCGGATAACGAACATAGGTAAGGCTTTGATCATCGGGGTGATCCATGTAAGCTTAGAATAGCGGCGGGAGCCCGGGAAGAGCTAGAAGAGAAGAGAAAAAGAGAAAAGAGAAAAGAGAAGGGAAGAAGAAGAACAAAATTAATGAAGAAATTCGTAGAAAAAATTCATTGAAAATTGAAAACACAAAAAACATACCTCTCTCACTTCCTTGCTCCGGCTCAGGTGGTTGGGGACGTCCGACAACCTCATGAGAGCTTCATAAGTCGGCCGAGTGCGCTTGAGACCCTCATAAGCTGCCACCCCATCCATGGAAGCAAGAGGAGCTCTCTTCATGCCCATGAGAGCTTGCAAAACTTGAAAAAAAGAAGAGAGAGGATAGAGCTATGAATTTGGCTTCTCATCCCCCTTATTTATAGAGCTATAACACTCCTAGTCCTACTAGGAAAGGGTAGAGAAGACCCATTAGGAGTGGGACTTTGAGTGGAGAGCAATTGGAATCCAAATGGGAGTCAAACTCAAGCTTGGGGCTGAAAGGTTTTGAGCTCAGGCTGAGAAACCTGTGAAAGCGACATATCGACCCGTCTCCTTCAAGGTGGCGACAGGTCTTACGTCGCCTTCTTCAGTCAAGGGTCGCGACATGCCCTATGTCGCCTTCTGACCATTCTACACTGTCCTACTTATTTCTCTGTGATTGCTCAGAATGTTTGCACATATGCTTTCATATCCATTATTCGGTGCATTGTATCATATCTATCTTTACTGCTTTGATTATTGAAAATCCATAAAAATCAGAAAATGCAGGAAAAATCCATAAAAAATCAAGAAAATTCAGAAAATTAAAAGCGACGTCCGTCAGGTAAGTCAGGTAAGTATCTCTAACCCTAATCCCTCTGCATTACTAAATGATATCTACGCTACTATATCAGCTCAAGGACCGACTGGTTCCCAGCGTGTTCCAGGATCTGAGTTCCCCATCATCAAAACAAGGATGATCTAGGTGCACACTGCTAATCGCTGGATAGGCCGTTGGGTGATATGACTCGGGGACGACGGATTCTATCGCACGCCGGGGATGCGAAGTGTCTTGACCCTTGCTTATATTATCTAGCATTATTATCCTTGAATACTTGTTATTTGTTTCCCTTTCTTTGCATTCATTTTATAATTTCTTTTCATTTAGCCCAGCATGCATCATGTAGGAATTTTGAGTTTCAAGAATCATGATTTGTCAAGGCCAGCTTCCCAATGATGTCCCAACCAAGATTCTCGTTTTCAGACAAGAATTCCACTCCGAATTTGAAAGTTTTCCTCGAGCTTGTGCTCAGTCCAGTTTGCCAGTATGGTTCCTATACAGGATTTCTCTCATCCCCATTCATTATAACAGTCGTTCCCTTATCCCCGATCCGCTCATTAGTCGTGAACCGCTCAAAGGCCAGAGTCGAATCGACCCATCGGGCAGCACCTATTCCCCTAATGAACGAAACCTGCACGCTAAAGATAGCCAGGGTACCTCTTGAATCAGGAGGTTGATCATTTATTTTCTTTTGATTTTTATTCGTCCCAAATAGGAACCATCCTCGCAAATTCTGTTCCCAACCATGTTCGAGGTTAGCCAGATAATTCTCGCTGCTTATTCGTCCAGAATGGGTGTCTCTTTACCTTGATGCCCACTTTTCAGCTCATTCCGCTTCACTCCGCTACATCGCCATTTCATGCCATCTTTGCTCCATCACCGCTCCACTCCCTTGCAAAGCAGGCATCAAGGAGGGGCAATCTGTAGACACCCATTTCTGACCCATAAGTCGAGTAAAAAACCCTTGTCGTATCATTGACGCCCCACGTTGGCCCATCATCGTCAAGCTGGCTTTCTCCGATCATGACATCATTTCCATTAGTTCATCGCCCTGGAGGACCCTTCCTGGTCAAATCAATCTCTCTCACTATAGCTCTCTGAGTCAGGAGTCCGATGTTTCAACCCGAACGCTGCGCATGGAGACTGGACACATTGCATGGCCAAAATGCAGAAAAGTCATGAAGGCGACAGGCTCTATGTCGCGTTCCAGAAAACGACAGCCCCTATGTCGCGATCATAAATCCATATTTTAAATTTTTAAAAAATCACAAAATGACTTGAAGTCACCTTCCTTATGAGGAAGGCGACGTATCGTGCTGTCGCATTCAGGAAGGCGACACAAAGCCTGTCGCGTTCAGGACCTTAAACAGGAAACCCTTTCCGAGGCCAACTTGGACACATGCCAAAGATGGATATTGCTTCATTTGGACGTCCAAATCACGTCCAAATCCTCTCAAATTTGGAGGAAACCTTCCTAACATGTCCTTTTCCAAGTTCCAATTGCCCAGACGCAGCCATACATAGCCATAGTCAGACTCCTTCCCATTATTCCTCTCAGACTCGAGTTGGGAATAATCACCCATAAGTACCTCGTCTCTCCATCTTTTAGGGCAAGGCCGGAGTTTTCTTCTTCCTCCTCCAGAGAGCTCTAACTCTGAAGAAGAGAGCTTCCTCTCCAGAGGACCAAGAAGAGCCCTTCAGGGCGTTTTTCTATCGGCTACACAATTCTTCTCCCTTTCTCTTCCTTATTTCATTCAATTCTTGCATGCATAGTTCTTCTTTTTTCGTAGATTCATATTAGAACACTCACCACACACCCATAACACCCATAGGGGTTAAAAACCCCAATCTCGTGAGTTCCCTCCATTATAATTCATGTTTTCATGCTTTTCATTGAATAAATCTCATACACACAAGTTCTAATGGGTGTTTTGCTTGTTTAATTCACTTTGGCAGGTGTTTGAAGACCAGAGCAACGTGAGGCTCTTGCCCCTCGGCCGGCTGAGGAGCAGGAAGACAAGAACCGCAACTTCCATCCACAGAAGAAGAAGGCGACACTGCTTCTATCGCAATCCAGAAGGCGCCGTAGCCGTCGTCGCGTTCAGATCAGAGCATAGCGACGCCACCTTTGTCGCATTACCAGGTGCGCCTTCTCTTCAATTTTCCTTTTCCAACGTAGTCAGCCATCCCTCTCTACACATCAAAAGGCGACTACTTGGTAGCGATCACGGTACTTTCCCTTTCCTTTACTCTTATACGTATTTACACATTTTTTTGGGAGCACAATCCCGTGATTACACATTGTTCTTAATCATGGCAACTAGATAGGTGGCGATCACATCCATCCATACTTCCATGCTATTTTTATTTAATCTTAAAACATGTTGTGTGTTTTTTTTTTTTTGGGGGGGGGGGGGGGGGGGTGCACAACCCCGTGATTACACCTTTTGGCGATCACCGTGGGACCTTCAGTGCTAGCCTCATGATTGTTTCTTGCTTGCCTACCATGTTGATTTATTTAAATGTTTTTTTTAGAACCTTGTTAGGTATATATCTGTGTTTTTTTTTCTATCTTTCTGCATTCGGTTGTGAACGCGGTGCATCGCTCCGTCGCGATAGGATCGCATCCATGAAGCCGGACGCGACGTGAGGTACGTGTTCCCCCTTCCCCCCCATGCACTATTCCTTCATTAAGGGTGCGTCCATGTCTGTTACATCCTGTTCTACCATGTATATTCACGTTTACGCTTGTTAGAATCTTGCTAGGGTTCAGATTTTTCTTTTATTTTTACTATTTGTTTTCAGATCTTATCGTGGCGGATCATGTAGCCGCAAACTTGTCACGCCGGGGTTGGCGGTCGCATCCTCAGGTACACATTGTATGTTACTGCTTTTAATCCATGTGTCAGTTTCTATGTGTTTGGTAAGTCTTGTTGTGTTGTTTAGTCTATTCCATGACTGTTTTGCATCCCAGGATAGTCTGTTTGTTGTTTGTTTACGTGTGATTGTGGGACTCTGCTCTTTATTGCTATCGCGGCCAGGTGTCTGGTCACGATAAAGTCGCGACGGATCTGGTTGTCGCGACTTCAGCTGAGCTCTATCAGTCACTATTTGTTACTTTAGGTTACACATTGCATGCACCTTAGTGCACTTAGGCTCATGCATACACTTCTGATCCGTGTTGATTAGGTCTTCCTCCTTGGTAGAGTAGACCCTCTCACCTATGAGCACTCATGGGCTGACTAGGGCCACCTACCGAGGGCCTCCGTAAGTCCCCGTGGTCGTACACACGTTGCGGTTCGCCGGGCTGGTTGTACCAGTTGTACCCGTAGTTTAGGCCATCTCACGGTGAGTTTGTGTCCCTTTAGTGTCACCAGAGTACTTGAGTTCATACCCATTAGGGTCCTTCTTTAGCCAAGTGTAATTCAATTAAATCAATCCATTAAAAGGCTAAGTGATAACCCTAAAACCCTGACGCATATCATGTTAACTTGGGTGTTTGCTTGAGAACTCACTTTCTCATCCCCTTCTTGTGTGTTTGTTGAAGTGTTGCGGAATTGCCTATATGGTAATCTAGAAGGGGGGTTGAATAGATTACTGTCTATTAAGAACACTTGTTGCATTCTTTTCGATAAGATACAAATTACTAGAAGTTATGGCAAGGACTAAACTTAGTGTGGATGTGTGTGATTCGATGATAGATATCAAACAGATGATTAGACGTGTGTAAATGTGCCGTGCCTACCAAACATCTAACGTAGAAACGTTCAAACCATGAGACACAACGATTTACGTGGTTCGGAATACACAACTCGTGTATCCTACATCCACGGGCCACACACACACGCAGAGCAATCTGCTTATGAGCTAGTTCAGGAACTACAACTCACACACACGTGTTCTCTGATGTGTAACCACGATCAGAACAACACACACACGTGTATCAAGCACAAGGACTGCTTGAAACACACCACACACACACAAGTATGGATAAAAGTGAAACAGAGAAGAGTTTGAGAGTTGAGAATCAAATCCAATTGAAAACTCTTCTGATGAACGTCTGGGTAGACTTCAAGCTTCGTTTTGATGATCAGGAGTTGATGGAGAGGCTTGAATCCACGACGTTCACACTTCACCGCTGCACGGAAGACTTCTCTTGTTGAATCTGGGCAGCAGGTAGAAGCAGAGCAGCAGGGCAAGACTTTTCTTGAGAGGCTTTTAGGGTTCTTGCTTGGAGGCTGCTTGTGTACGTGATTGTCTTCAAAAAGATGCTTAAATAGAGGTGTTTACATATGGAGAGTCGTGGTATGTGGAAACACCATCTATGGCAACTTGAAGACTTTCCGTATTTGAAGACTCTCTCCGTCTGTCGATAGCACTGGGTGCTCCTGTCGATAGGTGCAAGCAAGCAGAATATTCAAAGCCTCTGGAAGGCAGTTGTTGTCGACAGGCGACTGGGTGCTGTCGATAGGCACAGGAAGACAGAAGGTTTGGGGGTTATGGGAACCTCTTCCTGTCGACAGGTAGCTGGGGTGCTGTCGACAGGCACATCTGTATTGAAGACTGGCCTTCTGGCTTGAGTATAGCTGTCGACAGGGATCCTTCCTGCTGTTGACAGGTACTTGCTTTTCATGTATATCTTCATCATTTTGACCTTGTTCTTCGTACATGTCTTGCTCAACATCTCACCTAAAATAATGAACATAGTTAGTGAGACATACCAACACATTGGGACAAGTCATATGTATAGATCTTATGCAATTTTAAACTCAACTCACATTGTTCACTTGTTTGCTTTGTTCATCATTGATCATCAACAAAAACATGTTGTATTTATGATTTAGAATGTGAACCCAACATTTGTAACTGTTGTTGTACCCCTTATTTGTATTTTAGTGTATCCTTTTACTTCCCCCATTTCTCATCCTCTCATGGCTCCTTTCCACTTTCCCTATCCTCCAATCTCTCCTCCTCATGTAGACCCCTTGTCTCATGAGTCTATTGCAAATTCGGCCCAGTCCAGAACCCATCGGGCCGATGAGAGTTCCCATCCCCAATTTGTTTTGTCACCATCCTCTTCTAATGAGACCGCTGAAGTGGAGCACCTCCTACTTGAAATGGGCCCTGACCAGGCCCGGGAATTGTTGTCCACCTTTACTCCATGATTTTCTTCCAGGGTGAGCCTAACAGGCCCACATTGTCCTACTTATTCTAGATCCACTCAATTTGTCGCTCTTGGATCGGGCCCTCCTTTTGTTCAGCCCACATCATCACAACCAGCCTATTATACTCAATCTGGTCCAGACCTTGGCTCTCAACTCTGCTCTCATTCCCAAGCTGGCCCTCGCTACCCACAATCCACCTCGTCTCAGGACTTCCACTCCGAGTTCGAGTCCATGAAGCGAGAGCTTAGTGACTTGCGGAGGCAGTTAAATCCCAAACCCTCCTTCAATGATACACTCCCTGATTTCCATGGTCTCTGGATCCCTCCACTTTCTCAGCTCCCTGTTTATCGCAAATATAGTGGAGCTGGAGACCCTTACATCCATCTGAAGGAGTTCCTTTATGACTCGGTGTCCTACCAACATGATCGCCGCTTATTGGCCTACCTTTTTAGATGGTCGTTGGATGGGCCAGCTCTAGAGTGGTTTTATTCCCTGCCTCCCAATGAAGTTGAGAATTTTGAAGTCATCAAGGCCAGATTCATGCAACAATATCAAGACTGGGTCGGGCCCAAGTATTCAATGGCCGATCTAGCGGCTGAGCAGATGAAGCCTGATGAAGAATTTACAACTTATGCTGACCGGTGGCGTCAAATGTCCACACATGCCCAAATGCACATCCCAGAAGAGGAGAAGATCAAGCTCATTATTTCTAATGCAACACCTATGTACCGCCACATCTTGACTATGAACAACATCACATCCATGCAACAATTATACAATCATGCTCGCTTTGTTAAAACTAAATTCATTGACTCTCCCATGCCATCCTTGTTTGAGGCCCAACAACCCAGTTGCACATTTCAAGGGCCTACTTATGAGGGAGTCCACACCTATGCCCAAGTTGATGTTATCCACCGTCCCACGCCTACCCACTCCACTGACCATTACACATCCTCACCATTTCCACCAAGCCAACTCGCACCACTTCCACAAGAACAACCACCTCGCCCGTGCCGCCGCACCACACCATCCAATTCTTACCAATTACGGCATCCACTTGGCCCAAAGTGAGCCCATTATCATCCGTTGCCTGAGTCCCTCTCTGATGTCTTCACGGCCCTGATGTCTATCAATGCATTGCAACTCCCTCCATAAAAGCCAAGCTGGGACATGACAGTGGACCGATCGGAATATTGCCCATATCATCGCCATCCGGCGCATACAGTTGTGAACTGCTGCGAATTCCGAGATGTGGTCTATGATCTAGAGCACAAGATAGATTGGACTGAAATGCATAGAGTCATCCTGCATTGTCAAGAGAAGAGAAGAGCACAAGGCCAGGGGCAGCAGCCCTCTCCATCACAGGTAGCGGAACAGTCCCCTAAGCAACCAACAGCATAGTCCAGACAACAAGCACAAGCATCGAGGAAGTCACCATCTCCCACGGCTCAAGGCCAGAGGCATTTCTTTACTTACCCTCCAAGTGCATCATCCACTCCGTCACCACCTCAACAGCCTCCTCCAACAACCCCTGCTCAGGCTATCACCACCACACCTACCCTTGATACCGCATTGCACCCTGGTGACAAGCTGTTGGCTCGATGTATTGTGTCGGTGTGCCATTGGTCATCTTCCCCAATGCCACAAACCATTGATCCCTCACCTCCCACAAACCCTCCATCCTTACTCCTCACTACCATCTCCATCCCACCACCACTTGCACCTGAGCAAGCCATTACCACCACCACACCAAGGCTCGAGCAAGCTCCACTCGCCTCCGAGATAGGGCAAGAGTTTCCTACTCCCAAGCTCAGGGCTGACCTAGCCTCCGAGTTGGAAGAGGATCTCTCTCAGCACGAGCTTATCCTTTCCACCATCCAATCACCTCACGTTAAACGCTCTGCATCCAATAAACCCTCTATAGCCACCACACATCCCATTGCCACCACATCCCAATGGAGCGGGTGTGCACTACCAGCAGCATGCCTCAAGTCTGCTCATCATGAACAAGACAAGCCAAGTAGGGATGACCCGAACTCGATCATGCATTTCTCCCTACACAACTACATAAGTCGCATGCCAGTCTATGTCCTTGTCTCGGGAACATTTGAGAAGAATGATATGATTGTCAAGAGGAGTTCCTAAGCATTAGTGCCAGTCACTTCCAAAGTGAGGACGGTAGCCATTACACTGCTCATTGGAGATCTACCATTGATGTCCTCATCACCCCTTGCTCAGTTATATTGCGAATTGCTGGTCAAAAGAAGGGGCTCTCTACAAATGTTGTGCTATCTCACACTGCTGCCAACGATGTCATGAATCAGTTTTCGTTCAAGGGGCAAGAAGTCACGCTGCCCAGGGCATCCAAAGCCCTCCATGCCATATTTCAACCCAACCAGGGGCACATTGCTATGCCACTAAGAACACTCAAGGTTTTGCCAAGAGTCCTTTGCAATTTGCCTCAACCTGTCAGTCAGTTGGCCATGCTAGTGCCACCCATCATAATTCCGGAAGCCTTCCCTCTTCAACCATTAAGGGAGTTGGCCTTTATGTCTGACTGTCAGGCCAAGATGCCAAGTCTCAAGTTGTTGGTGCCGCACATCAAATTTTCATGGACCTGCATTATCCACTTGTTAAGGGAAACCCTCTCAGTAAAGAAGCCTCTTTATGGGATTCCCTCGCAGGTATCTATAGAGGTTGGGCATGTGAATGATGGCCAAGGGGCAAGTACACACATGGCAGTCATGTCAATAGATGAGAAAGCCGCGTGGCTACGGAGAAGAGCGAGGCCATATGCTGCTTGGTCCCATTATTCAAGAAGGCATGTCAAGATGAAACAATCATATCTATCTGTAAGAGCAAAGAAACCACGACACCACAAGAGGACATCTGCCAAGAAGTGAAGGAGGCTGAGATCAAGATTGAAGTTTTACAAGTGTCGATCTCCCTATCTTGTCATCTTCCGACCTTGATCTTTCATTGCTGCTCATTCTGGTCAATCTTGTTCTAAGGGGAGACGCTCGATCTCACATTCATGGGCTATTTCCACATCCTTCCTCTTCCACTTCGCTAGGGTTTCTGGACCCTCACTTACCTCTTCCACCCGAGCCGCCCGATCATCCGTTCGGTCCACGGAGTATCTTTTCAACCTCTCCACCCGAGCCGCCCGATCATCCGTTCGGTCCTCGGGGTATCTTTTCATCCTCTCCACCTGAGCCGCCCGATCATCCGTTCGGTCCTTGGGGTATCTTTTCATCCTCTCCACCTGAGCTGTCCGATCATCCATTCGGTCCTCGGGGTATCTTTTCATCCTCTCTACCTGAGCCGCTCGATTATCCCCTGGGTTCTCTAGGTTTCTTTCCACATCCACTTGGGTCACCTGACCTTCTTTTTGGTGCTTAGGATTCCCCTTTTCCTCTTCCACCCGAATCGCCTAATTGTAGGTCGGGTCCGCACCAGGGACATCTGATCTTGGTCTTGATTCCCCTCCTTCAACTTCACCTTTTGATCCTCCACCCGCCATTCTGCAATTCATTCCTTTAACCCCTCTTGATCTCAGGTTTGACCCGATTCCTCCTTCACTACCTACTTAGGGTCCTGACCCTTTCTCTCACTATTTCTAGGTTTTCAGTCCTCACTAACATTCTTCTCCTCCTTTGTAAATCCTTTTGTTAGAAGGGTTCTTATCCCTCATATTTTTGTATAGTCTTGTCTCCCTCTTGTTTGTGATTGAGTTGACTCTAATTCTTGCCATCCCTACCTTTTCCTGTAAATGAGCTAATTAAAATCCACCAAAATCAAAGTTTGAAGACTAATGCAGGTCGTTCTTTCAATAAAGGGGTTGCATTGTGCACCAAATAACCAGGTAAATATTTGTTTCAACACAAAGAACATTAAAGAGAGTCATTTTAGTTCGCAACTAGAGTGGTTGAGTTAGTCTTAGGTTTATTTTGCTTCTACAGCACTTAGGCCAAGGATTACTCCGTGCTATGAGTCCTGCATTCCTTCCCTTGTCGTTAAAAATCACTTTAAGCAAGAATCATCACACACTCACATGGCAACCTTAGTCGGTTCCCCTAGCAAACACTGTTGCTACTTAGGCCATATCTAGGAGGTGCAAAAGTTGTTCTCTTCTTTACTCGGTCGAAGTGTAAAGGCAAAAGGGCTATCTGGGCAAGGTGACCAACCTAAACACATCTTGATGAGAGGAAATCTCAAATAGGGATGGTCAATCAAGCCTGCAAAAGAAAATCGAAATAAAAGAGAAGAAGGGCAAATGAAAGAAAATTGAGGAATAGGGGCATGGCAAAGAGTGGCAGTACAGTTCCCCGCGGGACGTCCTTGAGCCCGGTCGTACGCATACCCCTAGCAAGAAACAAGCAAGAAATATATATATATAAAATGACCAAAAGTCCCTGCACAACAGATTGAATCTCTGAGAGGTGTGCCATGGAAGGAAGCTAAACCTGATTTATCTTTTAAAGCTTGCACTAGACTTATCCTCAAACTTTCTTCTCTTTCTTCCTACAAGGCTGGACCGTTTTCTAGATATGGCCTTTGTAGCAACACCACAGCTAGGGGCAACCAGCTATAGGACGCCACCATCTTAATACACATCTGACCTTTTCGGTGGTCTTTAATGAAAGGGGAATGAATAGGGACCCCTTGCCAACAGTTTGATCTTACTTTAGTGCTGTAATATCAAGGGTGAGTATCTTCCATTTCATGTGACTTCGGCTTCAGGCATTATTCAAAATAAAAAAAATAGATATTTTCAAAACTCCAAAAAAAAATAGATATTGTCCAAAAATCCAAAAAAAATCAAATATTGCCAAAAAAAATCCACAAAAAGGGGCTTTTGAAAAAGCGCAACGATGTACTCAGTCTATTATCTCTCTTTTATTCGGATAACATCTCTCATTCGTGTCAATCACAATTCATTTATGCAATCGTAAAAATCGGCACAAAAATAAAGATCCACTAAAGATAAACATCATGTACAAAGATAAGGGGGAGGTGGCTCACAAGCTCCTCACTGTCGACCACCACTCTCCCCAAATCCCTCCTGTCTCTCGGGCGGGAGTGGCATCTCACCACCACCCCTACCTAGCGCTAATCTCTCCGGCTAAGCACCTCTCCTCCTCCTCGTTCCTCCGTCGTCTGGAGGAACTGGCCAAAAACTGCCTGACCGAAGCACCACTCGCTCCACTCACTCCGGTCCTGCTCCTGCTCCTGCTCCGGGTCTGACCTATGTCTGTCACTATACCCCGAAGCTCTCGGACCAGGGACTACTGCACGACCAGCTCAGTGCATAGGCGGGTCAACTCTGCCTGATCTGCTGCTGGCCCCTGTGTGCGCAGCAGTGCCAACTCCCTCGTCAGCTCCTCTACCTACGTGCACAGTCAGTTCCTCTCTACTACTGCCATCTCTGTCTGGAGGCGCCGCTCGACAGCCGATGCTATCGCCGCATCGACCTGCTCCTGCAACTGGGCCGCCCGGTCAATGGCGGTCCTCAGCTCTGTCACCTGTGGAAAATCAAGTCAGTACCAAGTGTAAACAAAATTCAGTTCAAATTATTGCCATACTTACCCTCTCTGTCAACTCAGCATGAGCTTCTTCGGCCCTCCCCACTACACTCGCTAGTTGGTCTGCTAAATCTGACTGGGAGCTCTCCGTCGCTGCCCTGGAGGAGGATGCACCGGCCTGTGCCCTCCTCACACTTGATAGCTCCACACGCTGCACATGCAACACTTGTCATTTTTTTTCAATCAGCTAAAAGAAATTGGGAGTTACTGAAGTTTGAATTCACTAGCTGCTCCACCTCCCTCCTCACTGCATCCCGGTCCTGTACTGTCGAATGCAGCAAGGCATGGAGTGAGGCGATCTCCGCGGCCACGTCCACCTGCAATTCATCTGAAACCGTCAGCTCAATCCAATTAGAACAATTCATGAGGTATGAGTTTAGAAGTTTACCTGTCGCCTCGCGCCCCTATAGACATTTGCCCCATACTTCAATGCAAAGGCTTGCAGGTATGCATCATCTGAGTCGGCGTCAGGCTGGACCTGTCGGCCTCTATGTTCCCAGTCCTCTATCTGCTCACAGGCCCGCTCACGTCAGTCAGTGGTGTCGTGGAGTCCCCGGAAGCTCCGGCCAGGCCTAGGGGTCCGACCTCAGCTGGGGAACTCCACCGCACTCTGACTGAGGCCAAGGGACCTCTGAGTCAGATAGAGGTGGAGAGGTAGCACAAGGTTGAGAGCATGCACCCACATCGTCTTACCAAAGTAGGGGCAGGGCTGCTCCAACTTGGGCTGTCCCTCGTCCCCTTCCTGCAAATATGGTTGCCACACCACCTGCACATCAAAAGCAAATCAGATCAGTAGCCAAGCATTTAATTCAAATCAATTGAACTTGGAGAGAGGGTAGAATACTTACATCTAGCTGAGGGTAGATGCCGAGCGCATCCTAGATGGACGCCAGCTGCTCCACCAGCAGGTGCGTGTCTCGGCACGGCACCCAACACCGAGCTAGGGGCACGAGGCCCGGTCTCTCCAAGGTCCCCCTCCTCAGGCCGGGGAGGTGGAGATAGGTCCAGACCTACAAGAGCATGAAGGCAGTTAGATCACAGTCATAGCATAAGGGAAATTTAAGTAAAGGGGCGAGAGGAAGAAATGTGTACCTGAAGGAAGGGGAAGAATCCACTGATCGACGTCTGTCGGTCGGAGGAGCCCAGACTCTTGTACTGATGCACCAGGAACGCCGCTCCCCACGCATAGCCACCCACCTGGTCCAGGTCCTCTAGAAGTGGTACGAGCCGGATGTGGACCGCGTCACCCCTCGTAGCAAATAGAAGTCTACCAAGGAAGAAGGTGAGGAAGCGACGCAGGTCCAAATCTGCCTATGCCCCAGGCTCGTCAACTAGTACCTCCCTGCACCCACTCCCCAGTCTTCTCAGCTACTCCTCTATTGTCTCTCCCACCTCCCTACTGGTCTGGAAAAGCCCCAGACTCTCCTGTAGCTCTACTCTAGAGATGAGAGAAGACCTAGGACCTACAGTCAGGTCTAGGAGCCTACGTGCTAATCCCTGGTAGCATGGGTAGGTAAACCTACTCACCGGATGCCCATACACCCTCAGGCCTGTGATGCGACTCATGTCCTCCAGGTTGGGGATCATATGTCCCTAGGGGAACACGAAGGCATTCGCCTCCACATCCCACCTGCTACGCAGGGCCTGAGTGAGAGGGGCGTCCGCCCTCATCCTCTCCGTCCTCAGAATCTCCCCGAAACCCATCCTATCTAATCTGTCTGTCTGGAATCCGGGGAGGGCTAAGTACACCATCAGCACCAGGATCCAGGAAACCTGGGCCCTCATTTCTCTCTGCAAGCATAAATCAGTAATTTGGTCAGTTTAAGCATGCTTTGTTGGTCTCTCGGCTGAGGTTGCATCGGCCAGAAGGGCTACGAGCTTGTTGCGACGTGGTCGCGACTACTGTTGTTGCCACGACCTTGTCACGACAGCCGTTTAGCGCTGCGACAATGTTACGGTCTTTGACCCCGTCACGATAGTTGGTGTCGCGACAGGGCGGGCCGTCACGTTCTCAGACGCGGACCGATCGGCGCTTTCCCTGTCCGGGGTCACGTTTTCTGGGCATCTCTCCCTACATGCGCCCTTTATGGGGCTTCCCCATCCCATCCACATCATCCAATCAAAGGTTTTAGGGCATAGGAGCTTACCTTTTTCATGGCCGCCTCTCGGGCCATGGCCGCCGTCCCCAAATCCAACGCCGGGGCCTACTTCTCCTCCATCTCGACCTCCGGCACCTCCTCCACCACCGGAGGTGCCACCTCCCGCCGCTGGGAAGATCTCCTCTCCGCCGGGAAGACCTTCTCCGCCCTCCATCACCACCTTTGAGAGAGGGAGAGTGAGAGGGAGAGAGTGAGTAAGTGAGGGAGAGAGTGTGCAGAGGGAGCAAGGGCAAAGAAGGGTGCGATCGCCGGAGCTCCGAAGCAAGAGGAAGAGGGTTGTGAGCATGAGAGGGAAAAGAAACAGGCTTTCTACATTTTGAATCCTCGGGTGGGGTCGCGTCGCCTATATACGTCGTCTTAATGTCGCGGCGTCCATTTACACCGTGACAGCGTCGCGGCGCACCATCCCGTCGCAACCTTAAAGCGACCTTTTCATTGGTCGCAACATCCACCGACCTAATCATATCTTCCATCAATCAATCAGGAGCGTCGCGTTTATGTGTTTGGTGCTAATTGGGTGTTTGCTTGTGTCTATGCATAGTTTGTTTGTGTGTATATATTTTCTTTGTTATTATGGTTATTGCTTTCATTTTTTATCAGAAAATCACAACAAAATCAGAAAATCAACAAAATCACAAAAAATGGTGCTTCACAGGTAAGTCAGGTAAGTATCTCTGTCCCTTCTCCCTTGCATTACTATATGGTATTTTACTTATTATATCGCTTCAAGGACCGGCTAGTTCTCAATGTGCTCTGGGATTTGAGTTCCCCTTCATCAAAAACAGTGATGATCTAGGTGCACGTTGTTAATCGCCGGATAGGTCGTTAAGTTAGATAAGTTTGGGGACGACAGACTCAGGCTTGCACAGCGGTTGTAGGAAGACTCTCGACCCATTCTTTCCCAATTTAGCAATGTTATCCTTGATATATTTTCTATTTTCTCCTTTCTTTTGCATTTGATTTAATGATTTCTTTTCTTTTAGCCCAACATGCATCATATAGGACTTTGAGCTATCGTGACTCATCCCTGGCTAATAGTGAGCTCTTGTTGAGTGCCCAATCATTCTTCATGATCAGAACAAGAAATCCTATTCCATTCTGAATCGGAATGCTTGCCTCCGAGCGAGATGGTCTTGTCAGCTTGTCAAGAATTTCTTGTTTGGATTCTCTATGCAATTTTCATCCTTGTCCCTTTTGATCTGTTTTGGTTGCGAACCACTCCCAGGACAGAGTTTGTGTTACCTGCCTGGCACACACATGTCCCTCCAAAATGAAACCTGCAGGCCAAATACCTCTCAATCGAGGAGTTGATCATCCTTTTCTTTCTCCTTCTCGTCCAGACTTGTGTCTTTCTTGCATCCTACTCGAGCAGCTAACTCGGGGCTTTCAAGAAGATTCCAATTGCTTGTTGGTTAGATCGGGTGTCTCTTTACCTTGGCTCCCATCTTTTCAATCCACTCCACGTCATTTCCACTTCACTGTCATTTCATGACACCTCTGCTACACTTTCGCTTCGCTCCCTTGCAAAGAGGAAGCCAAGGAGGGGCAATCTGTAGACACCCGATTCTGGCCTATAAGTTGAACCATATTTCTTGTTATCTTAGTGAGCCTCTAGTTGGTCATTCACCTTGAGCCCATCATTAGCCTTCCTTTGATCCCATTAAAAAGCCCAAATTCACTTTATCCCGTCCATTATCCTCTTAAAAGAGTCCATGAGCCTTAAATCCTCATTATTCTACTACTTGACTGGCCAATTTTAAGAATATTCGATTTTCCTTAACGAGACCTGTCGTAGCGCCGCGTTAGCACTGTCGCACCCCCGGTAGGCGTCCGACAGCCCATGCATATGCATGCACGTGGCTTTAGAGTCACGGCCGTCTTGGCTGTCGCGACTCTGCTTGTCACGCCATTATGACCCGTCGCGACAAAAGCCTTGTACGCTGGCCTCCGCAACAACCTCCTATTTATCCTTTCATGGCCTTATCTTCATCTCTAAGCAACCTCCCAACCCCTGGCCGTGGTTTGTGGTTTTGGGAGACCTTGGGACCATCTTTGGACTCTCCCCAATGGATTTACTTGAATATTATCCTATTATTTCTATCATTATCTCTCATGGACGGGATTATTATCCTCCCTCTCTATATAAGCAAGGCTTCTCCTTCAGAGGAAAGGGAGCCCCATTTTTTGCCACGAAGTGCTGCCGAAATTTTCCCTGACCTGGACTTAGCTCGTGGCTCTCCCATTCCACCCCATTCTTTCCTTTCTTCTCCACTAAGCCATGATGCTTTCTTCATCCATGGAGCTTGGAGGTGGAGGAGGCGACCCCTAGAGCTCTTGCATCAACTAAGGACGTCACCCAACGCCAGGGAGTCGCCCCATTGGGGCTCTTTCTTCCTCTCCCTCTCCCATTTTCCTTTCATACATATTTCTTGCTTTATTAGATAGGACGCATTTCCTATTCTCCTCCCACATTTTTGTACACCCAAGGGGTTTAAAAACAACCCCAAGTTCGTTCCCTCCATGCTCCCCTTTTTCATTTCATCTTTGGATAGATATTGTACTTAATATGTTCTAACAGGGTTTCTTTCTTTGTTTTCTTCGATTTGGCAGGCACCCAGGCATCATATGACGAGAAGCTCTTAGCCTCTGGTCGGCCGGAGGGTAGGAATAAGGTCCAACCATCATTCTCCCACACTGTAGAGAACGCGGCTGACAAGGGCGTCGCGACAAGCATAACGCACCCTGGTGGGGCATCGCGACACCAGCATCATCACGGCGGGGTGACCCGTCGCGACAAAGGTCAGTGCTTTTTTCTCTCTCCCTTTCCTAGTATAATTAGCCTACATAGTTCTTAATCATGGCAACTAGCTAGGTGGCGATCACATCCATCCATACTTCCATGCTATTTTTATTTAATCTTAAAACATGTTGTGTGTTTTTTTTTTTTTTTTTTGGGGGGGGGGGGGGGGGGGGGGGGGTGCACTACCCCGTGATTACACTAACCACCGTTTTCCCCTCCGCTCCAGAGTCTGTGACTCGAGCACGCCCACCGCCCGGAGTACTCCCTCAACAGGTGCCCGGGGACGGGGGTCCCAGCCAACGGTAACAACCTCTCTCACGGGACAAGCCCTCAAGTGCCGAGCACCGGGCGAACGACTAGTGTAGGACCGTACTAGGGAACTAGCACTGGTTCCACAGGTACAGTAAGAAGCGAAAACGGTGAAGATTCCACCAAAAACACGAAACTTCTCAAGACCTCAACCTGTCTCTGCTGTAGTCGCGACGCATCGGGCCGTCGCGACCTTGTCGCGAATTGTTGCGACACCCAAGAGCGTCGCGATGATGTCGCGGTGGCCATGCCGGTCACGACATCATCGCGACCTCTATAGCGGTCGCGTCTTCAGCTGATGGGGGTTCCGGTGCAGTCCTCTCGGAGACCACCCTAAAACACGGTACAAACATACCACAGGGGGAGGGGAGCATGCTCAACATATAGAAAAGCCATTAAACCATGCAAACCACTCTCAAAATCCCACAAACGTGGATTTACAAGAATCTACGCTCGATGGAGAATCTCACTCAACCACGAGCATGGATCTCACACTCCCGCAACCTAAACCACGGGGAAAGCATGATCTCAAGGGGGAGGGGAGCATGCTAGGGCGAGAGGATCTAGGGTCCCTACCTCCAAGTGTAGAGCCGACCCGTTGGGGCCTTCACGTCGGAATGGCCACCTCCTCCTCGCTCCAAGCACCACGAACACGTCCCTTGCGCGAACAGGACGACACCACCTCAACACGAGCACCACGAGCACGAAGAACCTTTGAGAAATCGCAAGGAGGCTCGAGAGGGGAAGAAGAGGGAAGATGTCATGCCCCGATGCGGAATATCGGAACGTGAGGCAATTGCAAGTAAACGGGTACAGAGCATGTACTAGACGTCAAACCATTGAACAAGAATAAATACTAAAGCAAATTCATCTCATTAATAATTTCCAAAGTCTAGTTACAACCACTAATATCAGAGCCATTCTATACGGAACAATTACATTGTAATAAAAGCAAAAAATTGAACTTAAGACTCTAACATAATAATAAGACGCGAAGGTACTCTTGACTTCACTCTTGGTCATTTCCATCCTCTTGAGTGTAAGATTCATCCTCGGTCTCACCTGAGAACACAACGAAAAAAACACAGGGTGAGCGATAACGCCCAGTAGGACTTAAATCTCAGGATCAAGCAGGCTTTAAATGATTAATGTATTAAAAAGGCAAAGCAACTAGTGATATAGCGAGAGAGTCAAGTAATGTAAGAGATAGCATGATAGCATGTGATTGAAATAGCACAAGTTTCCAAATATAGCACAAGCGTCGAGTATAGCACAAATAGCAGGATGGCCATAGCACAAATAGCATAAGTATATCAATAGCATAACGAGTATAGTATAGCACTTTTGATTGTCATGTAGACAACGAGAGAATATAGCACTTTGATTGTCATTTAGATAGTCGAGATAAATAGCACTCGAGTGTAATGCCGAACACTCTGATCATTTAACTCCCATGGCCAAATAGCACTTTCAGGCGCACCTCCCAGGACCAGATCGGGCCCTTTATATATTGCCAGACAATGGTCATTTTGTTTATCTTTTAGACAATCAGTCAATGGCCAATAGAGAGTACCAAGAAATAGATGAGAGCACTAGATGAATAGACGAGATAGTAGAGTGAACGTGAATAGACGAGCAAGTAGAATATAGATGAGAACTAAGGGACATTGCACGTAACACGTCGAGTAAATAGGCGATAGTAACAGTTGCACAACACGCGCATATGGTGTTGGCAGTCAGGTGGAATTCACTTCCTTCCTGCTGGCCATGTTATGCACAGGTCCAGAGGTCTGACGTGATTCAAGGTAAGAGCGAACTTCTAATAGCCGTTGCGATCATGTTGATCCCTAATGGGTATAATAGGTGTTAGGGTACAACCAGTTCGTCGACCATGTGGGAACCCATAGATAGAGGAGACTTACGGAGGCCTTGAACAAGGATTCACTAGTCCGACAGAAGGAGTATCTGATGGAGAGTTCGTCCAAGTCAAGAGAAAAGTGTGTAGAGAAACAAGTGCCCAACGTTCTAGAGGAATTCTAGAACAGTGGAGCGTCAGTAACGGTATTCCCAAAACATCGCGAGAAACGAAGGCGAGTCCCTTTAAAATAGGGAAATTTAAATATATAATTGCAATAAATTACCCAATGTATTATGAGATATTTTCATGCTAAGTTAAGCCATAATAGATGGTTCAAAGTGTGGGCACATGTGATAAGAAATCATAGATATGACAAGATCAAGTGTATGGTTTTTAAACAATTAAACTCATGTTGATTTATAACAGTTATATTTACTTCGTTGGTGACTGTTAACAAGAAGTATAGACACTGTAAAGAGTTAGAGCATAATAAATTATGGGTATTCATGCAAAAACCACAGATTGCAACGTACCCCAGTAAGGGTCACGACAGGTCAAGTACAGAACGCGACAGGGCTGCTCATGGATCGCGACAGGGCTATCAGGTCAGGAATTCAGATCGCGACAGTACTGTCTATCGGGTTCAGAACGTGACAGAGACTGCGTCGCGACGGGCCTTGAGAATGCGGCCTATCGGGCCATTGCGTTCTCAGGTCCTGTGCCTGAGTCGAGTGGGAGAAGGACAGTGCATGGGATTACGGTCCAAACCTTCCTTGTTTTAACATAGGGTTGTTCAAAAATTAAGAACAAATAGTAGAGACGATGAAAATTCATGAAACTAATTTTAAACGACTCTAGACGGGCAAGGGTACTTACAATAAATAGGAATTTGAAAACAACCATGGTTTTGACATGGTTCAATCAAGTGTATTCACGAAGAACATAGAACAATGAACAGTTGAGATGAAAGATTTAATTCGAGCAACATGGTGGATGATAATTAGGGCTTTTAGAGGCAAACGAAGCCTAACTATCATTAGTATCTCCAGTTAAAATTTGAGAGCATAGGGTCGAGTATACATGGAGAACAAGAATTAAGAAGAGGGTCTGGGGTCATGCTAGTTGCAGAACTTCAAAAATCAAGAAGAAAATATTGACTCGATGGAAAAATATGAAACCAGAGGGCTTTTGTTCCTGATGATTGGAACAATCTATAGACGAAGTTTTATGCCTACCTTTGTCTTGTTTAATCTTCTATGGCTTAGAACTTGAAGAACGGGGGTGAGGGCTTGAGAGATCCTTCTCCCCACGAGATCACCTCCACCTTGGCCACCTCTCCATATCCAGCAACCCTTGGCAATGAGCTAGGGCCGGCCATGGGGGATTTAAGAGAGTATTTAAGCTCCCTAAATTTCTAATTCCTAATAGGACTCTAACTCCTATTAAATTTCGAGATTTCCTATTTCCTTCACCCTTTCCATGCTTGCCACTTCCTATTTGGGTTAGGATGGGAGCTAAATGCGTGGCCAACCCATTAGGGTAGGTTTAGGAATCCAACTCCAACTCAAATTGATTATTTTAATGCTTTAATACCCCTTTTCTATTTAGGTAATATTTAAGTTACAATTTTTTTGTATTTTCCTATTATTCCCCTTTTAAAAATCCCTATTTTGGCCCACTAAATTCTAATTGGTCTATTTAACAAAGCTTATTACTCCTTTTCGTTTAATGGGTTTTATTTAATTCTCCTTTCTTTGATTTTTGAATTAATTTAATTAATTAAATTATTATTGCACATATTATTATTATTATATATATATATATATATATATATTGAAAAATCGGGTTACTACATCCTCCCCCTCTTAAAAAGAATTTGGTCCCCAAATTCATAAGATCATAATGGAGAGAATATCTTGCCGGAAAGATCGGGGTAGTTCCGTCTTATGATTCCTTCAGGTTCCCATGTGGCTTCTTCCACTCCATGATTATTCTATAGAACTTTAACCACATGGATGGGACGGTTCCTGAGTTACTGCACCTTTCATTCTAGGATCTTGATCGGCTTCTCTTCGTATGTCATGTCCTTGTTCAGCACCAACTTCTCATGGCGAATGATATGCATAGGATCATATACATATTTCCTAAGCATGAAGACATGGAACACATTGTGTACACATGCCAAGTTTGGCGGCAACGCCAGTCGGTATGCAACCTCACTGACCATTTCGAGCACTTCAAAAGTACTGATGAATCTAGGACTGAGCTTCCATTTTACACCAAATCTTTGGATACCTTGAGTAGGCGATACTTTTAAGAGCACATGATCACCCACTTGAAATTCCAAATCTCGCCTTCTCCAGTCAGCGTAGCTCTTCTGCCTGGACTGAGCAATCTTGAGTCAGTCTCTGATCACCTAAATTTCTCTTGTTGTATTTTGCAACATGTTTGGGCCTAGCCATTGCTGTTCTCCCACCTCATTCTAGCATGCAGGAGATCTACAGTTTTTACCATATAGTGCTTCAAACGGTGCCATTTTAATACTCGCCTGATAACTGTTGTTATAGGCAAACTCTATTAGAGATAGGTGCTCATTCCAATAACCTTGGAAGTCTATAGTGCATGCTCTCAACATGTCTTCTACAATTTGGTTGGTTCTTTCGGTCTGCCTATCAGTTTGTGGATGAAAAGCGGTACTAAAATTGAGTTTAGTACCGAGTGCACTTTGCAGTCCTTTCCAAAAGTGGGATGTAAATCTCGGATCTCGATCCGAGACAATAGATGATGGAACTCCGTGCAATCTCACTATCTCCTTGATATATAAAGCAGCTAGTACCTCTACCGACCACTTACTCTTTATAGGGAGGAAGTGAGCGGATTTGGTTAATCGGTCGACAATGACCCATATGGCGTCGAGTCTACCACGAGTCTTGGGTAAACCCATGATGGAGTCCACACCAATGCTTTCCCATTTCCATTCCGGAAAATTTAACAGTCTGAGTACGCCAGCAGGGCGCAGGTGTTCTGCCTTTACCTGTTGGCAAGTCAGGCAATGAGCAGCATGCTCGGCTACTTCTCTCTTCATGTTCGGCCACCAAAATGTCCTTTTCATGTCGTGGTACATTTTGGTACCCCCAGGATGAATAGTGTACTTTGTCTTGTGAGCTTCATCCATTAATTTCCTCTTCAATTCTTCATTGTCGGGGACGCATGTCCTTCCTTGGAATACTAGCCTTCCATCTTCGGTCATAGCAAAGTCAGGTCTTTCAGCTAGAGTTTCCTTGATGCGAACTAAGAATGGATCACTATCTTGTTGAGCTTTAATCTCTTCCAGCATGTCGGATTGAATCCTGATATTGACAATCAAGACTTGATCATCCCTATGTTCAATATTCAAGTCTAACCTTGTGAATTGCTCTAGTAGTTGCATCTCGCCAAGAACTAGACTCGAAATAGATGCCATCGGCTTTCTACTAAGAGCATCAGCCACGGCGTTTCCCTTTCCTAGATGGTATTAGATGTTGAAGTCGAAATCCTTTAGGTATTCTAGCCATCTTCTCTGTCTCATGTTGAGTTCCTTCTGGGAGAATAAATACTTCAAACTCTTGTGGTCTGAGTAGACAGTGAATTGCTCTCCATATAGGTAATATCTCCAGATTTTTAAGGCGAAGACTACGGCAGCCAACTCAAGATCATGCACAGGGTAGTTGACCTCATGCGTCTTTAGTTGTCTTGAAGAATAGGCAATGACCTTCTCCTTTTGCATCAATACACAACGTAGCCTAATTTCTGAGGCATCGGTATAGACAGAGAAACCTTCTCCCTCTATTGGAAGAGCGAGAATAGGTGCTGAGGTAAGACAATCTTTTAGAGTCTGAAAACTCTTCTCACACTCTTTACTCTAGGAGTAGGGATTCTCCTTTCGTGTTAGAAGCGTGAGAGGAACGACGATCTTTAAGAAGTCCTTTATGAACCGCCTGTAGTAACCAGCCAGTCCTAAGAAACTTCTGATTTCTGTGATGTTGGTTGGTCTCTCCTAATTGAGTACAGCTTCGACTTTGGAGGGATAAACGGAGATGCCATCCTTTGAGATGACATGGCCCAAGAAGGACACTTCTTCGAGCCAGAATTCACACTTGCTCAGCTTCGCGTACAGTTTGTTGTCTCGCAAGACTTGCAGTGCTATCTTCAAATGTTCTTATGTTCTTATGTTCTTCTTTGGTCTTTGAATATATAAGGATATCGTCAATGAAGACGACCACGAACTTGTCAAGGTATGGCCGATATATGCTGTTCATGAGTTGCATAAAGGCTGCAGGAGCATTGGTTAGATCAAAAGGCATAACGACGAATTCATAGTGTCCATACCTGCTCCTGAAAGTCGTTTTGAAGATATCGTCATTCTTCATCCTCATTTGATGATAGCCAGATCGAAGATCGATCTTGAAGAAATATTGAGCTCTAGATATTTGGTCGAACAGTTCATCGACCAGAGGCAATGGATACTTATTCTTGATGGTTAGCTGATTGAGTTGACGATAGTCGATTCATAGTCTCATCGATCCATCTTTCTTCTTAACGAATAGCACAGGTGCTCCCCATGGGGAAGTACTTGGTCTGATGAACCCCTTCTCTAATAGCTCCATCAGTTGCACCTTTAATTCCTTTAACTCGGCAAGTGACATCCGGTACGGTTGATGCGATACCGGGGCAGCTCCAGGGATCAACTCTATGGCGATGTTGACATCTTGTTCCGGGGGAATCCCTGGTAGATCTTCAGGGAACACATCTGGGAAATCCTGGACTATGTAGATGTCTTCTATCTTAGAACCCTTCTTTTCAACTATTACGGCCGCAAGGAAGGCAATGCAACCTTTCCTTATCATGTTGTGGGATTTTATGGCAGAGACTAGCGACATTCGTCTCTTATGTCTAATCCCCGTGAATGACAGCTTAGGGAACTCACTAAAGGTAACCTTCCCTTTCTTACAGTCGACACTTGCCCCATAAGTGGACAACTAGTCGGCTCCCAAAATTACATCATAGCTTTCTATGGGCATACACACCAAGTCGGCTTTTAAGTTATGTTCTCCGATCATTACATCGGCAGATGGGAAGTATTTGTTCAATTTTTCTTTCTGTCCTAGTGGTGTGGTGACAGAGAATTCACATCCCATGGGTGTAGGTTTAGCATTCAGAGTATCAGCAAAGTTTTGAGATATGAATGAATGTGTTGCTCCAGTATCAAATAAAACAAATGCTGATAAGGAGAAGACTTGTAGGGTACCTTCCACCACGCCACCTTCCTCAATGGGCTCTTCATCATGCAGGGCTTGCAGTCTGCCCTGTTTCTTAGGCATATTGGTGTGCCTCTCATTCTCCTTCAGTAGTGGGCACTCGGGGATGCGGTGCTCGCGGCTTCCACAGTGCAGACATGCGCCGACTTTCCTCCAACATTCATCAGTCGTGTGACCCGGCTTGTCACAATGTTTGTAGTTGCTTTTAGTTGGAGTGTAGGGGACAATAGCTTTGGGTTTTCTTTCTTGGCTGGGTCCCTCCGTGATGTTGAAGGGATGCATTTTGCCATTGTTTGGCTTAGCAGATGATTGACCAGATGTCATTTCCTTTTTCACGAACTTCCCTTTGATGCGGTTAGTGAAGTCCGTAGCATCTTCTAGTAGTTGAGCTTTCTTTACCATCTCGGCATAGGTCTGGATGTCGAGAGGTGCTAGTTGAGTGATGTATTGTGGCCTAAGGCCGTTGACAAAGTGCTTAGCCTTCATCCTTTCAGTATTCACTAAGTGTTCAGCATAACGTGCCAGTCTTGAAAACTAGGCTTCATACTCGGCCACCATCAAACTCCTTTGTTTAAGAGCAGCAAATTCCGCGGCCTTCTTCTCTTGGACACGCTCTGAGAAATACTTGGAGTTAAAAGCCTCCTTGAATTCGGTCCAGGTGAATTGACCGTTCTCCCTAGTAGCTTCCACTAACTCCCACCAAGCACTGGCATCCTTCTCCAGTTGGAATGTAGCTAGTAGCAGCTTATCCCCCGCTGCACATTGCATAACACGGAAAATCCTTTCCGTCTCCTTTAGCCAATGCTCGACCTCATCCAGATCCGTGGATCAAATGAACCTAGGTGGGTTCAAGCTCTGGAAGTTACGATGCAGCTCGCCTACACCACCACGGTTTCCACCTCCTTGGGTAGCTTGCATAATTGCACGAGTCAGTTCTTGGATGGTCTGTTGCATGCCCCTCATTTGAGCACGTTCGACAGTCATCTTGGTTACTTAATACCTACAAAAGTAACTTACTGTTATGATATTGACGTGGAATTTAATTCATGCGTGTGTGAGTTCATTTTAGCTAGTTACCCATGGTTCTAACCACATCTCACATAGGTAGGATAATTGACTCTAGTCGAGGCTGGTCAACCTAGATCATCCTATACTTAAGAATAACCTAGGCTCTGATACCACAAAAATGTCATGCCCCGACGCGGAATATCGGAACGTGAGGCAGTTGCAAGTAAACGGGTACAGAGCGAGTACTAGACGTCAAACCATTGAACAAGAATAAATACTAAAACAAATTCATCTCATTAATAATTTCCAAAGTCTAGTTACAACCTCTAATATCATAGCCATTCTATAGGGCCCAATTACATTGAAATAAAAGCAAAAGACTGAACTTAAGACTCTAACATAATACTAAGATGCTAAGGTACTCTTGACTTCACTCTTGGTCATTTCCCTCCTCTTAAGTGTAAGGTTCATCCTCGGTCTCACCTGAGAACACAACGACAAAAACGCAGGGTGAGCGATAACGCCCAGTAGGACTTAAATCTCCGGATCAAGCAGGCTTTAAATGATTAATGTATTAAAAAGGTAGAGCAACTAGTGATATAGCGAGAGAGTCAAGTAATGTAAGAGATAGCATGATAGCATGTGATTGAAATAGCACAAGTTTCCAAATATAGCACAAGCGTCGAGTATAGCACAAATAGTAGGATGGCCATAGCACAAATAGCACAAGTATATCAATAGCACAACGAGTATAGTATAGCACTTTTGATTGTCATGTAGACAACGAGAGAATATAGCACTTTGATTGTCATTTAGATAGTCGAGATAAATAGCACTCGAGTGTAATGCCGTACACTCTGATCATTTAACTCCCATGGCCAAATAGCACTTTCGGGCGTACCTCCCAGGACCAGATCGGGCCCGTTATATATTGCCAGGCATTGGTCATATTGTTTATCTTTTAGACAATCAGTCAATAGCCAATAGAGAGTACCAAGAAATAGATGAGAGCACTAGATGAATAGACAAGATAGTAGAGTGAACGTGAATAGACGAGCAAGTAGAATATAGATGAGAACTAAGGGACATTGCACGTAACACGTCGAGTAAATAGGCGATAGTAACAGTTGCACAACACGCGCTCATGGTGTTGGCAGTTAGGTGGAATTCACTTCCTTCTCGCTGGCCATGATATCCACAGGTCCAGAGGTCTGGCATGATTCAAGGTGAGAGCGAACTTCTAATAGCCATTTAGATCATGTTGATCCCTAAAGGGTATCATAGGTGTTAGGGTACAACCAGCTCATCGACCATGTGGGAACCCATGGACAGAGGAGACTTACGGAGGCCTTGAACAAGCATTCACTTGTCTGACAGAAGGAGTATCCGACGGAGAGTTCGTCCAAGTCAAGAGAAAAGTGTGTAGAGAAACAAGTGCCCGGCGTTCTAGAGGAATTCTAGAACAGTGGAGCGTCGGTAACAGTATTCCCAAAACATCGTGAGAAACGAAGGCGAGCCCTTTAAAATAGGGCAATTTAAATATATAATTGCAATAAATTACCCAATGTATTATGAGATATTTTCATGACATGTTAAGCCATAATAGATGGTTCAAAGTGTGTGCACATGTGACAAGAAATCATAGATATGACAAGATCAAGTGTATGGTTTTTAAACAATTAAACTCATGTTGATTTATAACAGTTTTATTTACTATGTTGGTGACTGTTAACAAGGAGTATAGACACTGTAAAGAGTTAGAGAATCAAAAATTATGGGTATTAATGTAAAAACCACAGATCGCGATGTACCCAAGTGAGGGTCACGACAGGTCAAGTACAGAACGCGACAGGGCTGTTCATGGATCGTGACAGGGCTATCAGGTCAGGAATTCAGATCGTGACAGTATTGTTTGCCGCGTTCAGAATGCGACAGAGACTACATTGCGACGGGCCCTGAGAATGCGGCCTATCGAGTCGTCGTGTTCTCAGGTCCTGTGCCTGAGTCGAGCGGGAAAAGGACAGTGCATGGGATTATGGTCCAAACCTTCCTTATTTTGACACAGGGTTGTTCAAAAATTAAGAACAAATAGTAGAGATAATGAAAATTCATGAAACTAATTTTAAACGACTCTAGATAGGCAATGGTTGTTACAGTAAATAGGAATTTGAAAACAACCATGGTTTTGACATGGTTCAATCAAGTGTATTCACGAAGAATATAGAATAGTGTACAGTTGAGATGAAAGATTTAATTCGAGCAACATGGTGGATGATAATTAGGGCTTTTAGGGGCAAACAAAGCCTAACTATCATCAGTATCTCCAGTTAAAATTTGAGAACATGGGGTCGAGTATACATGGAGAACAAGAATTAAGAAGAGGGTTCGGGGTCATGCTAGTTGCAGAACTTCAGAAATCAAGAAGAAAAGATTGGCTCAATGGAAAAATATGAAACTAGAGGGCTTTTGTTCCTGATGATTGGAACAATATACAGACGAAGTTTTATGATTTTTTCTCGTGAGAATGCCTACCTTTGGCTCGTTTAATCTTCTATGGCTTAGAACTTGAAGAACGGGGGTGAGGGCTTGAGAGATCCTTCTCCCTACGAGATCACCTCCTCCTTGGTCTCCTCTCCACGTCCAGCAACTCTTGGCAACGAGCTAGGGCCGGCCATGGGGGATTTATGAGAGTATTTAAGCTCCCTATATTTCTAATTCCTAATAGGACTCTAACTCCTATTAAATTTCAGGATTTCCTATTTCCTTCACCCTTTCCATGCTTGCCACTTCCTATTTGGGTTAGGATGGGAGCTAAATGCGTGGCCAACCCATTAGGGTAGGTTTAGGAATCCAACTCCAACTCAAATTGATTATTTTAATGCTTTAATACCCCTTTTCTATTTAGGTAATATTTAAGTTACGAATTTTGGGTATTTTCTTATTATTCCCCTTTCAAAAATCCCTATTCTTGCCCACTAAATTCTAATGGGTCCATTTAACAAAGCCCATTACTCCTTTTCGTTTAATGGGTTTTATTTAATTCTCTTTTCTTTGATTTCTCAATTAATTTAATTAATTAAATTATTATTGCACATATTATTATTATTATTATTATTTTGAAAATCAGGTTACTACAGAAGAAGAAGGAGAGAAAGGGTGAGAGGGGGAGAATGGGGCGCAACCTCGGTTTTAAACCGACGGCCCCCAAGACACGACGGGTCGGCCCAGTGCGACAACAACTGTGCCGTGACGCCGCTAGGCGTCGCGACCATGTCATGACGGACACCCCGGCGCAACCCAAAAAGGCGATCAAACCTCGAAGACTGGGAAACCCGAACGTGATGGCCTGACAGGTCGCGTCAACGCTATACACACCTGCCACCCGACACGACCATTCTGACAGACAGGACCGTAGTCACGTCTGTCAGAAAAGCAGTCGCGACGCCTCTAGACGCCGCGACAGGAACGTGACTCCGACCCCTGTCGCGTGCGTCGCCACACAACCATGTCGCGACGAGCTCCCCTGGGGCGACCATGTCGCGATCAGGGTGCCTGCTGTGACCTTGAGGACAGGGCCAAGGACCCAAGAGGGTTGGGTCTTACAAATAGTGTACTTGATAGAAATAGGGGGAAATGGTATCATTAGATCTCTAACTTCAAGTAGTATGTGCAAAAAAGATTCATGGCTTTGAGAATGGAATATTCATAAATGACATGATGGAAATTAGGGAAAACATGGGCTTTTGATGCTTGGGTCATGGTTTGTCTAGGGTCGAAATTAATTTGTTTTTGCTTGAGAGATTGCCTACCTTTGAGCACTTTAATTCCTAGGGCAAGAGATGTGAAGAACATGAAGAAGCTCCTCTTCCAAGCCTCCTCCTCCTTGATTTCCTCGTCCAAGGCCTCTTCTCCTCGTCTTCCAAGCTCCAAAAGGTCTCTAGGGTTGGTTGTGGACGAAATAAAGAAGTATTTGTATGTTTTAAGTTTTCAATACTTCTAAAACTCTTTCTTCTCCTCCAACTATGAAATTCCATAATTATCTCACCCTTTTCTAGCCCTTATCCTTCTAATTGACATGGGGTGGGCTCTAGATCCATGGCCAAGAGGTGAGAATAGGATTAGGACTCTTTTTAGAATAATTATGAATCATTTTAATGATTTTCTCATCCCTTTTTAATTTATTAATAATTTAGGTACGAATTTAGGCCTAATATCTCCCATCCATCATTGGGCTTCAGCTTTGTGGCCCATTAACTCATTCACAAGTTATTTAGGAAAGCCCATCACTTATTTTGCTTAATGGGTTTTCAATCTATTCACATTTTCTTTTAATGTAAATTCATTTATCGAATTTAAAAAATTTAGAGTTGCTACATCCTCCCCCTCTTAAAAAGAATTTGGTCCCCAAATTCATATGATCATAAGAGGAAGAATGACTTACTGAATAGATTTGAATAGTTCCGTCTCATTGTTGTTTCTGGCCCCCACGTGGCTTCTTCCACTCCATGATTCTTCCAGAGTATCTTCACCACGGATATAGGTCAATTCAACATTTGTTGTATCTTCTTGTCCAGTTTTCTAACTAGCTTCTATTCATAGGTCATATCCTTCTGCAGGACTATATCATCATAGCGAATCACACGAGATGGGTCGTACACATACTTCCTCAGCATAGACACATGGAAAACATTGTGTACAGTGGAATACTGTGGAGGTAAAGCCAGATGATAAGCTACTTCGCCAACTCTCTCAAGTACTTCAAAAGGTCCAATGAACGTTGGCCTTAACTTGCCTTTGATTCTAAATCTTTGAAATCGTTTGGTTGGGGATACCTTGAGTAGCACATGATCTCCGATCTGGAATTCCAAGTCTCTTCTTATTTTATCTTCATAACTCTTTTGCCTGGACTGGGCTATTTTATTTTGTCTCTGATGAGTTGAATGTCGCTACTAGTACTTTGCACTAAGTCAGGTCCCAACCATTGTTGTTCTCCAACCTCATTTCAGCACACAGGTGATCTACAGCTTCTACCATACAGTGCTTCGAATGGTGCCATCTTGATACTTGCTTGGTAGCTATTGTTGTATGCAAATTCCATCAGTGATAATTGTTCATTCCAATACCTTTCAAAATCTATGGTACATGCTCGTAGCATATCTTCTACGATCTGGTTTGTCCTCTTGGTCTGTCCATCAGTCTATGGGTGGAAAGCAATACTAAAGTTAAGTTTAGTACCAAGTGTAGCTTGAAGTCCTTTCCAAAAGCGAGAGGTAAACCTTGGGTCCCGATCTGAGACTATGGATACAGGGACTCCATGCAGTCTCACAATCTTCTTTACATACAATGCAGCTAACACATCCGCACTCCAGATACTCATGATTGCTAGGAAATGTGCGGACTTAGTTAGTCAATCCACTATGACCCAAATAGCATCAAGTCCACCACGAGTTCGGGGTAAACCCATGATAAAGTCCATACCAATGCTCTTCCATTTCCATTCTGGTATGTCCAGGGGTCTGAGTACACCCACAGGACGTCAGTGCTCCGCCTTGACTTGCTGACATGTGAGGCAGTGCGCGGCATGCTCAGCCACCTCACGCTTCATGTCCAGCCATGAAATAACAATCTCTCATCTTCAGTGATGGAGAAATCTCGTCTGTCTACTATGGTTTCCTTGACACGGATTAGAAATGGATCGTTTACTTGTTGATCTCTAATCTCGACAAAGATGTCGGATTGTACCCTAAGGTTAGCAACCAGTACCTGGTCGCTCCTTTGTTCAATATTTATGTCCAGTCTGGCGAATTGCTCCAGTAACTGCATCTCGCCCATAACTAGACAAGATAAGGATGCCATAGGCTTCCTACTAAGTGCATCAGCTACAACATTTCCTTTACCAAGGTGATATTGAATGTTGAAGTCAAAGTCCTTGAGATGCTCCAACCATCTTCTCTGTCTCATGTTGAGCTCCTTTTGGGAGAATAAGTACTTCAGGCTCTTGTGATCTGAATAAACAATGAATTTCTCCCCGTACAGATAATGCCTCCAGATTTTGAGTGCAAAGACAACTACAGCTAGTTCTAGGTCATGAACAAGGTAGTTGACCTCATGAGGCTTCAATTGTCTTGACGAATAAGCTATCACGTTCTCATTCTACATCAACACACAACCTAGATCGATACCAGATGAATTAGTATAAACTGAGAATCATTCACCTTCAATTGGCAATGCAAGGACAGGTGCAGATGTCAAGCATTTCTTCAATGTCTAAAAGCTCTTCTCACACTCCTTACTCCAAACATAAGGGTTCTCCTTTCGCGTAAGGTGAGTAAGTGGTACGGCAATCTTGGAGAAATCCTTAATGAACTACCTGTAGTAGCCAGCCAGTCCAAGAAAACTTCTAATCTTCGTAACTTTGGTTGGTCTCTTTCAGTTAAGTGTAGTTTCAACCTTTGAAGAATCAACAGTTATACCATCTTTGGATATGACATGGCCTATAAATGAAACTTTTTCGAGCTAGAACTCACACTTGCTCAATTTTGCATAGAGCTTATTGTCGCGCAAGATCTGTAGAGTGATCCTCAGATGCTCCTCATGCTCTTCCTTGGTCTTGGAATATATAAGAATATCATCAATAAATACCACAATGAATTTGTTGAGGTATGGCCGATAGATGTTGTTCATCAGTCACATGAAAGCTGCAGGAACATTGGTTAGACCAAAAGGCATAACAATAAATTCATAATGTCCATACCTGCTCCTGAAAGTTGTCTTATAAATATCTACATCTTTGATTCTCATCTGATGATATCCCGACCTAAGGTCAATCATAAAAAAATACTTAGTTCCAGATATTTGATCAAATAATTCATCGACGCGAGGCAGAGGGTATTTGTTCTTAATAGTCAGCTGGTTCAAATGGTTGTAGTCAATGCATAATCTCATGGATCCATTTTTCTTCTTGACAAATAGGACAAGAGCTCCCCAAGGGGAAGTACTCGGTCTTATAAAGCCCTTTTCTAGTAACTCCATCAATTGCTCCTTCAGTTCTTTCAACTCGGCCGGAGACATTATATATGGTTCACGTGACACTGGTGCAGCTTCAGGGATCAGATCGATAGAAAAATTCACATCTCGTTCAGGTGGAATTCCTAGCAGCTTATTGGGGAAAACGTTGGAGTAGCCTTGCACTATGTGTATGTCTGCTACCTTGGGTGCTTTCTTTTCAACTAGCATAGCGACAAGGAATGTCACACATCCCTTCCTAATCATGCCTAGTGTAAGAATGGAAGAGACTAGAGACAAGTGTCTCTTGTGTCTTCGTCCCATGAAGGATAGCTTAGAGGATTATCTAAAAGTGATTTTCCATCTTCTACAATCAACACTAGCTCCATAGGGGGATAGCCAATCGGCTCCTAAGATAGCATTATAGTCTTCCATGGGCATACACACCAGGTCGGCTCTCAGATTGAGTTCACCAATCATTACATCAGCTAATAGAAAATATTTGTTCAATTTGACCTTTTCCCCCAATGGTGTTGTGACAGGTAAGTCAAAGCCCATAGACACAGATTTGACATTTAATGTATCAGCAAATACTTGTGATATGAATGAATGTGTGGCACCAGTATCAAATAAAACAAATGTTAATTGAGAAAATACTTGCAGTGTACCTTCAACCACTCCACCTTCTTCGGTGGTTTCAACTTCTTGCACGGCTTGGAGTCTGTCCTCCCAGGCGTTTATCATTTTCCTTGAGCATGGGACAATAGGGAATGCGATGCTCGCAACTCCCGCAACGCAGGCACGCACCTGCCTTCCTCCAGCATTCTTCGGCACTGTGATCAGGCTTGTCACAATGCTTGCATTTGGGCTTGTTTGGTGCAGTGGGGGTGAAGATCTTAGGCTTCCGCTCTTGGCTTGGCCTATCACTGATGCTCAATGGCCGTTTCTTGCCGTTGGTTGGTCTGCTCGCAGAACTAGATGCTTGCTCCTTCTTGACGATTCTTCCCTTAATGCGATCCATGAGATCAATTGCATCCTCCAGCAGCTGCGCCTTCTTGACCATGTCGTCATACATATGGATGTCAAGTGGTGCAAGTTGAGTAATGTATGAAGGTCTGAGCCCATTTAGGAATCGCCTCGCCTTCCTCTTTTCGGTGCTGACAAGATGATTGGCATATCGTGCCAACCGAGAGAATTGTGCCTCATATTCTACCTCCGAGAGGTTCCTCTGCTTCAGTGTTGTGAACTCAAAGGCTTTCCTCTCCTGGACTTGTTCCCAGAAATACTTGGAGTTAAACTGCTCCATGACCTCGTCCCACGTGCCCGAGTGGCCTCCACGGATTCCCACTACGCATGGGCATCCCTTTCTAGCTGGAAAGTAGAATAATTTGTCTCCATACGTGCATTGCATGACGTGGAAAATTTGTTTAGTTTCCTTCAGCCAATGTTCAGCCTCGTTTGGGTCAGTTGTCCCACTGAACTGAGGCGAGTTCATGATCCAAAACTTTATGTGCAAATCTCCAGCTCCTCTATTACCACCACCTTCTTGGGCAACTTGTAGTAAGGCTCGAGTCAACTCCAGAATTGTTTGCTGCATGTCACGTAGTTGAGCACGCTCCGCTGCCATTGTTATTTTCTAAGTTCCTTTAAGAGAAAATTTAATGTAAGATATTGAAGTGGCACTAAGTTAGTGTGTGTGTATATTTATTTTAACTTATTACTTATGGATTGGTTGTCGAAACGTCAGGTCACTCCTGCTTTTGCTCTTCCCCATCCTCGTACATGTGGTAGTCCCCATCAGACTCACTTGAAACACATATAACAAATAGCGGAGGATGAGCGATGACGCTCAGTATGACTTAATATCTCATGAGACAGGCATGCTTTAAGTGATTAATGTCTTGTAAAACATGGTAACTAGAGAGAATGATCAAGTATAGTCATGATAGTAATGTCACATGATAGCAAGAGAACAATGGCACCTTTCACAAGAAAATAGCACAACTAGAACGATAAAGGATTGGCCATATAAAGAGTTAGCATGTATGGTTGCACAAAAGTGCACTAGTCACGATAGCACATAGGTTGATCATCTTGTCAACCGTGAGAACATAGTACTTGTATTGATTGTCATAGCTTAATCTTAATAGCATAATACTTGGATGTTATGCCATACACCCTGATCATTAAAACTCCCATGGGCACTAGCACTTTTTGGGTGCACCTCCCAGGACCAAATCAGGCCATTTATAATGTTGTCTGGCATTGATCATATTTTTACATTAGACAATCAACAAATGGCCAAATAAAGTAACAAGAATAGATGAGAGTATAGAGAGAATGTGAATAGATAAGAGGATTGAGAACATAGATAAGAACGAGGGTCATGTTTGTAAAACAATGATAAACAACGATAGTAGCAGTTGCACAACACACACGATCGTGTGCCGGCAGTCTGGTAGAAGTCACTAACTACCCAATAGTTGTGCTACAAACACAGGCCAGAGGTCCGGCGTGATCTTAAGGTAAGAGAGAAAATTCTAAGGCCGTTTGATCATGCTGATCCCTATGGGTAAAATGGGTATTGATGGTACAACCTGCTTGTCGGCAATGGACGTCTGCAAAGCCAATGAGTCTTACGGAGACCTTGACAAGGAGTTCCTGGTCCAGTCAGGAGTATTCCCAATGGAGAGGTTGTCCAAGCCAAGATAAAGTGTGTATAGAAATGTTTCTCCGTCATGCCTTGAGTGCTCGAGGCAAAGGGATGTGATAACGATACCAAATTGATGAATAAAATGAAGAGAAGTCCTTTTAAAATCATAGGGAAAATTTACATGAATAATTGCACTTAATTACTAGATATATTATTGAGTAATTTTAGAACGGTCTTGTGGCAAAATTCATGTTTGGTGTGTGCATGCTAGAGAAAATCAAGTAGCATGTGAGAGTTGTGCACGCATCTTTTAATTAATAAAAGTACATGATTATTACAAAAATATATTATCATGACGTTACTGTCCATAACAGTTCATTACAGGGGTTAAACCATGATTATAGAGCATGATTAGCAAGGTTACATGAAGATTAGGGTTTTTGAAAAACGTAGGAAAATCGCGACGGGGGTACCTATCGCATTCAAATCGCGACGGGTAGGTCTGTCGTGTTCAAGTGAACCAGGTTAGGCCAATTGATTGATGCGCTGGCACACGAAGGGGAGACCTGTCGCGACCAGGCGATCGATCCATAAACGCGACGTCTGGGTCTATCGCGTTCAGGGCAGTCGGTACAGTACAGGGAAAACGCGATGTGTTGGGCCGTCACGTTCAGAACGTGGCGCACACCTGTGTCATGACCAGGCTGAGATCACGACCAGTTGGGCCGTCGTGTTCTCAAAGGTTTTGGCCAAGCCCCAAAGGTGAATTGGGTAACCTTGGTTTGCGGTCCAATCCTCCAAGAGCTTGATACAGGGCTCTTTAAAAATCCATATAAATTCGTATACATAATGAAAAATCACGAAATCCCTTTTAAACAAATCTAGACTTGCAGGAGTATCCACAGTAGGAAGTAATTAAACTTCTATCATGGTATGATCATGCTATGTACAAGGTATTTCATAATGAAGCAAAAATCAGACACAGTGCTGGAAAACGACTTAATTCGAACAGTGTACTTGATAGAAATTGGGGGAAATGCTATCATTAGATCCATGACTTCAAGTAGTATTTGCAATAAAAGTTTCATGGCATGAGATCAAGCATAGTCATGGAATTAAGGTGAACAAGTGGGATCGAGCACATGTTCCGAACAAAACTTTGAGCATGGAATACTCATAAACGACATGATGGAAATTAGGAAAAACATAGAGCTTTTGATGCTTGGGTCATGGTTTGTATAGGGTCGAGATTAATTTATTTTGCTTAAGAGATTGCCTATCTTTGAGCACCTTAATTCCTAGGGCAAGAGATGTGAAGAACGCAAAGAAGCTCCTCTTCCAAGCCGCCTCCTCTTTTTGATTCCCTCATCCAAGGCCTCTTCTCCTTGTCTTCCAACCTCCAAGAAGTCTACAGGGTTGGCTAGGGACGAAATAGAGAAGTATTTGTATGTTTTAAGTTTTCAATACTTCTAAAACTCTTTCCTCTCCTCCAACTACAAAATTCCATAATTGTCTCACCCTTTTCTTACCCTTATCCTTCTAATTGACATGGGGTGGGATCTAGATCCGTGGCCAAGGGGTAAGAATAGGATTAGGACTCTTTTAGGATAATTATGAGTCATTTTAATGATTATCTCATCCCTTTTTAATTTATTAATAATTTAGGTACGAATTTAGGCCTAAATATCTCTCATCCATCATTGGGCTTCAGCTTTGTGGCCCATTAACTCATGTACAAGTTATTTAGGAAAGCCCATCACTTATTTTGCTTAATGGGTTTTCAATTTATTCACATTTTCTTTTAATTTAAATTCATTTATCAAATTTAAAAAATTTAGAGTTGCTACACGTAATCTGAGATAACAAATGAACTACACAATAAGAAGCAACTCTCTCAGATCATAACAAGCTTTCTCTCAAGAAAGATTGAAGAATAAAACTTCGAGGAGAGCTAAGAGCAGAGAAGTTGATCTGAGTGGAGGACCAAGCACTATTTGCACACTTGTTGTTGACTAGCTTTTGCTCTACGCACTTTAGTGTATCAGTTCTACTTCATTGTGTCAACATGCTCTTATTTTTCTTATCTTCTTGTGAAGTATCCATTGTGTCTCTTTTCTTCAAACTTGTCTTCTAATAAACATAGTGGGTCCAACATAGGAGGAGTGTGTAACTATCGATAACCTGGAAGAAAAAAATGTTTAGATAGAGATAGAGAGAGAGAGAGAGAGAGAGAGATCATATGGATATCTTTTGTGTTAGTCAACGTAGCATGTCCAACGTTGCAGGAGTGTGAGACTAGCAGAAACCTGCAAGCGATAAATGTTGTAATACAGATAGATCATATGAGTATATTCACTATCAGTCAACATCGCAGATCATGTTGTAAGAAGATATACCAAAGAGGATAAGCTCATTCTGTCATCATTTAAAGCTATAGACGATATGTCGTGAAAATGGTAAATAGCAAAAGATGATGTGCATAGGAACTATATCAGGTGACAGATTATACGTAAGAAGATATCTTTGAAAACTTACGTAAGAAGGATATGCATCAGATAGCAGGAAATTTGAAATACACATTCTTTAAAAACAATTTGAATAATTTTGCACGCCATATAACAAGATTCGTTCACAAAAAAGATTATTCATAAATGCTGTCAATACTTTAATTGTAACCACAATCAATATGATTATTGCAAAGATAATAGTCAAGGTGTTGAAAATAGTTTATCTGAAATAGCAATAGATAATAGATTGCCAATCGATGTTTAAAAGACAATCGATGTCTAACAGCAATCGATGTCTAAAGACAGTCGATGTCCAATGGTAATCAATGTCTAAAGGCAATCGATGTCCAAAGGTAATCGATGTCTAAAGGCAATCGATGTCCAAAGACAGTCGATGTCCAAAGGCAATCGATGTCTAAAGGCAATCGATGTCTAATGGTAATCGATGTCTAAAGGCAATCAATGTTTAAAGACAATCGATGTTTCAATGCAATCGATCTTTAAAGACAATTAATGTTTCAATGCAACTGATAAAGACAATCGATATGAATCAATCAATTTTTAAAGATAATAGATGTTTAAGGATAACCGTTGTTTTGGTGTAATCGATAGATAAAGATAATCGATGTGAACGCAATCGATGTTTAAGTATAATCGATGTTTTGATGCAATCGATAGATAAAGATAAACGATGCGAATGCAATCGATGTTTAAGTATAATCGATGTTTGGATGCAATCAATAGATAAAGACAATTGATGTTTACGTAAACTATAATCGATATGAGCCAATCGATTCGTAACTATACAGTCGATGTGAGTTTGCTCAGCAATCGATGTGATGTTTTAAACAGCAATTGATGTAAACTTAGAAAAAATCATATGAAAAATGACTTTTGACAAAATTGAGTTTATTTAACTTACTAGAGCCATTTCACTTGTGATCTGTTGACAATTTTCAGAAGAGATCTTAGTTAAAATATTTGTCAAGGTAAAATAAATATATGGGGATGAGTTGATTATCAATCTCCCCCTTTTTGGTGATGACAAAATAATATAAATATTGAAATCAAGACAATGTAATAAATATGTATTTCAGAGTATTGTCTCCCCTTTTTTGTCATTAGTCAAAAAGTTTAGAGAGGGAGAGATAGACAAAAAGAAATGGAGGCCAAGGATATGAAATTGTATTAATGAGGAATTGAGAAATCAGATATATTAGGCAGGTGACAAGAAGGAAGCAAGGCAAGTTATAATTGGCCAAGCTTTGACTTCCTACCCTTCAAAGTAATTCATAAATAGTTCCTAACTGATAGAATAGGATGGCCCTATATCTGCTCTGAATGTCTGAATGTGAATATGCCTCTAAATCTGAAGAAACTGACAGTACTCTGTGTCACTTAGAGATAGTCTGTATATCCAAAGAGTACCAAAACTGGACTGCTGCAAAAATTGATCTATGGATATAGGGTAAACTATATTGTTGGCCAAAAGTTCATGTTTCAAAGCAGCAAAAACTTTATATCTTTCAACCCAGATGGTAAATGATCTTTGACTAAATGGATAGAGTTGAGATCCATGAACTACTCAAGTGATAAACTGGGCTGATCTGCTTTCAGATGAGCTTGATTAAACTTCTCTAACTATTGAGCTGCCTGATGATATGTCGACTTCCATTCAAATGGAAAGAGTCTTTCAGATTCTACTAACAGAGGGGCTAACACTGTAGATTTAATGAAGCCTTTGTGATATTCTCTGAAGAGAAAGCAATTAAAATCCAAGGGCACTTCTTTTTGAACTTGAATTCTTGCTTTCACTCTAGCATACCTTTCAAAAATCACTGTCCCAACAGAAGAATCCATGAGGAGAAAATGAAGTTCAGGAAATAAGCGAACTTTGGCATCTTGAAGTGCCAAAATTTACTTGAATTTTTGTACTGTGCTTATTCTACACCCAAAGTTCATCCAAAACAAATATGAACTATGCCAATTAAGCTTCTGGAAGACCATGAGTATGACAATAATCATTGTACAGCTAGAAGTGCCTCAACAACTTGATTTCATTCTAAATCTTTGGTCCCCAATTGGTGGTGTGCTGGAGCACAAACCACTCAGAAAGTGAAAGGGGATGAACTGTTGGAGGATGCCTTCTGTCCCTTTCAATATCATACTTCATGTATAGGGATCTATGGGACTTAGCCCATTGTTGCTCTGTCTTCGACTAAGCAGTGGATAAAATCTTGTGCATCTCATATTTGGGCACATTGGATAGAGGAGAAATGAGAGAAAGATATTTTGATAGATTCAAGTTGGGTAACCCAAAAATTTCTGCAAATGTGCACTTCTGAATGTACTCTATATATACTGATTTCCACCTGTGAGTGATAGCCAAGGAGTACTACAGTGGAGGAAATAGATCGGGAAAACTGTGGAGTACAAGCTCTTGAGAGATTTTCCTTCTTTTAGGAGTTGGACATGAAGAGGGAAAAGAGTTTGTTCTATGAATATGAGAGGCAACAAAAAGGACTACCGTGAGAATGGCTTCCTCAAATTTATCCTTAATGTCACTAATTGTGAGGTCAGCGACACATGCTCCTCCTTGAATAATGGTGATGAAGGATGGTGGAGTAGGTAGATGAAGAGAAGAAAATGTGTGGGAGGAAGGTTGGGTAGAGGCTCCAGCTAAAGTGGTGCCAGATGAGAAGGATGTATAGGCTAGTGGTGCTTCTGGTTGAGTGGTTGGGATTGATGGGGAGGGAATGGGTTGAGAGGAGGTAGGTGGAGAGGTGGCCATTGGTGGGTTGATGGAAGAAGAAGGTGTGGGGGATGAAGTTGGTTCATCAATAAAGGGTGTTGGAGATGAAATGTGCTTAGGAATGGGTTTCTTGGATGGTTGAGGAGTAGGGGGAGTAGTGGATGTATCTGTTGGTGAGGAAGGGTCAGGTGACTATCCCCACTGAGCCACAGATGGAATCTGTACATGAAAAGAGTCTATGCCATGCTTCATATCTACAAATTGAACAGTTGGTACTGAGGGCTCTAGTGGCCTTGCGGCTTCTGCTTGCTCAGATGGCCTTGATGGCCCAGCATCTTCCTCTGCCTGCCCTAAAGACCCTAATGGCCCAGCAACTTCTTCAATCTGTGTTAGAGGCCCTAATGGCCTAGCAACATCTTCTGCCTATGCTGGAGGCCCTGATGGCCCAGCATCTTCCTCTGCCTGTTCTGGAGGCCCTGATGGTCATGCGTCCTCTTCTGCAACTAGTACTGAAGCATTCTCTTGCTCAGTTGGCCCTTGAGGTTCAACAACATCATCATGTATGTTGACTAAAGCAGATGGGATTAGGTGAGTTCCCACAAGTTGGGTGAGGTCAGTCACCATGGTCCGCAAACTACTCAATTCAACCTTCACATCTTTAAGCTCATCCTTCACCTCACATAGAAGTCTTCCTTGAACATTCTGGCTATCTACAACAGGTTCAAGGTCATGCTGTAATATACATAGTATTTCTCCTTGAGCATTGAGCCATTCTATAATAGGCCCTAGGGAACACAAACTTTCAGCTGCTTGTTTTTCTTGTTGCCTTTCTTGTGGAGTGGAGGTATAGTAGTGTCCGGGATAGGAGAAACTACTCTGTTAAGAACATCATTTTGTCGAACATAGCATCACCAACAAGTGCTACAGCAATAATTTCATCATCAATGAGGATCCCATCTTCAGGTTGATGGACAGGGTATCATCATCAGATGCATCTTCTACTAGACCTTCCTCAAATAGCTCTTCATGAACATTGTCTTCAGGCTCCCCCTGAACTGGTGTCACTAAGGGTATTTCAATAACTGTATCTAAATTTTCCATCTATACATCAGCTATGAAAATTCTTGATGCTCCCTCTCAACAGGAGCTTCCTCCACATTGTAATCACGATGAATGGTGCTCCTCAAAACACAAAACAAGATATCATAATATGATGCAAAAGATGTGATCGCCACCCAGCATGTTGCCTGAAGATATGAACAAAGTTCTAAGGCTAACGTACCAGGAAAGGGAAGAAGAGAAGGCGACTAACTGGTGTCGCGATGGGGATACCCGTCGTGATCCTAATCTTGTCGCGACTGGGACGTTCAACGCCTTCTCAGCAGGGGGTGCAAGAGTGTGGGTGACCTCCTTCCCTCCCTCCGTCCAGCCAGCGGGGGAGAGCTCCTCATCTAATCTTGCTGAAGAACCTATCAAAACAACGAAACAAGGAAAAGAAACCCTATTAGACAACTTTTAAGTGAAGCATCTACACAAAGTGAAATAGGAAAAGTGGAAGCATGGAGGGAATGAACCTAGGGGTGTTTTGAAAACCCCTAAGGTTGTGGAAAACATGGGAATGGAGGTGTGCAACTATATAAAAGAAAATAACAAAATGCATGAAAGGAAAATGAGAGAGAAAGAGGGAAGAAAGGCCCCTAAATGGGGTGACTCCCAGGCTAAAAATGTGCCCTTGAAGTTGTGCAGTAGCCTTTGATGGTTGTGGAAGTCGCCTCCTAGCTGCCAAGCTCCATGGATGGAGAGTATGAAGTGACTTGGTGGAGTGAATAAGGGGAAAATGGGAGGAAATGGGATGGCTACGTGCTAAGGGGAAGCTCTGGTGGGATTTTGGCAGCACTTTGTGGTAGCATGGGGGTCTTACCTTGTTCAGAAGGGTATGGGTTGCTTATACAAATAAGAGAGAGAGTATCTCGTCCTTAAGTGATAATGGCCCATAAAAATAATGAAAAGTCAGATAAATTTGCATGGGAAGAGTCCTAGGAGGGTTCTAGGGTAAGATAGAACCTCAATCTGCGGATGGGGGGGTTGGAGAGTGGTTGGAAATGGAGATAGAGTCCAAAGAAGGATAGAGGAGAGGTGGTTGCAGAGCCAGCCATGCAGAACAAAGTCGCGACGGGTCGTAGGGACATGACATGGCTTGTCGCAACGGCCTGGGTGGTCGCGACTCTGAAGCCAGGTGAATGGATATGCATGGGCTATCGCAATGGCCTTGGTGGATGCAACATTGATGCTAACACGACGCCACGACCTGTCGCGTTAAGGATAAGCGATCATTCAAGCATAATAATCGATCAATCGACAGGAACGCGACGCCCAAGGTTGTCGCGTTAAGGATTGATGACTCAAACTGTAGAATAAGGACTCTGAAGTGATGTTTGGACGAGATAATGTTGGGAATTGGGCTTAATGGGCTCAAAAAGAGGCTAACAAATGGGCTCAAGATGGGTGACCAACTTGGGGCACATTGAGAGAATACAAAATGTGATTCAACTCACAAGCCAGAATCGGGTGTCTATAGATTGCCCCTCTTTAGCTTCCACTTTGTAAGGGAACAAAGCGAAAGTGTAGAGGAGATGTCATGAAATGACAGTGAAGCGGAGGTGATGTGGTGTGAACTAAAAAGATGGGAGCCAAGGTAAAGAGACACCCGATCTAACCAACAAGCAATAGGAATCTTCTTGAAAGCCCTGAGTTAGCTGCTTGAGCAGAATGCAAGGAAGACACAAGTTTGGATTAGAAGGAGAAGATAAAAGGACGATCAACCCCTCGATTGAGAGGTACCCTAGCCGATTGGCCTGTAGGTTTCGCCTTGGAGGGACATATGCATGCCATGCAAGTAACTTTGACTCAAAACCTAGGAGCGATTCGCAACCAAAACGGATCAAAAGGAATTTGGATGAAAATTGGATAGAGAATCCAGATAGGGAGATACTTGACAAGCTAGCAAGAGCAACTGGCTCAGGAGAAAACTTTCTAATTTAGAGTGGAATGGAATTTCTTGTTCTGAATATGAAGAATAGTTGGGCATTCATCAGGAACCCCTTATCAGCCAAAGATGAGTCATGATAGCTTAAAGACCTACATGATGCATGCTGGGCTAAAAGAAAAAAAATCATAAAATCAAATGCAAAGAAAGAGAAAACAAAATAGAAAATAGATCAAGGATAATATTGTTAAGCTAAACAAGAATAGATGAAGAATCTTCCTGCAACTGCTGTGCAAGATAGAGTCTATCATCCCCAAACATATCCAACTTAACGGCCTATCCAGCGATTAACAATGTGCACCTAGATCATCACGGTTTTTGGTAAAGGCGAACTAAATTTCTAGAACACATTGAGAACCAGTCGGTCCTTGAAATGATATAATAAGTAAGCTAACATATAGTAATGCAAGGGATAGGGATAGAGAAATCATACCTAAACTTACCTGTGAAGCTCCATTTTTATGATTTTCTAATTTTTTATTTTTTTTATTATAAATAAACAAATGAGAATTGACTGAAAACAAGAACAATATGTACAAAACACAATGTCAACACAAGCATATCATAGATAAACGTAGAAAAACACAAATAGGTACTAACGCAATGCATCTGGGGATCGCGACATTGTCGCGATGCCTTTGAAGGTTGCGACCAGGTCTCGTCGGGTCGAGGTGTCGCGACACTGTCCTGTGTGCTGGACCTCGAATCCGACCCCTATCTCTATCCTAGGGCCTATCCTAACACTAATGGGACTCCTAAACTCTATCATAATGCTAGTCTAACCCCTAGACATGAATTAGAGTGGGATTAGCCCCTCCTAGAGCCCTATAAATAGAGGTGGAAAGCTCAAATTCGTAGCTCATCTACTTCTCTTGCTTTCTCTCTCTCCTAGCCATGAAGAGATTTTCTAGTGCTCTCCAAGCTGAGCCAACCCCCTATGGTGGTCCCCAGCCTCTCAAGGCTGCTTATGCAGAGCTGCAGTGCCTTACTTCTATTCTAAACCATATAAGCTCCAAGCGTGATGAACAGGTATGTGCTTCTAGTTGATCTTCTAGTTCTTCTCCCTCTTCTTCTTCTTCTTCTTCTTCTTCTTCTTCTTGTACCAATCTCCTCCTTCTCTTCTTCTAGATCCTCCCAGGTCCACGTTGCTACTCCAAGATCCCTTGGTTGGAGCCCATGATTAATGCTCTCCCTGTGGCATCCACCAACCTCTTGCATGAGTGGAAACTAACCACGATGTTGGTGCTCGCCAAGAACTATCACAAAATTGTGCACATATGGGATAGTCTCACAGCATTGGTGGAGTTATGGCACCCTCAGATGCACACTTTCATCTTCCTGATGTTTGAGGCGACCATCTTGCTAGAAGAGTTGGAAATCATGCTTGGCCTTCCCAAGGATAAGAAGGGGTTGGAATTCCTCATCATTCACAGCTCCGATTGACTCCTAGGCTATACTTGGGGAGATTACGACTAAGAGATAGGAGCTTGACACCATGACAAGCCCAGGCTATCTCAAATTGATCTCTCTCTCCCAGTGGGTTGTCTCTCAATGCAAGAAGAAAAGCGGGAAATACCTCACCATCGCCAAAGATGCCGCCATCTGTATCTGCGGCGTCATACTCTTCCCGTCATAAGATCACATCCTCTTCCTTGATAACTTGAGTATCATCGGATGTGTATGGGAGGAGATGCATATTTTCCAAGCCGTTCTCGGGTATTTGCACGTCGGTCTCTCCTTTGCAGCTACTTAGGGACCTTTCTTTGGCTCCATGATCGCCCTCGAGTGCTAGATGGGTATGTGGATCTGCTTTTAGGCAACAGATGATACTTCTGTTAAGTGCATGAGCATGGCCCATCACCCTCTCTCTTTCGTCGGCGCTCCATTGCACATGACTACCCAGGCCTGGTGCAAGACTGTAGCGGTGAAGGGCCTGAAGGATTGGAGATTATATCTAAACACACTGTAGGTGGAACAGTTCAACATGCGACCAACCTACCTACATGACAAGATTAACATGCTGCCTCAGCGAATCGGCCTAGACTTAAGGTTGACAGGTGATGAAGCTCTAGTCCTTTACAACCCACACCGATGCCATCTTCATATCGGCATGCCCCGCACAATTGTTCTAGCTCTCTCACACTACCCGCCTATTCAAGTGAGGAAGATAGGCGACGTGCAAGACAAGCGAGATGTGAGAAGCACAGTTATACACTGGGAGGTATGTTCTTCGGGCCTCATCCTAGCAAAGGTGGTGGAAGACGACATTGTGTACCAAGGCTATCTACAGGAGCTGAGGAAGATCTGTCCACGGGGAGATTACGTCGTGGCGGAGGCTGCACATGCTGGAGGACAAGCTTGAATTTGATTTAAATTGTAATAGATGGTAGGTAGGATATGAAAAGGATTATATTTGAGCTTTGATTGAGCAAAGACATGATTGGAGATTGTATTTGAAACTTTGAATTAATGAAATTGAATTTTCTTCACTATTTTGCGCATCTAAGCAATGTCTTGACGGATACAGATATCACCTTAATGTTACGATGCCTACACAAGTCGTGACCGAGTAGGGCATCGTGACCTTAACATGTCATCTGTGACAGTCGCGACTCTACCTGAGAGTTCAAAACACAATGGTTCCCTCTTTCTCCCCTTTCCGCACTTAAAGCATCTTGCTCCAGTAATTTCTCTCTCCAAAAATCACCCCTCCAGCGATCTCTCTCTCACACACACACTCTCTCTTTCTCCCCACTCTCTTCTATTCTCTCTCTATTTCTCCCCGGTGATGGAAGGAGGCAAAAGTGATGGGGGGTCCCATGGTGGCGATCAGGCGAAGAGGTCGGGGACGCAGAGGGTCCGGCACCGGGAGGAGGAGGCTCTAGTGGCCGAGGAAGTTCCCAAGGTGGAGATGGCAGAAGAGGAAGGACCGGAGGTGGATTTGGAGGCAACGGCGGCAGCCTGGGAAGAGGCCATAAAGAAGGTGAGTCCCCGTCACCCTAGCCTTTGATTTTGATGCGTGTGGATGATGAGGAGACCCCATTAAGGGTTAGTGTAGGGTGTAAGGCCCAAGAGAACCACCGCCGGAGAAGGTGTCTCCGGTCGGTGCACTGACTGAGAACGCGACGACCACCCCGTCGTGACAATATTGTCGTGATGTGGTCAGGGGTTGTGATAGGGTCACGACAGTCAATGGCTATTGTGACAAGGTCGCGGCTCGCCTCTACGTCGTGACAAGGACGCGATGCATCGAGCTTCGCGACAAGGTCCCGACCCATTGGGTCAATGCGACCTCAGTTGAGAGCTTGAATTTTGCCTGATTTATTGACCAGTTGACATTAATTGTGCATTGCATGGTGAGATGAGGGCAAGGGTCTCCTGGCTGCTCGTGTTGGTGGTGTACCTGGTGTTCCCTACATTTCATATGGAGAGATTGGAGGACATGGGGTTCGAAGAGGTGCTGAGGATGGAGAGAATGAGGGTGGATGCCCCATTAACACAGGCACTGCAGAGCAGATGGAACAACGAGGTGTGGACCTTCATGTTCCCATGGGGACATATGATCCCTGACCTGGAGGACGTTTGAAGGATCACTGGGCTGAGAGTATATGGTCATCCGGTGAGTGGGTTCACATGCCCCTGCTTCAGGGAGATGACGTAGAGGCTATTGGGGCTGACTATCACTCGTAGGTCTTCTCTAGTCCCTAGGGTAGACCTACACAAGAGTCTAGGGCTCAAGGAGACTGGTCGGGAGGTAGGTAAGACCTTAGACGAGCATCTAGCAGGCTAGTCAGGGGCTATAGGGAGACCCTAGCCAGCAAACCAGGAACTCAGGCCGACATGGACCTGCATCGCTTCCTCACCTTCTTTCTTGGTAGACTTTTGTTTGCCACGAGGGGCGACGCAATTCACTGCCGGTTCTTGCTACTCCTAGAGGATCTGGACTGAGTAGGCAGTACGCCTGGGGTGTTGCACTCCTAGCGCACTAGTTCGATAGCCTGGGCACCTCTAACCGATAGACGGCGATCAGGGACTTCTTCCCCTTCCTTCAAGTACGTCTACTCCCTTCTTCTTCCTTTCATGGTCTTCAAATTTGCACATATGTGATCTAATCATGTACTTCTCTTGCAGGTCTGGACCTATCTTCACCTTCCAAGCCTGGGGCGGGGGACGCTTGAGAGACCGGGCCTAGTGCCCCTGGCGAGACGTTGGGTGTCGTGCAGAGACATGCACCCCCAGGAGGAGTAGTTGGCGTCCATCCAGGATGCCATCAACGTCTACCCTTAGCTTAATGTAAGCACTAACTTCTCCTCTAACTCCCAGTTGATTCTTCCTTAAATGCCTTGACCACTAACAAGGTGTGTGCTTTGTTGTGCAAGTGGTGTGACAGCCATACTGGGAGGAGGGAGACGAGAGGTAGCCATGGTTGGAGCAGGCCCGCCCCTACTTCGGTAGGGCTACATGGGTGCATGCTCTCAATCTGGTGCTTCCCCTCCATCTGCACCTAACCCAGAGGGCGCTCGGCCTACATCAGAGTGCTATAGAGTTCCCTAGCCGAGGTAGGACACAGAGACGTGGCCGGAGCTTCAGGGGGCCTTATGACACGACAGACTGGCGTGAGAGGGCCAGGGAGTAGATAGCGGACTGGGAGCATCGAGGGCGACACGTGACGTCCAACGCGTAGAGCGACAAGGTGTACCTACAGTCCTTCGCCTTGAAGTATGGGGCGAAGGTCTATTGGGGCGCCCGATGACAGGTAGAGCTCCAAACCTAACCCTGTGGAGTTTTTTTATTAAATTGGATCTGACATGATTTTGGTGTTTGCAGGCAGACGTGGCCGGACAGATAGCATCACTCCAGGCCCTGCTACACTCGACTGTGCAGCACCGAGACATCGCTAGGAGGGAGGCAGATCAGCTGGTAAGTACCTACTCAGACTTCAGTAACACCAGACTCTTCAGCTTTAAAGATGTTAACAAGTGTTTCATGTGTAGCATGTGGATTTGGAGAGGCTGAGGACGTCATAGGCAGATGCATACTCCCCCCAGGCAGCAGCGGGGCATCCCCAGTCTAACTTCGCCGATCAACTGGCGGGTGCTCTGAAGAGGGCAGAGGAGGTGGAGGCGTCATTTAAAGAGAGGGTAACTGTAACCTGAACTTGGTCATCTTTTAATTAGAGATTGCGTGTTGACATGATGTGATACAGGTTGCGGAGCTGAGGACTGCTACCGCCCAAGAGAGCCATTGTCGTAAGCAGGACGATGCTGCGGTGGCAGCGACGGCTCAGTGGCGCCTCCAGGCGAAGATAATTGTGGCGCAGGTGGGTGAGCTGTTGCGGGAGTTGGCGACGTTGCGGGTGCAGGGGTCCGCTGTGGACTAGGCGGAGCTGACTTGACTGCATGCTGAGACGGCCTCATAGCAGATCCGCCTCGACGAGCTTCAGAGCATGGTGGCAATGAATGGTCAGACTCGGAGCAAGAGCAGGAGCGGAGCGAGCAGTGCCTCGGTGAGGCAATACCTTGCAAGTTCCTCCAGCCGCCAAAGGAACGAGGAGGAGGAGAGGCGTCGTAAGGGTGCGACGAGCACCCGGAGCGTGAGGGGCAGTGGTGATATGCCACCTCCGCCCGAGAGACACGAGGGATTTGGGGAGAGTGATGGTGGACAGTGAGGAGCTTGTGAGCCACCTCCCCCTTATCTTTGTACATTATGTTCATATTAGTGTAGTTCATCTACTTATGTGTCAGTGTTGAAATGTGTTGAGTGGAATGTGATTGACACGAGTGAGAAGTGAGATCTTAGAGAGACACTGAGTATTTCGCTGCCTAGTTCAAAACATCCTGTCCCTGAACACTCAACAAACCAAGTTAGATATGTTCTTTGGCTCAGCCCCTTGCATTAAGCTAGGTTTCACTTTGACTTCATGATAGTCAAGAGGTTGAGCCTTATTAAATAGGCGACAATAAAAGTAACAATGCATGCTAAAAGAACGATATGTGCACCTTTTTTATTTTTTTATTTTCTATTTTTTAGGTTTTGATTTTTTTTTTATTTTGGAGTTTTCATATTTTATTTTTAGATTTTCTATTTTTGGGTTTTTTGGATTTTTTTTAGAATTTTGGATTTTCTATTTTTTTTAGATTTTTGGATTTTCTATTTTCTTGGGTTTTTTTTTTTTAGTTCTACAATGCTAGTACCTACATTTGAGTGAATGGCAAGGAGTCCCATCCCCCTTCTCTCGTTGTCACACATCCCCTGAGTTCAGTGTGCATTTGTTTTTTTTAGCCACCCTTTACTTGATTGCCCCTAATCATTAGTGTTCTTACACAAACTGCATGGGGGAATGATCCGGCCATTAGTAAGGGTAAGAAGATGTAGGGGTAAGACTTAGCGTTGGGTCTTGGGATGCTAGTTTGTTGACTGGCTAGGGGGGGGGGGAGAACATGTGGATTCCATCTATTGTCCAGAGACTTTGTGGTCATTGATTCTTATTTCAGGCATGCATACGATCGAGCTCAAGGGCATCCCGCGGGGAACTGTACTGCCACTCTTTGCCATGCCCCTATTCCTCACTTTGGCTCATTTATTTTTCTGTAGTTTTCTTCATTTTTTCTTTTGCAAGCTTAATTGACTGCCTCTATTTGAGACTTTATTCACACATGATCTACCTCGCTTCATGTCTTCAAACTAGCGATCCTTTTGCCCCTATGCTTCGTCCGAGTAAGAGGAGAATAGATCTTCACATACCCTACGCAGGGGCTAAGCAAGAACACATCTGTCTAGAGGACACTCGACCGTGGGTTGTTGTGTCGTGTGTGTTGACTGAACAGAGGGGTTATTTGATAGCTGTAAAAGGATAGAAGACCCCAAGACTACTGATACTCCTTGTACGGTAGTGCCGCTATAGAAACTCTTTTATTAAGGGTAGAATCTTTTAAGATACAAACCATTCCATGGGTGAGAGAGCTCCTCACCATCGGTATTTACTAGCCTGTAAGCATTCTTTGACCACACATGGACCTTCCCAATTAGCTTACAATTTTGACCTAGGAACCCCAGGTTTTATAAAAATTCGCTTCAAAACCATGTCTCCTTCTTGAAATTCGTGTTCAATCACTTTCTTTTGAAAAGATCTTGAGAGTTTCTTTTGATATGAAAGCACATGATCAGCTGCGGCCAGACGTTGTTCATCTAAAAGTTCTATCTGTGTAAGTAACGCCTCTCAACATTCATCGAGATTTAGTTCTTTGTCCAGTTGTACCATTAGTGAAGGAATATGTCACGCCCCGCCAATTTAGCAGTAGAATAAATCGAGGAGACGTGAGCAAAGTGCATAATAGTGTAAATTGCACCACAGTTTAGTGATTCAGAGCATCTAATGAACAAAAATTGGAATAAACCTTTATTTTCATTAAAATTTCACTAAGACTATTACAACCACTAATTCAGAGCCAATATATATAGGGCTCAATTTCATCATTACATTGGAAAAGAAATCTAAGCAATTTTTACTAGACTCCATTGTACTAGGGTAACTTCATCATTTGACTCCATGTCGCTCAACACTCTGGTCCATTCCCCTTGATGTGTGTATCGTAAACATTCGACTTAGCTGAAACACATATGACAAATAACGTAGGGTGAGCGACAACGCCCAGTAGGATTTATATCTCATGGTGCAGGCATGCTTTACATGATTAATGTATTAAAAGCAGAGTCACTAATGATAGAGAGAGACAAGTATAGTCAAGAAAGCAATAAGTTGAGTAGCATGGTTTAAGTAGCACATGAATCAAGTAGAATACAAGGTAACAAAAAAATTGTCAAGTCGCGATAAAGAACGATAGCAAGTTGATAACAAGTAAAACATCAATGTTAAGTGAATAGCAAGCAACGAGTATAGCAATGAGGAAATAGTTGGCCATGTAGTGAATAAATACCCATTGGGCAAATAGCACTTTGATTGACTTTCATCAATCGAAATAGTATAGCACTTGGACCAACATTCATCGATCGAAATAATATAGCACTTTGGTTGTCATTAGACAGCCGAGAGAGAGTATAGCACTTTGGTCGTCAGTAGACAACTGAGATAATATAGCACTATGTTTTGATTGTCTTTAATTAATCTAGATAGTATGGCACTTGGATGTAATGCCGAACATCCTGATCATTAAACTTCGGCAGGCAAATGGCACTTTTCGGGCGCTCCTCCCAGGACCAGATCGGGCCCTTTATAATATTGCCTGGCATTAGTTATGTTTGTTATCTTAGACAATCAGTCAAATGGCCAATAGAGAGTACCAAGAATAGATGAGAGTACTTGATGAATAAACGAGAAGGTAGAGAGAATGTGAATAGATGAGCGAATAGAGTATAGATTAGAACTATAGGTCATTGCACATAAAATGATGGTTAAACAGACGATAATAACAGTTGCTCAACACACATGAATGATGTTGGCAGTTAGGTAAAATTCACTAACCTTCCACTAGCCATGTTATGTACAGGTCTAGAGGTCTGGCGTGATCTCAAGGTAAGAGAGAATTTCTAAAGTCGATTGGATCATGATGATCCCTAAGGGTGTTATAGGTGTTAGGGTACAACCAGCTCAGTCTCCATGAGGGAATCCATAGAGTACGGAGTCTTACGGAGGTCTTAACAAAAGGTCCATTGTCTTCCAGAACGGAATGTCCAACAGAGAGGTTCCAACTTGTCAAGAGAGTAGTGGGTAAAGTAAACGAGTTGCTCGACATTCTAGAGGAATTCTAGAACAATGGAGCGGTGGTAACGGTATTCCAAACCAACGTAAGAAAACGAAGACAATGTCATTATTATCATGTGTTAATAATATGCAATTATTGAAGTAAATTACCAGATATATTATTCATGTATTTTCTGCATGGTCTCATGGCAAAGATAAACATTTAGTGTGTGCATGTGAGAGAAATCAAGAGAATGTATGATAATTGTGCACAATGTCTTTTAATTTAAGAAACATATGAAATATATCCAAAGTTCATTAGCATGGTTGTTTACTGTTCACTACACAGTATTACAGTGTATAATCATGATTACTGAGCCCAATTAATTAGAACAATAAGGGTGCTGGAAATACACAGTCAAATTGTGATGGGTCTAATGGTCGCGTTTAACAACATCGATTCTGAACAAAAACATGACGACGTCGGCTGTCGCGTTTAGGGTAACTAGACAGAGGCGAATCGATTGGGTGACACAGAAATGCGATGTGTAGGTCTGACGCGTTCATGGTAATCGATATAGAATTGCGACGGCAATGTCCGACGCGCACATGCCAAACTCTGTTTTTTGAAATAACGCAAATCCCCAAAAGTGGGAAACAACTCAAATACGCGACGACCATGATGGTCGCGGTTCAGACATCTTCTGACAGTAAGAAGGCACACAGTTTTATGCAACGGTACTTATCAAACCCTAACTAAAATGCGAGGACATGGGTTGATGCCTTTAAGGTAATCACAATGGTCTCATCTGTCGTGATACCAGTCAATGAAACGCGACGTATGTGTCGGTCGCGATTCAACATGCAAACCGAAAATAGGAAAACATGCAGCGATCTTACATGCATGGTTTATAACTCAAAATCTAGGGCTCTTGGGACAAAGTGGTGAACATGAAACTTGTAGGCAATGTTGACTAGAAGAGAACTATGCCTTTGGACCGAATCAATTTGGTCTTGGTAGACATGTACGGCAATATGAACATGAACAGCCCTACACTTGCATGGTGATGGGAAAACGCTTATAACTCGAAGCATACATGATGAAAATTAGGATAATCACTTGCAAACAAAGCTAGACATGATGTCCTACAAGATGGTATGAGTTTTGTTCTTCTTTAGCCCGAGAATATCTACCTTTGCTTGATGTAAACTCCTATGATTTTCTGAACGCGAAGAACAGGGTGTAGAGGCTTCAGGCTTCTATGTCCCATGTTTCCCTCCTCCTGTGGCCTCCTTTTCTCCTCCAAGAACTCCTCATCAAAGCATTTAGGGCCGGCCATGAAAGATTTGGGTGTTTTTATACATCTAGCTTTGTTAAGTCCTAATACAACTCCAATTACTATTAAACTCTGAATTTCCCTTATGTTCTCCAACCTTCCTTCCATTGTTTCTCCTAGTTGGGTTGGGTTGGGTTGAGATTCAAATTTTGTACCTAGCTAATGAGGATAAGTTTAGAGGTCCAATTTGGGTCCATACAAACTATTTAATTGATTTCCTTGCCCCTTTTCAATTTTGGTAACATTTAGGTTACGAATTTCTGAGTATATTCTTTTATTCCAAAGTCCAAACTCCTATTTTGGCCCAATAACTTTTATGTGAGCTGTTTGATAAGGCCCATTACCTATCTTTATTTTAAGGGAATTTAATTTATGAGGATTCTTCTTTAGAGATTAATGGATATTATCGAATTCAATATTATTCTTGTTATTCCTTTACCTTTACTTTTCGATCCAATATTTAAATTATTATCATTGTTATTATTATTTTATTTATTTGTTTTAAAAATCTGGGGTATTACAGAATAAGTATCTCATATTGAACGACCGCCTCCATCCCATATGTAAGTGAAAAGGGAGTTTGCCCCGTAGGCGTGTGGACGGAGGTACAGTAGGCCCATAGAGCCTCGATCAATTTCTCAGGCCAATCAGCAAATTTGTGGGACTCACAAGTTTTCTTTAAATTTTTCAAAAGTGTTTTATTTTTGGCTTCGTCTTGGTCGTTGCCCTACGGATAATATGAATACAAATGATGTGGAGAAATTTTGAATTTCTTACATAAATCCTGAAGCTCTTGCAATATGAACTGGGGCCCATTATCGGTGATGATGCCGCTTGGCACTCCAAATTGTGAAATGATGTTCTTCATGATGAATCGACACACGATTGATCCTTTAATTTCTGCAAATGCTTCAGCCTTGGCCCACTTGATGTAATACTCAGAAGCAGTGAGGATGAATGATTTCTGTTTGATTTGAGCATTAGGATCACCAAGGGGTCCAATGATATCAAAGGCCCAGAAGATGATAATGGATGTAAGGAGGAAGATGGAGCATGGATCTTGTCGGCATGGAGTTGGCACTTGACATACCTACGAACGTAGATGGCACAATCTTCTTCTAAGGTTGGCCAGTAATAGCCCTACCTAAGAATCTTCTTGGCTAGCATTTGACTATTCACATGCCCTCCACACTCACTGGCGTGGGCTCCTTCCACTACTTTCCAAGCCTCTTCGTCAGGAAAGCACCTAAGTAGAATTTCGTTTAGGGCGCGTCTATACAAGACTTCTCCAGCAATGGTGTTTCTTACAGCTGCCCTACGAATAGCTCTTCTATCTTCTGATTCTGCTTCTTTTGGGAAGGGACCGTCCTTGAAATATTGCTCAATCTCATGGTACCAAGGCCTTTCTTCTTCCATTATCTCTCCTTGCTCCATAAGCATCACTTTTTTTTGCTTCTCTTCTCTCTGCCTTCACAATTAAAGAACTCCTGAGGTTATCAAACCAAGGATCCTGAGTTGATGGTACTTCTAACCTCTAGACAATGATAGTCTCAGCACTCTGGCTAAGGGGGAAGGAAAGGGATGAGGCTAAAGATGCCAAGGCTTCAGCCAAGATATTCTGAGAGCGAGGAGTGTGAATATAGATGAGCTTCCTAAATTGCTTAGCTAGGAGTGTGACCAAATCTTGATAAGGCTTGAGCTTAGGGTCACGAGTTTCTGGGGTGAGCAGAACAGCACCTATGCCCACTCCCCTAGAGTTCAGAGCTTCATCAAAATGAAGCGACTAGAAGGAATCGCGAGAGATAAGTGACAGGTTTTCATCAGGAAAATCTTCTTGGACCGTGTCACTATGAGGAAGAGGAAGATGAGCAAGATGCTCGGTAATAGCATATCCCTTTATAGCCTTCTGGACAACAAAGGTGATGTCGAACTAAGATAGGAAGCTTTGCCAGCGAGCTAGTTTGTCGGCAAGGACTGGCTTCTCTAGGAGGTATCTAATGGGATCCATCTTAGAAATCAAACTCACATGATGGGCTAGGAAGTAGTGCTTCAGTTTCTGCACTACCCACACTAGCGCTGCACAAGTTTCTCCATGGCAATGAGCTTGAGCTCGGCAGGATTGAATAACCTAGACAAGCAGTAGATTGCCCTTTCTTTACCAGTTTCATCATGTTGAGTAAGGACAGCTCCTAGGGAGTCCTCAATAGTCGACAGATATAAGATTAGGGGTTTTCCTAGAACGGGAGCCTGCAGCACGGGTGGATTCATTAGATAGTTCTTGAGTTCATCGAAGGATTCTTGGCATTTAGTATTCCATTCAAACATCACCTCTCCTTTCAATAGTTCATAGAGGGGACAACATCTTTGGGAGTGTTGAGAAATAACTCTCCTTATGAACTGTAGTCGTCTAATCAATCCTCGAAGTTCAAATATGTTCTTAGGAGAAGGCATCTCACCTATTGCCTTGGCCTTGTTTGGGTCTATTTGAATCCCCAACTTACTGACTATAAACCCTAAAAGTTTACCCGAGGAGACCCCAAATATGTACTTCCTCAGATTCATCTTCAATTGATATTCTCGTGCGCGTTGGAACACCTTGGCTAGTACAGAGGAGTGTTCGCTTCTAGTCCGAGACTTCACCACAATGTCACCCACGTAAACCTCAACATGAATGTGAATCATATCATGGAATATAGCCAACATTGCCCTTTGATAAGTGGCACTGGCATTCTTCAGTCCAAATGGCATAACCACATAGCAATAAGTTCCTCAGGGTGTGGTGAAGGATGTTTTCTCCTGGTCCTCTGGGACTAGACAAATCTTATTGTTACCTGAATATCCATCCATGAATGAGAGAGTTTCGAACCCAGCAGTGTTATCAATCAAGACATCCAAATGAGGTAATGGGAAATCATCTTTAGGACATGCACGATTTAAGTCCCGGAAGTCTATGCAGATTTGCACTCTTCCATCCTTTTTTATAACCGGGACTATATTAGCCACCCACAGAGGATAGAGCACCATAGAAATGAAACGAGCTTGGTGCAGTTTGTCAATTTCCTCTTTCATCGTCAATGCAATATGAGGGTGGAATCGTCTTGATTTTTGCTTAACAGCTCTTGCCCCTGGTTTCAAGATCAACCTATGTTCCGCCAGCACGGGGTCAATGCCGGGCATGTCTTTGTACGACAAGGCAAAAGAGTCTTTGTACTCCCTTAGCATCTTTATGAGCTCCTCTTCTTCCTTATGAGGGAGACTAGAGGCTATGGTTAGCAGCCTGGGTTCTTCCGCAATCCCAATATTTACCTCCTTGGTAGGTTCATCCACTGCCGAGGTAGGCTCATCAAATCTCCTCATGCCACTAGCATACATTTCGATAGCGTCCTCTACCTCACTATCTTCTTCATCCACTGGGTCTTCATCATTCATGATTTCATAAACTCTGAATCCATCGTCTAGCCACTTCTCTTCATGCTGAGCTTCTATATTCAGAACAACTGCTTCCTAGACGAACTCTTCGACAGCTAGAAGAGTGCCACACCTTTGTGCCAGATCTACAAGATACCTAAGAGGAATGGTGCTACCCTTGCTCTTCCTAGATGGGGACAGGGACAGGGGCTTACTAGATTCCACCCTGGAACCTATGCTAGGATTTGAACATAAGGGGCACTCTGGGGAAGGGTCCAGTGGTTTATTGAAAGGAAAAGAAAGGGATGCGGCGCAGCTGCAAGGAACCTCCAGTGGGTCTGGAGGTAGAAGAGGGCCACTTGAGCTCAGGGTGCCTGAAGCAGAGCCGTGGTGTAGGGGGATAGAAGGCTTCTTACCCGGCGAGTTAATGGTGATTGGCATGTGTGAAAGAGAGCGGGGATCACCGCTCCAGCAAGAAGGTGAATGAGAAGGGGAAAGGCAGGGATCGCCGCTGAGGAAGGGGGGTGGAGGAAATGGTGGGGATAACCATCAAGAATCTTGGAAGTGGGGAGAAAGGAGATGGGGATCACCGTTAGAGAGTGGGTGATTGGAGAACATAGATGGGGATCGCCATCGGAGGGAAGGAAGAAAGGGACGGGGATCACAGTTAGAGAGTGGGTGATTGGAGAACATAGATGGGGATCGCCATCGGAGGGAAGGATGAAAGGGACGGGGATCACCGTCAGAGGGAATAAAGGAGGGAAGAGTGGAGATGGGGATCGACGTCAGAAAGGAGGAGAGGAAGAGTGGAGATAGAGATCGCCATTAGAAAGAAGGTGAGGAAGAGTGGAGACGGGGATCGCCGTCTGATGAAGGAGGAGGGAAGACGGGGATCACCGTCTGATGAAGGAGAAGAGAAGATGGGGATCATCGTCCAATTGTGAGGAAGTGAGTAGAAGTTTTTTTTTTAATAAAGAAAACATACTAACTTACAAATAAAAACAAACTACCCTACACTTGAAAGCATCGGGAGAAGGAGAATGTTGTGCCATTGAATGAAAGGGCAAAGTGGGAAGAGGGGATAGTCAACGCTTCAAGAGCGTCGGATGAGAGTTGGAGGATGAGGGGAGGTGAACGAGGGACGAAGGAGAATTTAGAAATAAGAATTGAACATATGGAATGTTTGGGGGGCCAGGAATACCTCGGCCTGAGCTTATCTACCGAGTTGTTGTCTTCATAGGGTTCATCTGGTTCTCCGGTAGCTTCACCGTCCCCAAGCAACTGTCACTTGGAGGTGATAGCAAATGGTGGTTCCACAAGCTTGGCGACTACAGGGGGCCATGTGAGATCGCCATTCCATAACAGGTGACTAAATGCAATTGTGAGGTCTTCCAGATCAAACCACCTGTACCATTCTACCTCAGAATCACCAATCTTCCTCCTTTTATCGGGCCGCAATGCCTCCAAGGCCTGATATGTGAGCATTGGCATCATGTGACAGGAGAAGTGATGTCCATGGACATCATAGTCTTTATAGTCTACCCCTACTATGATGGTGTCGTACCCTGGCTGAACGGGTCCTTTGACAAAGTGACAATATAAAGACCAGCTGAGTGGTTGTCGATCTGGCTTCAGCGTGGAGGAGAAAGTGGTCCATGGTTGTACTTCTTCTTTGTAACCAAGACATCTCCTGGTGACTTGCTTGGAGTTAGATATTATCTGGGTCCTTCCTTGAAGCTAAGCTCCAAGTCCCTTTCCTGGCTGATAGCCAATCTTGAGTATGATGTTCCAACCTTTTGTGTCAGACGGTGTCGCCCTCTTAGCAACCGCTATAGATGGAGACACTATATGGCTGCTGAAGGAGAAAGTATAAGCCCATGGAAAGTTCACAACAAGCATAGAAATTATGGGCTTATTAGAGGGCCAGACTGTTGGCATGACCTATTCAATTGCTTCAATCGTGCGTGTAGTGACTACACTCTTCACCTTAAAAATTCGCCCTTGGAAAGGGAACTTCAAACACTGATGGGCTATAGAGGGGACTTCCCCTAATGCCTCAATCCATGGGCGGCCAAGAATAGCCTTGAAGGTCGAATCAATGTCGAGCACATAGAATTCTATAGTTATCACAAGCGTCCCCAATTCTTCCTGTAAAGAAACTACACCATGATAAGGTCACCTGGAGTTATCATAAGCCGCAATGGTGGTAGGAGTTGGCTACAAGCGACGCTCGGATATATTGCAAGACCAGAGAGTGCTAAGGGCACACACATTGATTGATGCTCTAGTGTCCACTAAAGTGGCATCAATGGCCACTTTATTTATTGTTAATGTCACACACAGAGGCATTCTTCTTGCCTCAGGAAGAGCTAGCTCATTATCTAAGAAAGTAATTGTTGGCCCCCTAGTAACAATAGATAGGACCAATGGCAATGTTTCTAGGGTCATGTCTTCACTGACCATAGACCTCTTTAGAAAGGTCCGCAAGGCATCTTGATGGGTTTGAGACCTCTTAATTAGTTCAAGGATAGAAATCTTGGAAGGCGTCTAGTCCAAGTGTTTCAGAATGTCATATTGCGTGCCCGGGACTGGCTCTTCCTCTTCAATGTCTTGTTCTTATTTTTGGTTGTTGGAGTTGTTGTTGGAGTTGTGGGTCGGCTGACCCTGCATTGCCACGGATGTATGGGGATACATACGGTGAAACATTCACTCGCTCCGAAGGGCGAGGTTGTGTTGAAGTGGAGGTGGTGTGGTGCTGATGATGGATGGGTTGGCTATTCTTGGCGTTGGTGCAGGTGAAAGTGGTAGGTTGATGGACGATGGACTAATGGGGGGTATTATGGGAGTGTTGCGTAGTGGTGAGATGATTGTGGCAACGGTAGATGTAGGGGAGGTGATGGTGGTATGCGAAATAGCCAATAATTGACCTACTTCATGCTCATCATCGTAGGCCTAAGTGGTGGCTGGTGGTGGATGGTGGATGATAGGGTTGACTTGAGCGGGTGGTGGAGGTGGTGGAGGTGGTGGAGCATGTTGGGGGTTCGGAGCGGGCTATTGTTGTGGCATAGGGTTTCGTATATGCCAAGATCATGGGCTGGCTGCTCTGGCTATTGCGGTTGTTGTGGTTGTTGGAACTGTTGTTGCTGCTATGGTGGTGGTTGTTGTCGCCTCTGCTGCTGCCCCTGCTGTTCTCTCAGAGTCTAGGTCCCAATCGATTTGTTGTTGTTCATGAAGATCGTATATCATGTCTCTGAACTGAAAGCAATCTGATACATTGTGCCCTGGATGGCAGTGATATACATAGTACTTGGTCTGGTCCACTGCCATGTTCTAGTTGGCCTTTTCCAGAGGAAGCCTAAGGGCATTAAGAGACATGAGGGCTGCAAAGATGTCGGATAGACTTTCAGAGAGAGAGGAGGGTACTGAGCTCTTTTAGGGCCATTTGGCTTTCTAGGAGCATAGCCGTTTTGGGCTGGAGGGACTTGATTGAATTGGCATCGCTCCTGTGGAGGGTTCTTAGCTTGAGGGGGTGTTGGCCGGTTGTTCCATGGCTACTGAGGAGGTGGATTATAAGGATTCCTACCTACTTGGCCCTAAGGATTGATGACTGCGCCCACCTGTTCATTGGTTTGTACCTCCTCGGTGACAGGGCCCTGGGGTTTCTTGGGGTAGCGGGGTTCAGGTTTTCAAACATGGAGTGAATAGGTGAGTCCTTGAGTTGGGTTTGAATGAACCAAGCCTGACTATACAATTGGTACATGGTAGTGATATCATTTATGGCCAAAATGGATTGATAGGTGGGCATGGCATTAGCTATCAAGAGCTTGACTTTTTCTTCCTCCGGCATGCGGAAATAGACTCACACAGCTAGAGCATGCCAACGGTCAGCATAGACAGCAAATTCTTCATCAGCCTTCATCTTTTCAGCCACCAGATCCACAAAAGAATATTCGAGTCCGACTCGATCTTGGAATTGCTATAGGAATATCTCTTGTACAATTTGGAAATCTTCGGCTTCCTCCAGTGGCAAAGAGTAGAACCACTCGAGGGCTAAACCATCCAATGACTTCCTGAATAGATACGCCATAAGGTGGCGGTCATACTTGTGTGGAGTAGATTCATATACAAAATCCTTGATATGTGCATATGGGTCACCTACCCCAGAGTATCGTCTGTAGACGGGTAGCTCTGATTGGGGTGGAACCCAGAGGTGTTGGAAAGAAGGAAGGGGGATGTCGTGTTGGGTTTACATGGATTTATATTTGAGATGTTTGTTTTTGATGATGAGCAATTGATGAGCAATCGATGAGCATTTCATGAACAATAAAATTTCATGTGATATGAATGTGTGAAACATGATAAGAATGACAAGTCAAGCAAATGTTAATCAAGAAACACATGTTTAATTTGATCATCTAAATGTTCACATTATCTCACTAACAATGCTCTTAAATGTAGGTGAGATTGCATGCAAGACAATGTACCAAAACAAGAGCAAAAAGATCAAGAAAGCACAAAAAACAAGTACCTGTCGACAGCCCCAAAGATGCCTGTCAACAGCCCAGCACAGACAGATCTAATAGGGTACTGGCAAAGATGTACCTGTCGACAGCCCCACTAATGCTTGTCGATAGATCAGCACAGACAGAACCAACAGGCTCCTGGCAAAGGTGTACCTCGTCTGTCGACAGAACCACATAGGGAACTGTCTCTCGGAAAGCCCAGCCTTCTGCCTTTTGCAAGTCTGTCTACATCTGTCGACAGATGCATTTCTTGTTGTCGACAGATGAAGAGAAAATCTCAATATGAGATCTCCATACATTTCCGAATTGGGTGTTTCCAATTTTCAGGACTCTCCATACTTAAACACCCATATAAAAGGAACTCTTTGGAGTTATTTTCGTATAGAAGCAGCCACCACACAAAAACCCTAGCAAAGTCTCAAGAGAGAAGATCTTTCTGCTGCTCTGCATCAACCGTTTGTCCAGACAACCACAGAGACATCCTCCGAACGGGATTGAAGCCAGATTGTCCATCTCTCAAGGTTCTCCATCAACTGATACCTGTCAAGACAAAGCTTGAAGCACATCGGGACGATCATCTGAAGAGTTCTACATCAGGATTTGAAATGTCAACTCTGAACTCTTCTTTATCTCTGTTTTTCATATCTCGTGTGTGTGTGTTGTTGAGTCAAGCGTCCTTGTGCTTGATTCACGTTTGTCATGTTGTTATGATTGTGGTTTACATCAGACGACGTGAGTGTGTGTGTTGTAGCGAGTGAACTTGCTGCAGTCTTTCTGCGTGTGTGTGTGGACGGTGGACGTAGGATACACAAGTTGTGTACTCCGAACCACCTTAAATCATCGTGTCTGTGGCTTGAACGTTTCACGCTAGATGTTTGGTAGGCACGTTGATCTTTCACACGCTACATAAATTGCTACTCTATCTAATTACAATTATCACACATCTTAGTTTGATTTAAACTCTGTTTAAAATATCTAAAGTCTATGTTTCCATTGAAAAGAAGGTCATAGTATATTTAATTGATAGTAATCTATTCAGCCCCCCCCCCCCCCCTCTAGATTATCATATTGGATAATTTCGCACATCTTTCAATTGGTATCAGAGCGAGGTTTCTCCGATTTACTGTCTGTAGCAACCCGAAAATTTTAATACTTAAAAATTTAAAATAATAATTTCTTTAAATCGAAATAATAGAAACATGCGTACCATTATCATATGTACAATAACCCAACGGAAAATTCCTTAAAAATTATAAATCAATCCCAGACATTATTCCTAAGTGTATCACGTAGAAATTCGTGCAATAAAAAATCCGATTGACCAAGCGTATGTCACAACATGACCAATTAACCAAATTAGGAAACTAAGTCGGAAAACTGTTAACACGGAAAGATAATGCGCCCATAAAACAATCGAACATATCAGAGAGACTTTCAACATCATGAAATGAATAACCATTATTGGGTTTGGACCAATGGACCTCTTATAGCCCACGAATAAATTCAAATAAGAAGATGCAATAAAAATCATAACTCTATTATTCCCCAATTAAAAAGGGAAAACCTATAAGATAAATTCCAATAAATAATGGGCTTGGTTAAATAGACCCATTAGAAATTAGTGGGCCAAAATAAGGATTTTAAAAATAAGAATAATGGGAAAATACCCTAAATTCGTAACTAAATTATTACCTAAATAGAAAAGGGATATTTAAATAGAGCATTAAATAAAACTCATTAAATGGAAAAGAATAATGGGCTTTGCTTAATGGATCTTCTAGAATTTATTGGGTCAAAAATATGAATTTGAAAGGGGAGAATAATAAGAAAATACCCTAAATTCGGAGTTTAATTATATCATAATTGGAAAGGGATATTTAATGCATTAAATAAGCAATTAGAGTAGGAGTTGGATTCCTAAACCTACCCCATATGGATTAGCACGAATTTGGATCTCTTCCAAGTCTAAATAGAGGTTGGAAAGCAAGGAAGGAAGGTGGGAGTAAGGAAATCACGGAATTAAGAGGAATTTGAGTAGTAGTAGGAATAGGAACTTGTGTTTACATAAATACACCTCTTAAACCCTCTTGGACGACCCAAGCTCGTGTCAAGGGATTCCTGGACCAGGAGGAGAGGCCAAGGAGGAGGAGATTTCGTGGGAAGAAGAACCTTTCAAGCTCTCAACCCCGTTCTTCAAGTTCTAGCCCTAGAAGAGGAAATCGAGTCAAGGTAGGCAATCTCACAAGCAAAAATCCTAATATTTCGTCTGTAGATTGTTCCATGCATCAGGAACAAAACCCTTGAATTTCATAATTTTCCATCAAGCCAATATTTTCTTCTTGAATTTCGAAGTTCTGCAACTCTCTTGACCCCGAACCCTCTTCATAATTCTTGTTCTCCATGATTACTAAATCCCATGCCTTGATATTTTTATGGGAGATACTGATGATCATTAGGGAACTTTCGCCCCTAAAAGCCCTAATTTTTATCAAGCATGTTGCTCGAATTAAATCAATCTTGCTCTATATATCATGTTCTGTATTACTCGTTCTTGTTCGTTCTCAAACCATATTCAAACCATGCTCTCTCCCTAACTCCTATTTACTGGAAGTACTCTCATATGTCTAGTTTCATTTGCCATTGGTTTCATGATTTTTCATCGTGTATACATTTAGTTATGATTTTCTGAATGACCCTGTATCAAAATTTGAATGTTCTGGTCCGCAATCCAATGTCTGGTCTGACTCCTGTTAGAGTCAGGTGCAGACCACCAGATTGCGACATGCCGATATGTCGCCTTCTGGGTCTGATTGCGACCATCCACTTGTCGCTTTCTCAAGCCATCGCGACGCCTTCCTTGTCGCTTTCTGAATGCGACAGTACCTACGTCGCGTTCTGGCCGCCTGAACAGACAGCCATGTCGCAACCCGTACAGGACCCTGTCGCGTTCTGCCTGGCCCCTGTCGCAATGCTCATTGACCTATGTCGCCTTCTCAGTTTTTTTGATAAAAACCCATAAAATATTTCTGTCACTTTCTAAATAATCCTTACGCCTTTTTACAGTTATACCCCCAGTAAAAACCTTGCCTAATAATGGAGCAATATTGAAAATTTTTAAATACATCTTCACGACTTATTTCTATCTATGATTTCTCTTGCACTTACACACACATGAACCATCCATATATGGCTGAAACCTTGCAGAAAATATCTCATAATGTATTGCAATAAAGCATATTAATTGCCCTATTTTAAAGGACTTGTATTCGTTTCTTGCGTTGTTTATATACCGATATTGACGCTCCACTGCCCTAGAATTCCTCTAGAACGTCGAGCACTTGTTTTTATATACACACTTTACTTGGCTTGTGGTGAACTCTCCGTCGGATATTCCTTTCGCCGGACTAGTGAACTCTTGCACAAGGCCTTCGTAAGTCTCCTCTGTCCATGGATTCCCACATGGTCGACGAGCCGGTTGTACCCTAATACCTATGATACCCTTTAGGGATCTATATGATCCAAACGGCTATTGACGGTGTTCTGCATTGCACTGGTTCTGACTATACTATCTTGGCTAGACATCTGACTACTATCCTTTTAGTCTGAGGAGTTCAGACGTGTTGTGATATTACTATGCTATCACAAACTGTTATACATTAGTCTGAGGAGTTCAAACGTAATGTACTATCGTGAAACGGCTACTGTCCCAAAGTGACTATTGTCATACTCTACCAGTGCACCGTTGTGCAACCATACACGCTATCTTGTTACACGCTATCTCGTTACACGCTATCTCATCATACGCTCTACTTTCTCTACTTGATACTCGCTATCTTGAGTTACTATGTGCTATCGCGACTTGATCACATTCAAAGTACAATTTACTCTTTACATGACCATCTACTATCCACTCTTCTTGCTATACATGTCGCTTGCTATTCTGGACAATATCGTTACTTGCTATTGTTGTTATCGTTTTCTATCGTGACTTGACTTTAGTCATCGTGCTATACTTGATTCATCTGCTATTTGAACCATGTTACTTGTGCTATTACTTTCTCGACTTTACATGACTCTCTCTATCATTAGTTACTCTGCCATTTAATGCATTAATTATTTAAAGCCTGCTTGAGCCTGAGATTTAAGTCCTACTGGGCGTTATCGCTCACCCTTCGTTATTTGTTATGGTGTCTCTGGTAAATCGGACAATGACGTTATACGTACCAATGGGACAAGACCAGAGTGATGAGTGACCCGGAGTCAAATGACGAAGTTACCCAAGTACAATTGGAGTCTAGTAGTTATTGTTTTAGATTTCTTTTCAATGTAGTGATGTCATTGAGCCTTATGTATTGGCTCCAAATTAGTGGTTGTAATAGTCTTAGTGATTTTATAATGAAACGAAGAGTTATTTCAATTATTGTTCATTAGATTCTCTGATGTTTGCGAAAGTATGCGCAATTGTCGTTACCATACTCGTTGTTCGCGTCTCCCTCCGATTTATTCCGCTGCTAAATTGGAGGGGCGTGACACTGTCTTAATTGGTTGATCTCACGATCAGGAGATTCTCGATCTCATGGAATCTAACAAGGGGTATATGGCCGAGGGACATTCAGTGACCAGGCCACCCTTCTTTGATGGCACTGATTATCCTTACTGGAAAAATCATATGCAAGTGTTTCTGAGAGCTCAAAATTTTGAGCTATGGAAGATTATCAGCAAAGGAGCATACACCCTTCCCGAGGACGAAGATACCTGGACGAAGGACCAGATTGCCAAGGGAACTCTCAACTGGAGTGCCCTGAACATGATGCAGTGCGCTGTTCATCCCAAAGAATACTCAAGAGTCTCCACATGCACTTCAGCAAAAGAGATGTGGGACAAACTTGAACTTATCTACGAAGGTACGTCCGAGGTAAAGGAAACCAAAGCAAGCATGCTAGTTTCTGAGTATGAAATGTTTAAGATGAATGATGATGAAACTATCTCAGATATGTTTGCTAGATTCATGTTAATAATAAATGGATTGAAAGGTCTTAAGAAAGAATACTCAGAAAGTGACTTGGTGAGGAAGATACTTCGGTCTCTTCCATCCTCATGGAACACTAAGGCCACTGTCATTGAGGATTCAAAAGATCTCTCAAAGATGAAATTGGATGAACTAATTGGCTCCCTGATGACATATGAAATAAATGTGAAAAGGAAAGAAACTGAAGAAAACCCAAAAAGGTCAATTGCCTTAAAAGCTTCAAGCAAAAGTTCCTCTAGATCCAAAAGGATGTTCAACAGGAAAGTGATGAACCTGAAACGTCTAGTGATAGTAAAAATGATGAAATGGCCATGCTCACTAGACAATTCAAGAAATTCCTCAAATTCAAAAGGAAAGGCTCAGGTAATTCCAAATCCTTCCAAAAGAAAGATTTTTCAAATAAATTTGAGTCTAACAAAAAATCTGACATTGTATGCTATGAGTGCAAGAAATAAGGGCATATGAGAGGAGAATGCCCCTAACTCAAGAAAAAATTGAAGAAAGAGAAATTCACCTTCAAGAAAGCCAAGGCAATGTTGGCAACTTGGAGTGATGAAGATGAAGACGAGGACACACAAGAAGCCTCTGGAGATGATAAAATTCAGTGTCTAATGGCTAGAAGCGACGACTCCAATGAGGTAAACTCTTCCTTTGAAACTTATATTGTTGATGAATGGGAAGAAGCATACACTGTCCTGTTTGAAAATTTCTGTGAATTCAAATCTGAAAACAAGGCATTGAAAAAGAAAATCAATTTTGTTGTTCATAACACACACAATGATGAACAAGTTGTTGCCTTAACTAAAGAAATTGAAATGATGAAAATTGATGAGGAAGCTCACTGTGAGGAAATGGATTGCTTGAAAATAAAATTGCAAGAAAGTCAAAAAGAAAAGGAAAGTCTAACCAACTCTCTTGAACGTCTTCAAAATGAACATCAAGAAACTAAGAAAAAGTTGGAACATGCTAAAAAAGATCTAAAAGAAAATTCTGAAGATCTTAAAAGGTTCATTAAGGGAAAACAGAATCTTGATGCAATTTTGGGGTCAAACATCTTTGTTGCAAAACATAGAATTGGATATCAACCAGTAAAACAAAAGAAAATGGGAGAGACTTTAATAACTTCTTTTGTTGATTCTAGCCCAAGCACAAGCTATCAAGTCCCTTCCAAGAATAAGAAAGGTCAAGCCAAGGGTAAGAAACAGGAACCCAAGAAAACCAGTTCAGCTGTTAACACAACTAAGAAGTCTGTCAATAGCCCCAAAGAGGGTTGTCGACAGGTCTAGAAACATGCTTCCAAATAAAAGCTAACCAGGCAACAGAAGGGTAAAATGCTCATGCATGTTCCTCAGAATAACAAACCCACTGTTTTGGAAAAATCTTCATCATGCAATGTCTATAAGAAAGTTGGGCACAATGCAAAACGATGCTGGAATAATCCAAATAAACTGAAAATCAAACAAGTTTGGATTCCGAAGCATTTACTTTTTGGCATGAATGATACATTGGGACCCAAAGTAATTTAGGTACCAAAACCTCTTGTCTGATCCACATATGCAGGAATGCCTAGCAGCCCAAAACCAAAACAAATGGTACTTGGATAGTGGCTGCTCGAGGCACATGACGGGTGACAAAGAAAAATTCTGTTTGCTGGTGGAAAAAGATGGAGGTCAAGTTGTTTTGGGAGGTAACAATAAAGGCCAGATCATTGGTTCAGGCAAGGTTGGTAAGTATGCCTCCAACTCAATAGACAATGTACTGTTAGTTGATGGTCTTCACCATAACTTGCTTAGCATAAGCCAACTGTGCGATAAAGGTCATAAAGTTGTCTTTGAATCAAATTCATGTCAAATTGTTGATAAGGAAACATGATGAGCTTACCTTGTGGCATCATAGGCTTGGGCATGCAAGCTACAATGTCTTGCATAAGATCATGAGGTTGAAACTGGTAAATGGACTTCCTGAAATTTCCTTCAATAAGAATGAAAATTTTTGTGATGCATGTGCACAGGGAAAACAAACCCAAAAATCCTTCAAATCAAAAGCACCGGTAAGTACCTCTAAACCTTATGAATTGTTGCACATGGACCATTTTGGACCTACTAGAACACTGAGTCTCAATGGCAAATGATTGGGTTTTGTCATTATAGACGATTTTTCTAGGTTCACTTGGGTAAAAATTTTGGCTCACAAAAATGAAGCACTGAAAATCTTTGAAGAATTCTTTAATAAGATTGAGCATGGAAATGTTAATAAGATATGCTCAATCCGCACTGATCACGGGGGAGAGTTTGATAACAACTCATTTTCTAATTTTTGCAGGCACCAAGGAATAGAACACATGTTTTCCTCTCCAAGGACTCCAGAGCAAAATGGTGTAGTGGAGAGAAAGAACAGAACCCTGGTGGAAATGGCTCGTACTCTTCTGGTCGAAAGTCAACTCCCAAGGAGTTTTTGGGCAGAAGCGGTAAACACCTCGTGCTACATTCTCAACAGAGCCATGGTAAGACCCGTGATAAAGAAAACCTCCTATGAACTGCTAAAAGGTAAGAAACCCAGTATTGGGTATTTCATAGTTTTTGGCTCAAAAGGGTTTATTCATAACAATGATAAAGTTGATTTAGACAAATTTGAAGCCAAAAGTGATCAAGGTATTTTTCTTGGATACTCAGAACACTCTAGAGCATATAGGGTGTTTAACGTTAAGAATAAAACTGTGGAAGAAACTCCACATGTTGTTTTTGATGAGTATCATGCTAAAACTAACACTGAAAACCTTCACAGGACTCAAGATGGAGATGCAGAAACAACACTTGAGGAACTACAAGCAAAAGCAAAAGGAAATTCTAAAGTAGTTTCTAAAAATAAAAGAGGCTATCTTCGCAGGTACAACGATGAAGATGACGAAAATCTGTTCAGAAAACAAGATGTTGAATCTGAAGAAGATCCACAAGAGGAAGAGCCTCAAGATGAAACTCCTCAAGCACACCCTCCTCCAGAACAACCTCCACAAGATCAACTTCCACAAGTCCAAGATCAACCTGGTTCTTCAACAATCACCAATGTGAGGTATTCTAAAGATCACCCACTTGAGAATGTGATAGGAGATGTAAATGATTCAGTTCAAACTAGATCTCAAGTTAGATAAATAATTGAACAAGATCAGTCAGCTTTTGTCTCTCAAGTGGAACCTAAAAATGTTGAAGAGGCCTTAAAAGAAAATTCATGGATCGATGCTATGCATGAGGAACTTGGTCAATTTCAAAGAAATAATGTCTGGAGTTTAGTTCCTAGAACCCCTGAAATTTCTATCATAGGAACAAGATGGGTCTTTAGGAATAAACTAAATGAAGAGGGTAAAGTGGTGAGAAATAAGGCTAGACTGGTAGCAAAAGGATACAATCAAGAATTTGGTGTGGACTTTGAAGAATCCTTTGCCCCTGTATCTAGACTTGAAGCAGTTAGAATATTATTGGCATATGCATGCTCACATAAGTTTAAACTTTTTCAAATGGACGTTAAAACTGCTTTCTTGAATGGCTACATCAAAGAGGAAGTCTATGTCTCTCAACCACCCGGTTTTGAAAATTCTGAAATGCCTAACCATGTTTATAAACTGCACAAAGCTCTCTATGGTTTGAAACAGGCACCCCGAGCTTGGTACGATAGACTGAGCAATTTTTTGGTGAGTAAAAACTACTCAAGAGGTAAAGTGGACCAAACTCTATTCACTAAGAAAGTTCGCAATCACATAATTGTTGTTCAAGTTTATGTGGACGACATTATATTTGGTTCCACTAACCCATCAATGTGTGAGGAGTTTTCCAAACATATGCACAGCGAATTTGAGATGAGTTTAATGGGGGAGCTTCAATGTTAGTTTTCCAAACATATGCACACTCCTCTTATCGCGGCGTATCGCACCGCCGCAATAACAGGGGCGGTCCTGGTTTTTCCCTTTTTCTCTGGGCGAGTCCTCTGTGATACAGGAACGTTCTAAATTCCATATAAAATAGTACAGTGGTCCAAAAAGCATGAAACCAGTTTTAAACGAAAGTAGACATGTATATCTATCAACATGCATGATTAATTTGAAAATAGACAAGGTTTAGACATGCATTGATCAGGTTACTTTTCGGTGACCTAAACAGGCGTAGTCAGAGTTCAATGAATTAATTAGAGATGTATACATGATGAAAATTCTGAAACCAGCGGCGTTTGAAAGCTAACATGTATTAGTATTTATGATAACTGTATCATAGAATGATGTCAAGTTTGCATGAGGTTAAAAAGGAAACAAGGAGGGTCGAGTGCACAAGTCTGATAGATATTCAACGATTTTATTCTCCCTCATGGGAGAACGAAATCAAGCAAGACTAGGGGCGTTTGAAAGCTATTACATGGTAGTATCAATGAGAATTTTATCATAGCATGGGAACAAGTACGTGCAAGGTATTAGAGAAAATATGGGATTCGGGTTCATGGTGACAGCAGGATTTCACGAATTAAATTCGCTCAAATGGATGAACGAAATAGCACGAAAAAATAGGTCTTTTGAAGAGGTACATGAAGTCTACCTAGGGTAATTATTTCACGATTTGTGCTTGAGAGATTGCCTACCTTTTTGCACTGTAAAGATCCTAGGGTTGAGGGGTGACGAATTTCGAAGTTCTCCTTGCTCCAACCTCCTTCTTCTCCTTGCTCTAACCCTTCTCCTCATGCTCCAGAGCTCCAGCCACGAAAATGGGGTTGATAGGGTCAAATGAGAAGTGTATAGGGTGGTAATAGAGTCCACACAACTCCGTACTCTTCCCTTCTCTCCTAAATTTCGAAAATTCACAATTATCCTCTATTTTTCTTCCATTTATCCACCTAATGGGTAGGGGAGAGGCTAATTTCGTGGGTAATGGTTTAGGATAGGATTAGGACTCTTATAGAGACATTTATAAGCTAGTTTAGTCATTATCTTATCCCTTTTTAATTTATTTAAATATTAACTCCAAATTTACACATTTATCTCCCATATTCTAGGATTAATCCACTAATTGGCTTAGGGAGAGATCTAATTTTATGGCTAATGTGTTAGGATGAGATGGGGACTCTTTTTAAGATATATATGAGTCATATTAGTGCTTTAATGACCCCTTTTTAATTAAGAGATAATATAGTTACGAATTTCTCTATTTAATTTGGGTCTCTTATATTTAACCCAATTGTCTCACATCTAAATCCCAATTTTAGATTAGGATAGAGTCCTATTGGGTTAGACTAGGGTTAGGACTCTTTTTAAGATGATTAAGAGTTAAAATACTCATTATCTTAACCATTTTCTATTTATTACCATTTTTAGGTACGAATTTAGCCTAATTACTTCCCATCTCATGATGGGCTCTTCACATTTGGGTCCAACAATTCATGTTAGGTCCATTAACCAAACCCATTACTAATTTAACTTAATGGGTATTGATTTAGTTTCTATTTATTCACCCTTTATTCTAATTTAAATCTATTTATCACACTTATTCAAGTAATTTTATATTTTTAAATTGAATAAATATTATTCATGCCAATATTTCTAATATTCATCATTTGGACAATTACTCTTGGCCCCATAACTCATGTGAGCTTAATTGAACAACCCATGTACTTACTTTACTTAATGGATTTTATTTATCATTTTCATTAAAGAATTTATTTATGGGCCAAGATTGTCCATTGGTTCAAATATCATAATGGGCTATCATCCCATATTATTTAAAGTCTACCCACATATTTATTTTAATTTATAATCCACTTTGGGTCATAAAATAATGAGTTCTTCGACTTATTCCTTAATTATGCTAATAAGTCGCATAAATTCTTAAACTAAGTCAAAACGATTTTTCTATGCCCAAATTTCATGGTGGGTCATTAGAGAACATTATTTAAAGTATAACTACTATTTTTACGAAATTGTTATAGGGGTTTATACGCATGCAATAATGATGTGTATCGTTTTAATTAATTGAATTTATTAATAGATAAAATTTCTATTTATCTATAATTTTTAATTAATGGATTTTCTGGGGTACTACAGTATCAGTTCTGCTTCACTGTGTCAACATGCTCTTATTTATCTTCCCTTCGTGTGAAGTATCCGTTGAAGTATTTGTTGTGTCTCTTTTCTTGAAACTTATCTTCTGACAAATGTAGCAGATCCAACATAGGAGGAGTGTGTAACTAGTGGTAACCTATAAGCAATAAATGTTTGGATAGAGATTGAGAGAGAGAGAGAGAGAGAGATCATATGGATATCTTCTATGTTAGTCAACGTAGAATGTCCAATGTTGTAGGAGTGTGAGACTGTCAGAAACCTGCAAGCAATAAATGATGTGATACAGATAGATCATATGGGTATCTTCACTGTCAGTCAACGTCATAGGCCATGCTGTAAGAAGATATACCAAAGAGGATAAGCTCATTCTGTCATCATTTAAAGCTATAGATGATATGCCATGAAAATGGTAAACAACAAAAGATGATGTGCATGCGAACTATATCATGTGGCAGACTATGCGTAAGATGATATCCTTGAAAACTTTCATAAGAAGGATATGCATCAGATAGCGGGAAATTTGAAATACACATTCTTTAAAAACAATTTGAATAATTTTGCATGCCATATAACAAGATTCGTTCACAACAAAGATTATTCATAAAGGCAGTCAATACTTCAATTATAACCACATTCAATACGATTGTTGCAAAGATAATCGTCAAGGTGTTGAAAATAATTTATCTGAAATAGCAATAGATAATATATCGCCAATCGATGTCTAATAGCAATTGATGTCTAAACGCAGTCGATGTCCAAAGGCAATCGATGTCTAAAGGCAATCGATGTCCAAAGGCAATCGATGTCTGAAGGCAATCGATGTCCAAAGGCAATCGATGTCTAAAGATAATCGATGCCCAAAGGTAGTTGATGTCTAAAGACAATCGATGTCTATAGTCAATTGATGTCTAAAGAAAATCAGTGTTTAGACACAATCGATGTTTCAATGCAATCGATGAAGACAATCGATGTTTAAAGACAATCGATGTTTCAATGCAATCGATGTAGACAATTGATGTTTAAAGACAATCGATGTGAAAGAAATCGATGTTTAAGGATAATCGATGTTTCGATGCAATCAATATATAAAGATAATCGATGTGAACACAATTGATGTTTAAGTATAAACAATGTTTTGATACAATCGATAGATAAAGATAATAGATGTGAATGCAATCGATGTTTAAGTATAGTCGATATTTTGATGCATTCGATAGATAAAGACAATCAATGTTTAAGTGAACTATAATCAATATGAGCCAATCGATTCTTAACTATACATTTGATGTGAGTAATTTGTTCAGCAATCGATGTAGACTTAGAAAAAATTCATTTGAAAATGACTTCTGACAAAATTGAGTTTATTTAACTTACTAGAGTCATTTCACTTGTGACTTGTTGACAATTTTCAGAAGAGATGTTAGTTAAAATATTTGCCAAGGTTTTGTTATCGGAAAAATAAATATATAAGGATGAATTGGTCATCATAATACATATGGCAGTGACTACCAGTTGCCGCCATATACTTTATAAGACAACAGCTATGTAGCCGATGCCATATTTTTGCCATTTCTACCACAAAACCCCCTCCCCTCTTCGCCATGTGCTCAACCCTCGACCACACCACCACCTGCGACGGCTTCCCCTCCAACGACCCCCAATCTTCGACAGCGATCTCCCTCGACCGACGGTCAGCAACCCTCTCTGGCGACCCCCAGAGCTCCAACGGCCCCTACGATCCCCCACGATCTCTCTCTCTCTCTCTCTCTCTCTCTCTCTCTCTCTCTCTCTCTCTCTCTCTATGCTCTGGCCCAAACCCTCCCTCACCCCTCCCCTTCGGCAGTGGCCGGCCGCCCACCCCCCAACCCCTCCCTGGCACACACACACACACACAGTAAGAGGGAGGGGCCGACCCCCCTTCCATCCGACGGTAGGCCCCCAACCCCCACCCCCTCCTTGGCACACACACATAGTGGGAGGGAGGGGGCTGACCCCCCTCCCCTCCGGTGTCGGGCTTTTCGCCCCCCATCCCCCCACCCTCTCCCTAGCACACACTGTAAGACCCGGCCCCCTTAGGCCTTTGGCTCCGTCTTCAAGGTCGCAACAGGCGCCCCGGCCGCGACATGGTCGCGGCAAAGCGGCCTGCCGCGATAGGATTGGCGGTTCGTGTCGCGGCGGGGGTGAGTGTCACGTCCTTGTCACGTCACCCCTGGCTGTCGCGACTGTGTTCTGACACGGCTTGACCGCTGTCCTGTCTGTCAGAACGGTCGTGTCGGGTGGCAGGGCCGTGCAGCGTTGACGCGGCCTGCCAGGCCGCCGCGTTAGCTTACCCGGTCTTCGAGGTTTGACCGTGCTTTTGGTGTCGCGGCGTGGCGGGCGGTCGTGACTTGGTCGCGACGCTCCTGGGCGTCGCGACAGCGTCTGAGGGGCCATCGGTTTAAAACCGAAGCCGCGCCCCATTTTCCCTTTCTTCTTCCTCTTCCTCTTCTTCTTCCTCTTCCTCTTCTTCTCCCTCACGAGCTCTCTCGTGGTTTCTCGGTGCTTCTCCTCGCTTGTGGTGCTCGTGCTGAGGCGTGGACGTGCCGTTCGTGCAGGGGTCGTGCTTGTGGCGTGCGGTGCGAGGAGGAGACGGCCATTCCTACGAGAAGGCCCCAACGGGTGCGATCTTCGTGTGAAGGTAGGGACGTCCAACCCTCTCACCCTAAGCGTGATCCCCTCCCCTCTAGACTGTGGTTTCCTGGTGGTTTGGGGCTTGGGAGTGTAAGAACTCCATGCTCGAGTTGAGTGAGGTTTCCTTCGAGCGTAGATCCATGATGTTGAGGGATCGTGGGTGGTTTGGTGGATTTTTAGCTTTTAAAATACGTTGTGCATGATTCCCTTCCCCCTTATGAATGTATTTTTTGTTTGGGGAGGGTTCCTGGAGGGACTGCTCCGGAACCCTACGCGGCTGGAAACGCGGTAGCCTCGGAGGCCGCGACCATGTCGCGACGGTGCGACCGTTCGCGACGTGGTCGCGACACTCCTGAGCGTCGCGTTAAGGTCGTGATAGGTGAGGGCGCCGCGACATTGACCGAGAGACAGGTTTTCACCTGACGCCATTTCTGCTTCGCTTTGCTGTATCGTGGCACCTGTGCTAGTTCCCTAGTACGGTCTACACTAGTCGTTCGCCCGGTGCTCAGCACTTGAGGGCTTGTCCCGTGTGAGAGGTTGTTACCATTGCCTGGGACCCCCGTCCTCGGGAGCCTATTGAGGGAGTACTCCGGGCTACGAGTGCGCTCAAGTTGGCAGCCACCAAGCGGACTCTGGAGCTGAGGGGAAAACGGGGATTAGGACAGTGGCGTGTGAGTCACTTGCAGAGCTCTCGTGGGTGGTCTGGGACGCCGAGGACAGTTAGGAGTTCTACCCGGTGCAGGCCAGCCAGTCCTTCTTCTCGATGCCTCGCTCCTTGCGGCCCCGGAACCGCTTGGGGAGGTCAGGCGTGGGACCGTAGTCCAGCCAGACTACGGCGGTTACTGTTGTGTTACTTGTGTCCTACCTCACTCTGACGAGACGTGAGGGTCAGGACCTGGGTCGAGGATAAGACGTCGGTGGACGCACCTGACCGTGACTAGTGGTAGTGTTTCCATAGGTAGTGTTCTTTGTCCAGGCGGAGTTCCCTCCGTCTGTGTTTACTAGCCGTGTGGTTGTCACGATGAGCAGTCGTACGGAGTTTCCGACCGTGTGTACTTCCCGTACCGTGCTAGTTGTAGCTTCGCTTCCGCACTTCCGTTTGTAGGTAGAAGATATAAACTGTTGTCATTTATTTTATATATATATTCTCCTGCCTGTTTAGAGCCAGTAGGAGATTGGTAGTCCCTACTGAGCTTCTGTTGTGAAGCTCATCCCTCCTTTTCCCAGGTGGGACTTCTCAGCAGCGGCAGGGCGGGCGCCGGGCGGAGGAGGCGGGGCAGTAGTCGGAGTCCCCATAGCTAGCAGTGGTTCCCCTTCTTTCAGTGTATGTCACCGTCGGGGTATGCCCCTAAATGATCTGTTCTTCCTCTGCCTTTACTTGTGCTAGCGTGCGTGCGTTGGGACTGTACTTAGAGCGGTACGCAGCGGTCTCGCTCTCTTTCCTGTTTCCCCTTGTACGCTTCTAGTTTAACAGTTGACATTTACTTCCGTTACATATCCTGTTAGACGTAGTTTATAGCCCTTCCGGGTCTCCAGATCCGTGGGCGGCGACCGCGAAAATTGGGTCCTCGGCGTGGGCCGAGGGTCGGGTTCTCGGGTCGTGACAGTTGGTATCAGAGCAAGAGTCTGACAGGACTTGTAATGGATTTAATTTGCAACAGGAAGTCCCAACGGTAGTACAAGTACACTGCTAGCCGCCCGAGTAGTATTGTTAACCCTTGTTGGTTGTTTGTCATGTAGGACATGGCTCCGCGTAGGTGCAGTCAGGCTAGACAGTTGGTTGAGCAGCAGGATGAGTCTGAGATGCCCGCCCAAGGGCAGGTCCAGGAGGAGGTGTGCGCAGACGAGTCAGTGGCACAGCCTCAGGGTGCAGCGGCAGGTGGGCAGCAACAGCAGGAGTACCAGCCTCAGCCACAGCAGTACGCAGACTGGTTTCCCTTAGCAGAGCAGTTCTTTAGGAACTTGTACCAGGGAGCGTACCAACCCGGGCAGGCAGCAACGGGTGTCCAGTTCCCGGTACCTCCTTCAGTGGTACCGGAGCAGCAGGTAGAGCCAGAGGTGGAGCAGCCAGAGCGTCAACAGTGGTCGGGCACTGGGAGTACCCGGGCCGGGCGGCGGAGGACGGCGGTTACGGAGGATAGAACTGCTCTCCTCGAGAGGTTCCTGCGCCTTCGGCCACCGATGTTTCATGGTGAGTATGATCCAGACAAGGCAGAGAGCTGGACCCATGAGTTAGAGCGCATCTTCGAGACGATGGAGTGCGCTGAGGAGGACCAGGTTCGACTGGCAGTATACCAGCTCAAGGGAGCAGCCCATGAGTGGTGGAGAGTTCAGAGGCAGACTCACTTTCAAGGACAGAGGTTGGATCACATCACTTGGCAGCGGTTTTCGGAGGTCTTCCACGGCGAGTATTTCCCCGACTACGCTCGACGTGAGAGACGGGACCAGTTTCACGCACTGGTTCAAGACGACCTAACAATTTCGCAGTACCACCAGAGGTTTGTCCGGTTGTTGAGGCATGTGCCTCATGTCGCAGTCAGCGATCAGGCGTGTGCAAAGAGGTTTATAGCAGAACTGAGACCAGACCTGAGGTAGGGTGTGATGGCACACATGTGTACCACCTTGGGAGAGACCGTGGCGAAGGCCACCGCCTTGGACAGAGAGACCTGGTAGCCTCAGCAGCAGCAGCAGCAGTAGGGAGGAGCCTCTTCTAGGTCCTCGCCTTACCAGCGTCCAGTGGGTAGCCGCAATAGTGTGACTTCCTCTTCCTCCGGCTCGGGCAGTTCCGGCGGCGCCGGGATTCGCTCGCAGTTTAGGAAGTTGTCTACTCGCGGGGGCGGTCGGAGCTGGCAGCAGAAGCGCCAGTCCAGGTTTGCGGAGCAGTCGGTTGTTCAGGGTGCTGAGCAGGGCAGTCAGGAGCCGGTGTGCTACACTTGTGGGTTACCGGGCCACTTCAGGAGGGATTGCCCCATAGGGCAAGTCCCGCAGCAGCAGCAGCCAGTGCAGTACGCTCAGCAGCCACCTCAGTACCAGTACCCTCCTCAGCAGCAGGCACCGCGTCAGCAGCAGCGGGGGCAGTACCAGCAGCAGGCTCAGCAGTTTCCGCAGCCGCAGCAGTACCAGCCATACCAGCAACAGCAGCAGTACCCCCAGCAGCCGCCGCAGCAGCAGCAGGCCCAGCAGGCGCCGCAGCGTGGGCGTGGTCGTGGTCGCGTGATGGCGCTCACCCGGGAGCAAGCAGAGGCGTCAAACCTTGTTATAGGTACTCTACCTATCCTTGGCAGAGTTGCTCGTGTTTTGGTCGACCCCGGTGCTTCTTTGTGTTTTGCTTCCGAGGAATTCTGAGTCCCTTGCTTGTCACACTCCCGAGAGGCAGTGTGACGTGATGGTCGATCTCCCGTCCGGTGACTATATGTGTTCCTTTGGTTACCTGGAGGGTGTGGCAGTCGAGGTTGAGCGGCACCAGTTGCCGGCCAGGTTGTACACTGCAGCTTTGCGACTTTGACGTCATCCTGGGCATGGACTGGTTGGAGGCTCACTCGGCTGTGGTTGATTGCCAGTGGAAGACCGTTCGGTTTAGGATACCTGGAGAGCCCGTCCTCTGCTTCCGAGGTATCCGGTCTACCCGTCGGCCATTTATTTCCTTGTGTAGAGCTCGCCGTTTGATCCATGATGGCTGTGTAGCGTACCTTGCTTCGGTTTGTTCTTTGGAGCCTAGCGGATCTTCAGTTTTTGACGTGCCAGTTGTTTCTGAGTTCTCCGACGTCTTCCCGGAGGATCTACCTGGTTTACCGCCTGAGCGGGAGGTAGAGTTCTCCATTGAGCTTTTGCCTGGAACGATGCCTTTGTCCAAGGCACCCTACCGGATGGCCCCGGCGGAGCTGCGTGAGTTGAAGCGCCAGTTGCAGGAGCTTCTTGAGCTGGGCTTCATTCGCCTGAGTCGTTCACCGTGGGGCGCGCCTATTTTGTTTGTGCGAAAGTTGGATGGTAGTCTTTGTTTGTGCATTGATTATCGGCAGTTGAACTAGGTTACTGTGAAGAACAGGTACCCGTTGCCGAGGATCAATGATTTGTTTGATCAGTTGCAGTTGGCCCGAGTTTTCTCGAAGATTGACTTGAGATCCGGGTACTATCAGATGCGGATCAGAGAGTCAGATGTCAGTTTGACGGCTTTCCGTTCCAGGTACGGTCACTTTGAGTTCGTCGTGATGCCATTTGGGCTGACGAATGCACCTGCAGCATTTATGGATCTGATGCATAGGGTGTTCAGTGAGTACCTAGATCGTTTTGTGGTTGTTTTTGTTGATGATATTTTGGTCTACTCGGCTTCTGAGGAGGAGCACGAGGAGCACCTGAGGATCGTGCTGGAGACCCTGCGGAGTCACCGCCTTTATGCCAAGTTCGACAAGTGCGAATTTTGGCTGAAGGAGGTGCACTTTCTCGGGCACGTGATCTTGGGTTCTGGTGTGGCAGTGGACCCTGCCAAGGTGGACGCCGTGCTGTCGTGGGAGCAGCCCACGTCGGTGTCAGAGGTCCGCAATTTTCTGGGTTTGGCCGGTTACTACCAGAGGTTCATTCAGGATTTCGCCAAGATAGCAGCGCCGTTGACCAGGTTGACTAGGAAAGACGTCAGGTTTTTTTGGTCGGAGGACTGTGAGCAGAGTTTCCGGGAGCTGAAGACGAGGTTGACTTCAGTGCCAGTGTTAGTCTTGCCGTCGGGCAGCGGTGGTTTTGTGGTCTACACCGATGCGTCGAGGTCAGGTTTGGGTGTCGTGCTGATGCAGCACGGTGGGGTTGTTGCCTATGCTTCTCGGCAGCTCAAGAAGCATGAGGAGAACTACCCCACCCACGACTTGGAGCTGGCGGCAGTGGTGTTCGCTCTCAAGTTGTGGAGGCACTACCTGTATGGCGAGGCTTTTCAGATCTTCACCGATCACCAGAGTTTGCAGTATATCTTCACCCAGAGGGATTTGAACTTAAGACATCGCCGATGGATGGAGTATTTGAAGGACTATGACCTAACCCTTTCCTACCACCCAGGAAGGGCTAACGTCATAGTCGATGCTTTGAGCAGGCGCGTGCGCTTGAGTTCGCTGATGGTCAGAGAGTGGAGGTTGTTCGAGGAGCTGTCCCAGGGAGTGTTCGTTCCGTCGAGGACCAGAGACCGTGCAGTGGCGAGCAGTTTGTCAGTTCGGCTGTCAGTGTTCAGATAGGTGTTACAGGCACAGCAGGCAGACCCTCAGTTGGCAGACGTTTTGCAGATGCCGGATGTTCAGCTGGACGAGGGCAGCGAGGTCAGATTCAGAGGCCGCTTGTACGTTCCTGAGGAGGTGCGCCAGGCAGTTTTGTCAGAGGCTCATAGATCGAGGTATGCTGTTCATCCTAGCTCCACCAAGATGTACCATTGCTTGAAGAGGTCCTTCTGGTGGCCAGGAATGAAGAGGGGCGTGGCAGAGTTTGTTGCCCGGTGCCTTACCTGTCAACAGGTGAAGGCCGAGCATCAGCGTCCTAGTGGTGAGTTGCAGTCGTTGCCTATTCCCGAGTGGAAGTGGGACGACATCACCATGGACTTTGTGGTTGGTTTGCCCTGCACCCCGCAGAGGCACGATGGTATCTGGGTGATTGTGGATCGTTTGACCAAAGCAACGCATTTTCTTCCGATCAGGATGTCGTGGCCAGTGGACAGGTTAGCCAGGCTGTACGTGGACAGAGTTGTTTCGTTGTAGGGGATCCCGGTTTCAGTCATCTCCGACAGAGATCCGAGGTTCACGTCAGGGTTTTGGCGCAGTCTTCAGAGAGCACTGGGTACAGAGTTGAGGTTCAGCACAGCGTACCACCCTCACACAGACGGTCAGTCAGAGCGGACTATTCAGACACTGGAGGACATGCTGAGAGCATGTTGTTTAGACTGGAGCGGCACGTGGGAGTCGCACCTTCCGATGGTAGAGTTTACGTATAACAACAGTTATCACTCGAGCATCGGAATGGCACCATACGAGGCTTTGTATGGTCGCCCGTGCAGGACACCACTTCACTGGTTCGAGGTTGGTGAGAGGCAGCTTTTGGGGCCAGAGTTAGTGCAGCAGTGTGCAGACACAGTCAGTCTGATCAAGCAGAGGCTTCGGGCAGCGCAGAGCAGACAGAAGAGTTACGCAGACGTCCGCAAGAGACCGTTACAGTTCAGTGTTGGTGACCTTGTTTTCTTGCGAGTCTCGCCGACCAAGGGCATCATGAGGTTTGGCAGAAAGGGAAAGCTCAGTCTAAGGTACGTCGGGCCTTTCCCTATCACCGAGAGGGTCGGCGAGGTGGCTTACAGGTTGAGTCTTCCGTCAGAGCTAGCAGGTGTGCACAGTGTGTTTCACGTTTCACAGCTCAGGAGGTACATTGCAGACCCTTCGCACGTGTTGGACTACTCGTAGCTGGAGGTAGCGCCAGACTTGTCAGTGCCAGAGTATCCGGTCAGTGTGGTCAACCGCAGAGTTCAGCAATTGCGCAGGAAGCAGATTCCGCTGGTGAAGGTCGTTTGGCAGAACCACGTTGGTGGCAAGGCCACTGGGAGCGCGAGGATGAGATGCGGGAGCAGTTCCCTTATTTGTTTGATTGATCGGTGTGTTGCTATCTTCTCCTCGTACTGCTTTCCGGTTTGAGACCGAGTTGTTTTTATTTCGAGGACGAAATGTCTTAAGGTGGGTGGGATGTAAGACCCGGCCCCCTTGGGCCTTTGGCCCCGTCCTCAAGGTCGCGACAGGCGCCCCGGCCGCGACATGGTCGCGCCAGAGCGGCCTGCCGCGATAGGATTGGCGGTTCGTGTCGCGGCGGGGGTGAGTGTCACGTCCTTGTCGCGTCACCCCTGGCTGTCGCGACTGTGTTCTGACACGGCTTGACCGCTGTCCTATCTGTCAGAACGGTTGTGTCAGGTGGCAGGGCCGTGCAGCGTTGACGCGGCCTGCCAGGCCGCCACGTTAGCTTACCCAGTCTTCGAGGTTTGACTGTGCTTTTGGTGTCGCGGCGTGGCGGGCGGTCGCGACTAGGTCGCGACGCTCCTGGGCGTCGTGACAGCGTCTGAGGGGCCATCGGTTTAAAACCGAAGGCGCGCCCCGTTTTCCCTTTCTTCTTCCTCTTCCTCTTCTTCTCCCTCCCGAGATCTCTCACAGTTTCTCGGTGCTTCTCCTCGCTTGTGGTGCTCGTGCTGAGGCGTGGACGTACCGTTCGTGCAGGGGTCGTGCTTGTGGCGTGCGGTGTGAGGAGGAGACGGCCATTCCTACGAGAAGGCCCCAACAGGTGCGTTCTTCGTGTGAAGGTAGGGACGTCCAACCCTCTCTCCCTAAGCATGATCCCCACCCCTCTAGAATGTGGTTTCCTCGTGGTTTGGGGCTTGGGAGTGTGAGAACTCCATGCTCGAGTTGAGTGAGGTTTCCTTCGAGCGTAGATCCATGCTTTTGAGGGATCATGGGTGGTTTGGTGGATTTATAGCTTTTAAAATACGTTGTGCATGATCCCCTTCCCCCTTGTGAATGTATTTTTTGTTTGGGGAGGGTTCCTGGAGGGACTGCTCCGGAACCCTGCTCGACTGGAAAGGCGGTAGCCTCGGAGGCCGCGACCATGTCGCGATGGTGCGACCGGTCGCGACGTGGTCACGACGCTCCTGCGCGTCGCGTTAAGGTCACGACAGGCGAGGGCGTGTCGGCCCGCTCTGTCGCGTCACTGACCGAGAGACAGGTTTTCGCCTGACGCCGTTTCCGCTTCGCTTTGCTGTATCGTGGTACCTGTGCTAGTTCCCTAGTACGGTCTACGCTAGTCGTTCGCCCGGTGCTCGGCACTTGAGGGCTTGTCCCGTGTGAGAGGTTGTTACCGTTGCCTGGAACCCCCGTCCTCGGGAGCCTGTTGAGGGAGTACTCCGGGCTACGAGTGCGCTCGAGTTGGCAGCCACTAGGCGGAAACTGGAGCTGAGGGGAAAACTGTGATTAGGACAGTGGCGTGTGAGTCATTTGCAGAGCTCTCGTGGGTGGTCTGGGACGCCGAGGACAGTTAGGAGTTCTACCCGGCGCAGGCCAGCCAGTCCTTCTTCTCGCTGCCTCGCTCCTTGCGGCCCCGGAACCGCTTGGGGAGGTCAGGTGTGGGACCGTAGTCCGGCCAGACTACGGCGGTTACTGTTGTGTTACTTGTGTCCTACCTCGCTCTGACGAGACGTGAGGGTCAGGACCCGGGTCGAGGATAAGACGTCGGTGGACGCACCTGACTGTGACTAGTGGTAGTGTTTCCGTAGCTAGTGTTCTTTGTCCAGGCGGAGTTCCCTCCGTCTGTGTTTACTAGCCGTGTGGTGGTCACGACGAGCAGTCGTACGGAGTTTCCGACCGTGTGTACTTCCCGTACCGTGCTAGTTGTAGCTTCGCTTCCGCACTTCCGTTTGTAGGTAGAAGATATAAATTGTTGTCATTTATTTTATATATAAATTATCCTGCCTGTTTAGAGCCAGTAGGAGATTGGTAGTCCCTACTGAGCTTCTGTTGTGAAGCTCATCCCTCCTTTTCCCAGGTGAGACTTCTCAACAGCGGCAGGGCGCGCGCCGGGCGGAGGAGGCGGGGCGGTAGTCGGAGTCCCCGTAGCTAGCAGTGGTTCCCCTTCTTTCAGTGTACGTCACCCTCGGGGTATGCCCCTAGGGGATCTATTCTTCCCCTGCCTTTACTTGTGCTAGCGTGCGTGCATTGGGACTGTACTTAGAGCGGTACGCAGCGGTCTCGCTCTCTTTCCTGTTTCCGCTTGTACGCTTCTAGTTTAGCAGTTGACGTTTACTTCCATTACATATCCTGTTAGACGTAGTTTATAGCCCTTCCGGGTCTCCGGATCCGTGGGCGGCGACCGCGAAAATCGGGTCCTCGGCGTGGGCCGAGGGTCCGGTTCTCGGGTCGTGACACACACACACACAGAGTGAGATGGAGGGAGACTACCCCCCTCCCCTCCAGCGTCGGGCTCTCGATGGGGCCGATCCCCCTCCCCTCCGGTGTCAGGCTCCTAGCCCCCCTCCCCCCACCTCCTCCCTGGCACACACACACTGAGTAAGAGGGAGGGGGCCGACCCCCCTCCCCTCCAGTGTCGGTCTCTCGGCCCCCCACCTCCTCGAGCACACACACAAAGTGTGAGGGAGGAGGCCGACCCCCATCCCCTCCAACAGCGGGCTCCCCGGCCCCCTACTCCCACCCCCTCCCTCCCTGTCCCCCACCCCCTCCACACACACAAACACAGTGACACACAAGGGGGAGGGCTAACACTAAAAAATTCAGGTTCTCTTTAGTGAAAATTTGATCATAGCCTTTGTCTTGCACTTTTTGTTTAAAAAAGAAATTATGATTCCTTTTTTTTACAAGTACTTAATGACTTATGTAGGTTATCTTGTGTAATGCAGGTATTCATTTGCACAATTTGATCGGGTTTTGGTCTTCTTTTTTGCTCAAGTAATCCTTCCATCCCCTATATATAAATTCGTTGAACCAACAATCTTGGGTGGTGTCTCATTCTTTTTGCAGGATGTGATTGTATGTGTGAATGTGAATGCAGACTAACCATTTTGCAAGATGTATGAATGAGAAGATGGAGAAAGCATGGACGTCAATTATTGACCAGGTTGCAAGCCCAGAGGGGGGGTAAATGGATTGCTAAAAAATTATTTTATGAATATTCCTGTTAATAAAAACACTTTGACAGAAGACACTAAATTCGATGGTTAGAGTTAGTAAGTAACGAAGACAGAATAAGATCAATCAGTAGAACAACAGAAATTTTATCCTAATTCAGATCTCCTATCCCAAGGAGACCTACGTTCAGTCCCTAAGTAAAGACTTGGGATTCCACTAACCAAGGGTACAATCCCCCTCAAGGACACTTACACATCCAACCGCAGCTGGCTTTCTCTTCACTACACGAAGAGGCACTACACCACCTGATACAACAGGTTTTCCTTCTTACCAAAGGAAAACAACCACCTACTCCATGCAGGTCTTCTCTTCACAGATGAAGAGGAACACTAAAGAAGAATAAAGTGTTGATGGCCCATAGACCAATCTTATAGAAAATGCTTGATCTGAGGCAGAATCTGAGAGACAGGAAGATTACACAGGATGAATGCTCTCTCAGATCTAAAATCAAGCTCTCAAAAACTGAAAGATAGCACTATGTGGAGAGCTAAGAGGTGGAGGCTTTTGAATGAAGGATCGAGCTCTTCTTTCTTGTTGTTCCTTGATGGTTCAAAAAAGATGTTCTCCATGGAGTCCACAGACTTCTATTTATCTTCTCTCAAAGAAGTATCCGTTGAAGTATCTGTTGTCTCTTATCTTCAGATACGTTAGTTGTGTCTGGTCCAACGTAGGAATCAAGAAACACCTGCAGTCATTTAATGCTGGGATAGACACAAATAGAGAGAAAGATTATATGGACATCTTCTTTGCTTCTGTCAACGTGACAAGTCCAACGTTGTAGCGTGTGTGACTGCTGGAAACTTGCACATAATAAATGCTGAAGCATTGACAACCTAACTGTGTCTAAACTGTCAGTCAACGTTACTACCCATGCTAACGAGTTTATATCAGAGAGGAAACTTCTTTATGTCAGCCATTAAAGTTTTCCTTTATGAGACAAGAATATGGAAGTTCATAATGGATGACATGTAAAGATAATGTACTCGAGAAAATAAATATTTGAGTGCATTGGATATGCCATAGTTCGCGGGAAATTTGAAATGCACAGAGATTCGAAATATATTTGAATGACATATGAGATAAAGTATAAGCAAGACTGTTTAGGGTAATTATAGAGAACATTATCAATATTATCCAATAACTGTCTAAAAACATAATCATTGTTAAAAGAAAGCCGATGTTTAGAGACAGCCTATGATAGTCGATGTCTAATTACAACTGATGTTCAGGTGAAGTCATTGTGAGTGTAATTGTTGTTGCAATGAAATCGATGTTCTGGATGAAATCATTGTTGAACTGAAATCGATGTTTAACCGAAGTCGATGTTCAAGTGAAATCGTTGTTAAACTAAAATCAATGTTTAACTGAAGTCAATGTTCAAGTGAAATCGTTGTTGAACTGAAATCGATGTTTGACTGAAGTCGATGTGCAAGTGAAATCAATATTCTAGATGAAATCGATGTTGAACTGAAATCTATGTTCAAGTAAAGTCGATGTTCTAAATGAAGTCGATGTAGAACCGAAATCGATGCTTAAGTGAAATCGATGTTCTAACTGAAGTCGATGTAGAACCAAAATAGATGTTTTAAGTGAAGTTGATGTTTGAATGAAGTCGATATTTAAGTGAAATCGATGTTCCTTCTGAAATCAATGTTTTAATACAGTAGTCATTGTTTAAGTGAAATCGATGTAGTAACAAAACAGTAATCGTTGTGAACTTTCAATAGTAGTCGATGTAGACTTAGGCAAATCATATGCAATTTGACTTCAAATAACGATGAGTGTAAATAACTTACTGATTTTGTTTTATTTAATACCTATTGACAAACTTCAGAAAATAATGTTAGTCAATAATTTCCAGAGTTTTGTTAATCGCCAAAAATACATATAAAATTTATATGGAGATGGACTGGTCATCAATCTCCCCCATTTTGGTGATGACAAAACATTAAAAATTATATATATGAAAGAGCTAAAATGAATTTACTGGAAATTTAAGTATGTATTTCAGAATGTTTTCTCCCCCTTTTTGTCATTAAGCAAAAAGGAATAAGCAAGTAGAATATAGAATTGGAAGAAATACAAAGAGAAATGGAAGCCAGGAGATAGTATTCATTAGTGAGGGTCTGAGATGTAGAAGGCAGAAGACTGAAGAGAAGCAAAGCGTGTGATAATTTGCCAAACTTTGACTTCCTACTCTTCAAAGAAATCCTTAAATACCCCCCAGCTAATGTTATCAGAAGGCCCCATCTCTGGACTGAGTCTCTTAATGTGAGCCTGTCTCTGATCTTCAATAAATTTGTAGTATTCAGAAGCACTGAGAGACAGTCTGTACAACCCGGGAGTACCAAAACTAGTATACTGAAGAAACTTGTCTATGGAGATAGGATAATGAACATTCTAAGTGAACAGTTCCTTCTTCAAGGCAACAAAGAGCTTGTATCTCTCAACCCAGATGGAGTAGGGATTTGACACTAGATTGATGGAGTTGAGATCCATGAACTGCTCAGAAGAAAGAGTGGGTTGATCTGATTTGATGAGAGAGGAATTGAGCTGATCCAACTGGAGAGCAGCCTGATGATATGCCTTTCTCCAGTCATATGGGAAAAATCTTTTAGACTCGGCCAACAAAGGAGCTAAAACTGATGATTTAATGAATCCCCTGTGATATTCTCTGAACAGAAAATGATGGAATGCTAAGGGGGTTCCTTTCTGAATAAAAATTCTAGCTTTAACTCTAGCAAACCTCTCAAATATGATGGGACCCACATCAGAGTCCATGGGCAGAAAGTGAAACTAAGGTAGAAACTTGAATACAGGCATCTTCATGGTGGCAAAATCAACCTGAAGGGGTACATTGAGTGGGTGTTCAGTTCTGAGATCATAGACTGCAAACCGGAACTGAGGAAGCTGGACTTCAGGAAGGCCATTGACATGGCAGAAATCATTGTACATATGAAATTACATGATCAGCTTGATTTCCTTCTGAATAAAGGGACCCCAAGAAGAAGTGTGCTGACTGACAAACCACTTTGACAAGGTAAGAGTATGATCTGAAGGAGGGAATCTACGATCCCTGGAAATCTCAAACTTTCTGTAGAGGGCTTTATTGGACCTGGCCCACTAATCCTCAGTCTTAGACTCAGCCGAGGAGAGGATTTTAGATTGGTCAAGCGTGGGTATAAGAGAGACAGGAAAAATGAGAGTGAGATATTGTGTGACATTAAGATAGGGGAGGCCAAAAATTAAAGTAAATTTACATTTTTGAAGATATTCAGTATAGAGGGATTTTCTTCTGTGGACTACTGAGAGAGAGTACCACAAAGGAGGAAATGGAGCTTGAGAAGTGGGGGATACAAGCTCTTGTTGGGTTCTCATGTGGGAGAATGTAACAAGTGCTTAAATGTTTTTGATGATGAGCAATACTAATTGATGTTATGTGAATGGTTCAAACATGATGACAATGACAAAGACATGAATCAAATGATCCAGTGAAAAAAATGCTCTTATGGTCACTTATGTATTCATTATATCTCACTTAGAATGTCTTTTAATGTAGGTGTGAATGTACACAAGACAAGCAACAAAATCCAAGTGCAAAAGAACAAGACAAGCTGCTGGAACAAGTAGCTATCAACAGATGAATAGTGTGCTGTCAACAGATGAATAGTGCACCTGTCGACAGATAAATAGTGACCTGTCGACAGATACACACAGAAAATGGTTTCCCGGAAGGCCAGTCTTCTGGATTTTGCAAACCTGTCAGCACCTATCGACAGCAGCAAGTCGGCTGTCGATAGACGGAGTTTTGGGAAGATCTAATGGCCAGGATATGATCTATAATTGGGTGATCCCTTTAAGCACGACTATCCATGTTTGGACACCCATATATAAGGATCATATGAGGCTATTTTCGCAGCAAGAAGCCACCATAACAAAACCCTAAGAAAAACTCAAGAGAAGAGCTTCTTCCTTCTGCCATGTTTCATCCCTCCGACCACAGAGAAGAAGATCCATCTTCCAAGCGGAGTTCAAGCCTGTTCGTCCATGGTTCAAGCTTCTCCATCAACTGATCTAAACGAAGCTTGGAGTTCTTCCGAAAGACCACCACGAAGAGTTCTTCATCAGGATATACTTCTATATCTCTGAACTCTTCTACTTCTACACCTTTCATATCTTTGTGTGTGTGGTAGTGGTTCAAGCGTTCCTTGTGCTTGATCCACGTGTGGATTGTTGTTCTGATTGCATGTTTGCATCAGGCAACGTGTGTGGTGTGTTGGTCAGATCAAGGCTAGAGGATCTAATCTTTTGTGGACTTGATCTAGCATGTGTGTGTGTGGTTGAGCCGTTGTGCTCGTGTGTGTGTGTTGTACTCAATTCCTGAGTAGTGTGTCCTCACTGTGTGAGGGGTGGACGTAGGAGTCATGTGGTGTGATCTCTGAACCACCTAAAAAATCCCTTGTGCTCTGTGGTTTGACTTGTGGTTTGCATTGTGTTGTGCTAGATGCATGCCTAGGGATTTCGTCTACACACTACTTGTTAATTTGTTCACATACATTACATCAGATCAAAGGGGTTTTAATTGAGTAGATCTTTTAATCCAAAGTAATTCTTAAATTGCTTAAGCTTCCACTGTAAATCTATTCAACCCCCCCTTCTAGCTTTGCCATAACCGAATATCTGATCCTAACAATTGGTATCAAAGTAGATTTTCTGTTCATCTATTGTGTTTTGGGAGATCTGTCTTTGTGTGCTTAACCGCTCTGAGTCCTAACAATATCTTTCTTTGTTGAGCGGGTTTAAATCTGATTCTGATCTGACTTGATTTGATTGAACTAATTGATTGCCTTTTGATCTCACTCAATATTTTGTTGATTGGTCTAATCATCTGAAACATATTCAGAAATATGGCTAAGTTCTCAAGCATCATAAATAGACCTATGATAATTGAGTTGGATGACAAGGTTGATAAAATGCAGGTCTCCTCTATGAAAACATGCAAGTCTAGAAAGGGAACGGAAGAAAAATGCTACATGGCTCATGGCAGCTCGAGGCTCTTCCCGTTCAGACGACTCTAAAGGATCACATATGTTAGAGAATTCAAGAAACTCTCAAGAGTCAGGTAAATCCAATTCAGACCCAATTGATGCATCAATATCTACTTCTGATTCAGAGGATAATATTTCCTATGATGAATTGATAGAATGCTATGAGCGCTTGTCCAATCAATTTAAGAAGGTAAAAGCTCAAAACAAGAAGCTAAAAGAAAAATTAGAGAAGAATGAAATGATAATTGATAATGCTCAAGCATTCTATGAAGAAAATGAAAAATTGAAAATGAAAAATGAAAAATTGGAAAATGAAGTCAAAAACTATGAAATCAAGTTTTCTAAGTTGAAAGAAGATCATGATCATGTGGAATCTGAAAATTCTAATTTGAAAAATGAAAAATTGATTGATCATAATGAGAATCTCAAATTTGATAATGATCAATTGAACAAACAAATCTCCAACATGGCTCATGATCACCAAATAAAAGAAAATTGCAATCAACTGTTTGAGGAGAATAATCATCTGAAAAAGAAGATTGAATGCTTGTATCATGACAGACCATTAAATGATGAATGGAACAATTCTAAGAAGAAAATTGCTGACTTGGAAAATCAAATTGTTCAAAGTGAAATTGAAAAGAACAAAATGAGAAATGGTCTGAATGTCATGACAAACTAACTTCAAACCTCTGAAAAAGAAGTTGTTGCATTGAAAGCTGCAAAAAGGAAGAACCATGTTTCAATTGAAAACCAGAAAAAGAAAATGGAAAAGAAAACAAGAGTCCACAAGGTCTCCACACCTCCTCCAGCAACCCAGAATGTTTCAAGGAAATCTCCAACTCCACATCATGCCAAGAGATACCAAAGGGTACCACCTCCTTCTTCTCAACCCAAGGGTGATCAAAGGTACTCTAAAGGATCTCAGAGATTCCAGCAAATGCAATCACACTATGGTAAGCTCCAGGTAAATGCTCAACTCATTTGCTTTAAATGCAATAGGCCTGGTCATCTTGCTAAATTCTGCTGGAATAAAAATCAACACTCTCATAAAAATGTCAAGTTTGTCCAATGCTTTACATGTCATGAACATGGATATTTGTCTAAGAACTATTGGCATAAGAATCATGATTTTGTGCATGTTCCCAAGCTCCATGCTCATAATTTCATTAATGAAAGAAATACAGCTATTCAAAAAATAAAATCACTTTGGATTCAGAAATCATTGTTGAATTCTAACATTGACGTCATTGCAGGACCCAAGCAAGTGTGGGTCCCAAAATCAGCTTAATGAACAAGCTGAGATGTCTTGCAGCCATAAATTAGAAATGGATTCATGACATTGGCTGTGCAAGACAAGAAATGATGGAGAACAAAGGTAATTTTTTTTTGAGACTATGATTGAAGACTGTTCAGGTAAAATCTCTTTAACACTTCTGTTTTGAACTGCAAGAATTGAAATGGACTTTTAAGTCCATCTGAGCAATGAAAAATGTGTTTTTGATGCTATCCCCAAATGACAATGCTTCTTAGCAATTGGAGTCATGCTAAATTTGAGGAAAAATGGATCTTTTATGCAGTGACTATTTGGTATATCAAATGGTGAAATGTGGTAGGACAAGTCCGGCTTGTCTGGAAACTATCATTATGCGTGAAAAATATTCTCCGCCAAGTATCAATAGTCTTATACTGTATAAAGACCCAAAAAAAAAAAGATTTCAATTGATCATGTTCATACCTTCTTTGTGCAAATTGCTTGACAAGAACGTGTTTGAATTGCTTGAATGCTCATCTCAATACCATGCAAACATTATGGGGGAGTAAGTCAAAAAGAGTTTTTGAGTGAGTTGTTTGAGAGACATTCTTTCACATCAATCTTTCCACATGTATCTCTTTAAAAGAATGAATGTTGGTGCTTTTATGCTTATGGATGTTCTTTTGTGTGCAAATATTTGGTATCTTTGTGTATCTCATTGATTGATTTGCTTGAATGTTGAGTCATCACATGTACACACTATGGGAGAGCAAAAATCAGGATTGGTGAGTGGATTAATGAGGGAAAATCTCTATTCTTCATATGTATTTTTTTTCAGCATGAAGTTCCAATTTCTCTCTAATCTCAACCTTAAATCTGATTTGTCAAAGTTCCTGTCAACAGCCCCCAACATCCTGTCGACAGATAAGCCTACACAGAACCCAGAAATTGCACCCTGTGTGCATCTGTCGACAGCAACTTCTTCTGCTGTCAACAGCCAGGCATAGTTCCGAACTTCAAATTTTCTGTCTGTCTGTATCTGTCGACAGCCAGCACCACAGCTATCGACAGACCATACCCTGTCTGAACCTAGTCCTTCACAACTATCTGTATCTATCGACAGGTTCAAATTTGTTGTCAACAGATACCCATTTCACATCAAATTCTTAATCTTTCTCAACATCTTCATGAGTATGATCACAATCTTTGTACAAGGTGAGAATAGGGACTTACTATTCATTGCAACCTTTCATATTCACATAGTATCAAAGACATTGAATTAATCACAATGATTTTAATATACTATTTTGTGCTTGAGTCTAGGTTGTGTCATCTAGAAAATATTGATCAAATCTAATAATTTTAACCTAACTCACTTGAATAACTCCCTTGTGGATTATCATGTTTCTAAAATGGTTTGATAAGTAAGAAGGTTTTTGAACTTAATGTTTTACATTAACCATTGACCTTAAATAATCATTGACCTTGATTGTTAAAAATATAATAAAAAAAGGGAGAAAAGCTACCTATTTCAAACACTCAAAAGTTCATAAAAAGTATTTGAAATGGGACAAAGGCAGAGCAATGATAAGTATCACTGAGTAACCGGGGACATGGGCATCACAAATGTTTGTCTTCGCGTCAAAAAGTCCTTTTATTATCTCTGCACAATAGTATGATGGTCACTTACACTGAGTAACTGGGGGTGCGGGCATCCCAAATGTCTACCTTCACGTCAAAAGGTGAAAGTGATCCTAATTACTACTTTTCCCACATTAACTTGACACAGAAAAAATTCAACGCAAGAAATAGAGTGTAGCCTCTATGCTTTTACATCAAAGGCAATGTGTTGTTTATTGTTAATCGCTCATGTAGACATTACTTTCAAGTACCATCTGAACATCACCCACAAAGGAACATGTTTTTCTACAACGGTTTTATCCAAAGGGGTTATCTTATGTTCATATATTCTTGAACGGTGTTTTCTAAATGCCATAACTTAAGGTTCCCGGAATATTATCTCTTAACCATTGTAGAATTTTTATGTGTTTTAGTACTAGTGTTTATGACATTTTTCAATGGATATAAACATGTTCTCAACCTTAAAATTCCATTTGAACACTCATACCCCACTCAGATCCTTCAGAATTCAGTTCGGGGTCAAGTAGTTCTTTGCTTCATTCTTACCCATGTGTGCACTCACTATCTTTTCGGATGTTGCCAAAAGGGGGAGAAACATCAATTGTATCAATTGTAAGTTTTGTCATCATTAAAAAGGGGGAGAATGTTGGCTTCTCATATGGGAGAATGTAACAAGTGCTTAAATGTTTTTGATGATGAGCAATGCTAATTGATGTTATGTGAATGGTTCAAACATGATGACAATGACAAAGACATGAATCAAATGATAAAGTGAAAAAAATGCTCTTATGGTCACTTATGTATTCATTATATCTCACTTAGAATGTCTTTTAATGTAGGTGTGAATGTACACAAGACAGGCAACAAAATCCAAGGGCAAAAGAACAAGACAAGTTGCTGGAACAAGTAGCTGTCAACAGATGAATAATGTGCTGTCAACAGATGAATAGTGCACCTGTCGACATATGAATAGTGACATGTCGATAGATACACACAGAAAATGGTTTCCCGGAAGGCCAGTCTTCTGGATTTTGCAAACCTGCCAGCACCTGTCGACAGCAGCAAGTCTGTTGTCGACAGACGTGTTGGCCCTTTTGGTTCGGCAGCAAACTGACCTAGAGGGGGGGTGAATAGGTTTTCTGAAATCTAAAATAGAAACTTTAAACATAGAAAATTATCACTTGAAAGTTTGGTTAGTTTAGTGTGATAAAGAGTAGTAGTGCGGAAGCAAATAAACAATCACACAAATAACACAAGAGATTTATCCTGGTTCGGCTCTTCCCACATGGAAGTCCTACGTCCAGTCCCCAAGCAAACTCTTGGGATTTCACTAACCAAGGGTACAGTCCCCCTTATGGACCTTACACCCAGCACCCCAGCTGGTCTTCTTCTCTTTCCCGGGCAAGAAGGCAGCCCACTTCTTTTACAGGTCAAGAAGCCAACCTCCTGGTACAAACCCCAGTGCGGTTCTACTAGACACTAACCCCTAGCTAGGTTAACAACTGGTACAAACCCCAGTTTGGTTCAGCTAGACACAAACCTCTAGCTGGGTTATCTACTGTATACAGTCCTACAGCTGGACAATATGTCTTTCTTATAAAAGAAAGAACAGTGCTAAGAGTTCTACAAGAATGGAATCTACCCAAAAGAAACTCTCAGCAAAAACTCTCCCCCAAGATTACAATGAGCACAGGGAGAATGAAGAGAGAAGGAAGAAAGGAAGCTTGAAGGCTTGAATGCTTGAGATGCTTTTGATCGCTTCTTCTTCTTGGCTCAGGCTCTCTCTCTTTCTTTTGAGTGTATGTGGCGTTGAGGTTCCTTACTTGGATGTACACTCCTTCAAAGATATTCAGGAAGGCTCTCTTTTTTTCTTCAGCTAAGCTTCTTCTTTTATATGAGCAGTTTGAATAGATCTGTTGAAGGGATCCATTGGAGTTCTAGCCGTTGCTCATCTTCTCTTCATTTGTCTTAATCAGACTCTGGTGGTCTTCGAGGTCTGTAAGCATAAAAGAGAGAGTTAGCATAAAAGAGTGTTTACAAGATGACAGTGCATGCTACTGTATTTTTGTTGACATGATAAAAATAGTTCATATCTTTTTCTGACAGGACTGAGAGATTGCGCATGCAGCTTTTTATCAGAAGATATTTGACTTTTCATTTAGGCGCCAAAAACACTTTAACAAACAAGAGAAGTCGATGTGAATAGGACTCATAAAACCGTTGTTCATTTATAAGCAAATCGTTGCAGGAATATGAACAAATCGATGATCATTCATAACTAAGTTAATCTGAATGGAAATTGTTATGGTAAAATAAGCAAATCGTTATGAAATACAAATCGTTGTAACTTATCAAATCGTTATGAGTCTTAACGAATCGTTGTGACAACCAAATCGTTATGGCTATAAAAAGAATCGTTCTGAGATCGATTTCTTAACAAATCGTTGATATCCTGAAGAAATCGATGTGATCACTTATGAAATCGTTATGAGATCGATTTCTTAACAAGTCATTATGAATTCTTAAGGAGTCGATGTAGTCACTTATCGAATCATTATGACTACTTAAGAAGTTGATGTGAGTCCCAATCGTTACGAGATCAAAATCGATATGAGCCTTAGTGAATCGTTATGAGGGACAAATCGATGTGAGAACAAGACGTTGCGCTTACTTATCAAATAGTTATGGCCCTAAACGAATTGTTGTAGCGCTTATTAATTTGGCACTTGAACTGTAATCGATGTATATAGATTAGACATCGATTTTATCATTTTAGTGCGCCATATTGCATCAATGTGAGACTTAGCATATTGCTATGAGATTGATGTGACACATATGAAATAAAATATTCAATTTAAGTTACATCATAAATTTTGTTAGCACCAAAAGATGAAGATAATAAAGAGTAGTTCAACAATCTCCCCCTCTTTGGTGATGACAAAATTTATGTGAATTTTATGATACAAATATATGAAGTATAGAAAATGCAGAAAAAATTCATAGATCATACAAATTCTCCCCCTTTTTGTCATTAACCAAAAAGGAAGGATCTTACCATGCATTCTCTCCCCTTTGAGAAAATTTCTTGCCATTGAGGGGTTCAGCAATGATAGACATTTAATGAATAACTCCCCCTTAGTGAAATCTCCCCCTGAGCATGAGATTCCCCCTTAATGTGAGGCAAGTCAAATCTTGTTGCTCTTGACCTTATACATGTTGTTTGTCAAGTCTTCAGAATTATTGCATGTATTTATCAAAAAAAAACTTGCAAACATTGTCAGTAGCTTTGTAAAAATTCAACATTTATGACTACTCCTTCTTCAGATGAGATTTGGATGAAGAGTTGGCAGTCACTCTTGCCTTGAGCATCCTTGATCCTAATGCTCCAAGGCTATCCTACACACAACTTATTCAGAAATAGGTACCCAAATCCTTTTTGGTCCTTGATGGTTAGATGCATAAAAGTATCCTTTCGGAATCCAAACTAGGTGCCTTGTTGTGCAGGTGTTTACAGTGTGTCCTAATTTATTGCAATGAGAGCAACAATGAATATAGTTTATTTTGCAATTTTGATTGCCCTTGATTTGAACAAACCTTTTAGAAACCTTTTTATTTTGATGCACCTTGGATATTTCAGGTTTCTTTTTCTGAGGTATGTTGGTTTCTTTTACAAATTTTGGTAAAGGATATTTACCTGGAATTGTGGCTTGTTTTTCCTTTTCTGGAGGTATGTATCCAAGCTCTTGTTTGTTATTTCCGGATTTTGATCCTTTTAAGCATAGGGCTAAAGATGTTTTCCCTTCAGTTAATTTTCTAACTGATTCTTTTAAATACATATTTTCTTCAGTTAGAGTTTTTAATTTTTCTTCTAACTCTAACTTCTCATTATTCTTTCTTTTCAAATCTTCATTTAAAAGATAATTTTTATCTTTACATTCTTTTAATTGTTCTTCTAGTTGCTCCAATTCGGATTTAAGATCAGAATTGGTGTTTTCCAAGCAAGTAGAGTTGTTTTTCGGAATTTTTAGTTCTTTTACAACCCCCTTGTGTTTTTCATATAGTTCATTAAAGACTTCTTCTAAGTCTTCTGATTGTGACCCTAAATCTGTGCAAGAATTAAAAAATGAGTCAGAATGTACCTCATCTAGTCCCACCATGAGGGCTAGATTTACCTGCTTCTTTTCAAAATCTGAGCTTGAGGATTCTGAGCTTGTGGCCTCATCATTTTCTCAAGCAGCTGCAACTTTAAGAGCATTAGTACATTTTTTCTTTGATGAGCTTTCAGATAGTCGCTCTATATTTATTTCATGTGCCATGAGAGAACCTATTAAATTATCAATTGACAATTTGGTTAAGTCATGGGCTTCTTCAATAGTGGTTACTTTAGGTGTCCATGAAACAGTTAAAGACCTAAGTATCTTTCTAACAGTTTCTTCATTGGAAAGAGTTTTACCAAGAGAATTTAAGCCTACTACTATGCTTGAAAATCTATTATACATAGTAGTAATGTTTTCGTTTGGAAGCATTTTAAATTGTTCATATTATGAAACAAGAATATCTATCCTAGTTTGTTTCACTTTATCTGTTCCTTCATAAGTTATTTGCAGCTGATCCCATATTTCTTTGGCAGATTTACAAGCAGATACTCTACTAAATTCCTTTTTAGATAAAGCACAACATAAAAAGTTCTTAGCTTTAAAATTTAGAGATAGTTTACTCTTATCAGTAGGTGTAATGGCAGTAGTGCCTTCAATAGGAACAATAACAAAATCATCTACCTCAATTACCTGCTACAGATCAAAGTCTGTGCCTCGAATGAAGCATTCCATTCTCATTTTCCAGTATTGATAATCTTCTCCGTCGAAGAATAGAGGTCTGGTGACTGATTGACCTTCAGCATATCCTTGAGCTGCCATGGATCTTTGCTCTAAGATCGTTGGATCTTCTTGAAAGTTCAGAGACCCGCTCTGATACCACTTGTTGGCCCTTTTGGTTCGGCAGGAAACTGACCTAGAGGGGAGGTGAATAGGTTTTCTGAAATCTGAAATAGAAACTTTAAACATAGAAAATTATCACTTGAAAGTTTGGTTAGTTTAGTGTGATAAAGAGTAGTAGTGCGGAAGCAAATAAACAATCACACAAATAACACAAGAGATTTATCCTGGTTCGGCCCTTCCCACATGGAAGTCCTACGTCCAGTCCCCAAGCAAACTCTTGGGAATTCACTAACCAAGGGTACAGTCCCCCTTATGGACCTTACACCCAGCACCCCAGCTGGTCTTCTTCTCTTTCCCGGGCAAGAAGGCAGCACACTTCTTTTACAGGTCAAGAAGCCAACCTCATGGTACAAACCCCAGTGCGGTTCTACTAGACACTAACCCCTAGCTAGGTTAACAACTGGTACAAACCCCAGTTTGGTTTAGCTAGACACAAACCCCTAGCTGGGTTATCTACTGTATACAGTCCTACAGCTGGACAAGATGTCTTTCTTATAAAAGAAAGAACAGTGCTGAGAGTTCTACAAGAATGGCATCTACCCAAAAGAAACTCTCAGCAAAAACTCACCCCCAAGATTACAATGAGCACAGGGAGAATGAAGAGAGAAGGAAGAAAAGAAGCTTGAAGGCTTGAATGCTTTAGATGCTTTTGATCGTTTCTTCTTCTTAGCTCAGGCTCTTTCTCTCTTTCTTTTGAGTGTATGTGGCGTTGAGGTTCCTTACTTGGATGGACACTCCTTCAAAGATATTCAGGAAGGCTCTCTTTTTTTCTTCAGCTAAGCTTCTTCTTTTATATGAGCAGTTTGAATAGATCCGTTGACGGGATCCGTTGGAGTTCTAGCCGTTGCTCATCTTCTCTTCATTTGTCTTAATCAGACTCTGGTGGTCTTCGAGGTCTGTAAGCATAAAAGAGAGAGTTAGCATAAAAGAGTGTTTACAAGATGACAGTGCATGCTACTTTGTTTCTGTTGACATGATAAAAATAGTTCATATCTTTTTCTGACAGGACTGAGAGATTGTGCATGCAGCTTTTTGTCAGAAGATATTTGACTTTTCATTTAGGCGCCAAAAACACTTTAACAAACAAGAGAAGTCGATGTGAATAGGACTCATAAAACCGTTGTTCATTTATAAGCAAATCGTTGCAGGAATATGAACAAATCAATGATCATTCATAACTAAGTTAATCTGAATGGAAATTGTTATTATAAAATAAGCAAATCGTTATGAAAGGCAAATCGTTGTAACTTATCAAATCGTTATGAGTCTTAACGAATCGTTGTGAGAACCAAATCGTTATGGCTATAAAAAGAATCGTTCTGAGATCGATTTCTTAATAAATCGTTGATATCCTGAAGAAATCGATGTGATCACTTATGAAATCGTTATGAGATCGATTTCTTAACAAGTCATTATGAATTCTTAAGGAGTCGATGTAGTCACTTATCGAATCGTTATGACTACTTAAGAAGTCGATGTGAGTCCCAATCGTTACGAGATCGAAATCGATATGAGCCTTAGTGAATCGTTATGAGGGACAAATCGATGTGAGAACAAGACGTTGCGCTTACTTATCAAATCGTTATGGCCCTAAACGAATCGTTGTAGCGCTTATTAATTTGGCACTTGAACTGTAATCGATGTATATAGATTAGACATCGATTTTATCATTTTAGTGCGCCATATTGCATCAATGTGAGACCTAGCATATTGCTATGAGATTGATGCGACACAGATGAAATAAAATATTCAATTTAAGTTACATCATAAATTTTGTTAGCACCAAAATATGAAGATAATAAAGAGTGGTTCAACAAGACGGAGTTTTGGGAAGATCTAATGGCCAGGATATGATCTATATTTGGGTGATCCCTTTAAGAACGACTCTCCATGTTTGGACACCCATATATAAGGATCATATGAGGCTATTTTCGCAGCAAGAAGCCACCATATCAAAACCCTAAGAAAAACTCAAGAGAAGAGCTTCTTCCTGCTGCCCTGCTTCATCCCTCCGACCAGAGTGAAGAAGATCCATCTTCCAAGCGGAGTTGAAGCCGGTTCGTCCATGGTTCAAGCTTCTCCATCAACTGATCTTCATCCAAACGAAGCTTGGAGTTCTTCCGGACGACCACCACGAAGAGTTCTTCATCAGGATATACTTCTACATCTCTGAACGCTTCTACTTCTACACCTTTCATATCTTTGTGTGTGTGGTAGTGGTTCAAGCGTTCCTTGTGCTTGATACACGTGTGGATTGTTGTTCTGATTGTGTGTTTGCATCAGACAACGTGTGTGGTGTGTTGGTCAGATCAAGGCTAGAGGATCTGATCTTTTGTCGACTTGATCTAGCGTGTGTGTGTGTGTGGTTGAGCCGTTGTGCTCGTGTGTGTGTGTTGTACTCAGTTCTTGAGTAGTGTGTCCTCACTGTGTGAGGGGTGGACGTAGGCGTCACGTGGTGTGATCTCCGAACCACCTAAAAAATCCCTTGTGCACTGTGGTTTGACTTGTGGTTTGCATTGTGTTGCGCTAGATGCATGCCTAGGGATTTTGTCTACACACTACTTGTTAATTTGTTCACACACATTACATCAGATCAAAGGGATTTTAATTGAGTAGATCTTTTAATCCAAAGTAATTCTTAAATTGCTTAAGTTTCCGCTGCAAATCTATTCAACCCCCCCCCCTCTTCTAGCTTTGCCATAACCGAATATCCAATCCTAATAGCTCTTTGGAAAGTTTCCTTTTCTTGGAGGTAGGATTGGGAGAAGACTGAGAATCAGTCCTGTGGATGTGAAAGGAGACAAACAGAACTGTTCGAATAATGGCCTCTTCAAATTCATCTTTGATATGAGTGACAGTAAGGCCAGTGGTGCTAGCACCCTCAAGAATGAGAGTGATGAAAGATGGTGGAGTAGGAGGATGGAGAGAGGAGGTTGAGTAGATGGTCTAGCAGAGAATGGACCAGAAGATGAGGGACCAAAGGAAGAGGCTGGAGGTGCCTCAGAAGAGGGAGGAGGAATAGAGGATGGAGGAGTAGGTGATGATGAGGGTTCAAGAATGAAGGGAGTAGGAGAGAAGACATGTTTGGGAAGGGGTTTCTTGGAAGGTTTAGGAGCATGGGGAGTAGTGAAAGGAGCATAAGGGGAGGAAGGAGCTGGAGTCTGTAAGACTAGAGGAGGATCAGAAGGCTCAGAGTCTCCCATAGGATCAGAAGGTCCTCGGGGCACAGCAGCTTCCTCTACTTGCTCTAGAGGCCCGGATGGCCCAACCATTGCTTCTTCTTGCTCAGATGGCCCTAATGGCCCAGCTACTGCCTCTCCTTGCTCAGATGGCCCTGATGGCCCTGTAACTTGTTCAGCTGGCACTGACTTGTCTGTCTGTTCTGACAGTTCTTGTTGAGAAGGCCTGCATAGCCTTGTAGCAGCTTCAGGTACTAGATCAGAAGGCCCTGGTTCAAACATAACAGGAGGGACAGGAGCTATGGAGGGAGCTGCATCAGTGAAATGAAGTAAGTGCTCCCTCACAAACTGTGTGAGATCAGTCACCATGATCTTTAAACTGCCCAAATCATTTCGCATATCATGGAGCTTAGATCTAGCTGCACAAATATCTTTTGCTTGAGAGCTTTGGCTGAGAAAAAATGATGAAACATCTGACTGAAGAGAACACAAAAGCTCTCCATGAGCATCCAATCGAGCTATAACAGGGTTCAAATGAACACATAATTTCATTTTCTTGGATCTTTTATGAGGCCTTCTAGTAAGCATAGGAATACTGTTGGCTACACCCTTTCCTTTTCCTACAGAACCAGCAACTGGCTCATCATGCATTGTTGTAAAACTTGTGTGCCGGTGAGCACTATCATCATCATCTTCATTAGAGGCATCTTCTACTAAGCCTTCTTGAAATGGATCTACAGAAACACCAACAGCTACCTCCCCCTAAGCAGCAGGCTCTTCCACAAGAATTTCTTCAGCTTGACCTTGACCCACACCATTTGGAATAGCTTCTACATGCCCTTCTTCAACTGGAGCATTAAGTGAATCTTCAATGGGAATATCTACATGCTCCCCCTCAGTATGAGCAATCTCTTCTTCAACAGGGCGGATAAAGGTCTCTTGTACAATAGGAAGCTCAAGGATAGGGGCAGGTACATCACCTTCAGCTGATTGCCCAAAGGGCTCAATATGATCAGCTGCTATATCTTCAATCCTCCATTCAGTAGATGCCACAGGTTCATCATTTATGACTGCAATCTCATCCTCTTGAACAGATGAAGCTTCAGTTGTAGGAGTGTCTCCAATGATTGCTTCTCCTTCAGCCATGGAAGTCTTTGACCAAGTATTAGCTGTGAGAGAAAAACCAGTCTTCTTTAAATTTCTGGTGAGAATGGGCTGTCCCATTTTCTTTAACAGTTCGCCTTCCAAATCAACTTCAAAATGTCTGAAAATCCTGGTAAGATAATGAGCATAGGGAAGGGAGACTGCTAGCTTGCTCTTCTTGTCCCAAATAAGCTCAGTGGCAGATTTCATCTTCTCAATCATAATCTGTGCCAAAACACACTCTTCATTGTTCAGATAAGACTCTAAGAATTTTCTTTAACTTAAGCAGTTCAATCTGAAAATGATATGAGGTTTTACCTGAATAGTCTTCATTTAGATTTTACCTGTGATTTCCATTTTTTCTTGCCTTGCATAGCCATTGTCTTGATTTCAGATGGAAAAGGTATGGCTACAAGGCTCATCAACTTGCTGATCAAGCTGGCCTTGGGACCCATACCTACTTGGGTCCTGCAGTGGAGCAAGAGTTAGATTGAAGCAATAAACTTTTTGAATCCAAGAGAATTTTCTTTTTCGTATAGATGTACTTTTGTCATTAATGGAACTATGAGCAGCATTAGTTCCATAACACAATTATTCTTTGTTTAATGTACCTATGTTTTTCATGAAATGTTCAATTTATGTTCACATGGAGTTTCTGAGCTTTTTCAACAAAATCATGATTCTTAGTTACATGTGCATGATGTGAAAACTTTTGCAAGTAATTCAAGCATAATTATACACACATTTAACTTTAAGAAAGGAGTGACTTTTGGTACTCAGCGGAGAAGTTTTCTCACGCATAGTGATAGTTTCCAAACAAGTATGACTTGTCCTTCCACATTTCACCATTTTATATACCAAGAGATCTAGATGTGTAACTCATCATGATTTCACTTTAGCATTCAATTTCACTCATCAAATAGTTTATTCAAGAGATTTTTTTTTAATTAACAAGAAGTTTTTATTTAGCAGGGAATCTCTCAGAAGTATTTATCATTTTTCTTTCATTCTCTCCACTTACTTTCCTTGTAGCCTTAGTCATGAAGCATTCATCTTGAAATTGACTACAAGGATCTCTACTTCCAGCATTCAAATAGCACATTTCAGAACCCAAATTTGTTTGGGTCCTAAGGATCTTCCACGAATCTGCAACAATGATTTTTGAATCCAAAAGGATTTTATATTGGGTGCATTTTTCTGAAGACTAGAAACACTAGAATCTTGGTTTCTAATCTTAGAGTTATTGGAATAGAATGTACCACTGAAATACTGAACAATTTGTTTTCTATTTTTCAGATTTTTATCATTGAGATTTTTAACATAGAATTTAGAAGAGATCTTTTGTGCAACAGTTCTATTTTCATGTATATGGAATTTCTGAGTGTTTTCAGCATGAACATGATCTTTATTCTTATGTACATTAACATGAAACATGGAAGCATGCACAGGATTATCAATTCTATGCCAACATTCCTAGAAATATGCCCAAATTTATGACATGTGAAGCACTGGACTGATTTGGCATATTTATGGAAATTTGATCTCTATTCCAGCAAAATTTGGCTAAATGACCAGGTTTATTACAATTAAAGTAAATGAGATCATTTCTTACCTGGTACTTACCTTGGCATGTATGCATTTGCTGGAATCTCCTTTTTATGTGAGGAGGCTTACTATGAGGAGAAGGAGGTACCTTTTGGTGGCTCTTGGCATGATGTGAATATTGAACTTTCTTTTGAACATTTCTGAAGTGTGGAAGAGATGGAGGAATCCTGTGTAAATTGTTCTGTTTTTCTATTTCAATTTTCTTATTTTTCAAAAAAAAAATATTCTTCTTCTTAGCAGTATTTTTGCCATTTTTCTCATTTTATTTTTGAATATTTTTCTAAACATGAACTTTCACTGAATTTTCATTAGAGATATCAAAGTTCTTATTCGCAGCAGCTTTAACAAATATTACTTTGGTTTTCTTTTCATTTTCCTTATTTTTTACAGAAGCAAGACTCGTGTTTGTAGTATTCTTCATTTCATCTTGAAACTTCTGTTTTCTGATTTTAATACAACAACTTCTTTTTCTGAAATTTGAAGTTTATTTAGCATGACATCCAAACCATTTTTCATCTTGTTCTTTTCATTTTCAAAATGAGCAATTTGTTTTTCCAAATCAGCAATGTTACTACTTAAATTGCTACAGTCATTGTCCAATGGTTTGTCATGCAACAAGCATTCAATCTTCCTTTTTGATGACTATTTTCTTCAACAAGTTGTTTGCATCTTTCATTTATTTGATGATCATGAGCCATGTTAGAAATCTGTTTGTTTAATTAATCATTATCAAATTTGAAGTTTTCATTGAGATCAATCAATTTTTCATTTTCATCTTTCAAATCAAGATTTTCATATTCCAACTGATCATGATTTTCTTTCAACTTGGACAACTTATTTTCACAAATTTTGATTTTATCTTTCAAACTTTCTTTTTCAGAAATCAGTTTCTGAACTTCAATTTTCAAATTCTCATTTTCTTGTGAATGATCTTTATCATTGTTTTGGAGCAATTCAAGTGTATTTTTCAATTTTTCACTTTCTTTGTGGCAGTGTTTTAAAGTCTTTTTCAAATCTTTATTTTTAGTGTTCAGCTTTGCATTAAGATTTTGTATCTTCTCACAGAATTCAATCAATTCAACATAAGACATAACTTCATCTGCATCAGAATTAAAGTTAGAATACATAAATAGATCTGGAATTGATTTACCTGACCTTGTAGACCCATCTGATCTCTTATATTCTGAAGAGGATGAAGAATGCTCTGACCTCATGGAATGTGCTGTTAGAGCCAAAGTCTTTTGGATTGTTGATTTTCTGGATTCATTGAAGCTCTTCTTTGCCATTAAGTACTTGTAAATTTCTTTTGCTCCTTTTCTTTGTGAGTCCTCTGAAAAATCCGATGAAAATGAGCTAGGGGATTTCTCTAAAATTATAACAGGAAATTAAACTCAAAAGACTATAAGATCTAATCACAGTGAAACAGTGTAACAAGGAATTAAATCTAACAGTTAGAGTGGTTAACCCACTCTGATACTAATTGTTAGGAATCAAAGCGATTAAGCACACAAAGACAGATCTCCCAAAACACAATCGATGAATAGAAAACCTGCTCTGAACCTGCTCTGATATCAATTGTTAGGATCGGATTTTCGGTAATGGCAAATCTAGAAGGGGGGTTGAATAGATTTGCAGTGGAAACTTAGGCAATTTAAAAATTACTTCGAAATAAAGAATCTACTCAATTAAAAACCTTTTGATCTGATGTAAATGTGTGTTATCGAGATGAGAGAAACACTTTATCAAACAGTGTAAGTGTCAAATATGTGATTAACGTGTGTGAACAAATTAATTAGTGTGTAGGCAAAATCCTTATGCATGCATCTAGCGCAATACAATGCAAACCACAAATCAAACCACAGTGCACAAGGGATTTTTAGGTGGTTCAGAGATCACATCCAGTGACTCTTACATCCACCCCTCACACAGTGAGGCCCACACTACTCAAAGAACTGAGTACAACACACACACGAGAACTCAGGCTCAGTCCACACACACGCAAGCTAGAAGAACCACTCTGTAGAGATCAAACCCTCTAGCTAAGGCAAGATCTCACACACAAACGCAGTGACAAACACTTGGTCTGCACTGCACATCCACAACACACAATTTAGTTCTGTGAGCAAACTAGCACAGATCGCATCACACACTACGATCTGTACCAAACACTTGTACAGATCAGAAAACAAACATCCACATAGAATCCACGTACTGATCTCAATTCAGTACACACACACACAAATACATGAATTCAGTTAAAAAAAGGTGTGAGTGAGGAAAGACAAATCCCTTCAAATGTTGATCTGATCACCACGATCACAGATCCACAATGTTTCTTCCTCAATTCTGCTGCTGCTCCTCTTCTTCTTCTTCTTCTTCTTCTTCTTGATCGGCACTGCTCTGCTTCATAAGCTTCTGAATTGCGATTTCTTCTTCTTCTGCTGCTGCACTTCTTCAAGATCTACTCCTTCTTCAGCACTCCCCTTCTTTCTCCAGAGCTTGGCCTTGATTCCCACGTCCTCTATGTTGAAAAACTAATCTGCAAATTCTAGAGTTGAGCAAGGCACTGGAGAGATCCCTTTTTGCTGCCAAAAACCTTTTCTGGGAGTTGTATAGGCTGGCTTCCCTTTGGAGTATGGGGATCATGGGTATTTATAGCCCCATATGTTCGTGAGGTGCCTTGGGGTGCGTGGGCATAAAAATTTAGGTCAAATCCCTTGATTCCTAAGCAGCCACGTGTCCAGAAAAATTCCTATTTTTTAGCTTCAGTCGAAGTGTGTCGACACACAGGCAGACTGTGTCGACACCACTGGCTACTGCTTCAAAACATGCTTCTGGGAGGTGTTAGGATCGGATATTCGGTAATGGAAAAGCTAGAAGGGGGGGTTGAATAGATTTGCAGCGGAAACTTAAGCAATTTAAAAATTACTTCGTATTAAAAGATCTACTCAATCAAAACCCCTTTGATCTGATTCAACATGTGTGAATAAATCAATAAGTAGTGTGTAGACGAAATCCCTATGCATGCATCTAGCACAACACAATGCAAACCACAAGTCAAACCACAGTGCACAAGGGATTTTTAGGTGGTTCGGAGATCACACCACGTGACTCCTACGTCCACCCCCCACACAGTGAGGACACACTACTCAACAATTGAGTACAACACACACAGATGAGCACAACGGCTCAACCACACACACACACGCTAGATCAAGTCCACAAAAGATCAGATCCTCTAGCCTTGATCTGACCAACACATCACACACACGTTGTCTGATGCAAACACGCAATCAGAACAACAATCCACACTTCCACAACATCCACGTACTGATCTCAAATCAGTGCACACACACAGATATATGAAAGTAGTGAAAGGAGAAGAGTTTTGAGATGAAGAATCAAATCCCGATGTAGATCTCTTCTCGTTGGTCATCCAGAAGACTCCAAGCTTCGTCTTGACAAGTATCAGTTGATGGAGAAGCTTGAACCATGGACGAACCGGCTTCAACTCCGCTTGGAAGGTTGTTCTTCTTTGTTCTGGGCAGAGAGATGAAGCAGGGCAGCAGGAAGAAAGCCTTCTTCTTGACCTTTGCTTAGGGTTTTGGTATGGTGGCTCCTTGCTGCGAAAATAGCCTCATATGATCCTTATATAAGAGTGTTCAAACATGGAGAGTCGTGCTAAAACGGATCACCCAAATATAGATCATATCCCGACCATTAGATCTTCCAAAAACTCCGTCTGTCGATAGCCGACTTGCTGCTGTCGACAGGAACAGACAGTGTTGCAAGATCCAGAAGACTGGGCTTTCTGGAAATAGATTTCTGTGTGTATCTGTCGACAGGGCACTATTCATCTGTCGACAGGGCACCATTCCAGCAACTTGTCTTGTTCTTTTGCACTTGGATTTTGGGCTTTGTCTTGTGTACATTCACACCTACATTAAAAGACATAATTAGTGAGATATAATGAACATATAAAACATGTGTTTCATTTGTATCCAATTGTCATTCTCATCATGTTTCACACATTCATAACACATCAATTTTGTCTTGTTCATGAAATGTTCACCATCAAAAACAAACATAACATCAATTAGTATTGCTCATCATCAAAAACATTTAAACACTTGTTGTAACCCAACATTCTCCAATATGAGAACCCAACAGGAGGGACAGTGAGTGTCGACACACAGGCAGACTGTGTCGACACCACTGGCAGACTGTGTCGACACACAGGCAGACTGTGCCGACACCACTGTGACAAAATTATGTAAACATGAAAATATGAAGTGTGAACCATCATAACATGTCATTATCATAAAAATATGAAATATTAAGTATTAAAAACATGTTGTTCACTCATCATTGTAATATTTACAATGTGTCATCATCAAGATCAAATCAAAATCAAAGTATAAGTGTTTGGACATCATACACAACCAAATGTTGTAGTCATCATTAAAATCAAAGTATGAGTGTGTAGACATCATGAACATGAAGGTTTTTAGTCATTATCCAAATGAATATACAACTTAGCAATCTTCCACATATATACAATATGACATTAGATTGTGTACAAAATGTCATCATTACAACACAAATGTCATCATCAAAACACAATATGTTTGAAGTTGTGTGCTTAACATGATTGATCAGAATTATGTCATCATCAAAAATAGATTAAAGCAATGATCAAGTCAGTGAGTATGGTTATTTAAATAACCATTACTCAACAGGAATCTCTCGAGCTGTTCTGCCGTGAGGAAGGCGGCGCTGTAGCCACCCAAACTGCTAGAACTTCCAGAAGCGGCCATGGAAATTTGCAAGGAAAAGCTCTGGAGGATCGTGGAAAGAAGTGGAGTGAAACCCCTCAGGAAATTTGAGCGGGAAGAATCAAATCCTTCAAGAATGGAGGAGAGGGATTTTAGAGTCGATGGAGGGTTTCGTAGACCTCGGAGTCGAAAGGGCGTGATAAGAGAGAGAGAGAGAGAGAATCGATAAGGGATGAGTTGCCTCCGCAACAAAGAGAAATAAAGTGACTTTCGAAAAAGCAGAGCATTTATTGCACAAAACGACAAAATAGAGGATGACGATAGCGCAAAGACGAAAAGAATAGATTTATTTAATTAAAGGGGGGAGAGTTAAAACTTGTTCTAAAATATACTATATTATTTCAGTTATACGCAAAAACATCTGTTACAAGTTGCACATGCCTAATTACCTTCTCAAAGAGGTAAATCTTTCTTCAGGTAAGGCTTTTGTAAAGATGTCTGCTAACTAATTTTGTGTATCTATGAATGAAATATTAATATTACCATTTGCTACATGATCTCGAATAAAATGATATCTAATCTCAATATGCTTTGTTCTCGAGTGCTGCACAGGATTTTTAGTGAGATTTATAGCACTGGTGTTGTCACATAATAATGGAATAGTCTTGATGTGTAGTCTATAATCTTCAAGTTGTTGTTTGATCCAAAGGAGTTATGTGCAACAACTCCCAGCAGCTACATATTCAGCTTCAGCTGTTGAAAAAGCCACTGAGTTTTGTTTCTTTGAAGACCATGATATCAAGTATCCTGTAAGAAATTGACAACAACCACTGGTGATTTTTCTATCCACTTTGCATCCAGTATAGTCAGCATCCTAATATCCAATTAAATTTGTTTCACAAGTTTTAGGATATCATAAACCTAAGTTGTGAGTATAAGCTAAATATCTAAAAATTCTTTTTACTGAGATCAAGTGTGATTCTTTAGGATCAGATTGATACCTTGCACACATGCATACACTGAATAAAATATCAAGCCTACTTGCAGTTAAATAGAGTAATGAACCAATCATACCTCTATAGAGTTTCTGATCTACCTTCTTACCTTTTGGATTACTATCCAATCTAGTTGATGTGCTCATGGGAGTAGATAGTGGTTTGGAATTCTCAAAACCAAATTTCTTCAACAGTTCCTTGGTGTATTTGATTTGACTGATATGAGTTCCTTCTTTGCTTTGCTTAATTTGAAGTCCACGAAAGTAGTTAAGTTCTCCCATCATGCTCATTTCAAATTCTCCCTGCATTAGCTTTTCAAAACACTTGCACAGAGATTCATCAGTGGATCTGAAGATAATGTCATCTACATAAATTTGTACATTTAATATATTTTTGGCATTAGATTAATAAAAAGAGTGCTATCTACTTTTCCTTCAATAAAATCATGGTTTAATAAAAATATACTAAGTCTTTCACACCATGCTCTGGGTGCTTGTTTTAAACCATATAGAGCTTTATGTAATTTAAAAACATGATTTGGATAATCTAAGTCATCAAAATCAGGAGGTTGTTCTACGTAGACTTCCTCCTTCATAACACCATTCAAAAAAACTGATTTTACATCTATTTGAAAAAGTTTTAAATCCAATGCAGATGCATAAGCAAGCAAGATTCGAATAGCCTCAAGTCTAGCAACTGGTGCATAGGTTTCATCAAAGTCTATGCCTTCGTCTTGAGAATAGCCTTGAGCAACCAGTCTAGCCTTATTTCTAGTGATAACATCAGCCTCATCCAATTTGTTTCTAAACACCCAATTGGTGTCAATCACAGGATGATCTGATGGTCTAGGAACAAGGGACTAGACCTGATTTCTCTTGAACTGATTTAGTTCATCTTGCATGGCTAAAATCCAAGATTCATCAGTTAGTGCTTCATTGACTGTCTTCGGCTCTATGTGAGAAACAAATGCTAGATAATCACAATGAATGACATTACCTCTAGTTCTTACCCCAACAGATAGATCTCCAATTATGTTATCTTTTGGATGATCATTTTTATATCTCCATTCCCTAGGAAGATCATTATGAGCAATATCATTTTGTCGCAGCTCTTCCAAGGGTGGATCTTCATTATCTTTGATGGATGCTTCCTTCAGTTTCTTGCAGAGATTTTCTACATCTTCATCATCGTTAACAATTTTCTTTCTCAAGAAAGGGTTAGATTCATCAAAAATAATAAGTACAGTTTGTTCAATCAATAAACTTCTTTTATTGAAAACTCTATATCCTTTGGGTTTAGAGGTGTAACCCATAAAAATACCTTCATCTGATTTGGGATCCAACTTTATCAATATTTGAGTTACAATTGTTATGAATGAAGCTTGGGCATCCAAATATTTTAAGATGGCTGATCTTGGGCTTTTTCTACTTGTACAATTCGTATGTTGTTTTCTTCAGAATGGGCCTGATCATGGCTCTATTGATTATGTAGCAAGCTGTATTGATTGCTTCTACCTAGAAATATCTTGGAAGATTGTATTCAGATAGCATAGTTCTCGCCATGTCTAGTAGAGTTCTATTTTTCCTCTTAGCTACTCCATTTTGCTGTGGTGTTCTTGGTGTTGAGAAGTTGTGTTCAATCCCTAGATCATCACAGAATTCTACAAACTTGTCCTTCTGAAATTCTCCTCCATTATCTGATCGAATACTTATGATGCTGAACTTTTTATCTTTCTGAACTAGCTTGCTGAACTTCACAAAGCTATCAAAGGTGTCATATTTATGTTCAAGAAATGATACTCATGTGTATCTAGAATAATCATCAACAATAACAAATCTGAATTTCTTTCATCCCAAACTTCTAGTTCTCATTGGTCCAAATAAATCTATATGAAGCAGTTCTAGTGGTTTGGAGGTAGTGACAATTGTCTTGGATCTAAAAGAAGATTTTACATGTTTTCCTTTTGCACATGGTTCACAGATGTTATCCAGTCTTGAATTCATCTTTGGTAGACCTTCCACTAGATCATATTTGATAAGTTTTCTGATTCTATCCAAGCTGGCATGTCCTAGTCTTCTGTGCCATAGTTCAGCATTTTGCTCTTTGCTGGCTGCCAAACAAATGTCTTGACTTTTCAAATCTTCTAGATGTAGTACATATAGATTTCTTTCTCTGAAGGCTTCAAAGATTGTTGTTCCATCCATGATGATTAAGCATTTAGATTTCTGGAACTTGATTTGATGACCTTTGTCGCACAGTTGACTGATATTGATCAAGTTATGCTTGAGTCCTTCGACGCAGAGAACATCCTCTATCAAAGTCTTGTCTTTGCTCCCAATTGATCCACAACCAATGACTGTACCTTTACCATTGTCTCCATATGTTACTGTTCCTTCTTCATTCTTGATAGATGAGAATAGCCTTTTATTTCCAGTCTTATCCTTTAAGCACCCGCTGTCCAGGTACCATTTTGATGCTCTAAGACTTCTCTGCAATGAATCAATGAGATTTAGGTACCTAAGTTCTTTTGGGTCCTGATTGGTTAGTTTCTACAAAATTCCTTTTTGGAACCCACTTTAAGTGTTTAGTTGTACAGGTATTTTTAGTATGACCTAATTTGTTACAGTGAATGCAATAGACAATATTATTTATTATTTTGTTAGACTTACTGTTTTTATTTGTTTTTGTTTTATAACTAGGATCTTGTTCAGCTACGAATCTTGGTAATGGATATACTTTGGGATATACAATTGTTTCTTCATTCTCTGGTGGAATATACCCAATTCTATATTTCTACCTACCTGATCTTCTTGCTCCTTTTAATATTAATGAAGATCTTCTATTTGTTAATTTTTCAATTGTGGCTGTCAAGTATTCATTTTCTTTTGTTAATACATTAATTTCACTCTTAAATTTACTTATTATTTCCTAGCTTTCCAAACTTAATATTTTTTCATTCTTAGTTTTTATGTCTTCACATAATAACTCATTTCTTCCTTTTAGTTCTACAATTTGTTTTTCCAATTGTTCAGTTTCTAATTTTAAATCTGAATTAGTTATTTCAAGGCAACCATGATTTTTCTTAATTGATCTTAATTGTTTACATACATCTTTATATTTACTATATAGTTCATTGAAAGCATCTTCTAGACTATCTGAATCAGATTCATTACATGAAGTAAAAGATGAGTCTGAAGTTACCTTATCATCGATATTTGCAATAAATGCTAGATTGGCCTTTTCTTCTTCTTCTTCACTAGAGCTTGAATCACTATCTGTGTCACTTTCATTGTTCCATGCAGTAGCCATAGCTTTCTTCTTGTATTTCTTGAATTTTTTGGTATTATCTTTTGTCTTATATTCAACCTTCTTAAGTTTTGGACACTCAACCTTGAGATGTCCAGGCTTCTTACATTCATAACAAATAGGCTCAGATCTTTTAACTTCTTTGCCTTCAGGTCTTTTGAACTCTTTGCCTTTCTTGAAGTACCTTCTTCCTGACTGATAGTTCTTCTTGGCTAGAATTCGTTGTAGTCGTCTGGAGAGAAAGGCTTCTTCATCTTCACTGTTTTCTTCACTCCTTTCACTTTCTAACTCGCCTTCAGATGTGTTTTCTACAACCATGAGAGCATTGCTGTGCTTTTTCTTGCTGAAGGATTCTCCTAGCCTTTCCATGTTTATCTCATGAGCCATTAGAGACCCAATGAGTTTTTCCAAATACATTGCCATGAGATCATTTGCTTCCTCAATGACAGTAACTTTGGAAGTCCATGTAGTTGGTAAGGATCTAAGTATTTTTCTTACCATATCTCATGTCTCATACCTTTTGCCAAGACCAGCTAGACTATTTGTGATGTTTGTAAACATACTATACATTTGAGAGATAGACTCTCCTTAATGCATTTGAAATTTCTCATACTGTGTTACTAGTATATCTATTCTGGTTTCTCTTACTTTGTCTGTTCCTTCATAGGTGAGTTTCAACTTATCCAACATTTCTTTAGCTGATTTACAAGTTGGTATCCTATTTAACTCATTCTTACTTAGTGAACAGCACAATATGTTCTTTGCCTTGCTATTCTGGGACATTTGTTTCGTGTCTGCATCTGTCCAATTTTCTTTGGAATTTAGAATTACCATATCTCTGTCTTCTATTATAGTCCACAGTTGATAATCTAATCCTTGAAGAAAGAACTCCATTTCTGTCTTCCAATAGTTGTGGTCTTCTCCATCAAACAGTGGAGGCCGGTTGACAGACTGTCCTTCAGCATATCCTTAGGCTGCCATTTATCTTTGCTCTTCATATCGTAAGATCTTCTTCTTGAAGAAACTGGCTCTGATACCACTTGTTGACCAGGTTGCAAGCCCAGAGGGGGGTGAATGGATTGCTAAAAAATTCTTTTATGAATATTCCTGTTAATAAAAACACTTTGATAGAAGACACTAAATTTGATGGTTAGAGTTAGTAAGTAATGAAGACATATTAAGATCAATCACAAGAACAACAGAAATTTTATCCTGGTTCAGATCTCCTATCCCAAGAAGTCCTATGTCCAGTCCCCAAGTAAAGATTTGGGATTCCACTAACCAAGGGTACAGTCCCCCTCAAGGACACTTACACATCCAGCCACAGCTGGCCTTCTCTTCACTACACAAAGAGGCACTACACCATCTGATACAACAGGTCTTCCTTCTTACCAAAGGGAAATAACCACCTACTCCACGCAGGTCTTCTCTTCACAGATGAAGAGGAACATTAAAGAAGAATAAAGTGTTGATGGCCCCTAGACCAAGCTTATAGAAAATGCTTGATCTGAGGCAGAATCTGAGAGACAGGAAGATTACACGAGATGAATGCTCTCTCAGATCTAAAATCAAGCTCTCAAAAACTGAAAGATAGCGCTGTGTGGAGAGCTAAGAGCTGAAGGCTTTTAAATGAAGGATCGAGCTCTTCTTTCTTGTTGTTCCTTGATGGTTCAAAAAAGATGTTCTTCATGGAGTCCACAGACTTCTATTTATCTTCTATTAAAGAAGTATCCGTTGAAGTATCAGTTGTCTCTTATCTTCAGATACGTTAGCTGTGTCTGGTCCAACGTAGGAATCAAGAAACACCTGCAGTCATTTAATATTGGGATAGACACAGATAGAGAGAAAGATTATCTGGATATCTTCTTTGCTTCTGTTAACGTGACAAGTTCAACGTTGTAGCGTGTGTGACTACCGGAAACCTGCACACAATAAATGATGAAGCATAGACAACCTAACTGTGTCTAAACTGTCAGTTAACGTTACTGTCCACGCTAAGGAGTTTATATCAGAGAGGAAACTTCTTTTTGTCAGCCATTAAAGTTTTCCTTTATGAGACAAGAATATGGAAGTTCATAATGGATGACATGTAAAGATAATGTACCCGAGAAAATAAATATTTGAGTGCATTGGATATGCCATAGTTCGTGGGAAATTTGAAATGCACAGAGATTCGAAAAATATTTGAATGACTTATGAGATAAATATAAGCAAGACTGTTTAGGGTAATTATGGATAACATTATCAATATTATCCAATAACTGTCTAAAAACATAATCGTTGTTAAAAAAAAAGCCGATGTTTAGAGACAGCTTATGACAGTCGATGTCCAATTACAATTGATGTTCAGGAGAAGTCGTTGTGAGTGTAATCGTTGTTGCAATGAAATCAGTGTTCTGGATGAAATCGTTGTTGAACTAAAATCGATATTTAACTGAAGTCAATGTTCAATTGAAATTGTTGTTAAACTGAAATCGATGTTTAACTGAAGTCGATGTTTAAGTGAAATCGTTGTTGAACTGAAATTGATATTTGATTGAAGTCGATGTTCAAGTGAAATCGATGTTCTAGATGAAATCTATGTTGAACTGAAATTGATGTTCAAGTAAAGCCGATGTTCTAAGTGAAATCGATGTTCCAAATGAAGTCGATGATGAACCGAAATCGATGCTCAAGTGAAATCGATGTTCTAACTGAAGTCGATGTAGAACCAAAATTGATGTTTGAAGCGAAATCGATGTTTTAAGTGAAGTCGATGTTTGAATGAAGTCGATATTTAAGTGAAATAGATGTTCCTTCTGAAATCGATGTTTTAATATAGTAGTCGATGTTCAAGTGAAATCGATGTAGTAACAAAACAGTAATCGTTGTGAACTTTCAATAGTAATTGATGTAGACTTAGGCAAATCATATGCAATTTGACTTCAAATAACGATCAGTGTAAATAACTTACTGATTTTCTTTTATTTGATACCTGTTGACAAGCTTCAGAAAATAATGTTAGTCAATAATTTCCAAAGTTTTGTTAATCGCCAAAAATACATATAAAAATTTATATGGAGATGGACTGATCATCATCAATGAGTGAGATGAGTGGACCTTTTTTTAATTTTTTTCCGTTCAAGACTTGTGTTAGGATATATGTTTTTACTGTCTTTTGATAGTAATGGCATATATCGAGCATAACGTCTTGAATTGTCTAAGTTGGACAGTCTATGGATATTTTCATATGTTGTTCTTTATTATATGTGTTTTGAGATTGTCTTAAAATTTTGGTTGTGTCTCTTCACTCTTCTCCAATATACCAGATAATTTTAACTGCTCTTTTTGTCACTCATATTTAATACGAGTGACTTTCTGAGTATAGTTAAAATTAGTAAATATTAGTAGTATATTGGAGAAGTGTGAGGGGTTGGGGGGTGTTGTTGAAATTTTAAGATAATTCGAAAGCACGTATAATAGAGAACAACAGATTAATCAAATATCTATGGATGGGCATGAATTCATGTAGGCACCCTTTTTTTTAGCATGAATGTATGAAGACATGTTTGTGTGTGGAATGTATATGTGGAAATGCTCCCAATATAGGGAAGGTGTTGTCTTTTTTTTTTTTTGAATTGTCGCTTCATTCATATTCATTGGAATATATGACATTATTTACAAACAACATGTTATTTATCTATTGTCTGATGATATTTTATTTTTACTTCAATTTTAGATTAACTTGAAATGATGAGACTTGATAAGAGTTGGATACAACTTAGGGATCATTTGGATCCTAGATATGAGAAAGGAGTAGATGAATTTTTGGATTTTGCTTTTGATGAACAAAGAGAATCTTTTAGGCATGGACGAAACCATGAGTTGATACAATGTCTATGTCTTAACTGTGTTAATGGATTGAAGTTGTCCCGAATGGATGTTGAAATTCATATTAAAGTAGATTGATTTTGGACACGGTATACCAACTGTGTATGTCATGGAGAGGCACCATTACATGATGTTCAGCAAGTTATCCCTTCTGCTCTGAGTCATAAGTACAAATTAGATTGATACAATAGTGGAAATGTTGTATGAGTTACAAGAGGCTGAAAGAGAGAGGACAGAAGTAGAACATGAACCAAATTCAAAAGCAAGAGACTTTTATCAATTATTAGAAGATGCTGAAACACCATTATATCCTAGTTGTGACAAATTTTCAAAATTGGCATTTCTTTTGACACTATTGTATATTTAGACAATGAACCAAGTGCCAGCTTCTTGTATGGGTATGTTTCTCGAGTTACTTAGAGAAATATTACCACAAATAGCTAATTTACCTCGAACATGGTATGATGTGAAGAAGACTATTAAATATTTGGGGTTAGGCCATGAGAAGATAGATGCTTATTAGAATGACTGTGTCTTGTTTCGAAATGAATATGAACATAAGGATCGATGTCTAGCATGTAATGCACCTAGGTACAAAGAAAGTACGCAAGAAGGCAGCCTGAAAAAGAGACCTTGCAAATAGGTGCCACAAAAAATATTGCATTATTTTCCATTGAAAGATAGATTGCAAAGAATGTTCATGTCTTCTAAGATAGCCAAGTGGATGACATGGCACAGGGATGGTCGAAGTCTCTTAGAAAATGGAGAGATGCGACATCTTGTTGACTCTAAGGCATGAAGACATTTTGATAATCAATATCTAGAGTTTGCTGCAGAGGTACACGATGTGAGACATGGCTTAGCAACTGATGGGTTCAATCCATTTGGAATCATGAACATCAAATGTAGTGCATGGCTTGTGATGAGTCATGAGCCAGTAGAGATCCAGCCAGATCTTTCGTATGTCGAGCAACCAGTAGCCATTCTTGACCGGAAGGTTCAGCATCTCTGGAACAAAAGTATCGCGTCGGTGAAAGTTCTATGGCGGAACTTCTCACGTGAGGAGGCTACGTGGGAGCTTGAGGATGCGATGAAGAAGAAGTATCCCCTTCTGTTTGAGAAGTGTCGTTCTAACTTCGAGGACGAAGTTTCTTTAAGGGGGAGAGGGTGTAAGGCTCTCTAATTTCCGTCGCATTATTTGCAATTATGTGTGTATGTTTATGGTTGTGTATGTATGTACATATTTACGTACGTATTAATTAGTATAATTACGTGTGCATGATTTTATATTAAGTATAAATAATGTATATATTGCATGACGATAGTGTGGATATAATACCATATACATATTGCATGTATATACGCTTGATATGCATGGTTTTCTGCATAATTAGAGTTCTGGCCGAAGGCCACCTTGGCGTCAAGCCCAGGCCGTTGAGCTGGTGTCAGCGTCCAGACATGGACGCCAACACTAACTCCGGCGTCCAGCGATCTGGACGCCAACTTCTCTGACCTGCATGCGTTGCAGAGCCAAAAAATCCGGAAGCAAGGCATGGCCTCCATTGGGGGGATGTCCCCCAACGGCTCTAAGGCTGTCCAATCGGTATGGTGAGTGGGTGAGGGGCTCTCATTAGGTCTGAACCCGGATTTGTCCTCTCCCACTTCTCATTTCACCTTGCAAGAGGAGAAATAGAGGAGAGAAAAACCCTAGGTGGGCTGTGAGAAAAACCCCATTTTAGAACCCCCAAATCCGACCTCTTGGAGCTTGGTTTGGAGATCTACTGCGACAAGGAGGAAGCTGGAGCAAAGGAGAAGGCATCCCCATCATTCCCTCGGCGTGGAGATCACCCAGGAGCCCGGAGGAAGGCGATCTAGAGGGAGGTTCTGCAACTTCTTGGGACTGCCCAAGGAGGTCTTCTTCGAGCCATAAATCTCTTGGAGAAAATTTCTAAAGGCAAGTGACCTATCTATGGTGTCCCCGTATGAGTCTAGGTGGTTTTTGTGATTTTTAAGGATTTTTCCTCGAGTCCTAGACCCTCCAATTCACCCAAGTTTCAGAGCTCGGGTCTGTGTTTTCTGCACAGACCTGGTTAGACGGCAAGGTCCCTGGACGTCCAATTTATGCTTGGCGTCCAAGGTCAGCGGCCAGAGACCGCCGCCTAGTTCTTCTGGACAGAACAGTGAGCTGTTCTGTCCCACTTATGCAGTAATTTCGGTATGTTTTATGCGATGAGGATATATGGTAAAGCTTATACTCTATGTATATGGTTAGTTGTGGTGTGTGAATGAATGTGGGATGTGAATGGTGAATGTAGGATAATGATATTTAGTAAACTTGTGAGCATGACTTGTAGGCAATTTTGCAAAATCCATGATTCATGATTTAGATTAGTGTGAATGCCTTAGTTTCGGTTTGATCATGAAGAATAGTGGGTCAGCATATGTGTTTGCAAGTCTTAGTAAATTATCCATGCTTGTGAAATTTGTAAATAAGTTCGCTTCGGTAAAATGAAAACATGCGAAAATGGTTTGTGATAATTGATCGATAGATGTATGAATTAGGGTAATGTGGTATTCTAAAATCATACATGTATTAGTAGTCTCTGTATAAAACAGAAAATGGCTAAATTACAAGATGTGTTAGACCCATGTTAACTTAAGTTGTTAATAGCATGCTAATTAGGCGTTTTATTTTCTGTAAATTTTATGTAGCTCAGAAAAATCCAAAAATTTGTGAGTATGATTATGAACCCGAAAGCAGCATGTGGTAAAACTTTCAGGTCATTTGGACCCGTAGATAAAGAGTTATGTGTTTTCATGAGAAATGTGAATAATTCGTACATACGATCGAAATGTGGTTTGATTTTGTTAAACCCAGCATGATTAATGTGTTTACTGTGTGTTAAACCTGAAATTCTGTAGTACCATGTTAGGAAAAATAGAGGATTTATGTGAGTGAGAAAGTGAATGTGATGAAAAGTGTAAAGTGTAAAAACCATGTGTAAAACGGTAAATGTGTAAAAGTGTAATTGTGCCAATGTGATACTGCTTCCGAGAAGGCAGTGGAGCCGTATCAGGGAAAAGTCCCCCTGAGAAGGTTCAATGTGTTAAGTGACCCTAAGGGCATTAGGGGGAAATCCTGGAGGTGGACAAGTACCACTGGTTAGGGTGGAGACTTGTTCTCCCGGTCTGCGCAGTCCAAGAGTCGCCATTGTATTGCCTAGATGGCGTCTATGTGATGTGATGTGTTTGTGTCCTTCTTTGGTGGTTTGGACTATGTGTCACGGCACCTAAATATGTGTAAAGTGTAACGTGAAATGTGTATGTGACCATGTGTAAATGTGTAAGTGACATGTGAATGTGTATGTGTAAAGTGTAACCACGTGAAAAGAGGAAATTTGTGTAAAAGAAAATGTGAAATTCTCGATGTGTAAATGTGTTATTGAAACCATGTGAGACTAAATTTGAACCCATGTGAATTCAGAAAATGCATGTTATTATTCTCATGTTATGTGTACAAAGTGTTTAGAATCCATGGTAGGGACAACAAATGAATATGTGTGCAAAATGGCATGATGGATTGTTCATATGTGAGGTTTTAAGCAACGTTGTAGCTCTCATGTGTAGATTTATAGTCATTGAACCATGTGAAATCAGCAACCTAAAGTATGTGAAAAAGTTATGTATGCACTTAAGAATTTGTGGAATCCATGCAAATTGTGTTTCCCTTTCATGCGTGTAAATTGTCCATATTGATAGCTCTCATGTTTGATTCTGTAAAAGATTAAAGTTCATGAGCAAATTGAATAGAGACCATGTGATAGGTGGATTTTATTTTAAAAATCTGAAAGCATGAGTTATGTATAAAATTTTAGAACTTCCATGATAGGTTGAAAACTCGAATTGACTAGCATGCTATGTGTTGCTAATTGTAATGTGCATGTAGAAACCGCTAGGATTTGTACGTGTATATCATGAATAGTGTTGCTTGCTGAGTCCCTGGACTCACTCCTTTCTTCGGCGTACAGGTATAGTTGGTGACACGACACCGCTTGAGGAGACGGTGGAGACGGACTCCGAGCGCGGAGACTAGATAGTTGTTGGAGTTCTTTGAGTTTGTGTATTTCCCAGTATGTAATTTTGAACATTGTATTAGAATTATTATGAGAAGAATGTATTATGTGGACATTATGTATTTCCATTTCAGTAATTTAATTTATGTGAACTTTGGTTCCTTTTCTTGCAAATTGTAAACTGCATGTATGTTTAATGTGGATGATAAATGAATGGAGATAATTCTCTTTTACTTCCGCTACTCTGTCGTATATTCGCGTGTATCTCAGCTGTTTGTATCGTTGGGTAAATGTCCCACTGTGGCAGCACTTGTTATACCGACGTGGGTTGGTATAACCGTACCAGTATAATGAGGGCCGTCACATGTCTATTCCAAAGTTCTTCAATCTAATCATCTACTTAGATTGGAAAGTGATATTGCAGTGACATTATGTAAGTTGGAACAAATTTTTCCATCGTCTTTTTTGATGTCATGGTTCATTTGGTTGTACATCTAGCATATGAAGTGAGAATTTCTGGTCCAATTCAATACTGATGGATGTATCCTATAGAGAGATTTTTAAAGAAATTGAAAGACTATGTTTTCAATAGGGCACATCTAGAAGGTTCAATAGTTGAAGGCTACTTTATGGAGGAAACAATCTCATTTTGTTCAATGTATATGGATGGTATTGACACTCTCTTTAATCGAAGGGAAAGGAATTATGATGGCCCCTTTGAAGACAATGTAAGTAGTCGTATACTGTCTAAAGAAGACGTTGATAAGACACATATATACATTCTTAAACAGATTAAAGACATTAATGAATATTTTTATGAACACGAGATGTGTTGATAGTTCAAGCAGTATAGAAAACAATTTCTTGAAATGGCTCCAGAGTTATGTTCAAGACTTGAAGGATGCAAAAGATCCTCGATGTACGCCTGATATTTATTGTCTAGCACGAACACCTTCATGGTTTGCACACTCGCACTCGAGCTACATTGTCAATGGATTCAAGTTTCGTACAACAGTTATTGATGCTACAAAGGTCACTCAGTTGTTTGGAGTTATTGTCAATGCAGAACTTGAATCTGCATGTGATGGATATTATGGATGTCTAAATGATGTATTGGAAATATGCTTCAATAATCAAAGATGTGATGTTTTATTTGAGTGTGATTGGTGGGATGTTTATTGAAAAGATAGAGGATTTAAAATAGATAAATATGGAACTATCAGCCTAAACACTCATCAAAGGCTCAACACAGATGAATCATTTGCCCTTACAAGTGAAGTAGAATAAGTGTGTTGAACCACTCTTATATTTTATCTCTTTATTTTGGTGATAACAAAACTCATGATTAACTTAAACATCTTTAATATATTTAATATCATGGTTTCCTCATCAAATATAATATATTATGGCACTATCGCTTCATGATTTACACTGGAAAGCTCAATCGATTGCTATTCAATGCATATTGATTATTGACTAAGTGCCACAACGATTGGAGAACAAAGATTCCATCAATTACTATTATAATAGCATATCGATTACTATTTTACATGTCATATCAATTTTTTAGTCACAGATCGATTGCCTTTGAAAAACATCGATTACCTTTAAAACATCGATTGCCTCTTAAACATCAATTGCTTCAGACATCGATTGCCTTCAGACATCAACTGTCTTTAGACATCGATTGGTCTTAGACATCGATTGTTGTTAGACATCAATTGTCTTTACAGATTGATTGCCTTTAAGGATCGATTGTCTTTGTGGATCGATTGCCATTAAACATCGATTACTTTTGTTCACATCAATTACCTTTGCAAATCGATTCCCTTTTAAAACATCGATTGCTCTTGATCACATCGATTGCCTTTCAGCACATCAACTGTATATCAATTATCTTTCTCATATCGATTTTTTATTGTTATGACTTACACCGATTGGCTTTCAAATTTTTCAAAATGTCTTTGGCGTCTAATGTAGTTTCAAATGCATTTCATATGCTTATCTTTTTATTCCTCTGACAGACAAAAAGCTTTTACACCATGGTGTCAGTAGGAAACATGGACAAAAGGAAAAAAGGACTCAACATTTGGACCATCTATTTGTGCCCTTGGAAGTGCGCACCAGTTGGAACATCTTCCGCCATTCTAAATAGCCAATAGGCACAAGAAAGAAGTCGTTAGACTCAAGAGAAGAAGAGCAAAAGAAGAAGAGGACAAGAAACTCCAACAGCCATCTATCAACAGCACTCTTCACTGCACCATATAAGGATGAAGCAAAAGCTGAAGAATAAGATAAGGGAAAACTCGAAGATCTTTCAAAGAGTGTACATCCAATGAGCATTCAACTCCATACAGACTCAAAGAAAGAAAGGAAGAGCTCGAGCCCAGTCAACATTCAAGCCTTTCTCTCCTCCTCATTCTCTCTCTGTGTGTCTTCGTATATTTGTGAGAGAGTTAGGGGTTAGCCTAAGAAGAGTCTTTTACTGTAAACTCTTTCCTTCTTAGGCGTTGTCTTAGATCAAGCATTTCATTGTTTATCTTGAGCTTGATCTAGGGACTTCAAGTCCATAGCTTCTGTGTTCAGAAGTGTTCCTCTTCGGTTGGAAGAGAAGACTTATTGTGCAAGTGTTCCCCTTATGTTAAGGGAAGAACCGCACTGGGGTTTGTATCAGGAGGTTGGCTTCTTGACCTGTAAGAGAAGTGGGTTGCCCTCTTGCCTGAAAAGAGAAGATGACCATTTTGTGTCTAGTGGGTTGACCAACTTGAGGTCTGTACCAGTAGGTTTGCTTCTGAGCCTGAAAAAGAAGTGGGTTGCCTTCTTGCTCAGAAATAGAAGAAGACCAGCAAGGGCTCAGTGTGGTATGTCCTTGAGGGGGACTATACCTTTAGTTAGTGAAATCTCAAGAGTTTGCTTAGGGACTGGACGTAGGATTTCCTTGTGGGAAAGGCCGAACCAGGATAAATCTCTATCTTGTATGTTTGTTTGCTTCTGCCATTTAATTTCCTTTACACACGCTTATTTAGACTAACCAAATTTTGATGTGGTGTTTTGTGCTTTCAGTTTTTTAAATTTCCTATTCACCCCCCCCCCCCCTTTTAGGTAAATATTACTGCCATCCAAGTGGGCCAACAAGATGTTCTACGTAAATGATAACATGGCACAAGGATGGATCATTCCTGTTAAAGCACGTTCGAGTGATTCCTATAACATGCAGAATGAGTCTCATAAGAATGATATAGAACTAAGTGATGAAGCGTTTCAAGACAATTTGATTGATGTTCTAATTAGAGGAGAAATTCAAAATGAGGATCTATGTCAAGAAAGTAGCATAAGAGTGGACGAGTATATTGATATCTTGGTGATTTATTTACTTTAAGTTACATTTCATTTTTAATAAATTTACATAGATGTTGTAGATCGAAAATTTTAAATTGTAATGCTTACATATGTACTAACAATGCTTTTTAACAAATGGTTTCTAGTAGTGAGTGATCTTACTCTTGTGATGGCGTACGATTACGGAGGCATCGAACTCTCACAGTCCCTCTCCCTCCCACATCTCAGGCTATCCCTCTCCCTACCACCTCTCAGTCGGTCCCTTCCACCTCTCAGGCGGTCCCTCCCCATCCCACCTCTCAAGTGCTGCCTCCCCCTCCCACTTTTCAGGCGGTGCCTCCCTCTTCCAACCCTCAGGGCTCTTCAATGGCATCTACATCTTCTGTAGTAGGTTTATATTTTAATTTGATATGTTTATTAATATAATGTTTTAATAGATAACTTGTAATTGTGTTCATTGTTTATATTTAAACATGCCCATCATCTACACCATCTTGGGGGAGGGGCACTAGCTGTTGAGGGCCCACTAGGGGAGTTACAGAGAGGAGGTTGGGTGATGGACAGCAACGAAATGTCTCCCTTGTCCCAGGATATGGTGTGGGGCCTAGTGCAAATATATTTATGAGCCGTATGGGCATTGTTTCAAAGTTGTATTGTAAGATTTGGCAAAAAGATTTTTCCAAGCTTCCTACATCGACCAAGGAGTTGATATTTAGATATCTTCAAGTAATAATATTTAAAGTGAATGATATATATGTGCAGATTTCTTTTAATATAATGATGATGTTGTGTAGTTCACATACCAATATGAGCGAACATAAAAAATAGATATGGATATGCTTAGTCACATGAGCACCATGCATCACAGTTGGCGTAGCAAGCAAAAAAAAAAGTAAGCTAATATACTAGTTCATTTTCATATGTCATTTATTTTTTTATTATGTTTATATATTGATAAAAATTGTGTATTTAATGTCAACATTTTAATGGCTAGTCTTTAGATGATGTGATTGCCTCCGTCCCAATAGGTGTTGATTCGTCTGATTGGCAAACAATGTGTGATAAGTAGAGTAATGCGAACGATCGGGTAATAATTAAAATTATTAGAATTTAATTGTTGAAATTTTTTCTTTATATAAATTAAGCAATAACTATCTATTCTGATTTTCCTAGAGAATTGCTAAGCGGAATAAGGAGAATCGTTCCGCTCAGTCTATGACATATAGGCGGGCAGGACTAGTCATTATCAATTGATGAATGATTTTGTAAGTTCATTTTATGAATAATATTTTCCCTTTATTTTAGTTATATATTTTTCTCTTTCTTATTTTGACACAATTTAAACAATCTAGTATGCATAGACATAATCCGCATTGGATTGAGGTTTTCAAGATGGGTCGATGCAAAAACCTAGTAGATGGTAGTGAGAGCTCATTAGATGAGGAGACCAGAAGATGATATGCAAGTAACTTTATTTCCTTGTTTAGTTTTTATGTGAGTATTTTTCATTACAATAGTTATATCACTAATATTTTTTCTCTACATTTTTTTGTAGGAGACTATGACCCACTTGATGGCTCTTCCTCAGATGCCAATGCCAAGAGCTACATCCCAGCGACTCCTAAGGAGGCCTTCATTTCAGTCATGAGAAAAGACTGACCTGGCCGTGTTCGCTGTGTAGGCAGTGGAGAGACGCTGAGCACGTGGTATATAGATCTACAATAGCGTCTAGCAGTTCAAAGCCAGAAAAAATAATGCAAGAACAATTAAAAGCACAAGAACAATAGCTCAAACAACATGTCGAGGAGATGACTCAAATGCATGAAAATATTACTCAATTGGAGAATATGTCTACGAGGATGGAAGAGATGAGGGCACTCCTCTCCCAGATACAGGCTCTGCATGTAACTCCGTCAGCTATAGCTAGAAGTGATAGCGAGACAGATGAGGAGGCAGATGATTATTCTGATCGTGTCTTGATTTTCTCTTTTTCTATTGCACTTTGACATTTTCTAAATCTCTAGATATTTGAATAATACTTCTGCATTACTTTCTATGTATATTTGATAAATTATGTGTGTGATTGAATGATCCAGCGAGCCTGGGAGGTGACTCATATGTGTGTGATTAAATGATCTAGCGAGCCTGAGAGGTGGCTCATATGTGCGTGATTGAATGATCCAACAAGCCTGAGTGGTGGCTCATATGTGTGTGATTGAATGATCCAGTGAGCTTGGGTGGTGGCTCATTATATAGGATGTGATGATAAAAGTCATATAAAGAAGTTGTTTTTTCTGTGAAAACCCGTCACTGGCTGGAAAACTGCAACCTAAAGGATGTATACCAATGGCTTTTAACTGCTCACAAAAATATGGCATATGGCCGCGGCTTTTATTTTCTGACAAAAAAATTTAAGGCAACGGTTGAATCAGCTGACAAAAGAATGATATGTCAGTGGCTAGAGTTCAGCCATAAATCACTAATGGCCGCAGCTATTGTTTGGTCATATACAATTTTAGTAGCGATAGGTAACTGCGGCCATAGATGTTCTATGTCTGCATCTGTAGCCACGGCCATAGACTTTACATCCGCAGCTTCAGCTGTGGACAAAAGAACGATATGGCATCAACTATTCTAACCACTGGCACTAATTTGCATCAGTAGAGTCATGTACCAGCAGACAGATCCTACATATGTCTGTGGCTTTTTGTAATCACTGACATAAGATCTGTCCACAGACTTTTTTGCAACGGCTTTGTCAATGCCTCTCTTACCACTGACATAAAATTCTGTTAGTGAACTTTAGTTTTTTGGTAGCGGCTCCCAACCGCTAACATATATGAGTTTTCCTGTAGTGACTATTTCCTTCCATCTATTTAACTCAACCACAGTTAAGAAAGACTATCTAGTCCTCGTTAATTCTTTAAAAAAAATATTTTTTTAATCTTCCTCACCCACCCTCTCTCTCACTCTCTTTTCTCTCACTTTCCGGAGCTGGAGGGAGAGACCCCTTTGGCACCTCCTCCCCCCTCGCCCGACCCTCTCTCTCTCTCTCTCTCTCTCTCTCTCTCTCTCTCTCTCTCTCTCTCTCTCTCTCTCTCTCCTCTCCTCTCTCTCTCTCTCTCTCTCTCTCTCTCTCTCTCTCTATCTATCTCTCTCTCTCTGCGTTGGAGTAGAACCACTGGAGCAGAATCCTTCGCTATCCCCACCACTGCGGGATCCGGTGCCATGGACGCCATCTCCATCGATGACAACTTCGCCACCGATCAGCTCTTCTCCCAAGGTTACCCCTACACCTACATCGACATCATCTTCCACCTATAGTACATCTCTCCACTCGATCGAGAAGATGGTCTGATTGCTGGTGCTCTCTCTCCACATTGTGCCACCCTTGTCGTCGGCACTCTTAGTTGGGGTTTTGAGGTCACCGAAGCAGAGCAAGGTGACTAGAAAAGGGATATGCCACAGGGACATCTCTCTCTCTCTCCTCTCTCTTATTTTTTAGGGATATTTTTATCTTTTCGCCCTTGTTTTGACTGCTCCGTTCATCTCAAGATGGAATATTCTTCAAGTTCTGACAGCAAATTAACCATAACCGATGTTTTTTTCGATTTCAAGGGTATACAATCGAATAGTTGAATTTCAAGCGTATATAGCTTAATATGAAAGAGTTTGGGGGTATATATATAATTTTCCAAAAAAATAATAGTAAAACTTTCATAAATTTGTAAAGATGACATTTTTTGGAAAGTATCTAATATTTTATTACGAGCCAATGCATGGGATGTCAACCGACTAAGGCTTTGGTATTGTCGTCAGAGCCTAGGATATTTAAAATGATAGATAAACGTATTCCGAGAATTTGAATGAAAATCTATAAAAACATTTACATGAGTAGTTTTTATTTCGAGTGAAAATATTGTCTCTAATACTAGGAAAAGGTTTTCTTGAGAAAAGTATATGTTTAATTTCTTTTTCTCTTTGTCACGATTGAGATTTAGCTCTCATACAAGGAAACTTTGGCATTATTCACTCCTCGAAGTATGGAAACTTTCTACAAATTTTTTTAGCTTAACAAGAAAAAACTTTCGTCAGTAGATGTCGGCTTATGGCTCTAAAGTTCCCATATGACTCCAGAAGAACTACTTATTTGTATAAATTTCTTCTACAACGAGCACATGTAAACACTTTGGAGAAGGTAAATAAAAAATTATAGGTTTTTAAGGGTATATTAATATCCATTTGAAAATTTAATTGTACAAATTAAATGGTATGCTTTTGAATATGTTTTACTAATAGGGTTTTAAGAACTTTTTGTCACCTAATAAACATATCCATAAGTTTAGTGGGGGAAAGTACACAAATTTTGTGTGTTTAACTAGGGGATCTCTATGCGAAGAAAGGAGGGCAAAATGAGGGCAATCAAACAAATTATATATGTATAACTAGGGGATAACTAGGGGTTCTCTATGCGAAGCAAGGAGGGCAAAAGTTACCCATGAGTGTGGTGGGGGCAATCAAACAAATTATATATGTTTAACTAGGGGATAACTAGGGGATCTCTATGTGAAGCCAGGAGGAGGGAAAAAGTTACCGATGAGTGTGGTGAGGGCAATCAGAAAAATTCTATATGTTTAATTAGGGGATATCTATGCGAAGCCAGGAGGAGGGCAAAAGTTATCCATGAGTGTGGTGGGGGCAAGAAAACAAATTGTGTGTGTTTAACTAGGGGTCTCTTGGCAAACCAAGAAAGAGAGCATAAGTTATGTCTAGACCGTTGTCCAGCCACACCATCGCCCCGCAACCCTAGGGTGAGGTGAGTCTAGGCCGAGCCCAGTGCTTCATCAATCGGCCAAGACATCGTAAAGTCTAGAACAATATACCTTCTGTAAGCCCAAGGTGCAGACCAACCCAAAAAGCCCACGCCTATCTATGGAAGATGATTAGTGGGGTCGATTCTCCCACAATTGGAAGCTTTTAAATGGCAAATTAATGAGCAACTTCCCTTAATGTCATCTTTTTATTAATTTTTTCCATGAGTTAGCAAACAAATCCTGAGGTATAACACATTACAGCATGAAAAATGCTTCACATTCTTTGTACTTGCTCTTCATAGAGTCTATGACCTTAAAGCCCCTTTGATAAGTAATGTTGTGCTTCTTAATTTTCTCTTTCATCTAGTAGAAGTGAGACATGCTTAACACTCAGCCGAGTATTACCCACTCCCACAATTAAGTTGGCAATGGGGGCCCTCTGCTTGTGAGAGTAGACATAGAATTAAGCATTTCTCCTAGTGGAATAGCCACTCAGCTATATTTGTTAATAGTACATCATATGTCATTCATGTTGGTGTATGTACATTTTTTATTCTCTATTCTCTTTTCTTCTTTCCAATTTTGTGGAATATTATATTCCTACAATGTTCCACATTGTGCATAATTATTTACATGACAATATTAGAAAGGTGTTGTAACATAGAGCAATATATCATCAACAAAATGGATAGACAAACGTGTAATGGATAGACAAACGTGTGTGATCGGCAAGCTATGTATGTGACAAAGAAGAATCAATAATATTCCAAAGTAAAATAGATGAAGCAAACCATAAGGAGACAAAAATTTTTATGTTGTTCGACTAAGCTTACATTTATGAGAAGAGTAGAAAGATTTCACTATGAAATAGAAGAAATACAAAGTGAGAAAATGCTCTTACAACATCACCCAATGATCTTCCCAATTACAGCATGACACCAATCCTCTATCCAACCTTCTTCCTCTCAAAATTGCACACAACCGAGAAAAACACAACGGCCGCAACACCTCTTCGACTAAGAAACCCTCAACATGTTGTTACAAACCAAAGAAAGCGTGAGAGGATGTGATGAAGAGAGAGAGGCATATGTCATCCCTAAGTGGGAATGTGTTGTGTTTCATTCTAGGTTAGTGGGTACTTAGAAACCCTGTACATAGCAAGAAGCCTATACCCATATTGAATTGAATTATTTGACCAAGTCAATACCTATGCAATATTACATACTCCACCTTTGGACATGGTCAAAACATAAAATAAAATAGTTGCTCCCAAAACTTCTACAAGTAAATAAAATCTCTCTCTCTAAGTAGAAAATACCCCCTCTTTCTAGGGCCTTCACATCATAGTACGCACGAATATGAGCCAACATTAGAAATGCTAGAATTTGACTCTTGATAATGGCTTGGTCATTATATCAGCATCATTATCCTACGAAGGTATCTTCATTAATTGAATGTTATTGCTTGCAACGAACTCTTTGAGTTTGTGATATCTGACGTTAATGAACTTCATACTGGTATGATATACTGGATCTTTTTCAAGATAGATAGTACTTTGACTATCACTATGCCGATTGACATTCTAGTGAGTAAATATTGAGTTCCTTCACTAAGTCTTTCAATTAGACTGCCCCCTTAGCAGTCTTCACTAAAACAACATGCTTAGCTTCTGTAGTTGACAATGCCACAATGTCTTTAAGCATGACCTTCTAACTAATTGGGCATCCACCTAGACTAAAAATATAACCAGTAGTAGATCTTCTCTTGTTAAGGTCATATGCATAATCTAAGTCAACATAACCAATTAGAACATCAGTACTACTAGTTCTCTTCTGAAACAATAAACAAACATTTGATCAGCCTCTTAGGTAATGTAAAATAGACTTTATTACATTTCAAATGCTCTTTTACTAGATCTTCCATGTACCTACTAACCACACTAACAACCTGAGCTAAATTAGGCCTACTGCAAATGATAGCATACATCAGACATCCAACTTAGAGGCATATGAAAAATTTAAGCATTTCTTGATGTTCTTTTTCTATCTAAGGACATTACTACAATGATAATGTAAAATGCTGAGTAAGATGTGTACTTACAGCATTGGCCTCATTCATATTGAATTTATCCAACACCTCATAAATATAACCATTCTGGGTCATAACAACTTCCGGTCATGTTGATCATTTTGGATCACCATGCCTAGGATTTTTCTAGCATCTCCCAAGTCTTTCATCTCGAATTCCATACTAAGTTCTTGTTTCAACATAGCAATTTTGTATATATGCATGTAGGAAATAAACATATCATTAACATAAAGCATCAGTATAATGATTGTTATGACAAGTGATTTAAATAATTAATTTGAGTCATTATTTTGAATTTTTACATGTCAAATAAGATTTAAAATAATAATTTCACAATAATAATATGATGTTTGATATAAACAAAATATACTTCTATATTAAGATTATTTATTTATATAGGTAATGCATTACTACATGTTGAGTTAAAAAAAAAATTCATTAGTGGTTGGAATCTGAAACCATATATTGGTTAGGTTTTAGAAAGAGTCCAAAAGTTGGAATTTAATAATAGGTAAGAATTTCTTAAGAAGATTAGACCACATATGGGTAGGAAGCTAGGTTCCAAAGTTAGAGTTGTCATAAGATAGTGGAGTCCATCATTACTACTTGTCCTTACTCTCTTTTAAGAATTCAAATATCATTAGGATTCTTGGAAGAGACCCCATGTCACGCTCCGACGCGGAATATCAGAACGCGATGCAGTTGCAAGTAAAGGGTATAGAGCGAATACTAGACATCAAACCATTTCGCAATGAATAATACTAAAGCAAATTCCTTTCATTAATACTTTCCAGTGCCTAGTTACAACCACTAATATCAGAGCCAATCTATAGGGCCCAATTACATTGAAAGAAGGCAAAAGACTAAACTTCAACCTAACTACTACAACGCTAAACATAGCAATAGGATGCTAGGGTACTCATGACATCACTCCAGGTCGTTCCCATCCTCTTGAGTGTATGGTTCATCCTCGGTCTCACC